>JAQSUU010000173.1:0-1200000 GCA_038087645.1 Saccharum hybrid cultivar R570
CATACCTACACGTGGTCTGAGTCAGGGGGATCCTCTCTCCCCATATTTGTTCCTAATATGTGCTGAAGGATTTTCTTCTTTACTAAATGTTGCAGAAGAGCAAGGATACAGGGGGTTTCTATATATCTGATAGTGCACCAAGCATTAATCATTTGTTATTTGCGGATGATTCACTGCTTCTTCTCAAGGTTAACCAAGGAAATGCATATCATCTCAAATATGTGCTGCAACTATATGAGGAATGTTCTGGTCAGATCATAAACAAAGAGAAATATTTAGTCCTTTTTAGTAAGAATTGTGGTGAAGCAACAAAAGAAGAGTTTTTGGCGGCTCTGGATTTGTCACACGAAGCAAAGAACGACAAATATCTCGGCCTCCCAGTGTACACGGGTCGATCAAAGGCAAAAATGTTCACATATCTCAAGGATAGGGTGTGAAAGCGGATCCAAGGGTGGAAAGAAAAACTGCTGTCCAGAGCGAGAAAGGAAACTTTGATTAAAGCAGTAGCCCAAGCCATCCCATGTTTTGCCACGTCGTGTTTTGATTTAACAAAGACCCTATGTGATGATATAAGTACCATGATTTGTAGATACTAGTGGGCGTAGCAAGACAATGAAAAGAAGATGCACTGGATATCTTGGCAAACATTAGCTAGCAGGAAAGATAAAGGTGGGCTCGGCTACAGAGACCTACACCTTTTCAACTTGGCTATGTTAGCAAGGCAAGTGTGGAGGTTAGTACAGAATCCAGAATCCTTATGTGCACAACTCTTGAAGGCAAGGTATTGGTCGAATGGTGATATAATGGGAGCAAAGGAGGGGCCAGGTATTTCATACACTTGGTGTAGTCTCATCCGTGGCCTGAGAGCAATGGAGAAGGGAATGATATGGAGAGTAGGAGATGGGGAGCAAATTCGCATATGGGAGGATCCATGGGTACCAGCAGGTATAACCAAAAGGCATCGGACGCCGAAGGGCTCAATACTCTTAACCAAGGTCTCTGAACTCATCGTCCCGGTGACGGGCACATGGGATTCTCAGCTGGTCCAAGATATATTTTGGGAAGAAGATGTGGCAAATATACTCTCTATCCCTATTCGATCGGGCTGTGAAGATACGGTGGCATGGCATTTTGATCCAAAAGGAGTATTTAGTGTCAAATCTGCGTACCATGTGCTGGAAGATAGTCAAGAGCTCAGTAGTATATTCCAAAGAGGTGAGAGCTCTGGCGCTAATGACGGAAATCATGATGACAAGGTGTGGAGGAAAATCTAGAAACTACCATGGCCACCAAAACTTAAGCAGTGTATGTGGAGAGTGGGACACAACAGTCTAGCGATGAAGTTAAATATTAGAAGACGAGGGATTAAGCTTGATACAAGGTGTCCGGTATGCTGGCGCCTTGATGAAGATGGAGGTCACTGTTTTCTCGAATGCAAGTACGTATGTGCATGCTGGAGGGGTTTGCAGCTAGAAGATGTGCGGCAGCAATTGCTTGAGGCCCAATCTACTATTGAGTTTGTGAAGTCTATGCTAGACCTAGAGACGGATATATGTCTTAAGGTGGCAACACTCCTGTGGGAAATGTGGGATGTTAGGAATAAAATGAATGCTGGAGAGAGACTGGTCTCAAGTCAGGAGATGTGTGGAGCAGTCCTATGCATGGTGATGGAGATACAGGACAGAAATGTAAAGGAAGTGCAGCAACAGACTCATGCAGGCATCTGACAACAGCTGAGGTGGGAGATTGAAGGCTCTAGTGTGGTTTTGATGAATTGATGAAACCCTATGTGCTAACGTATTTGCTTTAGTGATCATGAGGTAGGTAGCACTATTCCAAGTGGTAGAGCAAATGAAGATCATGTTGATGGTGGTGATTGTCCATGGTGATCAAGTGCTCGGCTTGGAAAAGAATAAAGAGAAAAACAAAAGGCTCAAGGCAAAGATAAAACTTGATAGGAGTTTTTTTTGTTTTGGTGATCAAGATACTTAGCAAGTGTGATCACATTTAGAATAGATAGTCGTACTATTAAGAGGGGTGAAACTCGTCGTAAAATGCGGTTATCAAAGTACCACTAGATGTTCTAACTCACTGCATATGCATTTAGATTCTAGTGAGTGCTAACACCCTTGAAGATGTTTGTGAAAATATGCTAACACATGTGCACAAGGTGAAACACTTGGTGGTTGGCACATTTGAGCAAGGGTGGTGAAGTTGGAGATCAAAAGGAGGTGTTTTTGATCGACCAGACGCTGGTCACAAATTGACCGGACTCGGTGGTGGTGCGTCCGATCAATTTTAGAGGAGTTGGCACGCTCGGGCTCGGTCTAGCCAGCGACCGGACTCAACACAGTAAAAGTGACCGGACACGCTGGACCTGCGTCCGGTCAGGGGATGACGTACGCTGATGTCGGGCACGAAACTTGGTGCACAGAGGAGAAGAACGGATCGCGGTTTCGACGCTCTGGAACCTCTCTGGAAGTGACCTGACGCGTGGTGGCTGGAGTGGAGCGGCGTGTCCAGTCTGCATCTAGTGGCTTAGCGCGTGCGCGGGCTAAATGTGCACCGACGCTTCCGGTTTGTTGATCGCTGCGTCTGGTCGTTACTTAATCGCGATGGGAAGGCTAGTAGCCGTTGGAGATCAACGGCTGAGGTTGAACGCTCGAGGACACATGGCTTGAATCTGTTGACCGGACGCTGAGCCTGTGAGTCCAGTCGATTCGATCGGCGCGTCCGGTCGCCCTGATTTTAGCACTGACAGAGAGCCAACGGCTCTATTCGTTTAGGGGCTCTATAAAAGGCATGTGGCCGGCTCTAATTCAATTTATTGGCCATTTGCATTGATATAGCAACTTTGTGAGCTTAGCCAAAGCCCTCCCATTCATCTCCATCATTGATTCATCATCTTTGTGAGATTGAAAGTGAATCCAAGTGTATTGCTTGAGTGATTGCATTAGAGGCACTTGGTGATTGTGTTTCGCTGCGGGATTCGCTTGTTTCTTTTGGTGGTTACCGTAACCTAGATGACTTGATGTAGCGAAGATCGTCAAGCGGAGGAAGGTGTTTGTCTCTGGCTCCGATCGTGGTGATTGTGAGGGGTTCTTGACCTTTCCCCGGCAGAGATCCAAAAGGTACTTTAGTGGATTGTTTGTGTCTTGTGTGATCCTCATCTTGTGTTGGTTGTGCGGCACCCAGTTAAGGGATAGGCATGTGATGCCTATTAACGTGTGAACCTCCAAGTGAGTGAATCGCCACAACGGGGATTAGCTTGCCGGCAAGCAGTAAAAAATCATTCACCCTGTTCGCTTGAACTACTTTTCAGCCAATGAACAGTATTTTCCTCTCACAACAAATCAACATAAACATCAGTATAAGCGAACATGATGATTATGTCATCTTGTCTTCGAGGATTTCTTGGTATTCATTGTGATTGGTTGATTGATCATCCCTTGCCACAGTGGTATAACCCTCCTACCTCTCTTGTATTTACATTTCTAGTATTGCTAAGTTCTTTAGTGTAATTAGTTTTGAGATCTAGCTTGTGTCTTGTCTAGTGGTTAGTGAGGTTCTTTAGTTAGTCTTTGAGAGCTCACTAACTTAGTGGTAGTGACCTAGCTTTGTGTGCATAGAGACTATAGATACTAGAATTGTGGTAGGTGACTTACATTTTTAGTAGGCTAGTGTAAGAATTGCTTCGCCTCATAATTGTCTAACGATATTGCTTAGTGTTGTTGTAGAAATTTTTATAGGCTATTCATCCCTTCTAGCCATTAGGTCATTTCAGAGATGCCAGCTGAGGATCGGCTAAAAATAATTTTTGACGGAGCCTTCAAAGCTGAGATGTTATCAGGATCTTGCGGATTCATCATAAGAAATAGCAGTGGTGAGGCAGTGTGGCGGGAACGGCAAATGTTAGTCCTGTACGTGATGCGATGATGGCTGAAACATTGGCTTGCAAATTTGCTTGGGAGGCAGCGGATGTACATGAAATTTTCAGAGTGGAGTTGGAGACTGAATGTGCTCTGTCGAGGGAAGCGCTGGCCACAAATACTCGAGATTTAGCTCTAGAAGGTGTTTTGTTCAAAGGTATATGGGAGCTTCTTGCTGATCAATTTAGATGTGATTGTGTTCGAAATATTCCACGCTCTTGTAACTTAGTAGCTGATTGTGTTCGAAATATTCCACGCTCTTGTAACTTAGTAGCTCATGAGATTGCTAGGCTTGATATGAGTCGGGGCCCGGGACAATCCATTGTTTGGTTGGACCCTCCTAGAGTTTTTAAATATTCTTGTTGCTCACGATTTAGCTGAGCAATCGTGGTTACGCCACACTATGTCTCACCATACCTGTGGCCTGCCACCATTTTAATAGGCTGATGTTTGGTTCATGCAGAGCGTTTGACAGCCATAGCACATGCAGAGCCTGTTTAGTTCACAAAAAGTGAACCAAAAAAGTGCTACAGTATCTGTCACATCAAATCTTGCGGCACATGCATGGAGTACTAAATGTAGACGAAAGAAAAAAAACTAATTACACAGTTTAGTTATAAATCACGAGACAAATCTTTTGAGCCTAATTAGTCCATGATTGAACACAAATTGTCAAATAAAACAAAAAGTGCTACAGTAGCCGAACCCAAACTTTTTCACCAACTAAACAAGCCCGCAGTCAGCCCGCAGTCTTGTTTTTTCGCCACGTACTGTGGCGCTAGTTTTTGCCGCCGCCATCGTAACTCGTCACAGGCTCACAGCTGGGTGTGACTGGGCATGGCTAAGTTAAAAAAAAAATTGTTCTCCCGTGACTAGGGTCTTGATTACATATCCAAATTCATCCTTAAATTTCACTATGCAAAAAGAAGATTATCCATCACATCGAAATGCTGGTATATGTATGGAGTACTAAATGTAGATGAAATCAAAAACTAATTGCACAGTTTTATTGTACTTTGCGAGACAAACATTTCGAGCCTAATTAATAAAAAATTAAACAATTTTACCACATAAAAATAAAATTGCTACAGTACGCATTTATTGCGCACTGTAACAATTCGGCGCCCCGAATCAGGCATCTATACGAGGCCTAGGCCTTTAGTTTTCAAAATTCATCCCTAAATTCCACTATGCAAAAGAAGATTCCCCATCATATCAAAATACCGGCACATATATGAAGTACTAAATGTAGATAAAATTAAAAATTAATTGCACAGTTTGGTTGTACTTTACGAGACGAACGTTTTGAACCTAATTAATCAATATTTGGACAATTATTACCAAATAAAAACAAAATTACTAACGTGCTGCACAGTAATTCGAATAGACCAAATCGGACATCTAAACACGGCCCTAGTTCAGTGCGGAGATAGGCAGTCACATCTGGACGTGCAGGCAGGGAAGAAAGAAGCCGTACTCAGGAACAAGACGCGAGCAAGGTACTAGCGCCATTGTACCGCACCAACCAGTAGCTTTGACATCTGAGGGTGTGTTTACTTCTCATTCAAACCCAAAATATTTTCTCTTCCACTTATTACATCAAATATTTAGATATATACATAAAGTATTAAATATAGATAAAAAAATAACTAATTACACAGTTTATCTATAAATGTCGAGATAAATCTTTTGAGGCTAGTTACTTCATGGTTGGATAATATTTGTCAAATAACAACAAAAAATACTACAGAAACTTTTCACCTACTTTTCACCGACTAAACACACCTGAGAAAAAAAAAACCAGGTCGGGCGGTCCTTTACGGCGAGCATGGATAACGTATCTTATTTTGAAAACAGCACGTAGAAACTCTCGGTGCTTCTATAAAATCCTTATCATTTCTTTTTATTAATATAATGTCACATCAACCAATTTAATATTCATAGAACTCGGATAAAATTCTATTTTGACCGGCCTAAGCAGCAAAACTATTGGCCAGTTCGTGGTTCGTGCACATCAAGGCGCTGTTTAGTTGGCAAAATTTTTGGTGAAATGCTACCGTAGCAGTTTCGTTGTTATTTGGTAAATATTGTTCAATCATGGTCTAATTAGGCTTAAAAGATTTGTCTCATCCATTTCGTCTAAACTGTGTAATTAGTTTTATTTTTTATCTATATTTAATGCTTCATGCATATGTTCAAAGATTCGGTGTGACGGAAAATCTGAAAATTTTGGCAAAATTTTTGGCATCTAAACGGTGCCCAAATCGTATCAAAGTACGCGTGGACGCAGGTAAGCGTCGCAATCACTCAATCAGGGATCTGCACGGTTCAGATGTACAGTAAGTACGAGTACCAACCACGTTGACACTGTTTGACACTATAGTATTTTTATTTTTATTTAGTAATAATTGTCTAAATATTGATTAATTAGGTTTAAAATGTTCGTCTCGTAAAGTGCAACAAAACTGTGCAATTAGTTTTTTTATTTTATCTACATTTAGTACTCCATGCATGTGCCGACATTTCGATGTAACGGAGAATTTTCTTTTTGCACAGTAAAATTTTGGGGGAGAAGTTGGGAACTAAACAAGGCCACAATTCTTACCCCAAATTCCACTATGTAAAAAGAAGATTTCCTATCACATCGAAATACCGAGACATGCATGTAGTACTAAATATATAAAAAATAAAAAACTAATTACACGATTTTATTGTACTTTGTGAGACGAACATTTTAAACCTAATTAATCAATATTTAAACAATTTTTACCAAATAAAAACAAAAGTTAATATAGTACGACGTGAAGCGCACTGTTCTAAATTAGATGCCCCAACTTTGAAACTAAACACAGGCATGGTGCTAATAATAGACAGCCCGATTCACTACGAGGGAATCAAAATGGATGTACACCCTCCGTAAGTAGATACGTGTGGTTTTCGTTTTCGAAGAAACAACTTTTTTAAATAAATATAAAAAAATATTAATATCTTAGTGACTTTTCAATTAAAATAGGACTGTATCAGGGGTCAGCTTTGAGCTCTTATTTATTTGTTTTGGTAATGGATGAGGTCACAAGAGACATACCAGGTGATATTTCTTGGTGTATGCTCTTTACTGATGATGTGGTGCTAGTTGACGACAGTAGGACGGGAGGTTAATAGGAAGTTAGAACTATAGAGGCACACGTTAGAGTCGAAAGGGTTCAGATTTAGTAGGACTAGGACCGAGTACATGGGGGTGCGATTTCAGCGTGACTAGGCACGAGGAGGGAGACGTTAGCCTCGATGGGCAAGTGGTGGCCAAGAAGGATATTTTTTAGTATTTAGGGTCGATGCTACAAAAGGATGGAGACATTGATGAAGATGTTAGGCATAGAATTTCAGCCGGCTGGTTGAAATGGCGTCAAGCTTCTGGCGTTCTCTGTGATAAAAGGGTGCCTCAGAAGCTGAAAGGTAAGTTATATAGGATGGCGATTCGTCCGGCGATGTTAAGGCGACATGTTCAGCAATTGAGTGTAGCAGAGATGCGTATGTTGCGTTGGTGTTGTGGGCACACAAGGAGGGATAGAGTCCGAAACGACGATATTCGGGATAGGGTTGGGTGGCACCAATTGAGAAGAAATTGATTCAACATCGGTTGAGATGGTTTGGACATGTCCAACGGATGTCTCCTGAGGCGCCGGTGCGTAGTGGAGTTCTAAAGCGGGTCGATAATGTAAAGAGCCGTAGAGGTCGGCCTAAACTAACTTGAGACGAGTCCGTTAAGAGAGATCTTAAGGAGTGGAATCTCTCCAAGGGTTTAGCTATGGACAGGAGCGCTTGGAGATTGGCAGTCAACGTGCCTGAACCGTGATCTCTTTTTGTCTTGTGTCCTTTATGTCCCTTTATGTGTCTCCCTGTTTCTCGTCTCTTTTGGATTTCATCTCTAGCATACCTCAACTTGCTTGAGACAAAAGACTATATTGTTGTTGTTGTATTTATAATATAATAATTAATATTATTAGATAGATATTTAAATCTTATTTTTTTTAATAAATTTATTTAAAGATACAAATGTTGCACTATATTCTACAAGTCGAGTCAAATCTCCGACATAGAAACTAATGATGATAGTTAAATGGGGATATAGGGAGTAAGCTAAGGAAAAATATCAATTTAAAAATTTAGAAAAAAATGAAGAGAGTATGAAAATACTGGCTTGCTCTGCTCCATATACATGTGTAGTATATATCAGCATTGATCTTTCAAATGTTCCAGCAACAATCACCGAGCGATAC
The DNA here is from genome assembly GCA_038087645.1 of Saccharum hybrid cultivar R570. Lineage (NCBI taxonomy): Eukaryota > Viridiplantae > Streptophyta > Magnoliopsida > Poales > Poaceae > Saccharum > Saccharum hybrid cultivar. Next base: position 8,207 of record JAQSUU010000173.1, read on the forward strand.
GGATCCGCTGCCCATGCGGCGCATGATGGGCGGGCGTGGACCGAACGCGATCCGGCACGTGAAGACAATCTCGCACCCGAGATTCCCATGAGCCGCCCGGCGCCCGCGCACGAGCCCCGGGAGACCACTAATGACCCCCGGGCCCCGGCGCCCAAATGGCCATTTGTTCTCTAACCTTTCGGCCATCACCCGATGCCACGCCACACAGCAACCTCACAACCATGGCTGCGTGTATCTGATCGACGCAGAGTGCTTTTGGGGCGGGCATCTGGGCCATATCGCTTCGCTGGAGCTGGAGGAGGAGAGGGACCGATGCAGACGCGGACGCGACGGGTGCAAACTGCAAAGGGCACCTGACCTGACAGTGCAGCGGAGTTTGCTAACGCTGCATCGAATCAAGTAGCATTAAGCATAATACTGTACTGCACTCCTCCGTCTCTAAATATTTGTTGCTTTCGCTTCTTGAAAAATATTTTTTAAACAAAATATATATTAAAAAAATTAATACCTATGATACATAATTGATATTATTGAAAATATCTTTAAATCTAGTTTTTAATAAATTTATTTGAATATACAAATGTTACACGTATTTTCTATAAATCAAGTTAAACTTATGACATGAAAATAAAAAATAACAAATAAATTAGGATAGGGGAGTACAGATTAGTGGGCAGCTAAGCTGGAGCTAGCTAGCTAGGACTCAGGTGTAGTAGTGCTGTTGCTTTCTGGTGTCTGCCCAAAAAGTGACAAGAGCTTTACGTGCAGGGGGCGGAGGTTGGGATCCTTTGAACTTCTAAAATTTTTTACAAGACCATATTGAATCTTTGAACGCATGTATGGAGTATTAAATATAGGTAAAAAAACTAATTACACAATTTAGTTGTAAATCACGAGACGAATCTTTCAAACCTAATTAGCTCATGATTGGACACTAATTACCAAATACAAACGAAAGAGTTACCGTGATTCCAAAAATTTTACAGCAACAACTAAGATTACCCGCACTCATAGACCTTTATATTCATCCTCTATACATCCTAGTCAGCAAGATTCTCTTCTCTATATTCAATTCTCCCGCACCCAACCATCATCTATATCATCCTCTATCCACTATGGGACTCACTTGTCACTTTATCTAAATATATCAATGTGTGATCTAGTTTTGAAGGATTTATTGAGACGAATTTAATGGTGCAATCGAAATTTAATTTGGATTTTTGGTTTGTGAGTTATAGCATTTTTTTCTTTGTTTAGCTAGTGGGCCCCGCCACTATAGAGTATAGAGTAAGCACTGTACCACTCTAAATATAGAGTGAGGGAAAAGATAGAGTATCGTTTTAGAGTACCCAGTGCAACAATTTTTACTCTATATTCATACTCTAAAGCTTTAGAGTATCGTTTTAGAGTACCCGCTGCGGGTAGTCTAAACACAGCCTTTCTCTCGTGTAAGGCCAATGGGGCAAAGTTTCAGGGTTGCCACATCGAATGTTGCATAGAGATAACCTATGTAAGTGTTTGATACTAATAAGAAAATAAATTATAGAATGTGTCGGTAAACCATGAGACAAATTTATTAAACCTAATTAATCTATCATTAGCACATGTATTACTGTAGCACTTTATTGTCAAATCATGAACTAATTAGGCTTAAAAATTTCGTCTCGCAAATTACACGTAATTTGTGTAATTAGTTATTTTTAGTCTATATTTAATACTCCATGCATGTGTCTAAATATCCGATGTGATAGGTTGTACTCCCTCCGTCCCATAATATATGTCGTTTTTTTTGTTTCCGTGCCATAAGTTTGACTCGATTTGTAGAAAATACATGTAACATTTGTATCTCTAAATAAATTTATTAAAAAACTAGATTCAAAGATATTTTCAATAATACTAATTATGTACTATAAATATTAATATTTTTTAATATCTTTTGTCAAAGTTGTTTCTCGAAAAACGAAAATGACAGATATTTTGGGAGGAAGGGAGGAAAGTTTTACAAAAGACTGAAAAGTTGCATCGATTAGGTTGCTTTATTTTGGCAGGGCTCTTGTTGGATGGGGTCTAATCTTTGGTTATCGACTTGTCGTTGGGTCGAATGAGTCGACGTCAACGTAAGAGCACAACTATGCGTATGGATGATTAGTATATTTGGTTTGACCTACTCAGCTTTTTATTTAGGGGCTGTTTAGTTGGCAAATTTTTTGGCGAAACACTACTGTATCAGTTTCGTTGTTATTTGGTAAATATTGTCCAATCATGGTCGAATTAGGCTTAAAAGATTTGTCTCGTCCATTTCATCTAAACTGTGTAATTGGTTTTATTTTTTATCTATATTTAATGTTTCATGCTTGTATTCAAAGATTCGATGTGACGAGAAATCTGAAAATTTTGGCAAAATTTTTGACATCTAAACGGTACCTTAGTCGTGGAACCAGGTATACGTATACAATATCTGTTTACGTAGTACTAGTAGGAACGATTAATTTTCTGGTTATAAAAGGCTAAAATAATGACCATTCAAAAGAACGACGTGGCTTAAGTTGGCAACCAGGATTCTGCATTTATATTTATATATATAATATAATATAATATAGGTGCATTTTATATACTCCCGGGAGTAGTTATTAATAAATCATGTTGCATATGTGTACATCATAGTTATTGGGACCGGACCGGACCGACGGTTCGACCGGTAAAAGACCGAACCAGAGACAATAGCGGTCCGGTTCACTTAAAAGACCGTCTATGTAATCGAACCGGTAAAACCGGTTGAACCGGCTGATTTTTTACGGAACCGGTGAACCGGCCAGTTCCGTGTGAACCGTCCCTGTCGGAGCTCGCTGATAGCTGTAGCGCGCGTGCTCCTACTGGTGCCGGGTCTGGTGGCGTGCGCCTGCCGCAGGTGGGTCAGCTGGGCTGCTGTTGGGCTGTTGCCTCCGCGTCAGGCAGGCCCTGCTAGGTGCTAGGCAGCTGTCGGCTCCGCGTTTTGTGTTTGACGCTGTTGCATGTAACATGCTTGTTGACTTTTGGCAGATGCCAACTGATGTTAGCGCTGCTTTTTTAATTTTGAAATTTATTAAGCTTTTATATGAGCTCTAAATTAGATAAATAATACATCTGTTTTGGTTATCTCAATAAGCTCTTCGCAATGGTTTACTTTATTTTAACATTTGAGAATTTTTTTAATCACGGTGAATATTTCAATTACTATTTAGATCCTTTTTGCGCCAATTCGTAAATCACAAGTGCCCCATATGTTATTTTTTCAAACGTATTTTCTGTATATCCTGTAAAATAACTAGAGCACCAAAATTTGTGATAAATTATAAGACATATCTTGCTATGACGCATTATGATTGTATTTATTTTTGTATATGTGATAAAATATATGTAGGTACTTATGTGTTATATATCATTATATTGCACCGGTTCGAAATATTTTGGAGCGGTTCAATTCGTCCGGTCTAAAGTAATCGAACCAGCGGTTCAACCGGTTCTTAACGGTTGGACCAGTGAACCAGTGAACCGACGGCCTCGTCGGTTCGATGTCCGGTCCGGTCCTAATAACTATGGTGTACATACTCATTTATCAGTTTGAGTATGTTGATATACTCACATTAAGATAGTCCAGATCTTTACTATGTGAAAATTTTTTTCAAAAAAATCCATATTTTTTAATATATTATTTAATACTATGACAGTAGCATATAAAATAAGTATAGCCATATACTTTAAGTATACTTGCATATTTGACATACATAGTACCCTATATGGTCTAGTATGATGATATACTCCATTTACATACGCTTCGTCGAGTCATATACGCCATAAATCAAGAGATATACACGTGAGAGTAACTGCTCTTCCCATATAGTATAATATAAACAAACGAGTAACAAGGTGATCTTTTTAATTCGATCAATAGGTGATCTTCTTCTCTTGTTTTTATGTTTATTTCATCTCATTAGCATGTTGTCTAATGCTGCGCATTCCACGCGCACTTTCATTTTGTAGTCCCGGCACGACCGAATCCAATATATTTCTGTGGTGAAGAATAGAAATGGTTTCATATTTATGTAGCGTAATTTCTTCACCTCTTACCTTTTCCGAGATATTCATCCTCCAGTATATATTCTTCACCGCAGACCGCAAGTCCAGGTAGGAGCACGCATGCATTGAGCATTCCAACAGCACGTACGTATCATACCAATAATGCCATGGTCGCTCGAGGCCAAGGCAAGTCGCACAATCTCGATGCTGCTCCACAGCACCAAGCAAAATCATAGGCCCGGTTTAGTTCCCACAAAATTTTACAAAAATTTTCAGATTCCCTGTCACATCGAATCTTTGGACATATGCATGAAGCATTAAATATAAATAAAAAATAAAACTAATTACATAGTTTAGACGAAATGAACGAGACGAATCTTTTAAGCCTAATTAGACCATGATTGGACACTAATTACCAAATAACAACGAAACGTGCTACAGTGGCGTTTTGCAAAATTTTTTGCAACTAAACCGGCCCATAGTATGGCATGAAAATAATCATAGGCCACGAAAAGCTACGCGCAGATTCTGTACGCCACTGTATGGAACAGCAGGAGTACCGATCGAGTACGAGTCTGCGACGCACGAATTGAAGACGCTGCTGCTTGCTACTCGAGCGATCCATCGAGTGGCGCTTGCCTCCGCAGTGCGCAGTCCACGGACACGATGCCCGCCAGTGCCTGCTGCAGCGCAGGCCGCCTGGCCGCTGCCGCGCCGCGCCCCCCATGGCCCATGCTGCCGGATCGATCGAAGCAAGCGTGCGGGCTGATGATGGTTTGACGCTGTTCGTCGGCACGGGGAAAGGGAAGAGCGATGATGGATGGATGGGTGGGACGGCGCGGCGAGGGCGAGCGAGCAGCGTCCGGCCGTCGTCCGCGGCACCGGCACCCCACCACACAGAAAGCCATGCGGCGCAGGCAAAAAGGCCCCAGGCCCGCTGTCGTCGCTGACTTTTTTTTTCCGCGTCGAAAAAGCCTGGGCCTTGATCCCAAATTTCATCCCCAAATTTCACTATGCAAAAAGAAGATTCTCATCACATCAAAATGCCGGCACATGCATGTAGTACTAAATATAGATGAAATTAAAAACTAATTGCACAGTTTTGTTGTAATTTGCGAGACGAACATTTTGAGCCTAATTAGTCAAAATTTGGACAATTTTTACCAAATACAAACGAAATGCTACAGTAAGCTACAGTGTTCAACAGGAAATCAGCCGCCACCAATTCGGTGGAAATAAACACGGCCCTGGTGGGATCACCTCAAAAACGGCGTCCGCCCGCCTTTACGCGTCGCACGGGGGCATCTGCCCATCCCGTGCCGTGCATCTCTCTCGCGCAGGCGCCGCTAACGAGCTGTTTAGTTGACAAAAATTTTGGCGAAACGCTACTGTAGCAGTTTCATTGTTATTTGGCAAATATTGTCTAATCATAGTCTAATTAGGCTTAAAAGATTTGTCTCGTCCATTTCGTCTAAACTGTGTAATTAGTTTTATTTTTATCTATATTTAATACTTAATGCATGCGTTCAAAGATTCGATATGACGGAAAATCTAAAATGGCATCTAAACGGCCTCTAACAAAACCGTGGAGACTTGAGATGAGAACCCTGCTGATTGATCTCTGCTGGGCGCTGGCAGCTAGCGCTCAGTCATAGCAGCGGTCGCTCGCAAACCCATGTGCAGTCGTCGTGTCGTTGGTTGCCCTGAGCGCTGACATGCATGTGCATGTGCCGCGTGGATGTGGATGTTCACGTGCCAACGTGCACGCACAGGGTACAGGGCGCGCGCACGTACGTCCGTGGCTTTGCCCACTTCAACGCGTACGATGCATCATGCATGCATGCGTGGTCCACGGCGTACGTTGTCGTCGTCGTCAGCACTCTGCACTCGGCAGGTGCCGCTGCTTTTTCGCCGTGACCCAATCGGAGGCTGTTTAGTTGGTAATTTTTTTTACGAAACGTTACTGTAGCAGTTTTGTTGTTATTTGGCAAATATTATTCAATCATAGTCTAATTAGGCTTAAAAGATTTGTCTCGTCCATTTCGTCTAAACTGTGTAATTAGTTTTATTTTTTATCTATATTTAATGCTTCATGCATGCGTTCAAAGATTCGATGTGACGGGAAATCTGAAAATTTTGGCAAAATTTTTGGCATCTAAACGGTACCTCGATCGATCCCATTGCAACTACTCTCAGCAGGATCCAGATGTCGACAGTTGACGTCTCACGTAAATACATCTACGTTAACACTTGTACTAACAGGGGATTAGTATAGGAGCTTATAATTCGTATTTTTTCAACGAGCAAATAATATTTTTCTCTCACAATAAATCAGCTAACCGTACTTTCAGCCATGACTTATCAGTTAAACAAACGTGGTGATGTCCAGCTCAGACAACGACGGTGGCGGTGGGTGACGAGACGGATGCTGAAAAGTAGCGGTAACCGGTGAGTTTGACTTGACTCCGGGTCTTCGTTGCAACGCCGGTCAAGCTAAGGGCCTTACTTTCAGCCATAACTTATCAGTTAAACAAACGTGGTGATGTCCAGCTCAGACAACGACGGTGGCGGTGGGTGACGAGACGGATGCTGAAAAGTAGCGGTAACCGGTGAGTTTGACTTGACTCCGGGTCTTCGTTGCAACGCCGGTCAAGCTAAGGGCCTGTTTAGATCCCAAATATTTTTCCAAATTCTACTATGTAAAAAGAAGATTCCCCATCACATCAAAATACCGGCACATGTATGGAGTACTAAATGTAGATGAAATAAAAAAACTAATTACACAGTTTTGTTGTACTTTGCGAGACGAACATTTTAAGCCTAATTAGTTAATGTTTGGATAATTTTTACCAAATAAAAACAAAATGCTACAGTACCGCACAATGTGCTACAGTAAATCCGCCGTCCCCAAATTGGGGCAACTAAACACGGCCTAAGATAAGGTGTGACGATGATCGGATGATGCAAGTGTGTGTGGATGTAACGCGGCTGTAATCTGTTTATAAATTAAACCCATGGGGGCCTGAGCCAGTTGTGAATTGCGAGTTGTGCGTCCAACTTAAAGCTAGCCCACAGCTCATACATTAGACACTAGTACTAGTACACCACCAAGCAAAACCAAAACTCGTTCGGTCTGTGCTCTTCAGGATCGCAGAAAAGAAAAGCTGCCTTGCTGCACGCTTCAGCAAAGTAGAGGTGCGTTCTTCTCTTTCCTCCAGTGCGGTACTAGCGCTGCTTGAGCAATCTTTAGGTTTGTGCTCTGCTGTCAATCACTCAATCTTGTGGACCATGTCTTGTTTGCAGTGAAATTCCAACATCGACAAAGTTACACCTTGTACTTGAATTTACTTTACTTTACTGATTAAATGCAATTCCATTTTCATGCTATTGTAGTACTTCTACTTCGCATACTCGTACATGGCTAGAGGATCATGTGTTGGTACGTACTTGTTCGCTTGTTTTATCAGTAGTTTATTTTAGCTTATTCTCTCTTACAGAAAACTATTGAATCCGTCGAAATCAGCCGGGTTTTCACTGGCCGAACAGGTAACGAGGGCGCTACTGTCTGACGATCGGACGGTGAAAGTCATCACCATGCTTTCGCTACTAGCATTGTTAGTCATATCTCATGGAGTAGGCAATATCCGTTGTTCCACTGTCCCTGGAAATAGCACGGACATGCTCTCGCCTTGCTTGATTTCAAGGCAGTCATCGCCAATGACCCTTCAGGATCCTTGAGCTCGTGGAACTCTAGCATCCACTACTGCAGGTGGAGAGGTGTCACGTGTAGTAACTTGAAGAACCACGGGCGAGTCACAGCACTCAACCTTGCCAATCAAGGCCTGTCAGGCTCTATTTCTCCATCTGTTGGAAACCTAACATACCTTCATACACTAGACTTGTCTAGCAATCAGTTCTCTAGCCAGATACCTGATCTTAACAATCTCCAGAAGATGCAAGTCCTTAATCTAAGCTACAATTCACTGGATAAGGTTATTCCAGATAGGCTCACAAATTGTTCCAACCTTAAGGAGTTGCATCTCTACCATAACTTGTTAAAGGGTGCAATTCCTCTGGGAATAGGTTGTCTTAAGAATATGGGTTTTCTTGCCCATAATGACAACAATCTCATTGGGACCATCCCGCCAGACCTCGGTAATGTTAGAATGAGGCCAACAAGTGTATTACCATGCCCAAAGGCAGATATACAAGTGAGTGAGTGTACATATGCAAAGGAACCCTCCAAGTAGAAGAAAAATACTACACACACATCTGTACATCTAACACACCCCTTCAAACTCACAGTGGATCTACAACACTGAGTTTGGAGAGCAAGAATCTATGTTGGGCCTGTGTCTGTGCCTTGGTGAAGAAATCCGCTAGCTGAACCTCGGAAGGCACGTGGTGGAGCGTCACTGTGGCAGAACCGCCCAAATTAATCCACTCCCAAGGTACTCGTCTTTCATTAGAGACTAAGTACCCAAGTGAGCGCACTAAATCAGACAAATTCCATCCAGCATACCCAACGGGAGAACTCGAAGATCCACATTTTTTATCAAGATCATAAACGAGTGAATAAAGCTTACACCATTCTTAACCATTTCTTACATCACTTTATTACAACATCAGAGTATTACGCAAGTTAAATGCAACAATAGAATTAAGACAATTTACATATGAAAGGGGTATATACATTTTAGGTTCACAAGTTTTATCTTGCAGCGGAAAATAAACATATGACCAGAGTTACAGCGGAAATAAAGATTTATTTCATGACATGGTGAAGCATTAACATGGTGAACATTTATATACAAGATATATTAGTAGATTATAAAACTTTTTTTTATAAAAACATTTAGTGAGGGTTATAATTAAACACTACCTACATAGCGTAAAAAGGAATCCTCTCTGAGCCCACCAGAAGATATCCACACACAAGGGTCAGCTCTAGCAATCCACCTATCACCTACAACAGGGGAATAAAACCCTGAGTACTCAATTGTACTCCGCAAGACTTATCCGATAAGAGAAAAATAAAAGACTCCAAGGACATACAAGGCTTATTTAGTTTGCTGGTTTAATGAATTTGCAGGAAGCATAACTAATAGTGCATCCTTATATTCAAAGTTTTAGCAGCCATTTTTAGTCCATTGGCTAACCAATCTAGGTAAGCACCTATCCTACCTCCAAGCAAGTGGTAAGCAATCAGAACCATTTTATATCATCTCTGTTCCAGTTCTTGCTATGGTGCCATACCATAGCCAAGTCGGTACCATCTCCAAGAAATGGTGATTCGCGAATCAATGTATCCCAGCTGGGTACTCCAAAACACACGCCTCATCTTCACCTTGAGCGCAGACAAGACCAACCCGTTCCACTCCTGTCAAGGGGTCCAGGTCCCCGTCCAAACATGGACTCAAAGCCCCCAGCATTGAGGCCCGACCTTAGTGTGGTGCTAAGACCTCCACCTATCCCCGCCTCCAATCAGTCGGTCCGAAAAGAGCCGGAACCCACAACAAGAGAGTAACAAGCCTTCCTGCTCTCTTAAGCAAGTATGTGCTCAGGATAAAAGTCTGTGACCTGACTACCATCCACAACAACGGACGATCATCAATTGACATAGGCGGGACAACGCAACCAGAGCCTCGCTCTGTTGCCTAACCAAGTCCCAGTCCATCCAAAGTCCACAGTACAGTCTCGTACGGTCTCCATTTATTATCCACATATAAGCCATGTGATAGTAACATGATAGTAATAGCAGTAATATATAATCCTATCTCTCATGAGGGACAGACAATCACTCGACTTCTACCAGAGTCCTATAGCATGGCAATCTACACAATCCTTTCATACTAGTAAGACTCACATGATAAGGATATATATGCAGGTGGGTTCCATTCAACTCCTTAAAACTTAATGCACAAGCATAATATAAAGTGTAGAATAGTAGGGGTTATGCACCGATGCTTGCCTGGGTAATTATAACCAACAATTAGTACTCCATCTTCATGACGTGATCACCATATCACCATCTTTTGGTCAAACACCAAGTCCTCTGGTTGATCCATCGATCCATCATTGTTCCTATTATGCTATGTGAAAGCATCTAGGCCCCTAGTGGTTTTAGTGATTAATGACAATGTAAGATTATTGTGACTAATGTGTATTTTATAGAGGAAAATTAAGTTAGGTCACGATAATGGTGATTGATTGGGCAATCAATAGTGTTCATGCCCCTATTGATGGAATCATTTTGGTTTTCAAAGGATGGTTGACAAGGTTAAGCACGATCTAGTTCTAAGTGCCATTTGGTGTTGAGAGGCATTTAGAGTAGATTAAGACTTTGTTTTTTTCTTTGACCGTACTATAAAGGGGGGTATGAGCGGGTAGCTTGACCTAGGTGAGTCTAATGGTTTAGGTGTGGTGCACACTAATCAAACATAGCACTAGGTAGCTAAGAGATGCCCTAAAGATCATGTGGAACATTTTTCATTCATAAAGAAATTTGATTTGGAAGTGAATGGAGTGTTTTCTAGTCGACCGGATGCGTCCGGTCAGTACAACAAGACTGGTTAAGTCACTGAACACTGTGCCAAAGCGGACTGAACGTGACTGTCACTAGGGTTTGCTCTCCAAAGAGCACCAGACACTGCACCGAACATGCTCGAGGGCAGAGTCCAGTCGTTATACAGTAAGGTTCTAGAGAGTGTTTTTCATGACCGGACGCGTACGGTCAGTGCTGATCGGACACTGACCTGAGTTCGGTCGTTACACAGAGAGGTTCTAGAGAGTGAAATCATTGACCGGATGCGTCCAGTTAGTGTTGATCGGACGCGTGTTAGAGTCCAGTCAGAGCTATTGAGTTGACGTCATGTAGTCGTTGGCTACTGACCGGACACGTCCGGTCAACCCGACAGACGCGTCTGGTTGTCACTTAACAAGTTGGTTTGAACCTCAATGGGTATGTTTGGTTATGGGGGGTATTTATACTTCTCTTACTCCTCTAACATATCTCTCTTGCTCAGTTGATCAGCTGAAGAACACCTTTGAGTCCAAGGGAGAGCAAGTGCCTAGTGAGGAGTTTGTGATTTGATAATCTCAAGATTAAGGACCTCATTAGTGCTTTGAGAGTAGCAAGTGTGCATCCACTCATCTCATTAGGCTTGGTTAGGTCAAGTGAGAGTTCGTGCTTGTTACTCTTGGTGATCGGCATCACCTAGATGGTTTGGTGGTGATTGGGAGTGTGGTGATCATCCGTTGAAGCTTGTGGATGACCCAACTCGACTTATGAGCGGTTGTGGGCGATTCACTGAGCCAGAGTGGCGAAGAATCAGCCCGTAGAGAGCACTTGATCCTTGCGCGGATCAAGGGGGAGCTATACCCTTGCTGAAATGTCTTGATGGCTAGAGGGAGGGGGGTGAATAGCCTTTTAAAATTTCTATAAAGACAAGCTAAACAAGTTTATCAATAAAACAAATAGCGAGATGCGAGTTTTGCTTAGCCTACGGGGTGTTTGCAAGCCACCTAACCAATTTACAATTCTAGTATATTTACACTCAACCGTACAAGTCAAACCGAGAAGGTAACTACAACTACAACTAGCAAGCTACACAAAGGAGCTACTCTAGCAAAGCTAACTAGCTAGCAAAGATAACTAAGAAGGTAATGCGGAGTTGAGTTAGGAGAGTTTCACCGAGGGGCGAAGTATTGAGCCAACCAATATGATCAACAATGAATACCAAGATAACCGAACACCAGGATCAATCAATCACAATATGAAAGTGATGACACAAAGATTTATCCCGAGGTTCACGTGCTTGCCGGCACGCTAGTCCCCGTTGTGTCCCTCTTCACCACGTGGTTCGGTGGCTAATCGGTCTCACACCGAGCCTCTCAAAAGGCACCACAAGAACCTACCAAATGGCAAAAGGTTGCAATGACACGAGCAATTTACTAACATTGCCTTTGGCGCTTCGCCGAGGTAGGCACAAACCCCTCACAATCACCGGAGGTGGCCAAGAACAATCACCAACTCTTGCCAACACCTCCAAGCTGCTCCAAGCCATCTAGGTGGCGGCAACCACCAAGAGAAACAAGAATCCCACAGCAAATCAACCACCAAGTGCCAACTAGATGCAATCTCACAATGCAAATACACTTAGATCACTCAATCTCACTTCGAATATGCAAAGAAGCAAGAGAGATGAGTGGGAGGGGAGTTGCTTAGCTCAAAGTGCTCACAAGTATGTAAAAAATTCAAGAGAGAGAGCCTTGAGCCGGCCAACGAGTATTTATAGACGTATCCCTTCGAAAATAGCCATTAAAAACTTGAAACAGCCGAAGTCGCGCTGACCGGACGCGCTGGTCAAACTGACCGAACGCGCCGATCGCACAACGGCTATGCCGTGAAGCACCGACCGGACGCGCTCGTTGCGAGGACTGGACGCGGTGCGATCGACCGGACGCGCTGGACCCATAACAGACCGGACACGCTGGTCAAGCAGAGACTGCGTACAACGAAACAGCGACCAGACGCGCTGCAGAACTGACCGGACGCGCTCGTTGCGAGGACCGGATGTGGTGCGATCGACCGGACGCGCTGGTCCCGTAATAGACCGGACGCGCTGGTCAAGCAGAGACTGCGTACAACGAAACAGTGATCAGACGCACTGCAGAACTGACCGGACGCCATAGTGCCAGCGTCCGGTTGGAGTCTAGTAAGCTCCCTAAACGACCGAACACGTCCGATCGACAGTGACCGGACGCGCTGCGCGTCCGATCAACAAACTGAAACACGCACAGACGCTGAACGCTGACCGGACACGTCCGGTCAAACAGAGACCGCATCCGGTCTAGCGTCCGGTCACCCTCTCTACCGCTCAAACTCCACCGCCTTCGCAAATGTGCTAACACCACCTAGTGATCTCGTCATGTGTGAGTGTGTTAGCATTTTCACAATCATTTTTCGAGGCGATATTAGTTCTATCCAAATGCATATGATTATGAAATGCACACCTAGAGGCACTTAGAAGTTCAACAACCGCGTCATTCCCCTCTTTATAGTACGACTATCTATCCTATAATGTGACCACACCCACTAGGTGTCTTGGTTACTAAAACACAACCCTTAAGCATATACCTTTGCCTTGATCACGTAGGGTTATGTCCAAATCTAAGTGTGGCCATCATGATCACCATGTCTATCTTGCCACCAACCTTGGAATGTACTAATACTCATATGCTACATACAACTTAGGCATAGGATTAGTACTTAGGCATTGTCACTAATTACCAACACCAAACATAGGACTTTCACTTGCGCGGGTGCTCCAACGAGGACTAGTGGGAAGTGCTGACTCTCCAATACCTTGGCAAAACATCACCGTGTTCCTTTCCTCTCTTTGCTTTGAGTATTTACTTTGAGAAATTCATTTCTTGCCTTTACATTCATAGAATTGATTTGCTAGTATAGGATTGGAACTAGGTTGCAAAACTCTTTGTGTCGTAGAACAATAGCTACACTTTTAGGCACTAGGGGTGAAGTGGGTTTTGATTAGGGCTTAATTATTGAAAGAATTTTTAGAGAAGCCCAATTCACCCCCCTCTTAGGCATCTTGATCCTTTCAATTGGTATCAGAGCTGAGTGCTCTTAGAATTAGGCTTAACCGCCTAGAGCAAGATGTCCCATGGAGATGGACTCCATGCCTTCTTTGAAGGAGATGATTTTTCTTATTAGAAAATTCGTATGGAGACATATCTAGAGGCTTTAGATGTTAGAGTGCTTAGAGCCGCCGCACAAGGATTTCCAAAACCTAAGGATCCTACAAACCCTATTGGTGATGAGATTCACTATGAGAAGTGGAATGCAAAGGCTAGAAACATCCTCTTTAGGGGCCTTTGCAAGGACGTGTTCAACCGTGTTTAGAACCACAAAGACACCCATGCACTATGGTCAGATATTTGTGCGCTCCATGAGGGAATCAAGAGTGAGCATGAGGAACGCTATCACCTCATCAAGAGAAAGCTAAATTCTTTTGAAATGCTTCCAAATGAAAGTGGTAATGAAATGTACTCTCGTTTGAATATCATTGTAGAGGAAGTCAATGGGCTTGGACTCACACAATTGCAACCATCCGATGTCATGAGAAAGATCTTGTGTGTTCTTCCCATTGACAAATATGGACACATTGTCACCATGCTCCATCAAGGAGATCTTTCTAAAGCTACACCTACTCAAATATTAGGGAAGATCAATGCTCATGAAATATACATGCACATCACACCACAAGATGGCTCTCCCTCCTCAAATAAGAAGAAAGACTTGACTTTCAAGGCTAGTCAAGAGAGGAAGGGCAAAGCAAAATTTGAAGCTTCCTTTGATAGCTCAAGTGAAGAGGTAGATGACACCAACATTGCTCTCATGGTGAGAAGGACCACCAAGATGCTAAAGAAGTCAAATAGGAATGGTGTCAAGTTTGATTCAAAGAAGAAGAAATTCTTCACTAGTAGCAAGAGGAAGCCCATCTCGAAAATGGATTGCTATAATTATGGTGAACATGGTCATCTAGCTCATCAATGTCCTAAGCCCAAGAAAGATAATTTCAAGAAGAAGTACAAGGACAACAAAGATGACTTAAGTGATGATGAGAAGAAGAGAGAAAAACCATACAAGAAGAAAGATGGCAAGAAGAAGCAATATCATAAGAAGAAGAATGGCAAGACTTACATTGTTGGTGATTGGCTCATGGATATTGAATCATCAAGTGGCTCATCCGGAGAAGATAGTGATGATGAAAAAGAAAGAGTGGCCGCTCTTGTTATTGGGAGTTCATTGCCACCACCTTCACCACCACCATCATCCTCTACACACCTATGCCTTATGGCCAAGGGTGACCAGAAGGTACAAAGTGATGATGATAGCTGTGATAGTGATAGTGACAATGAATTTGTAGCTCTCTCTTATGATGAACTAGTTGAATTGCTAAATAGCTACACTAAAATCATAAGAAAAACAAGAGCTAAAAATGATAAACTTGAGCTTGAAAAAGAATCTCTCTTAGCTAAGTATGAAATGACTTAAAAAGCTAGTGATGAGCTTAGAGATGAAAATAAGATTGTGTCATTCACCCTCAAAGAACTCAAAGCCATCATAAAAGAGCTTAAAGAAAACCACGATGAACTTGAGGGGATACACAAAGAGCTTAACACTAGATATGACTTGCTAAAAGATGATTATACTACTCAAAGTCAATCATGACAATCTTGTTATTGCAAATGAATATCTATACAATGAGCCACATGATGTACTAACCTTGTTGCTAAGATTGATATAGATACATCATGTGATGATTTGATTGATGAGTACATTGAGCAAGGATCTAGTGGCAAAGGCAAGCAAGTGGTTATGGCCAAACACTATGATGACTATGTCAAGATCAAGAATGAGAATGAGAAGCTAAGGAAAGATCTTGAAAAGCTATCAACCACCAACTCAATTGTCATAGAGACACAAGATGGTGACTACAACATGGCTCTTGATATTGAGAAGCTTTAAGAAGAAAACAAGAGGCTCAAGATTGAGAAGACTCACCTTGCCACCAGGTTTGAGAAGTTTACAAGAGGTCACAGTCTTCAAAGTGAGCTACTCATGAACACCGTGATGAAGAGTGATAAGAGTGGCGTTGGCTACAAGGCAAATCAAATGAAGAAAGCCAAGGCTCAATATCAATCTCAACATCAATATAAGTCAAAGCCAAAGCCAAAGAGATGTATTGAGTGTGGACAAGAAGGTCACTTTGCTCATGAGTGCAAGACTCCACCACCACAACCCTTGCCTAAGCATGCTAGACCTTTTGCCTTCAATGCTCATTATATGGTTAGAAAGGACACAAAAGGAAGACCCCATGTTGTTTTTCTAGGTCCACCCAACAAGAATAGGCCTAGGCAAATATGGGTAGCAAAGTCACTAATTGAGAGAATTGTTGGCCCCCGTCAAGTGTGGGTGCCTAAACATCAAGCTTGATCTCTTGTGTGTGTAGGTGAACTACAAGACCAGTGGAAATCATTGGGTTATTGATAGTGGTTGCACTCAACTTATGATCGATGACCCTCATATGTTCACCTCACTAGATGAAGATGTGGATGATCAAGAAAGGATTACATTTGGTGATAATTCAAAGGGCAAAGTGCAAGGGTTGGGCAAAGTTGTAATATCAAATGATCACTCAATCTCAAATTTACTTCTAGTTGTTTCATTGAGCTTCAATTTGCTATCTGCTGGACAATTGTGTGATCTTGACTTTCAATGTCTATTTACTGAGAAAGAAGTAGTTGTGTCAAAGAAGGATGATGATCAAGTCATATTCAAAGGCTTTAGATACAACAACTTATATCTAGTGGACTTCACCTCCGATGATGCCAACTTAAGGACATGTCTATTCACCAAATCATCACTTGGATGGCTATGGCATAGAAGGCTTGCTCATGTTGGGATGAGTACACTCAAGAAACTATTGAAGAAGGACATGGTTAGAGGATTGAAAGATATTGTGTTTGAGAAGGACAAGCTTTGTAGTGCATGTCAAGTCAGTAAGCAAGTTGCAAATACTCATCCATGCAAAGCTTACATGTCAACATCAAGGGTGCTAGAACTTCTCCACGTGGATTTATTTAGACCTACAACCTATGCAAGTTTGTGAGGCAACTTCTATTGTATAGTGATTGTTGATGATTATTCAAGATACACTTGGATGTTCATTCTTCATGACAAGACCAAGGTGGCCGCATCATTCAAAAAGTTTGCCAAGAGAGCACAAAACAAATTTGATGTGAAGATCAAGAAGATAAGAAGTGACAATGACAAAGAATTTGACAACACAAACATAGAAGCCTATTATGATAAAGTTGGGATCAAGCATGAGGTCTCCACAACTTACACTCCCCAACAAAATGGTGTTGTAGAGAAAAAGAATCGAACATTGATCACCCTAGCAAGAACTATGCTTGATGAGTACAACACACCGAAGAGTTTATGGGCCAAAGCAATCAACACCGCATGCTATGCTTCCAACTGCCTATTCGTTCAATGGTTCCTTGAGAAGACTCCCTATGAGTTGCTTAATGGGAAGAAGCTAGATATCTCTTTCTTCTAGGTGTTTGGTTGCAAATGCTACATCTACAAGAAGTGACAACACATAGGGAAGTTTCAAAGACGTTGTGATATCAGTTTTCTTGTTGGTTATTAATTGAAGTCCAAAGCATATCGTGTATTTAACCATGCCACTAGCTTGGTAGAAAAAACATATGATGTGGAATTCGATGAAACTAATGGCTCCCAAGGAGCACATGAGAATCTTGATGATATCGGTGAAGAGCCATTGAGGGAGGCTATGAAGAACATACCCGTTGGAGACATCAAGCCTAAAGATGATGATGAAGTACAAGAGATCGACAAGCCTTCTTCATCAAGTGTGCCACAAGATGATGATAAAGACGTGAGAGAAACAAATGAAGACACATATGTCTCTCATGATCAAGTGGTGGCACAAGCTCAAGATGTTGATGCTCCATGACCTCCTCCCCAAGTGGTTGAATGAAGAATAACTCCTCTACTATAATCACACCCACAAGATCTCATCATAGGAAGTCCTTCAAGGGGTGTAATGACTTGATCTTAAAAACTTGCTTCCTTCATTGAACATCACTCTTTTGTTTCTTGTGTTGAGCCTACTTGTGTAGATGATGCTCTCAGGGATCCGGATTAGGTGAATGCTATGCATGAAGAATTAAATAACTTCACCCGCAATCAAGTTTGGACACTTGAAGAGCGACCACAAGATGCAAGAGTGATTGGAACAAAGTGGGTGTTCCGCAACAAGCAAGATGATCAAGGTGTTGTTGAAAGTCCTATGTTTGGTGTTGGTAATTAGTGACAATGCCTAAGTACTAATCCCATGCCTAAGTTGTATGTAGCATATGAGGATTAGTACACTCCAAGGTTGGTGGCAAGATGGACATGGTGATCATGATGGCCACACTTGGATTTGGACGCAACCCTACGTGATCAAGGCAAAGGTATATGCTTAAGGGTTGTGTTTTAGTAACCAAGACACCTAGTGGGTGTGGTTACATTATAGGATAGATAGCCGTACTATAAAGAGGGGAATGACGCGGCTATTGAACTCCTAAGTGCCTCTAGATGTGCATTTCATGATCATATGCATTTGGATAGAACTAATATCGCCTCGGAAAATGATTGTGAAAATGCTAACACACTCACACATGATGAGATCACTTGGTGATGTTAGCACGTTTGCGACGGCGGTGGAGTTTGAGCGGTAGAGAGGGTTTGGGGTCTTCTCTCCCTCCCGCCGAGCGTGCGAGCGCGGGATTCAGGCGATTTCGGGGATATGAAATGCCTATTTTTCACTACGCCGGAAGTCCGAAAAGAAACGGAGGCGAACGGAGGTCACAGAGGTGACCGGACGCTGCACCGGACGCGGTCCTTGCAGGACCGGACGCGTCCGGTCAGTGTTCAGTGCCTGCGCGTTTTTCAGTTCGATGATCGGACGCGAGGCGCGTCCGGTCACTGATGATCGGACGCGTCCGGTCGTCCAGGGAGCTTACTGGACTCTAACCGGACGCTGGCACTATCGCGTCCGGTCATCTTCTTAAGCGCGTCCGGTCACTGTTTCGTTGAGCGCTGCTCAGGCGACCAGCGCGTCGGTCCTTCACGGGACCAGCGCGTCCGGTCGTTCCCGGCGCGTCCGGTCAGTTGGACCAGCGCGTCCGGTCGTTACTTCGCAGTTAGCCGTTGGGCGACCAGCGCGTCCGGTCGTTTGGACCAGCGCGTCCGGTCAGTGTTTCACGTGTTAGCCGTTGGGCGACCGGCGCGTCCGGTCAGTTGGACCAGCGCGTCCGGTCACCCCGATTTCGGCTGTTTAAGTTTCTAACGGCTATATTCGAAGGGGTACGTCTATAAATACTCGTTGGCCGGCTCAAGGCTCTCTCTCTCGGATATCACTCGAATATTTTGATATACTTGTGAGCACTTTGAGCTAAGCAACTCCCCTCCCACTCATCTCTCTTGCTTCTTTGCATATTCGAAGTGAGATTGAGTGATCCAAGTGCATTTGCATTGTGAGATAGCATCTAGTTGGCACTTAGTGGTTGATTTGCTGCGGGATTCTTGTTTCTCTTGGTGGTTGCCGCCACCTAGACGGCTTGGAGCAGCTTGGAGGCGTTGGCAAGAGTTGGTGATTGTTCTTGGCCACCTCCGGTGATTGTGAGGGGTTTGTGCCTACCTCGGCGAAGCGCCAAAGGCAACGTTAGTATATTGCTCGTGTCATTGCAACCTTTTGCCATTTGGTAGGTTCTTGTGGTGCCTTTTGAGAGGCTCGGTGTGAGACCGATTAGCCACCGAACCACGTGGTGAAGAGGGACACAACGGGGACTAGCGTGCCGGCAAGTACGTGAACCTCGGGATAAATCTTCGTGTCATCACTTTCATATTGTGATTGATTGATCCCGGTGTTTGGTTATCTTGGTATTCATTATTGATCATATTGGTTGGCTCAATACTTCGCCCCTCGGTGATACCCTCCTATCTCTCTTGTATTAATTTCTTAGTTATCTTTGCTAGCTAGTTAGCTTAGCTAGAGTAGTTCTCTTGTGTAGCTTGCTAGTTGTAGTTGTACTTAACTTCTCGGTTTGACTTGTGCGGTTGAGTGCAAATACTAGAATTGTGATTTGGATAGGTGGCTTGCAAACACCCATAGGCTAAGTAAAACTCGCATCTCGCTATTTGTTATATTGATAAACTTGTTTAGCTTGTCGTTGTAGAAAATTTTAATAGGCTATTCACCCCCCCTCTAGCCATCAAGACCTTTCAAGTGGTATCAGAGCCGTGGTCACCGTTTGTAAGGCTTAACAAACTCGGTGTAAGATGACTCAAGTTATGTTTAATCATGTTAATGGCAAGCCTCCATTCTTTGATGGCGTCTCTTCCTTTGATCATTGGAAAAGGAAGATGAAGCAATATCTAGGCAATATACATGAGAAGGTTTGGGATGTGACCAAAGAAGGATACGTCATTCTTGATGAGGAAAACCTCACTCCTAATGACCGCATCAACAAACAATGCAATACGGCGGCACTTGACACAATCTATCGTGCCATTGATGATAAAGTATTTGAGCAAATCAAAGATCTTGAAAAGGCAAATGAGCTTTGGATAAGGCTTGAAGAAACATATGAAGGCACTTCAACGGTAAAAAGTGCCAAACTATATATGCTCAAGGACAAGTTCTCCACATTCAAGATGAAGGATGATGAATCCATC
This sequence comes from Saccharum hybrid cultivar R570, assembly GCA_038087645.1. Classification (NCBI taxonomy): domain Eukaryota; kingdom Viridiplantae; phylum Streptophyta; class Magnoliopsida; order Poales; family Poaceae; genus Saccharum; species Saccharum hybrid cultivar. The sequence goes on from JAQSUU010000173.1 coordinate 28,602, forward strand.
CCGGAGATGTTCTATAGGCTCCAAGTCATTGTCAATGATCTCAAGGGGCTTGGGGAGAAGGTTGAGGACAAAGACTTCTCACACAAGTTCTTGATGTGCTTACCCAAGAAGTTTGCCACCTTGAGAAGAATGATCTTTAGAGAGGGATTGGACAAGGTCAAACCAACCAATGTGCTTGGAGATATAATGACTGATGCCCAATACAATGATGATGAAGATGAGGTAGAAGAGAAGAAGGAAACCAAAGTCAAGCAAGAGAAGCCCATTGCATTCAAGGCTTCATCCTCTAAGGGCAAGAGCAAGGTTGATGATGATGATGATCCATTTGATGATGAGATCATGGCCCTTCTAGTGCAAAAGATGGGTCGGTTCATGAAGAAGAAAGGCTATGGTGCAAGAAAGAGAAGGGACTTCATGAAGGCAAAGGAGGTGCTTTGCTACAATTGCAATAGCCCCGATCATGTAGTGGCAAAGTGCCCCTATGAAGACAAAAGATATAATGATGGGGAGTTAAAGTTGAAGAAGAACAAGAAGGAAAAGAAAGCAAAGAAGAGCTTCACTTTCAACAAGAAGAAGAAGGGTGGTGGTTATGTAGTCACTTGGGATAGTGACAACTCCGATAGTGATGATGATGAAAGCTCTAGTGATGATGAGAGGATCACTCGACGAGCCACTGCAAACATCGCCCTCTCCAACAAGCCATCCATCTTCGACACTACATCAACATGCCTTATGGCCAAGCCTACCAAGGTAAAACGTGATGATAGTGATGATGATTCTTGTGCTAGTGATGATTGTAGGAGTGATGATGAGGAGGATGAGGACTACTCCAAGGATGATCTATTAGGCATAATAGATCAAATGAGCAAGGGTTACAAGAGGACCACCAAGAAATACAAAATCTTGGAACAAGAGCTTATTGCCAAGAGCAATGAAAATGATGCCTTGATGGAGGAGCTTGTTGCTCTCAAAAAGAGTAAGGAGTGCAAAGGAATTGAACAAGAGCTCAAAGCTCTTAGAAAATCCTTTGATGAGCTAGAGGCTTCTCGTGAGTGTCTAAAGGAAGACCACGAGGACCTTGAAGTTGCTCACACTAGGCTTAAGGAAGCCCACTCCACTCTACTTAAGCTCATCAAGGAAAAGGATCTCAAGTTGGAGAAGCTCATGAAGGAAGCTAAGGAGGAGCAAGTGATTGTCACTTGTGATATTGGACTAACATGTGATATTATTGATGATTCTTTATTTGTTAGTCCTACTAATGCTTCATGTAGCTCATCATCATCCACCACAACCAACTCTACCTTTACTACTAGTGATTCATCACTTGTGGTTGAAACTCTCAAGAGAGAGGTGGATGATCTCACCCGCGCATTAGGCAACGCCTATGGTGGGGATGCCCGCTTGCTAAAATGCTTGGGTAGCCAAATGTTCTCCCTTAACAAAGAGGGATTGGGCTATACTCCCAAGAAGGGCAAGGCGGCCTTCGCTACTCCAAAGCCTCGCTTTATGAAGGGCAATGGTCGTTATTGCAATAGATGCAAGCAAATTGGGCATCTAGAGATTAAATGCAATAAAATAAACAAGAACAAGAAAAATGCTAATGTACCTTACATTCCTTTTGATTCTTGTTATGTACTTACCAAGGGTGAGAAAGGTGTGCATGCTAGGTTTGTTGGTACACCAATTGTGGGCCCTAAGAAGAAGGCCATTTGGGTACCAAAGAGCTTAGTGACTAACCTCCAAGGACCCAAGCAAGTATGGGTACCTAAGAAACATTAAATTGTTTTGTAGGTTAATTACAAGGCCGGAGGAAGGCATTGGGTGCTTGATAGTGGGTGCTCTCAACATATGACCGGTGATTCAAGAATGTTCAACTCTCTCAAATCAAATGATAGTGGCATTGATAGCATCACATTTGGTGACAATAGCAAGGGTAATGTAAAGGCTCTTGGAAGGATTGCAATCTCAAATGATCATAGCATTTCCAATGTGCTACTAGTTGAAAAGCTCAATTTCAACTTGTTGTCGGTTGCTCAATTGTGTGATCTCGGTTTCAAGTGCATATTTGGTGTTGATGATGTGGAGATAGTTAGTGTTGATGGCTCTAACTTGATCTTCAAAGGCTTTAGATTTGAGAATCTATACTTGGTTGATTTCAATGCTAGTGACACTCAACTTTCAACATGCTTGCTCACCAAATCAAGTATGGGTTGGTTATGGCATAGAAGACTTGGTCATGTTGGCATGAAGCAATTGAACAAGTTAGTAAAGCATGACTTAGTTAGAGGCTTGAAGGATGTCACATTTGAAAAGGATAAGCTATGTAGTGCATGTCAAGCCGGAAAGCAAGTAGGCAACACTCATCCATTGAAGAGCATTATGAGTACTTCCAAGGCATTTGAGTTGTTGCACATGGATCTATTTGGGCCAACTACATACACAAGCATTGGTGGCAACAAGTATGGTTTTGTGATTGTGGATGATTTCACTAGATACACATGGGTATTCTTTCTTGTGGACAAGAGTGATGTATTTGACATATTCAAGAAGTTCATCAAGAGAGTGCAAAATGAGTTTGAGACCACAATCAAGAAAGTAAGAAGTGACAATGGAAGTGAGTTTAGAAACACAAGAGTTGATGAGCTATGTGAGGAGCTTGGAATCAAGCATCAATTCTCGGCCAAGTATACACCTCAATCAAATGGCCTAGTTGAAAGGAAGAATAGAACCTTAATTGATATGGCAAGATCAATGTTGAATGAGTATAATGTGAGTCATTCATTTTGGGCCGAAGCAATCAACACGGCTTGCTTCTATAGCAACCGCCTCTATTGCCACAAGTTTCTAGAGAAGACACCATATGAGATCTTAAATGGAAGAAAGCCCAACATTGCATACTTTCGGGTATTTGGTTGCAAATGCTACATCTTGAAGAAGGGCACTAGATTAAGCAAGTTTGAGAAGAAATGTGATGAAGGATTTCTACTTGGTTACTCAACTACTAGCAAAGCTTATAGAGTTTGGAATTTGGCTAGTGGTTTACTTGAAGAAGTGCATGATGTTGAGTTTGATGAAACAAATGGCTCTCAAGATGAAGAAGATAACTTGGATGATGTGAGAGGAACTCAATTGAGTAATGCTATGAAAGAAATGGATATTGGTGATATTAGACCAAAGCAAGTTATTAATGTAGATGACAACAAAGATCAAGTGCTCCAAAGTCCAATCACTCAAGCTAGTGGTTCTCTATTGAAAAATCAAGCTAGTACATCATCTCAAGTGCAACAAGATCAACAAGTGGCTAGTTCATCATCTCCAACTCATGATCAACATCAACATCCAAGCAATCAAGTCCAAGTACTTCAACCAACTAACATTGCAAGAGACCATCCATTGGATTCCATCATTGGTGACATACAAAGAGGAGTTCAAACTAGATCAAGATTGACATCATTTTGTGTCACTCTTCTTTTGTGTCAATGGAAGAACCTAAGGACATTGATAAAGCATTGAGAGATCCGGATTGGGTAAATGCAATGCATGAAGAGCTCAACAACTTCAAGAGAAATGAAGTATGGGAACTAGTTGAGAGGCCTAAGGATCACAATGTCATTGGAACAAGATGGGTCTTTCGCAACAAGCAAGATCAAGATGGGATAGTAGTAAGGAACAAAGCAAGACTAGTGGCTCAAGGTTACACACAAATAGAGGGTCTTGACTTTGGTGAAACTTATGCCCCGGTTACAAGATTGGAAGCAATTAGGATCTTACTTGCCTATGCTTGTGCTCACAATATCAAGCTATATCAAATGGATGTGAAAAGTGCATTTCTCAATGGGTACATTCAAGAGGAAGTGTATGTGGAGCAACCTCCCGGTTTTGAAGATGATAAGAAACCCAATCATGTATACAAGTTGAGAAAAGCTTTATATGGATTGAAGCAAGCACCTAGAGCATGGTATGAAAGATTGAGGGACTTCTTGCTATCCAAAGGATTTGTCATGGGCAAAGTTGATACAACACTATTCACCAAGAAGATTGGGAAAGACTTATTTGTATTGCAAATATATGTTGATGATATCATATTCGGTTCAACCAATCAAGATTATTGTGATGAGTTTGGGAAAATGATGGCAAAAGAATTTGAAATGTCAATGATTGGTGAACTTAGTTTCTTTCTTGGACTTCAAATCAAACAAATGAAAGAAGGTACATTTGTGAGCCAAACTAAGTACATCAAAGATATGCTCAAGAAGTTTAGCATGGAAGATGCAAAGAGTATTACAACTCCAATGGGCACTAGTGGAAGTTTGGATAGTGACAAGAGTGGCAACATGGTGGATCAAAAGCTATATAGATCAATGATTGGTAGCCTACTCTATGTGACGGCATCAAGGCCCGATGTGATGTTTAGTGTATGCATGTGTGCAAGATTTCAAGCCTCACCAAGAGAAAGTCATTTGAAGGCAACAAAGAGAATATTGAGGTACTTAAAGCATACACAAGATGTTGGATTATGGTATCCCAAAGGTGCAAGCTTTGAGCTAGTTAGATATTCGGATTCCGACTATGCCGGTGATAAAGTGGAGAGAAAGAGCACTTCTGGGACATGTCAATTGTTGGGAAGATCACTTGTCTCATGGTCATCCAAGAAGCAAAATAGTATTGCACTATCTACCGCCGAAGCCGAATACATCGCCGCGGGTAGTTGTTGTGCACAAATCTTGTGGATGAAGGCAACATTGAAGGATTTTGGAATCAATTTCAAGAATGTGCCATTGCTATGTGACAATGAAAGTGCCGTGAAGCTAACTAACAATCCGATTCAACATCAAAGAACAAAGCATATTGATGTTCGCCATCACTTTATTAGAGATCATCAACAAAAGGGTGACATTGCTATTGAAAGTGTGGGCACCGAAGATCAATTAGCCGATCTTTTCACCAAGCCACTTGATGAGAAGAGATTTCACAAGCTAAAAAATGAGTTGAACATACTTGACTTCTCCAACATGAGTTGATGCACCCCATATATGACATGCCTCTCCTTCGAGCCCTAAGGTACAATTGGTTGACATGTCATACATTCTATGCTAAGGACTTGTTTAGTGCATCTAGTCATAATTTATATGTTCTAGAATCATTCATGAAAATTAAATGAATTTGAAGTTTATATGGTGCCACTATTGTTTCCATGACTTGTATGATCTAGTGGTAGCATATAACTTGTTTAAGTAGCTTGTGATCCTAAGTATTTAATCTAGAAAACTTGTCTAAATATTTGCTTCAACATGGTGCATGATAACCCTTCTAGTGAGGTGTGAAGAAGCTTGCCCTTGGATCAAACCGAAGTATTTTATTTATGCAAGCAATCTAGGTTGAATCATAAACTTGATCCTCACCCCATATTTCAACATGATAATCTATCTAAAGTTTGCTCCTTGTGGTCAATTGGTGCCAAAGGGGGAGAAAATATTGTTCACAAAGATAGAACTCAAAACAAAGATAGAACTCAAAGGGGAAGAAAATGTTGTGGGGGAGAAAATGTTTTTCACAAAGATAGATTCAAAAAGGGGAGAATTGATAAAAGAAGGGGATCAACTAAAATTTTGAGCACACAAGTAGGGGGAGCAAGCTCTTAAACATGAATGTTGCATTTCTATGTGCACTTCATATGTATGATGCATAGTTATGCATTTCGTTTTCTCCGATACATTGCTTGTGTGGTGACTTGCTAGTATAATTTGAATCATGCATTGTGGTACTAGCATGAATAGGAAGTAGTTAGATTTTTCTTGCTTCATGTTTTTCAAAGTGGTACTAGAACCTTGCTTATAATGTTGATCTCACGAGGTTTCTAGTTATATTTGTGCTTTTCCAAGTGGAATCTAACTACACAAGGTGCTAAGATGGTGTTTATCGCAACTCCGATGGTATCACGCTTCAAAGGTCTATAATCTAAAACACTTAGCACCTATTGGTAGACAATGCTCCTAATCTTTCCTATCTAACATGTATGCTTCCAAAATCCAAACATATAGCATACATGTAGGGGGAGCCATTGCTATCAATTTGAATTCATGATCACATGTCCATAATTCTTACACATGGTAATATACTTGGACAATGTGACATGGGTTCAATCAAAATTTTATTATAACATCTTTGTGAAAGGGTTGTCACCAATTACCAACAAGGGGGAGATTGAAAGTCCTATGTTTGGTGTTGGTAATTAGTGACAATGCCTAAGTACTAATCCCATGCCTAAGTTGTATGTAGCATATGAGGATTAGTACACTCCAAGGTTGGTGGCAAGATGGACATGGTGATCATGATGGCCACACTTGGATTTGGACGCAACCCTACGTGATCAAGGCAAAGGTATATGCTTAAGGGTTGTGTTTTAGTAACCAAGACACCTAGTGGGTGTGGTTACATTATAGGATAGATAGCCGTACTATAAAGAGGGGAATGACGCGGCTATTGAACTCCTAAGTGCCTCTAGATGTGCATTTCATGATCATATGCATTTGGATAGAACTAATATCGCCTCGGAAAATGATTGTGAAAATGCTAACACACTCACACATGACGAGATCACTTGGTGATGTTAGCACGTTTGCGACGGCGGTGGAGTTTGAGCGGTAGAGAGGGTTTGGGGTCTTCTCTCCCTCCCGCCGAGCGTGCGAGCGCGGGATTCAGGCGATTTCGGGGATATGAAATGCCTATTTTTCACTACGCCGGAAGTCCGAAAAGAAACGGAGGCGAACGGAGGTCACAGAGGTGACCGGACGCTGCACCGGACGCGGTCCTTGCAGGACCGGACGCGTCCGGTCAGTGTTCAGTGCCTGCGCGTTTTTCAGTTCGATGATCGGACGCGAGGCGCGTCCGGTCACTGATGATCGGACGCGTCCGGTCGTCCAGGGAGCTTACTGGACTCTAACCGGACGCTGGCACTATCGCGTCCGGTCATCTTCTTAAGCGCGTCCGGTCACTGTTTCGTTGAGCGCTGCTCAGGCGACCAGCGCGTCCGGTCCTTCACGGGACCAGCGCGTCCGGTCGTTCCCGGCGCGTCCGGTCAGTTGGACCAGCGCGTCCGGTCGTTACTTCGCAGTTAGCCATTGGGCGACCAGCGCGTCCGGTCGTTTGGACCAGCGCGTCCGGTCAGTGTTTCACGTGTTAGCCGTTGGGCGACCGGCGCGTCCGGTCAGTTGGACCAGCGCGTCCGGTCACCCCGATTTCGGCTGTTTAAGTTTCTAACGGCTATATTCGAAGGGGTACGTCTATAAATACTCGTTGGCCGGCTCAAGGCTCTCTCTCTCGGATATCACTCGAATATTTTGATATACTTGTGAGCACTTTGAGCTAAGCAACTCCCCTCCCACTCATCTCTCTTGCTTCTTTGCATATTCGAAGTGAGATTGAGTGATCCAAGTGCATTTGCATTGTGAGATAGCATCTAGTTGGCACTTGGTGGTTGATTTGCTGCGGGATTCTTGTTTCTCTTGGTGGTTGCCGCCACCTAGACGGCTTGGAGCAGCTTGGAGGCGTTGGCAAGAGTTGGTGATTGTTCTTGGCCACCTCCGGTGATTGTGAGGGGTTTGTGCCTACCTCGGCGAAGCGCCAAAGGCAACGTTAGTATATTGCTCGTGTCATTGCAACCTTTTGCCATTTGGTAGGTTCTTGTGGTGCCTTTTGAGAGGCTCGGTGTGAGACCGATTAGCCACCGAACCACGTGGTGAAGAGGGACACAACGGGGACTAGCGTGCCGGCAAGTACGTGAACCTCGGGATAAATCTTCGTGTCATCACTTTCATATTGTGATTGATTGATCCCGGTGTTTGGTTATCTTGGTATTCATTATTGATCATATTGGTTGGCTCAATACTTCGCCCCTCGGTGATACCCTCCTATCTCTCTTGTATTAATTTCTTAGTTATCTTTGCTAGCTAGTTAGCTTAGCTAGAGTAGTTCTCTTGTGTAGCTTGCTAGTTGTAGTTGTACTTAACTTCTCGGTTTGACTTGTGCGGTTGAGTGCAAATACTAGAATTGTGATTTGGATAGGTGGCTTGCAAACACCCATAGGCTAAGTAAAACTCGCATCTCGCTATTTGTTATATTGATAAACTTGTTTAGCTTGTCGTTGTAGAAAATTTTAATAGGCTATTCACCCCCCCTCTAGCCATCAAGACCTTTCAGTTGTGGTAAGGAACAAGGCAAGACTACTAACAAAGGGCTTCTCTCAAATTGAAGGTTTAGATTTTGGAGATACCTTTGCACCGGTTGCAAGACTTGAAGCCATTCGTATCCTCCTTGCATATGCATCCCATCATGATATGAAATTATATCAAATGGACGTCAAAAGTGCATTCTTAAATGGTTTCATAAATGAACTAGTCTATGTTGATCAACCTCTAGGGTTTGAAGACCCTAGATATCCTAATCATGTCTATAGGTTGTCCAAGGTGCTATATGAGCTCAAGCAAGCACCAAGAGCTTGGTATGAGCACCTTCGAGATTTCTTCGTCGAGAAGGGCTTCACTATTGGGAAGGTCGACACCATACTATTCACCAAGAAGCTTGATGAATAAATCTTAATTTGTCAAGTATATGTTGATAACATCATATTTGGCTCAACAAATGAAGATGATTGTAAAAAGTTTAGTGAATTGATGTCAAAGGAATTCGAGATGTCAATGATTGGTGAGCTTACCTTCTTCCTTGGTTTTTGAGTCAAGCAAATGAGAGAAGGAACTTTCATCTCTCAAGAGAAGTATACCAAGGATATTCTCAAGAAATTCAATATGAATGAATGTAAGCCAATCAAGACACCAATGCCAACAAATGGACATCTCGACCTAGATGAGGGAGGTAAACTAGTTGATCAAACTCTTTACCATTCTATGATTGGTAGCTTGTTATACTTGACCGTATCTAGGCCCAACATCATGTTTAGTGTGTGTATGTGTGCTAGATTTCAAGCTAATCCTAAGGAAGCTCACTTAAGTGATGTTAAAAGAATTCTTAGGTACATAAAGCACACACCAAGCATTGTCCTTTGGTATCCCAAAGGAGCTAGATTTCAACTCGTTGGCTATTTTGATTCGGATTATGTGAGTTACAAAGTTGATAGAAAAAGCACATCCAGAGGGTGTCATTTGCTTGGTAGATCACTAGTGTCTTGGTCTTCCAAGAAACAAAATAGTGTTGCCTTATCCACCGTCGAGGCGGAGTACATTGCCGCTGGTGCTTGTTGTGCACTAATTCTTTATATGAAACAAACCCTTCTAGACTATGGTGTAGTTCTAGAAAAGGTACCTATTTTGTGTGACAATGAGAGCGCCGTAAAACTTGCTAATAACCTGGTTCAACACTCTCGCACCAAGCACATAGATATCCATCATCACTTTATTAGAGATCATGTTGCTAAGGATGATATATCACTAGAAGGTGTAAGGACGGAAGATCAATTGACGGATATCTTCACAAAACCTTTAGATGAAACTCGATTTTGTAAGTTGAGGAACGAGCTCAATGTGCTTGATCTAAGTAACTTTACTAAAAGATGAGCTTGTGTTGTTTCTTGCATTGCATTGTAATATAAAACATGTGTAATTTTTAGCAACGCACTTAGGGCTTATCTAACATGGTTAAGATAACCACCCCAAAGCGTGTAAAAAAGCTTAACCTTGGATCAAACTTGACAAGCAACTAGATTTATCTACTTGTATTGCATTGCATATGCATACATTTCTTTTTGGTTAAGTTTTGAGCATTCGCTAAGTTCGATTACATTTAGGTGGAGCATTTGAGGCTCAAATTGATCAAGTCCCCTAATGTGTGGCCTTATGATGCTCCTTGTCTCTTTTTTTCATTGCCTACTTTCTTAAAAATATATTAAGACTAAGGCAAAATATTTGAAAAATTTGAGGATTTGAGAGAGATCACTCATACCAGTTCCAATTTGTGTTTATTTGGCTCTTATTTGAGTTGGAACTTGGTTGGGAGAAATCATCGAGAAGGAATTTGAAGAAAAAGCTATTTTTTGTGCACCGGATGCGGTGACCGGACTCGCATGCTGTGGCATCCAGTCGTTGTTGAAGAAGCAACATTGCTGAACGCGACTGGACTCTGTGACCAGACTTGGGAGAAGCAGCGTTCGATCAGTTATGGAGTACCAGACTCTGTGAACAATGTCACAGTCGCGTCCGGTCGATTGGAGTTGGCCGCGTCCGGTCAATCTACAATGTTGCACCGGACTCTGTCAGCGTCCAGTCATGAAGTTTTGGACGTGTCCGGTCAAGTCGAAGGTGGTTTTGGAGCTCTCTTTATGCGCACCAGACTCCACTGTTGGTGCGTCCGGTCGTTCCACCGGACGCGTCCGATCTCTAGGGTGAAAGCGCTTTTAGGCCCCGTGTCATAAATAGTCTCCGTACGCTGCTGCCACCCTAACCCTAATCACGCCGCCCACATCCGTCGTGACCTAACCGTGCCGCACCGCACCCCCGTGACCACACCGTGCTGCACCGCACCCCCGTGACCACACCGTGCCACCGTGCCTGCGCTACGCTGCTATGACCACACCTCAGCACCGCACTCGCCTATCTGCGCCGCTCACCGTGCTACTGCTCCATGCCGCCACGGCCATCCTCACGCCACGCTACCCTTGCTGCTCCATGCTGCCCCTGCCGTCCTCACGTCGCGCTGCCCCTGCTGCTCCGCGCTGCCCCAGCCATCCTTGCACCGCGCTTGCTGCCCCGGCCGCCCTCGCGTCATGCCACGCCGCACTGTCCACGCTGCACCGACGCGTGCTCGCTCCGTGCCATAGTCCCATGCCGCACCTCTACTCCCGTGTGCCGCTCGTGACCACGTCGTGTCATCCTAGACATCAAGGTACCGCCATCGGAGCATCTTCTATGCAGCATTGTCACCTCTTTCCTATGTCGGATCATCGCGTGTCACAGGTAGCAAAGCCTATCGATCTTTTCTTATCTAAAATTGCTTTGCTTCAATTAGGTTTCTCGATTTTCTAGATATTATATTGCTTATACATATCTCTATCTAATCTATTGTGCAGCGAGTCGGTTGGTAGTTTGATAGTGTTAGTAACTCAGGGCCAAGACCGTGAGTTTGGATTAAGGCCAAGCCTCTCGAGTGTTAGTGGCAGTGTGTCAGGGGGAGTTCTATTGTAGTAGTTGATTCTTGACAGTGGTTCTTGTTAGCGATGGTTTGTGTCAAGAATGTTGGTGGTAGTCCAGGTGGTGACGATGGTGACAGACCACCACCTCCTCCTATAGATCATGGCAAGGGTAAGCAGAAGGTCCTTGCTACCAAGAAGCGCAAGCTAGTTGACAAGGAGGCAGAGAAGGTAGAGAGAGTGGCTCTCATGCTTGTCAGAGTTGAGCAGGATGATAGGCGTGCAGGTGCCCTACGGATTGGTGACAGTCTAGGGTCAGTAGCCAGAGCAGCTTGGGCCACTCCTACGCCTTGTGGTAGTGTCTTGATTAGAGGATAGCGTGTTTCCTTAGATGATCCTTCAGAGGTTCTTCCAAATGAGGCAGAGGCAAAGCAGCCACAGGCACAAATAGAGACAGAGACACTTGAGCAGCCAGAGCAGTCATAGGAGCAGGGCCTTAGACGATTGTCTCGCTCTCATACCACGGTGTTACCCTGACCCGAGGGACCGAGGCGAGGTGCTCGAGCTCCACCTAGACCACGTGGTGCACTGCCTGTGATTCACTATGACCTAAGATCTGCTACAGCGAAGCAGGTGCAAGAGCTTTGGTTTGTTGAGTTTGCATAGTGGTTCCCACCTCAGCGGGATCCCAGAGCTTTAGAGGGCTTCTACACCCGCTTCAGGAAGATTTTTATAATGCATATGTCAACAGTGGTGCCTTCATTCGATCACATAGAGTTTGCCCACTGAGGGCGATAGTTGCTGCTGGAGGAGAGCAAGTCCGCTAGTACCTCACCTACCTGCCTGGCTTGGCAGATCTTCTTGGGCGGACCGACACATATGTATAGTCATATGTCAGAGAGTTCTATGCTTCACTTTGGATAGACCCCAATCACCAGTTCATTCACTTTTCTTTTAGAGGCAGAGATCACAGACTCTACAGCACCAGGGCTTGAGAGATTCTCAGATTGATAGAGTTAGGCACTCATTTGCACTACGTCTATTACCATGACACTGAGCCACCACGACACCCTCACGGCGGTGAGGTACCTCCTACATATTTTGTGTGGCCGTGCTTCAGAGAGCCATTCAGAGAGGGCTCGAGCCACACACCGCGTGATCTTATGCCGGTGGCCCGTCTCCTAAACGAGGTGATGAGGACTCTGCTTCTAAGGGTTGGATAGAGAGAGGGTCTGACTCATATACAACTATGGCTTGTCTCCTTCCTTATCACTTAGACAGAGTTTGATGTTTGGGATATGATAGTTTCTGAGATGGAGGACACTATAGTGGAGGGCTTCAAGGGCCATCGTCAGCTGCCATTTGCTCATTGGATTTGCTTTATCTTGATGATAGCTATCGACATGATGTCACCTGAGTTAGCTTTGGCCATGAGGGATTCCCCTATAGCTTTTCATGAGTATGATATGCGTCAGCTGATGGGTCAGAGTAGAGGAAATAGGGACACCAGACAGCCACACTAGAGAGCCCCAGTTCCTGAGTCAGTTGAGGAGCAGGACGAGGCTATCAGGGGCCTTGCTGAGACAGAGCTTGTAGATCTTAAGGCTCAGTAGGATGACCCAGTACCTGACAACCTCTTGTATGATAGCTTAGATGAGGATTACCAGCCGCTCCCATGTATGCCTCCATGGGCACATGACTCTGAGGCCGGAGGGTCTAGCTCAGCTGCACAGGCACCACAGACTGATCCCACTTTGCTTGCCATACTTGATCGGATGCAGCGACAGCAGGAGAGGCAGGCAGAGGAGCAACAACGATAGACCATAGCATAGGTAGTAGCTTAGGCTCAGATGTAGCTTAGACAGGATTAGCTTCAGGCTCACCTCTTAGCGTTTCAGCAGACTACTTTTGGGTTCATGGAGCATATACTTTTGGCCATAGGTGCACCACCCTATAGACCTCCACATCTATAGACACCTAGCTTGGTCACTACTACCACTATCTCTATCCCAGTTTTTTAGTCTAGTGGACTCTAGAGTCAGTGATAGTTTGCCTCGCCCTCTGCTCAGTTTTCACAGTGGTTCACTACACCAGGGTAGGCACCGCAGTTCTCACCAATCGTCACAGGCTTCACTCCTACTCCTTCAGTGACACTAGCAGAGACTTCACGAGATCTGTCTGCTACATTCAATGAGCTCACGAGTCACCCCATGTGGCAGAACCAACCAATTCATACAGGCTTAAGTAAGAAAATCACCTGCCAACACAAATAAATTAACGTACTTAAGTCCATACAAACCCGGTAATTCGTGAAATCACGCAAGATTTCAAACCATCCAACATACAAGCCAAGATCATACAAGTTTAGCAGCCACCATTCATATGTTACATAAAGTTCGCAACTTAATTCGAATACATTGGAGTTTATAACATAAAGTTATTATAGACCAAGTTCATAATAAGTAGCGGAAGCAAATAGTTTCAAAACCACACACGCACACTTAGTTCAGATATAGTGCCATATAGTGATCAAGTCCCACAAAAAGCAGTAGATAAGACGTAAGGAATGACTATGCCCTTGGCCCTAGTTGTCACCCATCGCTGGGTAGAGACAGTGGATGCAGTAACCATAGTACATCTAATCATCTGCAACAATAATGGGAACAAAGCCCTGAGTACGGGAATGTACTTAGCAAGACTTACCTGACTTAAATAGAAATAAAGCGACACCAAGGAGTATGCAAGGCTTTCTTTTAGTGGGCTAGCTTGACTCATTTTGCGAAAAGCATAAGTTATCACGAATAAACCATTTTAAGTAATTTTGCATCATCCTTTCCTCCGGAATACGTAAACACTTCTTCAATTAGGAGACATGAAAAACTGGAAAGATCAAACTCATTGCTTCTGGCAACTATAACTTGTAAGCCGCTGGACCCTTCGTTTCTAATATTTTATATGGTCCCACAAACCTAGGAGCAAGCTTTCTCCTTACCTCAAACCATTGTACCTTCTTCATTGGTGTAACTTTCAGATAGACATAGTCACGTACTTCAAACTCAAGCGGTCTTCTTCTCTTATCCGCATTACCTTTCTGACCCAACTGTGCAGCTTTCATGTTTTGCTAGATAATGCGGACCTTTTCTTCATCTTCCTCAACAAAATCAATACCATAATACCTTCTTTCCCCAGACTCAATCCAATTCAACGGTGTTCTGCACTTTCTGCCATACAAGGCTTCAAATGGAGCCATCTTGATACTCTCTTGGTAGCTGTTATTATAAGTAAATTTGGCTAAAGATAACCATGATTCCCGTGATTCTTTTGAAGATAACACACAAGCTCTCAGCATATCTTCCAGAACTTGATTAACTCTCTCTGTCTGGCCATCAGTCTGTGGGTGGTAAGCAGTACTACGAACCAAACTAGTACCCAAACCTTTGTGCAAATGTTCCAAAAAATGAGCGGTGAACTATGATCCTCTGTCAGACACTATAGTTTTCGGTATACCATGAAGTCAAACAATTTCTGAAATATATCTTTTAGCATATTGAGGCAGTCAAAATATTGTTTTGACTAGTAGAAAGTGACCTGACTTTGTAAGATAATCAATGATTACCCAAATTGAATCGTTTCCTTTCTGAGTAGTGGGAAGTACGGTAATAAAATCCATACTTATATCTTCCTATTTCCAATCTGGAACAGACAACGGTTGTAGCAAACCTGTAGGTTTCATATGAATAGCCTTCACTAAGCAGCACGTATCACATCAAGCAACATAAGCTGCAATCTCTTTCTTCATCTTTGTCCACCAATAATGATGTCTCAGTTCTTGATACATTTTGCTACTTCCAGGATGGATGGATAACTTAGAAAGATGAGCTTCATCCATGAGTTGATTTTTGAGTTCCCTGTCCTTGGGTAGAACAAGACGGTTATCGAACCATAACACACCTTGTTCATCCACTCTGAAATGTTTAGTTGGCTCCTTTTGCATTCTCTCTTTGATATGGAATATTCCCTTATCCGTTTTCTAGCCTTCTAAAATCTTACTTTCCAAAGTGCAACTAATCTGAATATTGTGTAGCACAGCAGGATGCATCAGGTTGAACCCATCTTCGAACAACGATTGCAAGACATTGCAATGTGACTTCTGACTCAAGGCATCTACCACTACATTTGTCTTGCCTAGATGATAGTGCACATTCAGGTTATAGTCCTTGATTAGCTCTAACCATCTTCTCTGTCTCATGTTCAACTCGGGTTGAGTGAAAATGTACTTGAGACTCTTGAGATCTGTAAAGATATTGCACATGTTTCGAAGCAAGTAGTGTCTCCAAATCTTCAAAGCATGCACAACTGCAACAAGCTCTAAATCATGTGTTGGGTAATTAACTTCATGCTTCCTCAACTGGCATGAGGCATAAGCAATCACCCGTCCTTCTTGCATAAGAACACAACCTAAACCTATTTTTGATGCATCGCAAAACACATCAAAAGGTTTCTCTTTGTCTGGTAGCGCTAGAACATGAGCTGTGGTTAGCAATTTCCACAAGGCACGAAAAGCTGCTTCGCACTCCCCGGTCCAAGCGAACTTCTGATCCTTTTGTAACAAACTTGTCATAGGCTTGGCAATCTTAGAGAAATCCGGTATGAAACGATGATAGTATCCTGCCAAAACAAGAAAATGAATCTCATGGATTGTAGTCAGCGCCTTCCAATCCATAACCTCTTGCACTTTGCTGGGATCTACCGAAATTCCATCTTCAGACAGAATATGACCAAGAAAAGGAACTCTCTTTAACCAAAACTTGCACTTACTAAATTTGGCATATAACTTATGGTCCCTGAGCGTATTCAAAACAATTCTCAAATGCTCGGTATGATCTTCTTCATTCTTAGAATATACCAGAATGGCATCAATGAACACGATCATGAACTTATCCAATTCTGGCATAAAGACTGAATTCATAAGATACATAAAGTATGTAGGAGCATTCGTCAAGCTAAAAGACATGACAAGATACTCGTACAACCCATATCTAGTAGAAAAAGCGGTCTTAGGTATATCTTGTGGCCTGATCTTGATCTGGTGGTATCCTGATCTCAGATCTTTCTTGGAAAACACCTTCGCCTTGGACAATTGATCAAACAAAATATCAATCTGAGGCAGAGGATACTTGTTTTTAATTGTCACAACATTCAGTGGCCTGTAGTCCATGCACATCCATAAAGAGTTATTCTTTTTCTTCTTTACGAACAGTGTGGGACAACCCCACTCAGACTTACTTGGGTGGATGAGACCCTTGTCCATCAGTCCTTGCAATTGAACCTTCAACTCAGCTAATTCATTGGGCGGCATATGATAAGGCTTTCTTGAGATCGGTGGTGTACCAGGGATTAACTCAATATCAAATTCAATATCCCTATCCGGTGGAAAATCGGGTAATTCCTTTGGGAACACATTCGAAAACTCACATACTACAGGAATCTTAGTCAGAAGAGCGGTTTGGACTGCATAGGTTGTACTTGCAAGATCTATTCTTCGAGGCAACACTACTTGAAAAGTACCTTCTCTAGCAGGTTCCTTGAGGGTAAGGGTTCTACTCCCAGTATCAATCACTACCTCCATCTTATTCATCCAATTCATCCCATGATTACATTCAATACTAAACTAGGCATGGCTATCATATTTATGTTATACTGCATGCCTGCTATCACAAAGGTTGCCCCTCGAACTACCTGGTTAGTCAACAGATCAGCCCTAGCTAAACTTATCCGATAAGCACATTTCAATTCAACTATCTTTTATTCATACTTTCTTGCAAATGCTTGGCTTATGAATGAATGCGATGATCCAGAATCAAACAAAACAACGGCAGGATGTTGGTTGATAGAAAACATACCAGCTGTCATGGGCTCTCCTTTAGGAATGTCGTCCATGGTGGTATAGTGCACATGAGCTTGATATTGGTTCTGTAGCTTCTTGGGATACGAGCAAAACTTCGCAAAGAGCCTAGATTGATTGCAGTTGAAGCATGATCCCCTTACTGGAGTAGCAGCTCTAGATGAACTGCCCTATCCTATCCTTGCCTGAGGTATTGCCATCTTGAAAGGTTTATGATTCCTCTACTCAGGCTGAGTATTTTGGTTCTTCTTCTGAGGCGGTCTGAACCTTGCACCAGTGCTGGTGAATGGTACGGAGGATGACTTGCCATAGGAGCTCTTGTCTGTGAAGGACCTGACTCAAAAGCTGTCTTATGGTTCTTAGAGACAGAGTAGGCATTGTTGTTGTTTTCTTGGGTCAGACAATCACTGATGAAATCATTGAACAATGTCCGGCTAGAAGTACCCATGGTTTTCAGTATCTTGGGACTCAAACCTCTCTTGAAACTTGCAATCTTCTTCGCATCTGTGTTCACAAACTCTAGCAAATAATGGAAAAGATTGTTGAAGGCATGTAGATATTCCTTCATGGTTCTAGTGCCTTGGGTGAGTCTCATAACCTCTGCGACCTTCATAGCTATCATGCCAGGTGGAATATAATTTCTGCGAAAGGCGGTAGTGAACTGTGTCTAGGATATAGGAGTATTAGCTGGAAAAGTGGTCCGATGATGACACCACCATATCCCGGCTAGTCCTTGCAACTGATGAGCTGCATACTCTGTCTTTAGCTCTTCCGTCAGCCTTAGCAAACATAACTTTTGCTCCATGGTATTGATCCATTCATCAGCCTCCAAAGGTTCTACAACTTCCTTAAATATCGGTGGCTTGGTGTCCATGAAGTCCTTGAAGGTACTATACTGGTTCATTCCATGACCACCTGGATTATGGCCATAACAGGTGTTGTCAGCAATGTGGCGCAAAGCTTCTTCCATGTTCCTTTGCATACCCTCTATGTTGCGCTGGCTTCCCAAAAATTGCATGAAGAAATGTTCTGTGGTGTACGGAGGAGGAGGTGGCTGTGGTGGGTCACGGTTCTCATTTCCTGTGCCACTACCACTCGCCCTGGTGGCACTAGCAACGGTACGACACGTATCCACCATCTGCATATTTCAGCAACAAGTACGTATTAGGCGATGTTGCAATACTTGTAGGTGAATATATATAATTATGTCATACTAAATTTACTAGAGAGAATAAATTCATATAATAAAACAGAGGCACAATAATTCAATCCACAACACAAGATCACTAATATTACTTAATGGCATCGCATAGCGTACACATCCAACCAAAATTGCCAGCTTACAAACACTAGACTTTAGGCGTTTGGATATCGCCACACAAGTATCTAAGGTTCCACATTTCATCAAGGTCTCAACATCATACTTAGGCTTACATGCCCTACATCATAGATCACAAAAGAAATAACTAGTGACTATAGAAACATCGACTAGTCTACTCGTCGTGGTCGCTATCCATCTCCAACACGTTACCATCCTCATCCTCACTCTCATCTTCATCCATTGCAGGATCTTCCGCAGCCTCCATGTCATCATCAGCCAATATGACACCAGGCTCCATCTCAGCTGCTCTAGGAGGAACATAAGGGTGCAGCTGATTATGCAGCTGATGCACCTCATGCAAGTTGTCATTGTACTCTTCGGCATTGGCCAACTATTGCTCAAGCTCAACCTGTCAAGCTCTCAAAACATCTTCCTCAGACCAGGCTTCATTTCTCTTATGGATAACTTATATCAGCATGTGCTCACTATTCCTATTGGCGGTAGTCAGCCTTTGAATCTCCTGCCTAGCCACCTCATCCCTGTGGATAGCCTGATCTCTCTGCTCAGTCACCTAGGCTTGTTCTGCCTATAATCTCTCTATCTCTCCATCATGGTCATGCTGTAGCTGATGACGGTCATCACAAGCCTGACTAAGTGCACCAGACATGCATCTAAGGCTACGCTCCAATCCATCATAGGTCTTCATTACTGCAAACATGGTACTCATCGCCATGTTTTCACTGTTCTGGCTCTCGACTGAATCTCTCTCTAGAGCTCTTCCCTCAGCCTGATCCCACACAGCAGTAGTAAGATCATCCCTCGGAAAGACTCCAACAACTGCGGTGGCTAACTCCTGTGGAAACCTATCCATAATGTCTCTTAGTATAGCAAAAGCAGCTCTGCTAGCAGCTTCCTCAGGAGTCCTGCCCTGAGACTCATAGAACCAACCTCCCCAGTTGGGGTCATCTCCTCTGGCGAGAATAACTGCTTCCACTGAGATCAACGTCTCATCACCCAACTACTCACGGTTCCATTAGTAGCGAGGTTCCTTTCTATAACAGAACCAACCAATTATACGAGATTAAGTAAGAAAATCATCCACCGAGCAGACGATTTAATGAACTTAAGCCCATATAACCTAGTAGTCCGTGAAATCATGACGGATTTCAAACCAACTTACATACCAACCAAGATCGTAATAAGTTCAGCGGTCACCATCACAAGTTACATAAAAGTTCGTGTAGCAAATACATCGGAGTTTAGACATAGTTATTACAAACCAGTTTCAAATAAAGTAGCGGAAGCATTTAGTTCAAATGACACACTCACACAGAGTTCATAATACAGTGCCAGTTTAGGATCATATTCCAACAAAAGCATCAGATGAGATGTAGTGAATGACCATTGCCCATGGTCCTAAGCTTCTCCCATCGCAGGATAAAGGCAGTTGATATAGTAGCCGTAATACATCTGCCCATCTGCAATAAGTGGGAACAAAGCCCTAAGTACGAGAAGGTACTCAGCTAGACTTACCCGACAGAACCAAAAATAAAAGACACCAAGGATCATGACAGACTTTCTGGTGGGGTAGCTGACTCATTTGCAAAAAGGCATTTTTAGCATTTAAAGAATCTTTCCAAAGGTTTGCATCAAGTTAAATCTTTACTAACCTGTCAACTACATTTGCCCCTATACTAGAGTAACATGTAATTAAACAGGTAATGACAACCAATGATCATTAAAAACTCCCATTATGTCATATTTCATATAACTGTCCAAGTGTTCCATCAATATTACTACGATGAAGTAGCTCAAGTCAAGTGCTCACTATCCAGTGAACGATGGCGATTCGAATCGATTATTAACCAGCTGGTAATTTATTCCTCACACAAACCTCACTCACCCGCTAAAGTGAGGTGTTGGTCACCTAGTCAACCATTTAGGTAAAGTCGCGAGGTTGCCAGGAACCACATGGACCCGAGGGCCGCCCGACTGCTCTTTGGCCTTATCATCGCGCCCCCGTATCCTGCCACTACTGCTCCGGTACAGTGCATTGCGGGTAATCCACTCGGCCCGAATA
Organism: Saccharum hybrid cultivar R570; assembly: GCA_038087645.1. Lineage (NCBI taxonomy): Eukaryota > Viridiplantae > Streptophyta > Magnoliopsida > Poales > Poaceae > Saccharum > Saccharum hybrid cultivar. The sequence goes on from JAQSUU010000173.1 coordinate 49,045, forward strand.
ATCTCCCAGCTTCATGGTCGAAAGGTACATTATTCGGTTAGTTAAATGTAAGGCATGCGTTCAACATGACTCGAGGCCCAACAACGGTCGGTCCTTAATCGACACAGACGGAAAACACTACAGTCCGAAACCCTGCAAGTTTTCGTCTGGTCTCAATTTCACATTAACACTTAGTTATTCTCAGATGACATACTTTCTCAAGCAGATCCAGGTAACCACCTATAGCTCGTAGGTGACAGGAAATCACCCGAATTCTACCGGTCTAAGCAAGCTAAGCAAATACTTGACTGTGAATAACAAGGTGACAAGGATAGGGTAGAACAGAGTAAACAAGGTATAATGCAGCAACGGTTGCAAACAACTCCTAAACATAATATATCAGTTAAAGTAAAGCATTAATAAAATATTTGCAAACCGGGGGAGAAAAATGCTCTGGGGCTTGCCTCTCTTGAAAGAGCTCAGACGGTGGTCTGGGCACTCTGGAAGATCCTCACCGACCTCCTCGTCGGCTTTGGGCACTTCCTGCTCCTCGGGCTGCTCTTCCGGCTCCTCGGGAACTGCTACCGACGTTACTTCCTGCGATCCTGTATGATGCAACCGTATAAGTGCTTATGCCTAGGTGCATTGCGGAAATGACATGTAATGGTCATGATGAATGAAATGTAGATAAATAGGTTTACTTTATTTTATAAAGTAGGAATATAATTTTTCTACAAGGTAGTCAACATCATCCAAGAACATATACTAAAAGCACATGTCATCTACTGCATTCTCTTCTACTACTACTATGCTAAGTCAACACATCAATTTAAGATGCTTCAAAGATACACCAAAGTAAACCTTATTAACTAGTCATGCATTAATAAGGTTAATTAAACCCTAATTGCAACTAGGTTTGAACAACAACACTTATTTGGGTAGCATAGAAAAATCTGAGAAAACTACAGTAGCTTTCTATCATCTAATCTAGCATACCACAAAATTTTCATTGCATTTGGATTACTAGAAATGCCTACACAAAAATAACAAGCTAGGGCCTAAAAATGAGCATAAAAATACTTTATACTATGAAAAGTATCAAACAACAAATTTAACATTTTTCATACATTCTACACAACCAACAATCACCATAGAAAAATTATTACATGCATGTTTTATTCATATTTTTTTCTCTAGCAAAATATAACAATTATTAGCAATATTCAACACTTGTACTACACATCAAGTTTTTTTCTACAGAACATGCATGGCATATATTTTTCCTAGAAAGTACATCACAAAAGAAAATTAATGCAAGTGGAACCATATTTTTATGAACTTTCTATGATTTATTACATATTTAACAAGAAAACAGTAATTTTATTGATTAAATAAAAACTCTACAGAAAAGTATTTCAATCTTGACATGCAATATTTTTCCCAAGTAGATCTGATGACAAGGAACCTAGCAAAATTTATTTCAACAGATTTGGAGCAAATTTGAGTAATCATACATTTTCCAAACCATTTCCATTTTCAAATAATAAAAGAAAAACAAAAAACCTATTTTCTTATCGCTAACGGGCCGGGCTAGCGAAGCCAACCGACCGGCTACAGATTTCGGCCCGAGCACGAGCGCGGGGACAGCAGGCGCGCCGGCCCGCGCGTGGGCTTCGGCCCAAGGCCGCCTTGGCCCAACGAACAGAGAGGGGGAGCGGGGCGTGTCCACGGCCGGGGCATCCCGGCGCCCGGGACCACGGCGGTGCGGTGGCCACCGACGGCCAGCGGCCGCTTCCGGTCGCGAGTGGGCGAGGTGTGGTGAGCAAAAGGACTGCCCGGAAAAGGCGAACACGATAGCGTGATGCAAGGGGAGAAAGAGAGAGCGAGGGCGCCGGTGGCGGAGCGCGAGCTCGGCGGCCCGGCTCGGTGGCGCGTGCGGGAAGACGCTCAATTGAGCCTTACCGTCGACGAGCAAAGCACACGGTGGCCCGTTCGGAGGAGAGGAGGAGGTGGCGGAGCGGGTGGCAAGACGAATTGGAAGGAGATGCGTCCATTGAGCGGGAACGACGACTCAGAGGTGGGAGGTGCCGGTGATGGCGCGAGGTGGCAGAGCGATGGCTGTGTGAGGAAGAGGAGGAGCGCGCGGGCGAGGAGGTGAGCAGCGGACAGAGGAGATGAAGGCGGAGCAGTGGGCAGCCAGGTGTGGGGTGAAGACCAGCTGAAGACGCCGCGCGGCGAGCTCGTCGGTGCATGGCCGCCACGCGGCGTGCGCGACCTGTCGCGGCCGGTCGCGCTGGCGCGGACACGGGCACGGGCGCGGGCCGGCTTCGGCTGTTGGGCCAGAAGTGGGGCGGCGGCCCGTTAAGGTAAGAAATTTCTTTTTCTTTTCTAAATATATTTCCAGATTTTATAATTTGATTCAAATTCAAATTTTGAAGATGAAAAAGACATTTTTACAAATTGCCCCAAAACAAAAGTTGTTCAAAATTTTATTCTCTACAACTTTCATTTAGGGCACTTTTCAAAATTCTAAATAGATTTTGAATTATTGATTTAAAGTTAAATTTTTAAATGAAAACTCAATTTTCTGAAATATTTTTAGAAGCAAGATTTGTGAAGATTTTGAATACAAAACTTGCTCCAAAAATTATGTTAATTATTTCTAAGTCGTTTAGAGTTATAGCTCAACAAATTTTTACCACTTTTACCTAGGATTTTTACTAATTCAGAGTCCAAACATGTTTATCACAGTTTAAATAAATTCCAACTTAATTTGCATGCGATGATGAACATGTATGAAATGCAAATGCTCATGATTTAGGATGTGAATGCATGCTTAACACCCAGAGGTGTTACACTTTCCTTCAGGGTACCCCACAGAATTCAGCACCCTCCACAACAGTGTAGGCATGCCAAACTCTCCCAAAAACTTGCTCTTGTGGCGAGGCTCCCTGGGGGCTAACTGGTGACGTGGAGCTCTACCTCTAGTGGACTTGCAAGCAGTGAGCTTCATGTGGGCCATCTGTAGTATGGTTATCATTTATTGTGAGAACGGGATTATGTTGTAAATTTTATCCAAAAAGAGATAATCAATTTATAAGGGGAGGAACAATGCCATGAAATAAGATGGACATATAACATGATGCATGCACGTTTTGTACGTCCTCACCATCCTAGAAATAGTAAATAACTTCTAGCGATATAGACGGTGGTATACACATGTTCTCTCATATATACAAAACTAATCCGTACTACACGATTGTGCTGTTAATGTACCTATAGAAAATCATTTTAGCCCAAACCCCACAATATGTATATCATGCATTGCAGAATTTAAAATCTACATACTCCCATATATGCATATTCCCAACATATATACATGTAGCACTTACTACCCAAACCATCATCCTATTGACGACATCGTCTCAACGGACGAAATCACCCACACATGCGGTACCGTCATATAAACATGCGTGGAACATGTAAATAATCAAGCACCATATAAGCACTTCCCTAGACCGACTGTGGTCCGATCATGCTCTCACAACTCACACTTATCGAGGTGTAGAGGCAATTGATCCATACATTACCATTCAAGCGAATGGCACCCATACAATAGCATGCTGTATGAGCAATAAAATAGAAATATGGTGCAAGAAACCCCAAGTCAGTACTTAAATAAGCCACCTAGAGTCCTTAACTAGGCATAAAGGATATGACCACTGGCACACTATTAAGTTTTAAATTAGAGGTTTAAACACCTATATAACTATAAGTTGGTAATTAGTTTTGTAACACAAAACCCTTTTGTTTTAAATACACATGTGAACAGTTACACACTAAACCTTGCTCCGATGCCAGCTATGGCAGAACCGACCAATTCATATAGGCTTAAGTAAGAAAATCACCTGCCAACGTAGATAAATTAACGTACTTAAGTCCATTCAAACCTAGTAGTCCGTGAAATCATGCAGGATTTCAAACCATCCAACATACAAGCCAAGATCATACAAGTTTAGCAGCCACCATTCATATGTTACAAAAAGTTCGCAACTTCATTCGAATACATTAGAGTTTGGAACATAAAGTTATTACAGACCAAGTTCATAATAAGTAGCGGAAGCAAATAGTTTTGAAACCACACACACTTAGTTCAGATACAGTGCCATATAGTGATCAAGTCCCATAAAAGCAGTAGATAAGACGTAAGGAATGACCATGCCCTTGGTCCTAGTTATCGCCCATCGCTGGATAGAGATAGTGGATGCAATAACCGTAGTATATTTGACTATTTGCAACAACAATGGGAACTAAGCCCTGAGTACGAGAATGTACTCAGCTAGACTTACCTGACTTAAATAGAAATAAAGCGACACCAAGGAGTACGCAAGGCTTTCTTTTAGTGTGATAGCTTGACTCATTTGCGAAAAGCATAAGTTATCACGAATAAACCATTTTAAGTACTTTTGCATCATCCTTATTATAACCTGTTAATCTAGGTGAGCACCTATGCTAGAGCAATCACTTGATTAACCATTAACATCCAAGTTACCATCTAAGGTTTAGCATTTCCAACATATTCCATATAACCATCCATGTTCCATCATCATTACTATAATGACGTAGCTTGAGTCAATTGCTCATTGTCCAGGAGCGATGGCGATTCAAATCGATTCGTAACCAGCTGGTGATTTATTCCTCACACAAACCACTCACCGATCAAGTGAGCTACAGGTCCCCGATGACACTATTCTAGTAAACGTCATGGGACAATCTAGAGCCACAGCACCTAGGGACCACGTGACTGCCTGGAATCAGGATGCACCTGCCCTTGGACTCACTCTTCACGCCCCTATCATACCCCCTTTAGCACCAATATGCACACCTGTATAGATCTCGACCCGAATTGTGCCACTAGCTTCGTGGTCGAAACGACTTATTCGGCTAGCTAAATGTGAGGCATGCGTTCAATATAATAAGAGGGACAAGCAATGATCGGTCCTTAACTGACATAGGTGGAAACTATGAGCCCCCTAAAACCCTGTCTGGTTGCCCACTACGCATTCTGCCCGATCTTCATTTATTCATCAACACTTGGTTATTTCCGTGATAGTATCCATAGCTAAATATCTAGGTGACCACCTATAATTGTCGGTGACCGAAAATCACCGACTGCTACCGGTCTAAGCAGGGCTAAGCATTTAACTCAGTCCTAGACCTAGCAGGGTAAGATATATTAAGGTAGACAAGGATATAATATATGCATCTATGGTTTCACTCAACTCCTATACTTAATGCAACAATATATATCTAACTTATATAAAGTTAATTGATTTATAAAGTAGGATACTTAAAATGCTTTGGGGCTTGCCTCTTTCAAACGAGCTAGGCTGGTGGTCCACGCACTTCGGGAGTTCCTCGCCTGGTTCCTTGGCCTCGGGCACCTTCTGTGCTTGGATCTCCTGCAGATATGCTCCCGCCTACTCTTCTGTCACTACAACTAGAACTTTCTCCTGTGATCTTGTATGATGTATAGGTATGTGTGATTATTAAAGTCATGCATAGGATGGAATGAGGTATGATGAGCATGAATGATTGCATGTAGATGAGCAATTTCACTTCTATTTTACCGAGTAGGTGCAATCTCCTCTTCGGTAAAATAAAACATATAACAAACAAGACATGCATACGTATCACACTTCATGAATATGTTACTCATACTAGTAGGTTATTTAGTGCTTCAAAGATACACTAAAGCAACACATTTTAACTAAACATGCATTAAGGAGTCGTAATTAATTCTATTTTAAACAAGGCTTGAACATCTACCTATATTTCCTAAGCTCATAAAAATCTAAGAAAATTATAGTAACCTCCTTATGTCTACTGAAGTCTATCATAAAATTTTCACTTCAATTGCATAAGTATAACATCATATACTAAAAGGCAAAAAGCATAGGAATTAAGCACATGAAAATACTTTGTACTAAGAATAGTATCAAACAATAGATTTCATATTTTTCCCATAATCTACATATCATAGAAACACTGTAGAAAAGTTTCACATGCATGTATTATTCATATTTTTAGCCCTAGCAATTTTACAAGAAAACAACAATTAATACACATCATTTACCTAGCCATATTTTTCCACAGGACATGCATGTCATATATTTTTCACAGAAAGTACATCACATGAATAGATCAACAAAACTAGAATCAAAATTTTCTGATACATATATGATTTATCATGCATTTCCTAATATAACAACATTTTCAGGAATTAAATAAAGCTCTACATAAAAGTATCTCAAAAATGATATGCAATATTTTTAGCATGTAGATCTTGTGACAAGGAACACAACAAAATTTGTTTCAAACTTTTTGTATCATTTTCACCAAAATATGAATTTTCAAACCATTAAAACAATTTTTAGAAATTCATTTCCCTTTATTTCAAAAATCCGGCTGACCCCACGACGCTAGGTGCATCCAGTGCAGTGCACCCAGAGGTTCTACCAAGCGGGACCCGCGGTCAAGCCGGGCCCACACGTAAGCTGCACGGAGTCAGGGCGGTCGTTGACCGGCCGTGAACTCATCACCAGTGAGCTCTCCAGCGGCAAGGCCGGGTCGGATGCACTCCACACGATGCCGTGGACCCAATGCGTAAGAAAACCACGGCGGAAGCTAACTGTAGCTACGACGATGAGGCATGGCGGCATACAGTGGCGCTGCTCGCCAGCGGCATGTCATCCCCGACCATGGCAGGGCCATGCACGGCGCGCACAAGCTTCACAATAGCAAGGCGGATGAGGTGCCTACGAAGGAAGGGAGAGAGCAGAGGCAGAAGGGGGTCGTCGGCGCGGGCACGAGATCGTGAAGCTCTGGCCATGGCGGGCGAGAAGGAGGACGACAAAAATCAGCCGCATACCTTGTCGATAGCGGCTATAGGGGTGCACACTGGGTAGGGCTCGTCAGGGCATAGCGGTGGCCAAGAGGAAACGGGAAATGCGGAGGCGACGGGGCACACATTGCCGACAACAATGTCGTGGTGGCGCTGCTGCTTTCGCTGCGGCTGCTATGATAGCGAGGCGAGGCGAAGCGAAATGGGAAGGAGTGGGGAGGAGCGAGCGGGTCGGCTGGTTAAGGTAGGGCGTGGTGGGGCCCACCGACGTACCACCTGGCCATCGTCACTAGCGTATGGTCGCCTCGCGGCAGTCGGCGTCTGCGCTCGGTTGGGCGAGGCGCGCGGCGCGTGGGAGCGGGGCGCGGAGGCAGGCCAGGCCGGCTTTGGCCGTGGGCCGAGAAGGGAGGCGGCGGCCCGCTGCGTTGTTCTCCTTTTTTTTTGAAAAAAAAATTAAATTCAAACAACCCAAATTCATCATTTTGAGCAACTTAAAAGAATTTTCAAGAAACATGAGCATCCTAAATATTTCTAAGTTCACTTAGTGATCCTAAATATTTCTAAGTTCACTTAGTGATCTAACACCAGAAATCATAGCATCCAAACATAAGCATGGCATTTCACATTATTTAAACATGAAGAAATTCAATTAATTTAAACACCACATGAAATGACACTTCATTTCTTTGGAATGAAATGCATAGATGATGCTTATGCATAATGTGATGAAGATTATGCTCATGAGATGAAATGTTGATGTACGCTTAACACCAGGGGTTTATACACCCTACACCTCCAGATCTACAGGGGACCGTGGCTACTTTGACAGATCTAGTGAGTATGACAGCCGACACGCTACCTTCCTCAGTTGCTAGTTCAAAGCCGCCTCAGCTTGAGAGCTAGTCAGTTCTAGTTCCTACACTTCTAAAGGCCATTCAGACAGATTCTATTGTAGCTACTCTAGTGTCACAGGCACAACCAGTAGGTCTAGCTTCAGAGGCTCCTGTGCAGACCCAGACCGCTCCACCTTCACCTGTAGTCCCAGAGGGTCAATCAACACAGAGTTCAGATTTAGACGTGGACCTATCACAGTTTGAGATCTCTCCACGTGCTCCTCAGGCCGGCTCGTCTGCTCCAGCCCCACCTTCAGACCCTTAGGTTTTGGTGCTTGACACCAAAGGGGGAAAGGGATGAGTATGTTAGTGTTAGGGGGAGTCTATGAGATGGTTTTGTTCTTTTGTGTGTGATATACATTTCATGGATCATCATTTACTTTTCATGCATTGAGACTATATATATACACGACATGTCACTCATGTTATGCTCTTAATTATGCTTTCGCGTTACACTCCGATTAATTATGAGCATAATCTTTAGTACTAGCACTTATTTCATATCTTTTGAGTACTTAAATGTGGCTTGGTTCATATAAGCATGCCTAACCCCTGTATTCTTATTGTATCTTGCTTATATGAACCAAGTATGTTGAAAACCTCAAACACCTATCTTATACACATACTCGAGGTTGTTGTCATCAATCACCAAAAAGGGGAGATTGAAAGCATCTAGGCCCCTAGTGGTTTCGATGATTAATGACAATGTAAGATTATTGTGACTAACGTGTGTTTTGCAGACGCAAATTGAGTTAGGTCATGATAATGGTGATTGATTGGGCAATCAATAGTGTTCATGCCCCTATTGATTGAACCATTTCGGTTTTCAAAGAATGGTTGACAAGATTAAGGATGATCTAGTTCTAAGTGCCATTTGGTGTTGAGAGGCATTTAGAGTAGATTAAGACTTTGTTTTTTCTTTGACCGTACTATAAAGGGGGGTATGAGCGGGTAGCTTGACCTAGGTGAGTCTAATGGTTTAGGTGTGGTGCACACTTGTCAAACATAGCACTAGGTAGCTAAGAGATGCCCTAAATATCACGTGGAACATTTTTCATTTAGAAAGAAATTTGATTTGGAAGTGAATGGAGTGTTTTTCAGTCGACCAGACACGTTTGGTCAGTACAACAAGGCTAGGTTAGGGCACCAAACGCTGTGCCAGAGCGGACCAGACGTGTCTGTCACTAGGGTTTGCGCTCCAAAGAGCACCAGACGCTGCACCGGACGCGCCAGAGGGCAGAGTCCGGTCGTTACACATTAAGGTTCTAGAGAGTGTTTTTCATGACCGGACGCGTTCGGTCAGTGCTGACCGGATACTGACCTGAGTCCGATCGTTACACAGAGAGGTTTTAGAGAGTGAAATCATTGACCGAACGCGTCTGGTCAGTGTTGATCGGACGCGTGTCAGAGTCCGGTCAGAGCTGTTGAGTTAACATCATGTAGTCGTTGGCTACTGACCGGACATGTTCGGTCAACCCAACAGACACGTCCGGTCATCACTTAATAGGCTGGTTTGAACCTCAACGGGTATGTTTGGTTGTGGGGGGTATTTATACTTCTCTTACTCCTCCAACATATGTCTCTTGCTTATTTGATCAGCTGAAGAACACCTTTGAGTCCAAGGGAGAGCAAGTGCCTAGTGAGGAGTTTGTGATTTGATAATCTCAAGATTAAGGACCTCATTAGTGCTTTGACAGTAGCAGGTATGCATCCACTCTTCTCATTAGGCTTGGTTGGGTCAAGTGAGAGTTCGTGCTTGTTACTCTTGGTGATTGGCATCACCTAGACGGTTTGGTAGTGATTGGGAGTGTGGTGATCATCCGTTGAAGCTTGTGGATGACCCAACTCGACTTGTGAGCGGTTGTGGGTGATTCACCGAGCTGGAGTGGCGAAGAATCAACCCGTAGAGAGCACTTGATCCTTACGCGGATCAAGGAGGAGCTATACCCTTGTGTGGGTGCTCCAACGAGGACTAGTGGGGAGTGCCGACTCTTCGATACCTCAGCAAAACGTCGCCGTGTTCCTTTCCTCTCTTTACTTTGAGTATTTACTTTGAGCAATTCATTTCTTGCCTTTACATTCATAGAATTGATTTGCTAGTATAGGATTGGAACTAGGTTACAAAACTCTTTGTGCCATAGAACAATAGCTACACTTTTAGGAACTAGGGGTGAAGTGGGTTTTGATTAGGGCTTAATTATTGAAAGAATTTTTAGAGAAGCCCAATTCACCCTCCTCTTGGGCATCTTGATCCTTTCACTATACATTGATGTAAATGCAGAGCTGATGCAATCAATTAAATGGCAACAACAACTCTTAAAATAGGAGTACATATTATAGGCTAATAAGCTAGCTCTAATGACTAACTAAGCTAGGCATCACATACAATAGCAAGGCATCATTTTTAACAACGAGCGTTTAGTTTCACAAATCCACGTTTCTCTTTATTTGTTTTCATGATTTAATATAGTCAAAGCTAGGGCACATTAGCCACCCTTATAAACTAATTATTCTGAGGCTACAGAAATTATAATAAGCACATAATAATACAATGAAGCTACTATAAAAATTTAAGAATTAATGTCATCACCAATGTACCACAGAAATTCCTACAATAAATAACCTAACTAATATTAAGCATCTTAAATGATTTAATAGCCTTTAGTAACAACACAGGTAAGTATAAACTATCTGCACCAATAGATAAACCACTATTTGAGGAACTTAACAAAATTTGTTTCATAATTTTTAGACATCCATAGGATTTTATATCAATTATCAAAGATCAGCTTCAGAAATTAAAATAGCAATCTATTTCTAATTATCTTGAAAAAGAAAAAGAGCAAACCAGCCCAGCACGACCCACAACGACGCGACCCGCGCGGTGCGGCCCACGCGGAGATGACCCACGCGGATGAGCCCGCGCGTGCTGGCAACTATGCAAAATGGTCCTTAGATTTCCCTAATTTACACTCAAGCACTTCTACTATTTCACTCTCTCACCGACACTTTTCACTTAACCTGCTTCATGTCCTTAGGCCTTGTTCACTTCCCCATCCCAACCCAAAATATTTCCTTTTCCACCCATCACATCAAATCTTTCGACGCATGCATGGATCATTAAATGTAGGTAAAAAAGATAACTAATTGCATAGTTTGTCTGTAAATGTCGGGACGAATCTTTTGAGCCTAGTTAGTCTATAATTGGACAAATTTTGCCAAATAACAACGAAAGATGCTACAGTAACTTTTCACCTACCTTTTCACGAAGTGAACACACCCTTAAGTCAATTCCGGCCTGGACCAGGATTCTTCCGAGTACTCGGCCCATTAAGGAATCCCTAGGATCCTGATCCGTCAAGCCCCCGAGCTCTTCATAGTTGATCTTAAATGACTTCCTTGAATCTCCTATGTAGAATCAAGTTTCTTCCTAGTACTTTTAAGAGAAGTCATGATGTGCTCAAAGTAAAAATATATGTATCACCGCTAGGTGAAACATATATGCTTGTAGCCCTTGAGCCTCTTGCAATTTAGCATAAATGGCTAGGGGATCTGATCTTACCATCATTCTTCATGCCTTAAAAACAATTTTGAAATACACAACTGAGGATATACACTCCAAGCATCCGAGCCTATGTCAGAGTACTCGGTACTATGATATATGTTCCAGTAAATATCCTTAGTAATAAATCTTGCAATTAATGTGAGTAGTGTTGGAATAAATACCACATACTTTAATAAAAAGAACCGACCCTTGTTGAACTGTAGACACATGACTGAATCAGAATCCTTATACTATTCAATAGGAATCCTGACAGTGCTGACTCATCCATGACTGTACACATGTGAAGCCTTGTCCTGTACCATGATAACTGTATAAACTTAGTCCATCACAGACCCATATTTGCCTATAAATACCCTCCTGTCGAGCAAATAAAACCAAGAGCAAACACTGGTAGAGGTATAGAGAACCAAATATGAATATCGCAGAAGTATCTGAGCCCCCAGGAGTAGTCAGTTTGATAGATAGAACAATCAAAAGCAACTAGAAGATCTCTTGTTATTAGGGATTAGAAGCAAGCTAATCCTAGAGTTGTGTGCCTCTAAGTAGCCTAGAGTCGCAGATAAAAGAACTCTTGTTACTATGCGATGTAATGCTGCAAAGCATAGTCCCATGCTAGTTCTTCGCGGTGCCACTCGATGTGTGTCCATCAAGGGTCACTGGCAGATTCTGAGCGAGTCCAGACGTCGAGTGGTTGAAGGGTGTAGGATGAAGAGCTACAAAAGCTTCTCCTGCATACTAGCCGCCATGCTGTGAATGCGCTAGTTGAACCATATGCTCACGCTCAAGAATTGTCCATAGTTTAGAGTAGCTCGCAGACCCTCTCGCTAGGTAGAGATGCACTTCTTGATTAGCCCCATTACACAACTCCTGGAACTTGAACCTATGTGCAGTGGGGTTTATCTTTCTTGCTAAGATCGTTGTTGTATCTTGTCTTTGTGATGTGGCCCAAACGGCCTTGTACTTTTAACACCCGTACTTTAAAAAATGAAGCTCAAAAACTCCATTTACATTTGTTAGTAGTATATAATGGATGTATGATGATAATTGAGTACTTTTGAGATACACCGGAGTACTTATTCATGCATTCTGAGTACTATATAATTAAGCAATTATTCTTTCGAGTACCATGCAAAACAGATAAGTAACGGATCTAACCGTCACACACCGTTAGGGTTTCCATTGTGAGAAGACGACGTTAATTGCCAACTCAATATGGGCGATTTCGGAAAACGAAGGGTTAAGGCCCATTTAAATGAACCATAAACTTATTATAAGTAAATCCATAGGGTTAAGACCTAATCACACTTCACCCTTATTCCTTCCTCATCACCACAACCTTTGAGCGCTGCCACCCCAAAACTGTCAAGCAGATCGAAACGAGGGTCTTGCAAAAGCAAGGGCACCAATCTTGGATGCGAGTGAAGAAATCAGCCGCAATCAGATCCATGGCTCCAAAGAAGGGAAAGATCAGTAAGCAAGCCAAGAAATAGGTCAAGAAAGATTCATGGCCTAACATGAACTTGAAGCAACTGCCATTGGAATGCCTAGCATGGAAGCCGCCAATCACTAAAGAGAAACACCTTGAAGAATTGGTGACTGCTAGACTGGTACCAGATAAAGCCATTGGTCATTGGAGAGCCCCCAAAGGTGATATGTACCTAGGAGCAGGAGGTCAAGAGATTGTAATGTTTACTTCATTCGTGTAGAGAGGTTTGGGTTTACCATCATCCATGTTTTTTTGATACCTCCTGCACTTTTATGATTTGACTGTCAATCATCTCACACCAAACGACATCCTCCATATCTCAATCTTCGTACACTTGTGCGAAGCATTCATTGGCATTTGCCCATCCATCCTCCTATTTCGTCACTTTTTCTAGATGAAGTGCCAGCCCAGCGACCAGAAAGCGACTCCAGTTGGCAGAGCGGGGATCTAGCTACGCATTGACAACAAGGTAGAGTACGTGGAGTATGAACTTCTAGAATTTGTGAGAGATTGGAACCAGAAGTGGTTTTATATGTATAACCATCCTCCAGCGCTGTCCAAGCACACCAGATTCGCTCCCCGCAAGAAGTCACAATGGTTGGAGAAGTTGACCGCAACAGAGCACGCCAAGATCCTCCCTTTCATCAAGCAGATTGACACGTTGAAGATGTCTAGAGTGACTGGCGAAATTGTCGTCAAGAGCTTCATTACTCGTTGGATCCAACCAATGGCTCAACGAGTAAATTTTGGCTTTGAATACCTCGAAGCCATAGATCTTACTAGAACAACTCCCGAAGCATTGCCATCAAAACAAGTACTCATCCTGATGAGGGAGTTGCTCAAGGGTACTAATCAGATACCCAAAGATGTGATGTGGCCTTTCAGTGCAAGCTAGCCGCACCCTAAGGTAAAATATTCAACAAGTATCCCTATGTTATTCTTCTATCCGACTACTTATTCACCACAATTGTTAATATAGGGATGGGGTCATGGATATAACGATTGCCCTGAGCCACCATTGGTCACTGAGGATGCTAGAATTAGTCATGAGATGCCTATGGATGATACAGATGTCCAAGACATCCCCAAATCCATTGAAGTGAGCTCAGAAGACACTTGGTCAGATGCCATCTCCTTCCTGAGAGTGCAGGGGAAGAAGGAAGTACTCGGAAGCACTCAAGGAGCCTGAGTATAAACATGCCACCTTCTGCAATCCCAAAGATGGCTCATACAGGTAATCGTATAGCCTACAGAAAGATCAATATTGCAAAGATACTAGATCCGAAGAGTAGTCGGCAATCCCCACTGTCCACTCAAGGGGCAGGTAACCCCTAATCAAACTACATTAGATTCTGGAAACAGCTTTTGTCACAAAGATAACATATTATCTTATTTTATATTATTAGAAGGACAACCATCCGGATCAGGAGGAAGTAGCGCAACCCCCAAGCTTTAGTCACCGGATGACACCACCACTACCACAAGAAAAGCTGCGACTACCCACTGGTCCGCTTTTGATCGTTGGGTAAGTAATCTAAAAAAGGTAGTCTTTCATAACTAAGATAACATTAGTTAGATCCTTGTTATTTTGTCATCACAGAGAACAACCATCACAAGAACAGGAGGTAATCCCTCCATCAACATCCGCTCCTGATACATCAATTGATGTATCTGCTGTTTTTGAAGTGAGCAAAGAACTCCCCTCAATCTCGGGTGGTCCCAACGCTCAGAAGATGATAGAAGTACTCAGATATGACTCCGATATTGCCAAGATAAGGGGGGTAGTCGACCAAATTCGCCCACAATTTGGTGTACTTGATCAAATGATTGAGGTAATAATTTATTTTCAAAGTAGCAGTCGGTCTCTATCTATTCTTCCTGCCAATATATCTGATAAGCATGACTCATGCAGGGGCTGAACCTCCATGTGGCTGATCAAGCTAAGTTCATCCAATGCCAGTGTACGGAGGAACAAACTCGTGTAGAAGAGAAATACTTAGCCGAGATTAAAGAGCTAAAGAATGCTCTCCATTCCAAGGAAGTTGAGGCCCATACAGCTTGCCAAATACTCGGCGCCTGTATCTCCGAGCTGGAGTCTGATGTAAAGCGCATTGTCAGAAAATGGGATGTCATCATAGAGCGGGAGTCCAAGACGTATTGAGATCTAGACAATGCGAAGGAGCAAGCAAGGCTTCTTTGGAGAAAAAACTGAAAGGTAAGTAAAATCTGCCATCCGAGTATTAATTTTTCACTTTGATACACACTGATCTTCTCGCTCTTTTGTAGAAGCGGCAAAAGAAATGGAGAAGAAGGCTAATGAAGCACTCGGTTGGAAAAGAGCCTTCGGAGATAAAGAAGATGAGCTCCAATAGGTACAGATTGAAGCTAAAAATACTCTGGCAGAGGCAGAGCAAATCTGTCACGATGCTGATCGAGATCTTGCGTAGGCATTAGTCTCCTTGAAGCAGCAAAAGGAGCAACTAGAACTGAAGAACTTGGAACTATGTGCACTTCATGAGGCTTTGGTGCCTTTGCTAGATATGATCCCTGAGGCGAAAGGAGATTGTACTGTACCCATTTTGGAGAGGATGAAGTCTGTACCCAGCTGCCTTGGAAAGTACATTGACGACATGGCGCGGATGATTGTAACAAATATTCTGGCAACTTTTAGGTCCATCTCCCTCAGTTAGATTTGAATATCATCAATAGGAAGCCACGCGTATGTACAGACGCTGATATATCCAAAGCTAGCAAGGAGATGTAGGAATTAGCCACTGAGTACGCCAATAGCCTAGGATTAGTTGATCAAGAATAGTCTTCTTGAGTGATTTTTTGTTTTATATATTCTCTGTCTTAAAAGACATTATGAAATATGATGAAAATCGGTCATTAATTCCTAGTGTATGCAAAAATTTATATTGTTCCTTAGGATTTTTCGCTCCTTAGGATGAAAGCAACTACAATCTTTTATAGGACTTTGTCAACCCTTAAGATGGGCTGTGAAATGCACGGAAAACACTTATAATTGCAGCGTGTGCAGCCATGGAGACTATTTTTAGTCTCCTTAAGCATTTGCAGCATGTGCGGGTCCATTTATCGTTACTATAGACATACTTGACAGGAATTAGCATATTGCTATATGTCAATAGTGATTATAATCACAAGAGAGGGGGGCATAGTAGTCGGATGACTACTTGAACCAATAGTGTATGGAAGCATAGTAGTCGGAAGACTACTGTAACACCCCAGTGTTATGGTTGCACTAAAGCACTTGCATCACATGAGCATGTGCATTATCAACTCATTCATAAGCATCATATCATGATGAAAGTTATCATTTCATGCTTGGTTTATCTTTGAGTTGCTTAGTTATGCTAGTATGTGTGTATGCTCATGTGTGGTATATGCAAGTGAGTGTCAGATGTCTTCTTAAACAATTTCACTATGCTTAGAATGTCAATAGGAACAATGTTCATGAAGGTCATTAGCCCTAATTATGCTTCTAAGTGCTAGTTTGACTGGTGTTGACCTATAGACCTCTTTTGTTTGACTATTTAAAAAGTGTAGCTTGGAATGTTTGCATGACTGTGCACCCTTAATCAAAGTTGTAGAAAATTTTAGAAGGAACAAAACTTGTTTAATGACTATCTCATGAAAATATACAGAACATGCTCATAAAGGGCCCACAAGTCAGTTTTGGATAGTTTGGAGACTTAGAAAATTTCTAAGTCTAAACTGAAATGCCAGTTTCATGCATCGATGTTTAGAGCTTTGTATCTCACTAACCAAGCCGAACCAGTTCAAGCTCCAATTGGCAAAGTTGTAGTACTCACTTAGATCTCCAACTTTGTCAAGTACAGCATGAACCAGATCATCATGGATTCGGAGATATAATGGTTCAAAGTTGATCTGTCAGTCAGTTGATTGGATGCTGAATCGAAATTTCAGCTCGGCACAGTGGCCGACCGGCCATAGGCCGCTGCCACCGCGTGGCCACGCCGTGGCGACCGTACGCCAACCGCGGGCCCACTGGTCAGGCCAAAGTGGCGTCAAGGACCTCCACGCCCCCACGCTCGTCTCTGCCTCAATCCCTTCGCCTCCTTCCTCGCGCAGCAGCCGCAACCGAGAGCTGCTTCCATCGCCATTGCTCCGTCGAACCCGTGCACCCTCACCATCGCGTCGTTGGTTGCTCTAGCTATCCCACAACTCCACCATAGCCTCCTGTAGCTTGTCCACCTCGCCGTTGAGCCAGAGAGTCAAGATAGAGGCCACATTTCCTTCTTCCCGCGGTGGAGCGCCATTGCTGCCGTGAGCTCCGACGAGCTCCCGCGTGCTCACCACCACACCTCGCCTCGCTCCATCACTCCCACAGCACCGCTGCGACTTCCTCTAGCTTGTTGTTATCTCCGCGTAGCCAATCGACCTCAGGTGAGGCCACATTTTGCATTTTCGTGCCACCGCAACCTCGTCGGAGTTGGGTGCTCCGTGGCCAGCCCCACCTAGAGTACCTAGTCACCTTCGCTCTCTTCCTTCTCGTTCCCCGTGGCACCCTAATGCTAGAGTCAGGCCTAGCTGAACCTCTACTGGCCAGAGATGGCCGGCGCACCACCGGGCTCCTCCGTCGTGCCTCCATGAATGTCGGCGAGCTACCTCCGGTGGCTCCGCCCTCCCATCACCCACCTCTATCGACGCGCCTAGATGCGTAGGGCACGCTGGTGCCATCCCCCTCGCCGGAGATATCACCGCCGGCGAGCAAGAGCGGGTCAACAGCCGCTCCTCTGCTCTGCTTCCTCTAGACGGTGGGGCCATTGACCCTGCGGGTCCCACCTATCAATGGCTCAATAGTATTTAGGGTTTGATTTAAATACAAATTTTGCTATATTTTTGCAAAATTCATATCTAGAGTTTGGTAGATCCAAATTGGGTGACTCTAATTTTGTTAGGATCTTGGTGATGTGTAGTATTTAGAAAAAATATAATCTGAGCACTTGTGGTAAATTTTCTAGAGCATTAAATTTCCCTTTTAAATATGCTTTTGTATGCTTGTAAAATTATTAATTTCATATCTAGAGTTCTATTGATGCAAATGCTATGAAATGTTTATGGCATGCTTGTCTTGATGTAAAGAAGCTCTGGTAAAAGTTTGAGAGCCTATGCATGAGTAATTTGTGAGTTATTGTAACAGAACCGTCCAAATTATAAGAGCACAAGTACAAAAACAATCACCGAAGTGATCAAATTCTCGCACTTGAGTCCATATAACTCCGGTAGTCCAATGAAATCGCGAGGGATTTCAAACCAACTAACATACAAGCCAAGATCGTAGTGATTCAACATAACAAGTCACATGTTATAACCATTTCACAAGTAATTCAATATACATCGGAGTTCAACATAGTTATTACAACTTAAGTTTAAAAGTAGCGGAAGCAAAGTAATTTAAAACTAACATAAATCTTATTTCAAATACATGCCAGTACCACGGTCGACTTCCAACAAAAGCATTAGAGATAAGGTAGCTCAGAAGGATCATGCCCATGATCACACTCCGCCTCTATGGCAGGAGCCAACCAACTCTTGCAGCCGCCATGATACATCACAACCTGCAACAAGTGGAGATAAAACTCTGAGTACAAGAAGGTACTCAGCTAGACTTACCCGTGAGAAAACCAGAAATAAGGTGACACCAAGGATCATGCAAGGCTGATATAAAGTGGGCTAGCTTGACAACATTTTGCATAAAAAGCTTAATATATATGATCAATCATTAATGCTTACGCATCAAGTTAATTATCATTAACCTATCATCTATATTAGAACCTGTACTAGAGCACTCACTTTATTAGGAGCAAACAATATTAACCATAGCAGGTATAAATTGAGGCAACCTTTCCATCGTGATCCAATTAACCATCAGTTCAATTTAATTGAATCTACGTTGCCGCTGCTCAAGTCAAGTGCTCACTAACCGGGAGCGACGGCGATTCGAATCGAATTCCTATCCAGCTGGAGGGGTATTTCTAACACTCACCGAGTCACGCCTGGCGAGGGCTGCTCAGGTCACCTTTGGTACAGTTCAGGAGCCGCGGGTCCGAATGATGTCGCGACCCCAAGGGCGACACTCTGCCAGGTGATAGGGACTCTAACCCCCCCTTGGTCTCACGCCAATGTCCCCAAGCACATCCTTTCTCTCCTCCAAGAAGCAACCTACCATTCGATTCCCGGCCTGAACTGTATTACTCGGATTCGCGGTCGGAACGGCTTATCCGGCCAACTAAGTGTTAGACTGCGTTCAACATGACTCAAGGACGTACAGCGAATCGGTCCTTAAACGACTCAGACGGGGATAGATCTACACCCAAGACCTCCATGCCTTGTTGCTTCACTATCGTCATCCCGCCCGGTCTCATTTCATTTTATTAACACATGGTTCCATTCCACGATAGCAAATATAGCCAACCGTGCCATATATGAATATCCCTATATCTTGCAGGTGACAGAAAATCACCTGACTTCTACCGCTTAAAGCAGGGCTAAGCATCTACTCGATCCTAGTCTATGTAGGATTCAAGGATTCATATATCTGGACAAGGAATGATATAATGCAGCAAGGTTTTCAACCAACTCCTACCACTTAATGCAACAATACTTATAACATATATAGAATTAATTGCTTTGAAGGTAGGAGGCTTATAATGCTCCGGGGCTTGCCTGAGATCCGACACAAGTCAGTTTAGTTAGCTTGCACCGTCATGGTGACATCTCCGGTCCTAGCACTTGCATTCAGGGGTTCTTCCATCTTCTAGACAGCCCACCGTTACACCATCATCTGTCTCCACATCATGCGCTCCACGTCTGTACCTAGCGTACCTAGGATGAGATGCATAGATGCAGATGCATGAACATAAAGAATACACATGAAGGAATGCAACAAGCATACTAAACAAGCATATGTTACACTATACCCACATAAGCATGTCATACAACCAGCTAGCTATACATGATCAAGTACTTCATAATTTAGCAAAACATTTTAGGCATGCTACCTTAACTCTAGGTGTCCAAGATAACCATTTGCAATCATACAAACAAGAGCAAGTAGAAGCAAACAATTCTAGATACAAGTAGATTTGGACAGCAGCAAACAGTCACTTGTTTCAAACATAACTTAAGCTACAAACATCCCACAAGGATGATCTAAGACTTTATGAAAATCCATAGAAATTGTCTACAAGATTGATGTTTACATAAAAAGCTAATTACAAAGTTAAACAGGTCAAACATGTAGATGTTTCAGACCTATCCAGACATGGACATAAAACTGATTGTAACTTCAGAGAAGCATAACTATAGTTACACAAATCCAAATGACTTGCAAGAAGATATTTTGGAAAGCTTATGAAATTATCTACATTTCATCTTTAATAATCTCAACCTGATTCCCAAGTTATCATGACCAAACATGCCAATCTTTAAAGTCTGCACAGAAGGTAATTAAAATCTGACAGTAGACTTATTAAGCATGCAACTCTTAAACTATCAGACCTGGGATCATGAAAATTTAACACAAGAAAGATAAGATAATTATCTACAACTTTTGTATTTACCAAAATCACAGTAAACATCATTTACACCATGAAACTAGTTGCACGAGTAACACCACACATGCAGCCCAACAGCAGTGGTAAAATTATAGACAGAAAACTGATAGAAACTTCAGAGAAGCATAAATGGAGTTCTAGACCTCCAACAAACATGATTCTCAACTTTATGGAAAGCTTATAAAGTTACCTACAACTTTCTTGTAATCATCTTAAGATGATTCTACAGTTAACATGGTCAATTAATTAAATAATTGCATCTCTGTCCAAAATATGGACAGAATCTGATATGCCACTTTAAACCGTTATAACTTGAGTTTCACAAATCCAATAATTATGGTTCTGGACTTTTTAGAAATATTAACAAGTTGCGAACAACTTTGTTATAAACATCTAGAGCTAATTGTGCTACTAACTAGGTCACACATTATAAACAAGGCAACCCTGTCTGGGTTTGGACAGAAACAGCTACAGCACTTTAGACTACTATAGTTAAACATATACTTAACCAAAAATTGTGCTCTTTAGCTTTTTGAAAAGCTTAAGAAAATTACTACAAATCATTTATTGTCATCAAGGCATAATTCATAACTTAACTAAGCCAAACAATGCATATATGCAGAACTGTCCAGAATAGAAGCAAAGCAGCATATAGCATTTGTTATTTTTATAGCTCATAAACTATCAAGCCTAAAATCTTGAAATTTTTACTAGACATCATACATCACAAGAGTAACACGTCACAAAAATTTCACTTCATTTGGAGTTATATATTTACAGTTATTAAAAATAACAGATCCAACTAGCATTCAAAACCTAGTTGCATAAATCTATTTTTACAGCTAAAACTTTAAACTAAAACATGCCATATTATAGATCCACTGCATAGAAAATTTCACAAGGATTCCAAAAAGTCCTCATTTGCTATTTTACGATTTTTCTATCATTTACTATGTATTTTCAAAGTTCAGCCATTTAAATGCAATACTAATTCCGAAAACGAAAAAAAGAAAACATTATGCAGAATGAACACAAAACTTTTCACAAATCATGTAAGCCCCTATATGTAAATCCTTTGTCTCTAGCACTTTTGCAAAGTGAACACAACAAAGAGTTTCTGCCTCGCTAGATGGTCCTTCTTCCTCACAGCGACGGAAAACAGAGAAGGGGATGGAGGAGGCCGGCTTGATTCCGGTGAGATAGCGGCCCAGGACGACAAAGGAGCAGATGGCAGCCAACAGCAGCGGCAGGAGGGAGGAGGAGAGGGGTGGCTGGTGTTAGAAGAGGAGGGGCAAAGGAGGGGCGACGGCAACAGCGAGCTCCAGCCCGACTCGGCCATGGCTTCAGGCACGAGAGAGCGAGGGAGAAATAGACCGAGGAAAAGAGGAGAAGTGAGCGAGTGAAGGGTCGGGTTCGATCCCCTTTTTCTCCCCCTCGACACAGAGCAGCCCGGGGAGGTGGCGCTCATGCACGGGCATGGAGGCCACACGGCGCTCGGTCCTTTCCGATGTCGGCCACCAAGTTTCAGCGCCTCCAAAACTGCCATCCAAAAGCGACGTATTTACGAGTCTGCCACTCTTCTAATCTCACCTCTATCTCTTAAACCAGATGACAATTCGACCAACAAATTATACCGCTGCGTAGGGCTATGAGAGTACTACAACATTGCTTATAGGAGCTCAGTCAAATTCCACTGGTTTGCGAGATATTAATTCCCACCATAGGGTTGCACAGGAGGAGTCAAAATTGCACTGTGATCAGCTTGACAGCACTTCGGGGTGGGATCGGGACACGGTCCAAAAATAAAGTTTGTTGCATACAAACTAAACTCCAATTTTCATTAAAGGTCAAACTTCATATCTCGAACAAAAATAGTAGTTTCACTTCGGTCAACACCGCGTCGGAAGAAACCCTAGTTTTGAGGTTCGGGACCGATTTGCGGCATCTTCTTGTCACTTGTTCCACATGAGCCTTTCATAAGTGTTGTTGTAGGGTTCAATTGGAGTTGTTTGGTCAAGGTTGCAAGACTTGGTTGATGACATATGTTCTCATTCTCTAAACAAAACAATCCAAGCAAGATATGACTCATTCCTTCAAAATTTCCAACTCTACTATGACTTATCATTTCATTTGACTTCTTGATTCCAAACTTCAAGAAACTTTTCTAGGGATGAATATAGATAGTTATTGAGGTGAGACATGTGAAGATACTTTGATAGCAACACCCGAGCATATATCTTTTAATTGAGCCTATATGTAAGCGAGGGTGCAATATCCAAGTTTAGGTTAGGGCTTATTTCCATAGGTTTAACTTTGACATTGTCATCTCCATTAATCTATCATGTTTAAGCTTAAACCCACTACTTAATTGGTGATAAACACCTGGGGTGTTACAGCCCTTCCCCCTTAAAAGAATCGCGTCCCGAGATTCGGAATGGAAGATCTTTTAAGGAAGAGAGACACGTTATCTAGTTCCCAACATCTGCTATAGCATTCAGCTAAAAGCTTCAACGTCGGTGAACAATTTGGCCACAGGCACTTTCTGTTACTTACTCTTTATGGTAAAATCTGTCTGAAGAATTTCCTTCATTGACTTCCATGAAACATTGTTACTTTGGGAGGAATCCAAGATAGCACGTACTGCACTCTCAGTGTACGGAGATCATTTGGT
This sequence comes from Saccharum hybrid cultivar R570, assembly GCA_038087645.1. Lineage (NCBI taxonomy): Eukaryota > Viridiplantae > Streptophyta > Magnoliopsida > Poales > Poaceae > Saccharum > Saccharum hybrid cultivar. Next base: position 72,144 of record JAQSUU010000173.1, read on the forward strand.
CCATGAGTGAACCACTCACAAGGATGTGACTCTTTAGTGAACACAGCATAGTCCGTATGAACTTTACATCAAACCAAAGTCTTCAGAAGTATACTCGTTGAAATGACTCTATATCTACATGGTTTTGAAAAGCAGTTCTCTTACCAAAATGGCTTGAGTACAACCTTCCAAAAGGGTGAGATCATAGATGACAAACATTCTCTGAGGCTATAGGATACTGACTAACCAATAGACAGGGTCTAGGTTGGTCGTAAATGTTCAAACATTCCGATATCAACTAATGGAAAACTACTTGAGGTTCCATGTGTGCAGTTCTCTTTCTCTGATGACAACACTATATTATCTGAGTCTATCGATGGGTTATTGAATGTGATAGCTGACTCTGTCGGCTTCGTATTTCTGCCAACAATTATCTTAAAGATTCTTTTATCCAAGGATAACAGTTATCTGGGTTGAATCAGATGCAACCTCATGGGTAAGAACACTTTTAAGATAACAAAGATCAGTGAGTATTATCAATTATTGCCAAAGAAAGATGTAGCGAGGCCTTAAGGACAACAAAAGTTGTAAATATTCACTAAACCGCGGGGCGTAGTCTACCACCAAGCGATTAAGTAAAATTTTCCTTGGTGACTTAGTTGCACTGTAAGTTGAGTTGACTTGCAATGTAGCAACTTTGTCAGGCCAACTTTCACCTTGAGGCTTCCCTTTTAGGATCAAACAGCAGCTCTAAGATAGGAATCTGTTGTTTGACACTTCTTAGATTGCTTTCAAATATTCCTCAATACTTTGTCCAATAGTTATGGACAAACCGTTTGTGGCACCTAAGGGCACAAGGATGTTGATCAAAACTAGGGCATGCATTTCTCTAATTCTTCACCACGGCTGATTGAACACCTTGCACTATTTGTGTGATTGTCCAAGACGGAATTGACTTGATCACAATGGCTCTAGAAGATAGAGTATCTCTCAAGTTGTTGGCTAGTTCATTAACTTCTTATTGGTTATTGCTCTGTAAGACATAGCCTTCGTAGCTACCAAAGAGTCGTTACCTAGCTAGAGATTAACCTTCCTATTGGTAACTAATCAGTTGTCTCTCAACACTAAAAAGTTCCAAATCTTCACTCTTGACCACAACAACCGTGGTTGAAATAGAACAGATGGTTGCCATTGAAATTAGCAAATACGAAGTTATTCTAGAGATGGTTGATTTCGATTGTATGGTCATTATGCACCCAAGATTGCGACTTGGATAGCTCCGGTCATATGCACAATGCGACAATCAATTCTCATCCCACAGATAACTTATCCAACATTAAGTGTCGTGTGTCCTTCTTTTATCCAACAGAGATGAGATACTTGCTCACTAGATGATGTTCGTCAATACGGGGACAACTAAATAGAGTCACTAGGCTACCACATGTTGCAGTCTATTAATGTTTATGTCGGTGACCTGTTCTTCAAAGGTTATCCTCATAGCAACTTCAGAAGGACACTCCACTACTTTCGGTCTAAGATATGGATCTTATGATACGATATGGGAAAGATAACCAAGGAAAAGTTCACATGAGAATAACACGTTGATGTTGTTCCGCAATGGATTATGACTAGAAACCACGATACCAGCGCGTGCCGAGCAGCACAACCTTGTGTCGGCCGCCACAGGAGGCTCTCGGTTTCGTCACGGCACCATTAGTTGCTACTCATAACACCATTACCGATCACCCCACCCAGGTGAAATTTCAAGTGAAACAATTTGGGTGATAAAAACAAGCATTATACAAGGGAGGGATAGCAAGCAAAGGTAGTCACAAGGTTTGGAATTAACCAGGAGGTGATTCGAAGATCAAAACATAGCACAAGAGAACATAGCTCAATTGCCGAATGCGACTAAGCATGAGATTTTTGCTTAATTCCACGCACGCCAAGCGTTCACCAAAGTGATGGAAAAATGAAAGATTACCATGAGATTTGGTCATGTTGGACAACAACATGAGATCAAAACTGGTAAACATCCCGAGACTTGGGAAGGTTGGGGATGGATTAAGCAAACTTCAAGGCGAAAACCGATATGTAGTCATAGATTGAGTTGATAAGGTAGATGCATGAAATTGCAAGCACACGATTTAGAGGCCATAGCATGGATACATTGCGTCACACTAGCTAACCTTTAGGAGAGGTAACCGAAAGGTCCAACAAGGATTCAGTTAAGGGTCTTACAACTTGGCATCAAACAATTATAGCCAAAAGGAAGAGTTGAAGAGAAACTATCTTGGCTAGTAGATCAAACAAAGGTATTCACGTGCGGTTGCAGGACAACCATGGTATACATGAATATTTAATGGTCCAGACTTAGGCTCATAAGGAAAAGAACCTAATTGGGGATGACGCCAAGAGATCGTTTCGCGTAACTCGAGTATTGCTCTAAGATAAAGCTACTCGACACTCGTATACTTACCGAAGACAAACGAAGTGACAACTATGACACTAATTAACTAACAAGCATACATACAAACATCATAGTCAAGCATTGGAGAGATCCAATCCAATTAGCTTAAGCAACCACTACTAAGAATCAGGCTCACCCATAACAAACATTCATCTAAAGCAAGAACTAACTACGAGTTTAGCCTAAGACAAACGCTAGCTAAGGTGGCTACTTAGCATGGGCACAGAACATGGACAGCAACATAGTAGTTAATTGTTCCGACCATAGCTGAGGTTGTAGACATCCCATAAAGGTGATCCTAGACTTTCTAGAAAGCTTAGAAAGATGGCTACACATTAGTTATTCATACCAAAAGCTGAATCATAGGTTAGTATGGTCAAACATGCTGATGTTTCAGATCTGTACCAATATGGACAGAAAACTAACAAGAACTTCAAAATTGCATAATTGGAGTTCTAGGGGTCCAACAAGGCTGAGCCTTAACTTTATGTAAAGCTTATTAAGTTATCTATAACTTTCTTATTATCATATTAAGATGATTTTATAGCTAACAAGGCCAAACAAGACACAGAAGACATCTCTGCCCAGATGTGGACAGATTCTGTCATTCCACTTGGCAAGCTCATAACTAGAAATTTCGACCACAAAAACTAGTACTATAGGACACTTTGAAAAGCTTAGAAAAAGTACTACACTTCTTCTATTATCTCCAAGACATGATTCCATATGCACATAGGTCAAACAAAGCAAACATTCAGATTTGTTCTGAACATGAGCAGATTGTGACAACAAACTTCTAAAATTTATAACTCTTAAACCATAAGACCTAGGGTCATAAAATTTTTGTACAAGCTAGATAAGTAAGTTAGCTACAACTTTGGTATTCTCTATAACTACAGAAAACACCATTATGATCATAAAAGCATCACTACAACAGAAACCGCTCTAGCAGCCAACGTTTAATAAGCAAAACAAAGTTTGCCTTTGTTCTACTTAACAAGAGAGCACACAAACATATCATCCTAGTGGCTCTAAACATTGTTACCCTAGACCAACACCAATTTAATTCATTCACGAGAATCCAATTTACTTAAGTGAGGTCTAAAACATTTTCAAAAACTTGTATGACAGCATATCCACCACTTGGCTAAACTAGAGGGCATCTATAGGTTCAAGCATGTAACCACAATTATTTCTAACAAAACTAAGCACACACTTTTCTCAAGCAACATGGAACAAGGCATTTTTGTTTTACTTTACTCAAGAAAGATAGTGTAACATATTGATCACAAGTTACACACTATAGAACAAGGGTGAGAGGAGCATAGCTATACATAAGGCAACAATCATGAAGATGCATGCTTCGTCCTATTCGTCCTCACAAGATTGCCAACCTAAGGTGGCGATCATATTCTATGTCGGTGGCATAACACGCACTCTTTCGATATATAGATAGTCGCCAGCTACATTCGACTTACGCATTCATGGTTAGCGTACCTGCAGAAAAGTTTCATTGCAGCCCAACATTTCCCCAAATATAGCACACAATGAAATAGGAAGATAAAATTCTAAGCACTCCCATATACATATACCCCTGTATACGTACATGTAGCACCAAAATCATCCGAATCATTCGATCACCCACAATTAAGTACCTTCATATATACATGTGTGTAACATGTAGATAATCCAGTAACTAAAACTAGCTCTCCCCTAGACCGCGGTTTGTACGGTCATGCTCTCACAACTCACACTTACCTGAGCGTAGGTGCGATGTTGCATAAAAGTAAACTAGCAACATATATGGCTATTTCATATATGAAGGCTACCTCTAATCTGACACACCGGGTAGCATAGTGTGAGAGAGTCATCACACATACATACCTTGGCCTGGGCGTAGATGCATAAATGAAAAACCCCCAAGTTAGTACTTATATAAGCCACCTAATAATCCTTATATGGGCATAAGGAAATTGACCACTGGCATACTTAGGTTTAAAATTTAGATTTGACAAACCTATATATAACTATAAGTTGATAACACTGATTTTATAAAACAAAACCATTGTTTTAAATACACATATGACAAGTTTAATGTTGAATCTTGCTCTGATACCAGCTGTAACAGAACCGTCCAAATTATAAGAGCACAAGTACAAAAACAATCACCGAAGTGATCAAATTCTCGCACTTGAGCCCATATAACTCCGGTAGTCCAATGAAATCGCGAGGGATTTCAAACCAACTAACATACAAGCCAAGATCGTAGTGATTCAACATAACAAGTCACATGTTATAACCATTTCACAAGTAATTCAATATACATCGGAGTTCAACATAGTTATTACAACTTAAGTTTAAAAGTAGCGGAAGCAAAGTAATTTAAAACTAACATAAATCTTATTTCAAATACATGCCAGTACCACGGTCGACTTCCAACAAAAGCATTAGAGATAAGGTAGCTCAGAAGGATCATGCCCAAGATCACACTCCGCCTCTATGGCAGGAGCCAACCAACTCTTGCAGCCGCCATGATACATCACAACCTGCAACAAGTGGGGATAAAACTCTGAGTACAAGAAGGTACTCAGCTAGACTTACCCGTCAGAAACCAGAAATAAGGTGACACCAAGGATCATGCAAGGCTGATATAAAGTGGGCTAGCTTGACAACATTTTGCATAAAAAGCTTAATATATATGATCAATCATTAATGCTTACGCATCAAGTTAATTATCATTAACCTATCATCTATATTAGAACCTGTACTAGAGCACTCACTTTATTAGGAGCAAACAATATTAACCATAGCAGGTATAAATTGAGGCAACCTTTCCATCGTGATCCAATTAACCATCAGTTCAATTTAATTGAATCTACGTTGCCGCTGCTCAAGTCAAGTGCTCACTAACCGGGAGCGACGGCGATTCGAATCGAATTCCTATCCAGCTGGAGGGGTATTTCTAACACTCACCGAGTCACGCCTGGCGAGGGCTGCTCAGGTCACCTTTGGTACAGTTCAGGAGCCGCGGGTCCGAATGATGTCGCGACCCCAAGGGCGACACTCTGCCAGGTGATAGGGACTCTAACCCCCCCTTGGTCTCACGCCAATGTCCCCAAGCACATCCTTTCTCTCCTCCAAGAAGCAACCTACCATTCGATTCCCGGCCTGAACTGTATTACTCGGATTCGCGGTCGGAACGGCTTATCCGGCCAACTAAGTGTTAGACTGCGTTCAACATGACTCAAGGACGTACAGCGAATCGGTCCTTAAACGACTCAGACGGGGATAGATCTACACCCAAGACCTCCATGCCTTGTTGCTTCACTATCGTCATCCCGCCCGGTCTCATTTCATTTTATTAACACATGGTTCCATTCCACGATAGCAAATATAGCCAACCGTGCCATATATGAATATCCCTATATCTTGCAGGTGACAGAAAATCACCTGACTTCTACCGCTTAAAGCAGGGCTAAGCATCTACTCGATCCTAGTCTATGTAGGATTCAAGGATTCATATATCTGGACAAGGAATGATATAATGCAGCAAGGTTTTCAACCAACTCCTACCACTTAATGCAACAATACTTATAACATATATAGAAATAATTGCTTCGAAGGTAGGAGGCTTATAATGCTCCGGGGCTTGCCTGAGATCCGACACAAGTCAGTTTAGTTAGCTTGCACCGTCATGGTGACATCTCCGGTCCTAGCACTTGCATTCAGGGGTTCTTCCATCTTCTAGACAGCCCACCGTTACACCATCATCTGTCTCCACATCATGCGCTCCACGTCTGTACCTAGCGTACCTAGGATGAGATGCATAGATGCAGATGCATGAACATAAAGAATACACATGAAGGAATGCAACAAGCATACTAAACAAGCATATGTTACACTATACCCACATAAGCATGTCATACAACCAGCTAGCTATACATGATCAAGTACTTCATAATTTAGCAAAACATTTTAGGCATGCTACCTTAACTCTAGGTGTCCAAGATAACCATTTGCAATCATACAAACAAGAGCAAGTAGAAGCAAACAATTCTAGATACAAGTAGATTTGGACAGCAGCAAACAGTCACTTGTTTCAAACATAACTTAAGCTACAAACATCCCACAAGGATGATCTAAGACTTTATGAAAATCCATAGAAATTGTCTACAAGATTGATGTTTACATAAAAAGCTAATTACAAAGTTAAACAGGTCAAACATGTAGATGTTTCAGACCTATCCAGACATGGACATAAAACTGATTGTAACTTCAGAGAAGCATAACTGTAGTTACACAAATCCAAATGACTTGCAAGAAGATATTTTGGAAATCTTATGAAATTATCTACATTTCATCTTTAATCATCTCAACCTGATTCTCAAGTTATCATGACCAAACATGCCAATCTTTAAAGTCTGCACAGAAGGTAATTAAAATCTGACAGTAGACTTATTAAGCATGCAACTCTTAAACTATCAGACCTGGGATCATGAAAATTTAACACAAGAAAGATAAGATAATTATCTACAACTTTTGTATTTACCAAAATCACAGTAAACATCATTTACACCATGAAACTAGTTGCACGAGTAACACCACACATGCAGCCCAACAGCAGTGGTAAAATTATAGACAGAAAACTGATAGAAACTTCAGAGAAGCATAAATGGAGTTCTAGACCTCCAACAAACATGATTCTCAACTTTATGGAAAGCTTATAAAGTTACCTACAACTTTCTTGTAATCATCTTAAGATGATTCTACAGTTAACATGGTCAATTAATTAAATAATTGCATCTCTGTCCAAAATATGGACAGAATCTGATATGCCACTTTAAACCGTTATAACTTGAGTTTCACAAATCCAATAATTATGGTTCTGGACTTTTTAGAAATATTAACAAGTTGCGAACAATTTTATTATAAACATCTAGAGCTAATTGTGCTACTAACTAGGTCACACATTATAAACAAGGCAACCCTGTCTGGGTTTGGACAGAAACAGCTACAGCACTTTAGACTACTATAGTTAAACATATACTTAACCAAAAATTGTGCTCTTTAGCTTTTTGAAAAGCTTAAGAAAATTACTACAAATCATTTATTGTCATCAAGGCATAATTCATAACTTAACTAAGCCAAACAATGCATATATGCAGAACTGTCCAGAATAGAAGCAAAGCAGCATATAGCATTTGTTATTTTTATAGCTCATAAACTATCAAGCCTAAAATCTTGAAATTTTTACTAGACATCATACATCACAAGAGTAACACGTCACAAAAATTTCACTTCATTTGGAGTTATATATTTACAGTTATTAAAAATAACAGATCCAACTAGCATTCAAAACCTAGTTGCATAAATCTATTTTTACAGCTAAAACTTTAAACTAAAACATGCCATATTATAGATCCACTGCATAGAAAATTTCACAAGGATTCCAAAAAGTCCTCATTTGCTATTTTACGATTTTTCTATCATTTACTATGTATTTTCAAAGTTCAGCCATTTAAATGCAATACTAATTCCGAAAACGAAAAAAAAGAAAACATTATGCAGAGTGAACACAAAACTTTTCACAAATCATGTAAGCCCCTATATGTAAATCCTTTGTCTCTAGCACTTTTGCAAAGTGAACACAACAAAGAGTTTCTGCCTCGCTAGATGGTCCTTCTTCCTCACAGCGACGGAAAACAGAGAAGGGGATGGAGGAGGCCGGCTTGATTCCGGTGAGATAGCGGCCCAGGACGACGAAGGAGCAGATGGCAGCCAACAGCAGCGGTAGGAGGGAGGAGGAGAGGGGTGGCTGGTGTTGGAAGAGGAGGGGCAAAGGAGGGGCGACGGCAACAGCGAGCTCCAGCCCGACTCGGCCATGGCTTCAGGCACGAGAGAGCGAGGGAGAAATAGACCGAGGAAAAGAGGAGAAGTGAGCGAGTGAAGGGTCGGGCTCGATCCCCTTTTTCTCCCCCTCGACACAGAGCAGCCCGGGGAGGTGGCGCTCATGCACGGGCACGGAGGCCACACGGCGCTCGGTCCTTTCCGATGTCGGCCACCAAGTTTCAGCGCCTCCAAAACTGCCATCCAAAAGCGACGTATTTACGAGTCTGCCACTCTTCTAATCTCACCTCTATCTCTTAAACCAGATGACAATTCGACCAACAAATTATACCGCTGCGTAGGGCTATGAGAGTACTACAACATTGCTTATAGGAGCTCAGTCAAATTCCACTGGTTTGCGAGATATTAATTCCCACCATAGGGTTGCACAGGAGGAGTCAAAATTGCACTGTGATCAGCTTGACAGCACTTCGGGGTGGGATCGGGACACGGTCCAAAAATAAAGTTTGTTGCATACAAACTAAACTCCAATTTTCATTAAAGGTCAAACTTCATATCTCGAACAAAAATAGTAGTTTCACTTCGGTCAACACCGCGTCGGAAGAAACCCTAGTTTTGAGGTTCGGGACCGATTTGCGGCATCTTCTTGTCACTTGTTCCACATGAGCCTTTCATAAGTGTTGTTGTAGGGTTCAATTGGAGTTGTTTGGTCAAGGTTGCAAGACTTGGTTGATGACATATGTTCTCATTCTCTAAACAAAACAATCCAAGCAAGATATGACTCATTCCTTCAAAATTTCCAACTCTACTATGACTTATCATTTCATTTGACTTCTTGATTCCAAACTTCAAGAAACTTTTCTAGGGATGAATATAGATAGTTATTGAGGTGAGACATGTGAAGATACTTTGATAGCAACACCCGAGCATATATCTTTTAATTGAGCCTATATGTAAGCGAGGGTGCAATATCCAAGTTTAGGTTAGGGCTTATTTCCATAGGTTTAACTTTGACATTGTCATCTCCATTAATCTATCATGTTTGAGCTTAAACCCACTACTTAATTGGTGATAAACACATGGGGTGTTACAGCTATGATTTTCCCTTTTATAATTAGGTGATACTTTGGTAAATTTTGATAATTAATATATGAACCCAATGCTCATGAAATTTATTAGAAGCTATCCTAGTGCCTTAAGGATGCTAAGAAAAATATGAAATCTGTTGTTTGACACTTTTCAATAGGATTTCCTATTTATTCAAAAATCAGCCTTTCTGCCTTGTTATTTTTGTGTAGGATATTTCTTTTGGTAACATTTTCATAGTAGCCTACCTAGAGCACGTAGTAACCACTGTAATTTTTGTAGACTAAATGGTGAAGTTTTCATATTGGTCTATTATTCCATTTAAATAACTAAATAAATTAACAAAGGTATTAAAAGAAATGAATTGGTGGTGAACACCTTATTTTTCTGATGTTATTTTGAGATGTGTGATGAGTTAGTAAAGTTGGTTTTGTCCATATGTTTGCAACATCAGTTAATAACCATTTTCTTGCATTATGCTTTTCTAGATAGTTCTAGGAACTTTGCAAAGTTCATCATGATAATTTGGTTTTCTAGAAACGTTGTGAATACAAAAGTTGTAGATAATTCATGTATCTAGCTCTTGTTCAAATTTGGTGGCATTTGGACAAGTAGTTTAGGAGTTACAGTAGTTCAATGTTGGGTCACAGTTTGCTTGCTCTTTGTCTAGATAGACATGATTCTATGTTTATATAAAGTCAACCTGCTAAACTTGAGAATCATGTTGAGGTGTCTAAATATGAAATGTAGAAAATTTCATAAGCTTTCCAAATTTTCTTGTTTCAAGTCAATTGGATTTATAAATCTCTAGTTATGAGTAAATTACTTGACTACTACTTGTATGCCTGAAAACCTGATATATGCCTAAGTGCGTTCTTGCTCTCTAGAGAAGAGATATGTACTTACTCAGTAAAGTGATTTAAATAGAGCTCGATTAATATTCATTTGTTGTGATGTTATGTTAATCATTGTTCCTCATGCATGATCATCATGTCATCATACCATGCCATCTTCTATGCATCTATGATATGTATCTCGTGCATCGTCATGCAATAGGTTTTCCGGAGGGAGTCACTCTTCTAGAATTTGAGCCAAGCCCGGAGGAGCAGCCACCGGAGCAAGAAGTGCAAGCCCCAGAAGAAGCACCAGAAGGAGACATGGTTGATTGTCCAAATCACACGCCTTGCAACTTCGTGAGAGGCAAGCTCCGGAGCATTATAAGCCTCCTAGTTTATGAAAGCAAATGAGTATATATGTGGTATGTATTTTGATGCATTAAGTTATAGGTGTTGATTGAAAACACTTGCTGCATTTATATCCAATCCTTGTCTAGGAAATATACCTTAAGCATATGTAGGTCAGGATCGAGTAGATTGCTTAGTCCTGCTTTAAACGGTAGAAGTCGGGGTGATCTCCTGTCACCCGCGAGCTTTAGGGACATTTATATATGGCACGGTTGGCTATATTTGCTACCGTAGAACAGAACCTGGTTAATTGAAATGGAGTCCAGACGGAGGCTTGTAGGATGGTTATGCTTATAGTGACTCCGTCTGTGTCAATTAAGGACCGATGCTTGGAGCCTTTCCTTGTTCATGTTGAACACATGCCTTTCACTTAGCTGGCCAGACCTGGGTGTCTGACCGCGAAGCCAAGTAGCTCGGCTTAGGCCAAAAGCCGGTCTGTTCGAGTGCGCCTTAGAGGGGAGTCATTGCAAATTGCTAGTGTCCAAGGGCAGGTAACTTGAGGTCTTGATCGTCCCGGTGGCATGATAACCCTGATAATGCAGTGCTGATTAGGCCCGCGATTCCTGAGTTGTACCAAAGGTGATCTACGGATGCCTTTAGCGGGGTTTGTCGGGTGAGTGTTAGGAATACCCCCTCAGTCAAGTTGTAATTCGATTCGAGTCGCCGTCTCTCCCGGTTAGTGAGAACTTAACGGGTCTATCTCCATTGTAGATTCACTAAATGAATTAATGGTTTAGGAAAGATGATGATGATGACAACCTTATTATACCTGCTGTGGTTAATATTGTTTGCTCTTAATCAAGTGATTGCTATAGAGCAGGTGCTAATCTAGATGATAGGTTAATGGTTATTAACTTGATGCTTAAATAATAAATGGGTGCTTATCTGTACAAAGCTTTTATACAAAATGTTGTTAAGCAAGCTCCACTATATAGCAGCCTTGCATACCCCTTGGTGTTATAATATTTCTAGTTTACGACGGGTAAGTCTAGCTGAGTACATTCCCGTACTTAGGGTTTATTTCGCACTTGTTGTAGATGACCTTTTCTATCACTGTTGCTGCAAGTATTGCCTTCTCCCTGCCGGGGATGAAGACTAGACCATGGGCATGGTCTCTACTAGAAGTTCTCATTTGATATGCTTTTGTGGGACATGACTATGAACTGGCAATGTATTTAAATTACTGAAGTTATGTCTTAAAACGATGTTGCTTCCGCTACTTGAACTTGGTTTGTAATATTTCACCTTAAACTCTGATGATGTAAGCTTTAAGCTATATGTGAAATGTTGTAACAAATGATATGTTGTGTTGAATCATGTACGATCTTGGTTTATTGTAAGTTGTTTGAAATCCTTTGAGATTTCACGGACTACCGGGGTTATGGGAGCATAAGTACAGGAACTTGATCACTTCGGTGATTGTTTTTGTACTTACATTCTTATAATTTGGTCAGTTCTGTCACAGCTGGCATCGGAGCAAGGTTCAACACTAAACATGTCATTTGTGTATTTAAAACAAAGGCTTTTGTGGAAAATTTGAACTTTAAACTAAGTATGCCAGTGGTCATATCCCTTATGCCCGATTAAGGACTCTTAGGTGGCTTATTTAAGTACTAACTTTGGTGAATTGCTTGTTTTATTTCGTCGTCCATACGGCGTGCTATTGTATGGATGCCATCCGCTTGGGTGGTAATGTATGAATCAAATACCTCTACGCTCAGGTAAGTGTGAGTTGTGAGAGCATGACCGTCCAACCGTCGGTCTAGGGGAGAGTTAGCTTTGGTTACTGGAATATTTACACGTGTATATATGAATGTGCTTAATTGTGGGTATATCTATCGGGTAGCCTTGGATGCCAAAGTATATATATCTGGGGATATGTATATGGAGAGTATCTTAGTTTACTGCTTTAATGATGTGTTTTATTTGGGGTTTAGGGCTGCAATGAAATTTTATGTAGGTACCCTAACCACGCACTGTTATAGATCAACTAGTTATCACCATTCGAGAGAACGTGTGTATGCCACCGTATATTCTGCTAGAACTTAAATTTTCTTAGGTTTGTGAGTACGTATGGATCATGCATGCATCATGTTCAATCATACATTACATTCTTGCCTTACTCCCTCCCTTATAAACTGCTTATCCCAATTATTAAATTTTTGGCCTCTTAAAAATAACCCTCTTATAAGAAGTTGCATCCTTTTTGCTACAGATGGCAGCACCTGCGCTCCCTCCCCATAGTGGTACTTTTATGGAGCAGTTTGGCACACCAACCCTACTTTGGAGAATGCTAAGCTCTGTTGGCTACACCGAGGCACCTCGCTATACTTGGACATAGAGTGAGCCATTGGGAGACATGCCTTGGTATGAGGTTGTGCTTGTGGTGCCAGCGCATCCCACCAATCCACTGTGGCATGGTTGGCGTGTGGAGTCTGATGGGCATAGCCCGTGGGAAGCCGCGCAAGTTACTGCTTTGGACATGATCATGGAGATTGCTCTGAACTTTAGGGATGAGCTAGGTGGTGGACTGGCAGCATCCATTCCCCGCATTGCTCCAGCCATAGAATGGGCCCAAGATGTTAGTCAAAATGCTCATGGTGCTCTAGTTCGTGGCCACAACGAGCGAGCGCTAGCTGTGACTCGATAAGAGTTTGAAGAAAGCAGGGACATTGCCAATTATCGCCTGCAGCAGTGGGGGCAAGTAGCCCATGAGAGGGATGAGCTTCATGATCAGCTTATGAACCTCACCATAGAGCGAGATTAGGCAGTACAGGAGTTGGATCGTGTGACTCGACACTGGGATGCAGCCCTGGAATTGGCAGAAGCAAGGCATCAAGCTCAGATTTAGGATCACATCCATGCCATGGAAATGCATAATTACCTCAATGAGCATATCGAGGAAGGTCTAGTGGAGATTCATCACCTCAATAATGAGAGGAACCCAATTCCTCACCCTCCACTAGTCTATCTAGATCTTGGTCCTCAAGTGATTGTAGCTAAAGATGATGGGATGGAAATTGATGGTCCTGGAGTTCCTGCACCTACTGAGGTGGAAGAAGATGAGGATGAGGAGTTCGAGCCCATTAGCGACGAGGATGGAGAGGCCATCTTTGATGCTGACTCAGAGGATGACGCGTAGTGTAGCTTAGCACTTAGCTAATACGCTACAACCAGTCTTTTGAGGACTCTCATGCATGGACATGTAGCTTGGTGGTAAGCTAATCTTTGGGATGTAATATCGAACCCTATGTTATCTTTGATGTAAGGTTGGAACCTCGATGGTTTAGATATAACCTATCAGACATGTTGTGCTCCATGTTATGTGAACCTTTACTTAATTTCATCCTTGTGTCGACAAAATTGCCTTTTGTTAAGTACATCGCATTATTGCGCCAAGTGATGCGATTGACGTTGTTGGGTTATTGTGATGAAGTATTGTGCCTCTGTTTACTTAATACAGAGTTCATGAAGCTGACTCAAGGTAACAAAAGTTTGAATGAGTATCTCTAGGCTTTTAACAACCTAGTGAGGTATGCTCTGGAATTTGTGGACACGGATGCCAATAAGATTGCTAGTTTCAAGAGGGGACTTTCCCCTAAGCTGATGAAGTCTATGGGCAACAGCAAGTGTACCACTTTCAATGAGTTTATTAGTGACGCTTTAACCCAAGAGAACAATGATGCTATTTATGCTGCTTCCAAGAGTCACAAAAGAAATTATGAGGCAGGGGCTTCTTAGTCTAAGGCTCCTATGGTGGCCAAAACTCAGTATCATCTGTCGGCTGCAAACATCAGGTATCGCCCTCCACAAAAGAAGAACCAGACAAAAACTGGCTTTTGCAAGGGCTATACTATTGCTCTCCCTAAGAATACTTCTAGGCAGGGCAGTTCCAATGCTCCACCAGCCAACATACCGTGCTGGAACTACAACAAGACTGGTCATTGGGCCAAAAATTGCCCACTTCCTTCAAAGAATGCTTTTCAGAGCAACTTGCGTCGGGGACATGCTCACTTCATCACTATAGAAGAGATCCCTGCTGGTGAGGTTGTCACTGCTGGTAAGTTTCTAGTTAACAATCATCCCACAGTTGTACTGTTCGACTCTGGTGCTTCGCATTCTTTTATAAGTGCATCCTTTGCATCCAAGTTTGGATAGAGAATAACTACTATAGATAAGGGTGGGTATTGTACTAGTGCGGCCAGATACAATATTGCCACCAATCAGTTAGTAAAGGATGCACGCATCAGCATTGACGGTTGTGAGTATACCTCTCACTTAGTAGTATTGCCAGGCTTGGGGATCGATGTGATTTTAGGGATGAACTGGATGAGTGGTCATGGAGTTCTTATCGACACCTCCACTCATGTGGTTATGTTCAGAGATCCTATCAATAATGAGGCCTTCTTAGTGCAACTTCCTCATGATCTGGCCCTCCATCATGTAGCTAATGCTGTGCTGGCAAAAGCAATTGCGGATGTTCCCATTGTATGTGAGTTCATGGATGTCTTTCCTAATGACTTACCCGGATTACCTCTAGATCATGATGTGGAATTCAAGATCGAGCTAATTCCAGGTACTGCTCCTATCTCTAGAAGACCTTATCGTATGCCCCCCAACGAGTTAGCGGAGCTCACAACCTAGTTGAATGAGCTGTTGAAGAAAGGTTTGATTCATCCTAGCTCTTCTCCATGGGGTTGTCCCGCTATATTTGTGAAGAAGGATCAATCTTTGCGCATGTGCGTGGATTATCATCCACTCAATGCCATAACCATCAAAAATAAATATCCTCTTCCCCAAATTGATATCTTGTTTGATCAATTGTCTAAAGCTAAGGTATTCTCCAAGATTGATTTGAGGTCTGGCTATCATCAGATCAAAATTCGTCCTAAAGACATACCTAAGACTGCTTTCTCTACTAGATACGGGTTATACAAGTATCTTGTCATGTCCTTTTGGTTGACAAATGCTCCTGTCCACTTCATGTACTTGATGAACTTAGTATTTGTAACACCCTGGTGTTATGAGCTCGCTTAGCACCTAGATTAAGGCTCAAAAGAAATTAACAAGTTCTCATGTGTTAAAAATTTAAAATGCACATGAAATATTAAACAATTGTTATAAATAGAAATAAAAATTAAACTAGCATTTAGTACTTAAATAATATTTGAAGTACAAGAAGGGTAGATGAAAATGCAAATTGGGTTTTGGAGAACAAATGTTGTTGACTAGTGTTTTGGAAGCTCAAAAATCGAATTTGAAATTTAAAATCAGCCTTGGTCGTGAATTTGGCTTGGTCTAAAACCTGACGACAAAGCCATTTTGGCAATATAATTCTGAAAAAATTAGTTAAACACTAGAGACATGTTTTGGTACTGTTGGTTACATCAAGGTGTGATCTTTGTAATGGGATAGCCGGTAGAAAGTTTGGATGTAGTTAAGGCTATGTAAAAATTGCCAGAACATCGTTAGAACGCGTTGTGAACACGCTGTTGGCCTGGTTCGGGTCATAGTTCATGAGCAGGCGCACTGCTTGATGAACCCACTTTGGCGTGTCTCTATCTCTCTCGGTAGTTCATCTAAGTTTGCATTTGAGTCTCCTCTGGATAGCCCTTAGTACCACCTTGAGCCCTATCGGTTTGGGTTGGCCTTAGCCGAGCTGGGTTCATGTTTTTGCTCGCTTTAAATTTTGTGCGCGTCAACTCTTGCTTGTGCTCGACCTTTGTTTGCAGTCCTTGCATGCATGCTGCTGTGTAGGTCCGTGCGTGTCCATGGTCGTGTCACCCTATCGGCCACCGCGTGCACCTTAAGCCATGGCCGAGCTGCTGCCCTCACCCTGCCTCGCTCCTCGTCGTGCCATCGTGCGCTTGCTGTAGCCACGTTGCTGGGAGCTGCCATGGCCCCTGCTCGGGCCGCCGTCGCGCGGACGCATGGCCTGGCCACTGCATCCCATCCCAGCGTGAGTGGAGCCTAGCCGTGGCTACGCTGTGACCACTAGTGTCACGCCACCACGCCCACTCCTTGGCCGCCCCCCATTGCCATGCTGCAGCACCACTGCCAGGCCACCATTGCCACAGCATCACGTGCGCACGTGGCCAATGCACCTCAGGCCGCCTCAAGCCGAGCCGCGCCCATCCGCAGGTGCTCCGTGGAGGCCCGTTGCTGCGCAGCCACCCACACCGGCCTCCACCGCGGCCGTGACCGTCTCTGGCCACATCGGCCAGCGTGCCGCCTCCCTGCTGTGACCACATGTGGCTAGCCCGCCGTGGGCCGCCTTAGGTGGGTCCGAGTGCACCCACAGGTGCGGCCTAGCCCCATGGTACCTTGGCGCCACCTCCCTGCCCCCTGCGCCACCTATAGCTGGCCGAGTCGGTCTCGCCATGTCCTCCTCTACCCTGCCGCGGACACACATGGTGGGCCCCCCTCTGGTCGTGTCTGGCCGAGCCGCCACCGCCTATGCACGCTGTCGGAACCTCCGCTGCCTCTGTGCCACCTCCTTGCTGCTGGCGAGCCCCAGCGTGGCCAAATCGATCGCCGGTCTTCTTTTCCCCTCTGCTCCTCTGCTCGGCACCGGTGGGAAGGAGTGAAGGAGGGGGGGGGTTACTAGGCCTTGGGGCCGCTCGGTTGCGTCGCGTGAGGGACACAGGCACACCAGGCCGTGCTAGGCCGCAGCGGCACGCTCGCCCGTGCTAGGCCGCGCCTGCCTCGCCTGGGCTGCCATGGCCGCTGGTCTAGGTGAGCTGGGTCATTTCGAGCCCAAGGGTCTTTTCTTATTTATTCGGTATTTTGTTAATATTAGTAATCGGCGGAATGTTTGGAAATTCATAGTAAATAGTAGAAAAATCATAAAAATGCCAAACTAGTTTCATTAAGTTTCTAAATTCATGGTCTATCCAAACGGGTATTTCGTTCGCAGAGGTTCCGTATGTTTTTGAGGTTGCTCTAATTATTTTAAAACGTTTAATATTGCTTAAAGGTGAACTTGTAGGAATTGTTGTGATAAATTGGTAGTATTGCTAAATCTGAAATTTGTATAGTAGGCTCCTAGCCATGTTGGGTACTCACGGTAATTTTTGTAGCTCCCTAATAATTAGTTGCTAAATAGATAATGATGCCCTATTCCGAATAAAGGTTAAATCGATAGAATGCAATGAAGAAACATTGGGGGATTGTATAACTAAAATAATCTTGGGGAAATAAGGTCTTATTCGACAACATGGATACATAGATAAGAACGGTCATCGTTAGAACTAGCCCATCAACTTGAGAGGCGTAAATCGTGTTTTATGAGTCACGATTATTGTAACACCTCAGGTGTTTAGCTCCATAATTGCATTGCATTGCATGAGCATAAGCATGCATCATTTCATGTTAATTCATGTGGTTGCAACAAATGTGACTTGTTTTTAAAGTTTTGTTTGACTCACATCATGTGACACTAGGGAGTTGGTGTAACTAAAGGGTAGAGTAGCCAATTATATCTCACAACACCTTAGTTATACTTAGGGTCACTCATGGAGCAAGGTTCATGTTGACCAAAATCACCAAAATGCCCTCCAAGGTGTAGTTGACCACCATTGAGCCCTAGGATGCTCTAGTTTGACCAATTAAAAAGTCCAGCTTAGAGACCTTGCATGGAGGAGCATCCTTAAGCAAAGTTGTAGAGAATTTCATAAGGAACAAAAGTTCTAATATGGCCATCTCATGAAAATGATCAGAACATGCTCAAAAATGGCCCACAAGTCAGTATTAGAGGCTGTTTTGGGACTTAGCAATTTTGGCTAAGTGTGAAGCTGAAAACCGTTTCACTGTACCTCACTTTGGCAACTTGTAACTCACAAACTAGGCCAAACCAGTCCTTGAGCCAATTGACAAAGTTGTTGTCCACACATAGCTCTACAACATTGTCAACATGACCATCACCTAGTTCTAAATGGTTTAGGAGTTATGGTGTCTTGAAAATTTGGTTTCAGTCGGGGGAAATAACTGAAAGTCGGTTCAGCTTTCATGTGCCTCACTTTGGGGCGTTATATCTCACCAACTAAACCGAACCAGCTCATGATGCCTTTTACAAACTTGTAGTGCTCACATAGGTCTACAACTTTGCTAATTGGAGGTTTCACTAACACGAGATGTTTGAGAGTAAATCGTCGACGAAGTTGCCCTGTCAGTCGATCACTAACGGCACCGTTCGACTCGTTTCAGTTTCATCAGAGAAGGGGGAGTGGCCGACCGGCCACAGGGCCTCGCCGACGCGTGGACACGCAGTGGCGACCGTACGCCGGCCCTGGCCCCACCGGCCAGTCCACGGCGCCTTCAAGACCGCCACGACGCGTCGAGGCTGCCTCCATTCCCTCTCCCTCCCTCGTTCGGCTTCAAAGCGGAGAAACCAAGCCGCCATTGTCGCCCCCACTCCGGTGAGCTCGCGTGCGCTCCCCACCGCACCACCGCTCACCAGATCACGCCCGTCCCTCCGCCTTACCGCCCTACACCTCTGCGACCAACCGGTGGCTTTGATTGAGCCCGAGGTGAGCCACATTGCCGTCTCCGCCCGTTCCCGAGAGGTCACCGGAGCTCCGCCATGCAGGTTCACCATGGCTGGGGTAGTTCGGGCCTCTCTCCGTCTTCCCTTCCTACCTCAATCGCTCCGCCTAGCTGCAGTAAAGCTCGTACCGAGTTTAGTTGTGACCGTGCGGCTTCACCGGCGGCGGCGCACCATCACCGACCCTCACCGGCCGCCGTTCCCGGTGGCGAGCCCCTCCCACTCCAACCCAAGCCTTTCTGCTTGCACGAATCGAAGCACCGTATGACGGGGAACGCGTGGGTGTGTTTGTTTTCCCAAGTGAGCTCCCCTCCGACGAGCTTGAGCTCGCCGGAGCTCGTGGTTCGCCGCTCCCCTGCCCTCCGTCACTGACCGCGGGGACCCACCTGTCGGTTGCCGCGCGCGGGCGGGAGCCACATCGGGCCGCGCGCTGGCTGGGCCACGCTGGTGAACTGAGCCGGCCCGGTACTGTAGCTGTTAGGGTTCAGTTTTGTTTTCTTTTTTCTTTTTGTCACAGATTTTAGTGGTTGTTTGGAAATTGTAGATCTAGGGTTTTACTTGCCCAAAAATTTTGAGATAAATTTTGTTAGGATCTACTTGATGTGTAGTATTTTAGAAAAATATGATTCGGTTATGTGATGTGTAGTTTCTGGGATATTTAAATAGGTCTTTAAAATGTGTTTTAATTCACATGCAAACTTGTTTAAATCATATCTTGAGTTTCATGTTCCAAAAATTATGAAATTTGGTGAGTAGGCTAATTTATACTTGCTCTAGCTTTGATAAAAATTTGGGCAGTAGTGCTTAAGTACTTTTCAAGTTATAATGCTATCTAGTTATTTTAGGAAATGCTTAAATGAAATTTTGTAATTTTTCTATATGTGCATTGTTCATATAAATTTTTGGAGAATGTCTTGGTATCCTAGAGTGTCTAAGAAAATTAGGAAATCTGTTGTTTGACACTTTTTACTATGCTTTGTTATTTATATAAAAATCAGCTCTTTTGGCTTGGAAATTTTGTGTAGGTAGTTCCTGTGAATAAATTTAGTTCAAATTTTTACAGTAGCCTCTTTTTGGGTCAGAGAGTCTCCTGTAATTTTAGTAGAAGTTTAGGAGTAGTTTACATATATGTTTGAAATTCCACTTAATTAATTAAGTAAATTAAGAAAGGGGTGTAAATAAATATTCTAGGTGGGCACACCTTACTTTCTGGTGTTTTTTTGACCTTTGTGAACTTGTAGTAACATTAGTTTGGTCTTAGAGAATGTTTGCCACATAAATAAATATTTAATCTTTACAATTCTAGGTTTTCTGGACAGCTGGTAGTATCTTTGGGTTTGACCCTTAATAAAAGTGGTTGCTGGAAAACTTGTGAATACCAAAATTGTAGTAAACTTGATAAACTAGCTTGTGTCAAAATTTGGGAGCATTTGGCTTAGTAGTTTGGGAGTTATTGCTGTTTTAAGTGACAGTCCAGAATTGGCTGCTCTCTGTTTAGAGAGAGCAGATTCTGGAACTTTGGAATTTTGACTAGGTAAACTTTGAAATTAAATGTTGTGGTCTGAAAACATTTTGTGGTGCATTTCATAAGTTTTCCAGATTGTCTTAGATCATATCTTTTGGAGTTGGGATTCTCCAGTTATGTTAGAAACAAGTAGCTGCTGTCCAGAATGTCTTACTGTGATATTTGGGTTGGATGTGGTAACCTAAATAATGTCACTCTTGTGTTTGTTAGGTGTTAGGGCCTTAACCGAAGATGAACAACTATACCTTAGGTTGAGTAGCTTAGGTAAGTACTTCTCCACCGGAGAAGAGATTTGCACGTACTGATAAAGTAACTTGATTAGCTTATTGTTTTTATTTCTGAAATGCATTTCATTCCGAGCATGTTGCACCATTATGCATCCATGATATTATTGTGCATTTATGCAATAGGTGTACCGGAGGGGGTAACTCTCCTCGAATTCGAGCCTGTGATTCTGGAGGAAGTCCAGGACCAGCCGGAGCAGCTAGAGGAACCAACCGGCGGAGAAGTTCCCGCAGAAGACCTGCCTGAGTGTCCTGACCACCGGCCTTCGACCTTTCTGAAAGGCAAGCCCCGGTGCATGCTGAACCTACTGATTTATAAATTAATCTTGAGTACTTTTAATTGTTTACTACATTAAGTTGTAGGAGTTATATGAAAACACTTGTTGCATTATACCTGTCCTTGGCCAGATATCGTACTTAATCCTATATTAGGTTTAGGCACGTGTCAATGCTTAGCCCTGCTTAGTACGGTAGAAGTCGGGTGATTTCCGGTCATCCGCGAGATGTAGGAAGGAGTCACGAGTGGCTTTATGGCTATCGTGGATGGAACCATGCTTAAAAATGAAATTTGAGACCGGGCGGGAGTTCGATAGTACAGCCGCAAGACACTTCACGTCTTGGGTGTGGAGCTATGCCCGTCTGAGTCGTTTAAGGACCGATTCGCTGTACGTCCTTGAGTCATGTTGAACGCAGTCTAACACTTAGTTGGCCAGATAAGCCGTTCCGACCGCGAAGCCGAGTAATGTGGTTCAGGCCGGGAATCGAATGGTAGGTTGCTTCTTGGAGGAGAGAAAGGATGTGCTTGGGGACATTGGCGTGAGACCAAGGGGGGTTAGAGTCCCTATCACCTGGCAGAGTGTCGCCCTTGGGGTCGTGACATCATTCGGACCCGCGATTCCTGAATCATATGAAAAGGTGCTTGTGCGACCCTGGCAGGGGCCTGCGCGGTGAGTGTTAGAAATACCCCTCCAGCTAGATAGGAATTCGATTCGAATCGCCGTCGCTCCCGGTTAGTGAGCACTTGACTTGAGCAGCGGCAACGTAGATCTCATTAAATGAACAGATGGTTAATTGAATGATATAATGTTGCCACAATGATATACCTGCTATGGATATAATAATAATGTTGTTTGATTATAACCAAGTGCTAAGATAGATGACAGGTAATTGCTAAAAATAACTGCTAGTACAGGTTATAAGAGTCTCAATTACTTATGCCTTTATGCAAAAATGTGATGTCAGCTAGCCTCTTGTGTAAGCCTTGCATAATCCTTGGTGTCATTTTATTTCTAGTTTTTGATGGGTAAGTCTAGCTGAGTACATTCCAGTACTCAGGGTTTACCTGTTGCAGATGATATGCTCTACCAAGGCTTCTGCAAAAATTGTCTCCACCCTGCGGGTGACGAAGACTAGATCACTAGGGCGTGATCATCTTTATGTACTTTCCTGATGCTTTTGTGGGTTGTTGATCAACAAGACTAGCAGTAGTTAAACAACGGGTGTGTTTATGCTTCCGCTACTTTTATAAACTTGGTTTGTAATATTTGCGACTCCGTATGTGTAAACTTATTTTAGAACTACTTGTGAAATGTAACATATGATGTTGTATGTTGAATGATGCGATCTTGGTTGTAAGCAAGTTGGTTTGAAATCCTTCGTGGTTTCGATTGACTACCGGGATTATATGGGCTCAAGTTCAAAAATTTGAGCGCTTCGGTGCTTGTTTTTGTACTTGTGCTCTTATAATTTGGTCGGTTCTGTTACAGCTGGTATCGGAGCATAATTCAACATTAAACACATCGTACGAGTATTTAAAAACAAAAGTATTTGATTGTAAAAAGGGTTAAAATTCTAAAAATTATTTTCATAGGTATGCCAGTGATCACATCACTTAGCCCAAATAAGGACTCTTAGGTGGCTTATTATAAAGACTAACTTGGGGGCCTTGTTTGTTTTTGTTTCGTCGTCCATACGGCGTGATATTGTATGGATGCCATCCACTTGGGTGGTAATGTATGGATCAATTGCCTCGATGCTCTGGTAAGTGTGAGTTGTGAGAGCATGATCGTCCAACCGGCGATCTAGGGGAGAGTAGTTTTGGTGACTTGCATACTTACATGTTTAAACCGTGTAATTATATAAGCACTTAATTGTGGGAACCTTTATATCGGGTAGCTTTGACACTGAAGTATATACATCAGGGGATGTGTATATGGAAAGTATTTAAATTACTGCTTTCTTGTGTGCATATATTGGGAAATTGTTGGGCTGAAATGAGATTTTTCTGCAGGTACACTAACAGCGTAACGAGTAGACCGATAGTTCGCTTATATGAGAGAACGTATGTATGCCGCCGCCTAGCGTTAGAACTTTAGGTTTCTACTAAGGTGAGAGGGCGTACGGAACGTGCATGCATCATGTTTAATTATATCATACATATCATTTACTCCCTCCTTAAAAATTTCAGTACTCCCGACTAAATTAAATTTCGTATCCCCTAAATGATCCTCACTTTAAGTCGTGTCTTGTTGCTACAGATGGCACGTACCAAGAGGACCGCTCGCAAGTCCACTGGGGGCAGGGCACCTCATCACCAGCTCGCTCCACGTGAGCCCCGTCCCGAGCCCACTGAGGTGGAAAGGCTGAGGGCGGAGTTGGCCGAAGTGACGGCTGCCAGGAATGCAGCGCGTCAGCAACTGGAGCAAGTGATCCGTGATCGTGACTAGGAAACCCTTGCAGTCCAGAGATTGACAGTAGCAAACCGCAACTATCAACGCATGCTGGTCCGTGTCATGAACCAGAGGGATGAAGCCTGGCATGAGGAGAACGTTCTGAGAGCTCATCAGTTTGAGCTCGAACAACAGTTAGAGAATGCTGAAGAATACAATGACAATCTTCATGAAGAAGTACATCGCCTGAACAACCAGCTTAATCCTCTGCTGCCTCAAAACAACAACGCAGATGAGGACATGGGTTCGGAAATCTTCATGGCTGAAGATGATGATGAAGAGGAGGTCAATGGGCCCCAAGATGCCGCACCAGAAGAAGCACTAGAAGAAGAGCCAGAAGAAGAAGAAGATGAGGAGTTAGAGCCTGTTAGTGATGAGGACGGCGGGGAGATCCTTGACACCGACTCTGAGGACGATGCTTAGAGTAGTTATCACGTAGCTATGATGTTAGGATCGTCTTTTGTGCCTCCTAGGGTTGGAGTGAGGCTTTGTAATAACTTGACTTTTAGGATGTAAGGTCGAACCCTATGTTTCCTGGATGTTTAGTTGGAACCTATTAATTTCGATCGCAATTGGATGTCTTATTGTGTTGCGTTCGATGATGGTGTCACGATTAGCACCCTTCGGTGCCGCGACGAAATCGAGGGCCTCCTATGGCGCGCGACATAAGGTTGTGCTGCTTGGCACGCGTTGGTATCGAGGTGGCTAGTCATGATCCACCATGGAACTCTACCGTTGAGAAGTCTCCTTGTGGTTAGTTTGAAGTAGCTTTCTCAGTCAACTAAAAACTTTGAAATCGAATCCAAGTACCGGGCAAAAGATCAAAAATCACGTAGACTTTAGTGTAAACGGTTCAGCAACTGCTGTGCTCCTTGTGTGTGAGCCTTTATCAAAGTACATCTTGTTGGATTCTCTCGCATGATTGCGCCAATTGATCCGCTTGAATGGATTGTGCGGTTGTGATGAATTATTGTGCCTTGATTATTTGAGAAGTCAATTTCATGAAGTCAGTTTGACATATTTGCCAGAATTCATCTACAAATTTCCCACATCGTCAGTGCTCATTGGCTATGCATTTTGCAGATGTCGTACAATCTCCGTCGGGGTCGTGGCAATGAGGATGAGGAACAGCCACCCCCTCCGCCACCACCTACTCCGGCTGAGCTGATGCAAACCGTGGTCGAAGGGCAGCGCATGCTGGCTGATGCTATGCGCCAGCTTGCTAACCGGGAGGCTCGTCATGGCCGCCAGGGCCCAGAACCCAATCAGTACAGTGATTTCAAGGACTTTCTTGATACGAAGCCCCCGCTCTTTAAGGAGGCGGAGGAACCACTGCAAGCCGATGAGTGGTTGAACACTATTGAACAAAAGTTTCGTCTGCTTCGCTTGACCGATGAGCTGAAAACTGAATATGCTTCTCACCAACTGCATGGTCCATCGGGTATTTGGTGGAGCCACTATCGTTCCACACTGCCTGCAAATGTCCCGATTGCTTGGGACCAGTTCAAGGCCGCATTCCATGGGAACTATATTCCACCAGGTCTTATGGCTATCAAACACACAGAATTTATGAGGCTATCGCAGGGCAATAAAAGCTTGACTGAATATCTGCAATCTTTCAACAACCTGGCAAGGTATGCCACAGAGTTTGTGGATACCGATTCTAAGAAAATTGCTAGCTTTAAAAGAGGCCTTGGCCCAAAGCTGATGAAGACTATGGGCACTAGCAAGTGCACTACCTTCAATGAATTTATCAGTGATGCTCTGACTCAAGAGAAGAATAACTCTATCTATGCTGCTTCCAAGAGCCGCAAGAGGGCACTTGAGGCAGGTGCTTCACAGTCTCGAGCTCCAGCTGCCCCGAGGGCTCCTCCTCGCCCTCCTGCTACAAGTGCTAAGTTTCGTCCTCCGCAAAAGAAGGCGCCAGCGAAGACTGGGTTTCGCAAGGCATATACAGTGGCTCTGCCAAAGAGTAATTCGGGCCAAGGCAACTCCAGTGTCCCTCCTAGCAACATGCCTTGCTGGAATTGCAACAAGCCAGTCCATTGGTCCAGGAACTGTCCTTACCCTAAGAAGAATGTCAACCAAGGTGGCCGTCAAGGGCACGCTCATTATAACAGTATTGAGGAAATCCCCTCTGGTGAGATTGTCACTGCTGGTAAGTTCCTAGTTGACCAACACCCTCCAGTGGTACTTTTTGATTCAAGTGCTTCGCATTCCTTTATCAGTCCTAAGTTTGCATCAGAGTTTGCACACAAATTGCATACTGTTGAAGGTGGGGGTTATTGTATTAGCGCAGCAAGTGGGAATATTTCCACAAATAAAGTAGTGGGAAATCTTGAGCTTGAGATAGAAGGGCGAACGTACTCGCTTGCCTTAGTGGTTTTGCCGGGTTTAGGCATAGATGTTATTCTGGGCATGAATTGGATGAGTCAGAATGGGGTACTCATTGATACATCCACTCGGGTAGTTATGCTAAGAGATCCTACAGATCAAAAGGGTTTTCTGGTACAACTTCCCAGAAAAGTTGAGTTGTCTGGGGAAATTCATGCTGTGCAAGCAAAGGCGTTGGCCGAAATTCCAGTAGTAAATGAGTTTCCGGACGTTTTTCCTGATGATTTGCCGGGGCTCCCTCCGGATCGGGATGTGGAATTTAAAATTGAGTTGTTGCCTAGCACGGCTCCCATCTCTAGGAGACCTTATAGGATGCCTCCGAATGAGTTAGCTGAACTTAAGGTGCAATAGAACGAACTTTTGAAGAAGGGGTTGATTCGTCCCAGTTCGTCTCCGTGGGGATGTCCTGCTATCTTTGTAAAGAAGAAGGATCAGTCATTGCGAATGTGCGTAGATTATAGACCTCTCAATGCAGTCACTGTCAAAAATAAGTACCCTCTACCACGCATCGACATCTTGTTTGATCAGTTGTCTAAAGCTAAAGTTTTCTCCAAGATCGATCTAAGATCTGGCTACCATCAAATTAAAATCCGCCCGGAAGATGTTCCCAAGACAGCTTTCTCTACCAGATACGGTCTTTATGAGTATCTTGTTATGTCTTTTGGCTTGACCAACGCCCTAGCACACTTTATGTACTTGATGAATTCGGTGTTTATGCCCGAATTGGACAAGTTTGTGGTGGTATTTATTGATGACATCCTGATATATTCTGTAAATGAGGAAGATCACGCTGAACATCTGCGTATAGTCCTCACAAGACTGCGTGAACATCAACTATATGCAAAATTCAGTAAGTGCGAATTCTAGCTTCGAGAAGTACCTTTCCTTGGGCATGTGTTGTCCGATGGAGGAATTATGGTGGACCCCGCCAAGGTACAAGAAGTACTGAACTGGAAGGCTCCTATCTCGGTTCACGAGGTTCGGAGTTTTCTTGGTTTGGCTGGCTATTATCGTCGCTTCATCCTGGATTTCTCCAAATTAGCCAAGCCAATGACTCGGTTGCTACAAAAAGACACCAGGTTTGTCTGGACTCCTGAGTGTGATGCGGCTTTTCACAAACTGCGAACTCTCCTAACCTCAGCTCCGGTTTTGGCACAACCGGATATCGAGAAACCATTTGATGTTTATTGTGATGCCTCAGGCATAGGTTTGGGAGTTGTGTTGATGCAGGAAGGCCGAGTAATCGCATATACCTCTCGACAACTTCGGAACCATGAGGCGAACTATCCAACGCATGACTTAGAACTCGCCGCAGTCGTTCATGCTTTGAAAGTGTGGCGGCATTATCTGCTGGGCAATGTTTGCAATATCTACACAGACCACAAAAGCCTCAAATACATCTTCACCCAACCTAAGTTAAATATGCGTCAAAGAAGATGGCTCGAGTTGATTAAGGATTATAACCTTCAAGTGCACTATCATCCTGGCAAGGCAAATGTGGTTGCGGATGCTTTAAGCCGTAAGTCTCATTGCCATTCCCTAGTTGAAACTGATTTTCATCGATCTCGCCTTCTACATCCAGTAGTCTTGTACAACATCACTGTCAGTTGTACTCTCAAAAGCAGAATTATTGAGCTCTAAAAGACTGACACTGGTATATTCCACATCAAGCGTAAGATGAAAGAGCAAGAAACTACACAGTTCAGGGTAGATAAAGAGGGTGTACTATGGTTCAAGGATAGGTTAGTTGTGCCTAAGGACCGAGAGCTTAGAAATGATATTATGTCTGAAGCACACTCCTCTAAGTTGTCCATCCATCCTGGTAGCAATAAGATGTATTATGATTTGAAGCCATACTATTGGTGGATCAAGATGCGGAAAGAGATAGCTGCATATGTGGCTAGGTGTGACACCTGCTGTAGAGTTAAAGCTGTGCATATGAAAGCTGGGTTACTTCAACCACTTTCTATCTCAGGTTGGAAATGGGACGAGATAAGTATGGATTTCATTGTCGGACTTCCTCCTACTGTCAAAAATCATAACTCCATCTGGGTAATTGTAGATCGCCTAACCAAGTCAGCTCACTTCATTCCTGTTCGAGTAGACTATCGTCCTACTGACTATGCTGAGTTGTATTTCAATCAGATAGTCCGGCTCCATGGGATACCTCGTACTATCATATATGACCGTGGTCCCTAGTTCACTGCTCGCTTTTGGGAGCACTTGCATCACCTTCTGGGAACCAAGTTAGTGAGAAGCTCTGCTTATCACCCCCAAACATCAGGACAGACGGAACGGGTTAACCAAATCTTGGAAGATCTATTGCGGGCATGTGTAATATCATCCAAGAGTTCTTGGGAAAAATGGTTACCTTTAGCTGAATTCTCGTACAATAATAGTTACCAAGAGAGTATTAAGATGGCCCCATTCGAAGCTTTGTACGGTCGTAGGTGTAGAACCCCACTAAATTGGATAGAATCTGGTGAGAGAAGATTTTATGGTATTGCTTTTGTTGAGGAAGCTGAGGAACAAGTCCATACCATCCAAAAACATATGGCTGCAGCCCAAGCTAGACAGAAAAGTTATGCTGATCGTCGTAGAAAACCACTCGAGTTTGAAGTTGGAGACTTCGTTTATCTGAAAGTTTCTCCAATGAAGAGTGTCCAACGTTTTGGTGTTAAGCGGAAACTTGCGCCAAGATACGTGGGTCCTTTCCAAATCATTAGCAAGAGTGGAGTTGTTGCGTACAAAATCCAGTTACCTCCTGAAATGAGTGCCATATTCAACGTCTTCCATGTATCTCAGCTCAAAAAGTGTCTTCGAGTTCCTGAAGAAAGAGTTCCTTTAGGAGATATCAGGCTGGAATCCGATCTAACTTACGAAGAAAAGCCAGTCCGAGTGATCGATACTTAGGAACGAGTGACTAGAAGCAAAGTGGTTAAGTGGTATAAAGTAATGTGGAGTAATCAGGGTAGTAAAAGTGACGCTACATGGGAACGGGAGGACTATTTGCAGGATGGCTATAAGGGATTCTATGAAAAATGGTACGCTTTCCAAATCTCGGGACGAGATTTTTATAAGGGGGAGGGCTGTAACACCTCAGGTGTTTAGCTCCATAATTGCATTGCATTGCATGAGCATAAGCATGCATCATTTCATGTTAATTCATGTGGTTGCAACAAATGTGACTTGTTTTTAAAGTTTTGTTTGACTCACATCATGTGACACTAGGGAGTTGGTGTAACTAAAGGGTAGAGTAGCCAATTATATCTCACAACACCTTAGTTATACTTAGGGTCACTCATGGAGCAAGGTTCATGTTGACCAAAATCACCAAAATGCCCTCCAAGGTGTAGTTGACCACCATTGAGCCCTAGGATGCTCTAGTTTGACCAATTAAAAAGTCCAGCTTAGAGACCTTGCATGGAGGAGCACCCTTAAGCAAAGTTGTAGAGAATTTCATAAGGAACAAAAGTTCTAATATGGCCATCTCATGAAAATGATCAGAACATGCTCAAAAATGGCCTACAAGTCAGTATTAGAGGCTGTTTTGGGACTTAGCAATTTTGGCTAAGTGTGAAGCTGAAAACCGTTTCACTGTACCTCACTTTGGCAACTTGTAACTCACAAACTAGGCCAAACCAGTCCTTGAGCCAATTGACAAAGTTGTTGTCCACACATAGCTCTACAACATTGTCAACATGACCATCACCTAGTTCTAAATGGTTTAGGAGTTATGGTGTCTTGAAAATTTGGTTTCAGTCGGGGGAAATAACTGAAAGTCGGTTCAGCTTTCATGTGCCTCACTTTGGGGCGTTATATCTCACCAACTAAACCGAACCAGCTCATGATGCCTTTTACAAACTTGTAGTGCTCACATAGGTCTACAACTTTGCTAATTGGAGGTTTCACTAACACGAGCTGGTTTGAGAGTAAATCGTCGACGAAGTTGCCCTGTCAGTCGATCACCAACGGCACCGTTCGAATCGTTTCAGTTTCGTCAGAGAAGGGGGAGTGGCCGACCGGCCACAGGGCCTCGCCGACGCGTGGACACGCGGTGGCGACCGTACGCCGGCCCTGGCCCCACCGGCCAGTCCACGGCGCCTTCAAGACCGCCACGACGTGTCGAGGCTGCCTCCATTCCCTCTCCCTCCCTCGTTTGGCTTCAAAGCGGAGAAACTGAGCCGCCATTGTCGCCCCCACTCCGACGAGCTCACGCGCGCTCCCCACCGCACCACCGCTCACCAGATCACGCCCGTCCCTCCGCCTTACCGCCCTACACCTCTACGAGCAACCGGTGGCTTTGATTGAGCCCGAGGTGAGCCACATTGCCGTCTCCGCCCGTTCCCGAGAGGTCACCGGAGCTCTGCCATGCAGGTTCACCGTGGCCAGGGTAGTTCGGGCCTCTCTCCGTCTTCCCTTCCTACCTCAATCGCTCCGCCTAGCTGCAGTAAAGCTCGTACCGAGTTTAGTTGTGACCGTGCGGCCTCACCGGCGGCGGCGCACCGTCACCGACCCTCACCGGCCGCCGTTCCCGGTGGCGAGCCCCTCCCACTCCAACCCAAGCCTTCCTGCTTGCTCGAATCGAAGCACCGTATGACGGGGAACGCGTGGGTGTGTTTGTTTTCCCAAGCGAGCTCCCCTCCGACGAGCTTGAGCTCGCCGGAGCTCGCGGTTCGCTGCTCCCCTGCCCTCCGTCACTGACCGCGGGGACCCACCTGTCGGTTGCCGTGCGCGGGCGGGAGCCAGATCGGGCCGCGCGCTGGCTGGGCCACGCTGGTGAACTGAGCCGGCCCGGCACTGTAGCTGTTAGGGTTCAGTTTTGTTTTCTTTTTTCTTTTTGTCACAGATTTTAGTGGTTGTTTGGAAATTGTAGATCTAGGGTTTTACTTGCCCAAAAATTTTGAGATAAATTTTGTTAGGATCTACTTGATGTGTAGTATTTTATAAAAATATGATTTGGTTATGTGATGTGTAGTTTCTGGGATATTTAAATAGGTCTTTAAAATGTGTTTTAATTCACATGCAAACTTGTTTAAATCATATCTTGAGTTTCAGTGTTCCAAAAATTATGAAATTTGGTGAGTAGGCTAATTTATACTTGCTCTAGCTTTGGTAAAAATTTGGGCAGTAGTGCTTAAGTACTTTTCAAGTTATAATGCTATCTAGTTATTTTAGGAAATGCTTAAATGAAATTTTGTAATTTTTCTATATGTGCATTGTTCATATAAATTTTTGGAGAATGTCTTGGTACCCTAGAGTGTCTAAGAAAATTAGGAAATCTGTTGTTTGACACTTTTTACTATGCTTTGTTATTTATACAAAAATCAGCCCTTTTGGCTTGGGAATTTTGTGTAGGTAGTTCCTTTGAATAAATTTAGTTCAAATTTTTACAGTAGCCTCTTTTTGGGTCAGAGAGTGTCCTGTAATTTTTGTAGAATTTTAGGAGCAGTTTACATATATGTTTGAAATTCCACTTAATTAATTAAGTAAATTAAGAAAGGGGTGTAAATAAATATTCTAGGTGGGCACACCTTACTTTCTGGTGTTTTTGTGACCTTTGTGAACTTGTAGTAACATTAGTTTGGTCTTAGAGAATGTTTGCCACATAAATAAATATTTAATCTTTGAAATTCTAGGTTTTCTGGACAGCTGGTAGTATCTTTGGGTTTGACCCTTAATAAAAGTGGTTGCTGGAAAACTTGTGAATACCAAAATTGTAGTAAACTTGATAAACTAGCTTGTGTCAAAATTTGGGAGCATTTGGCTTAGTAGTTTGGGAGTTATTGCTGTTTTAAGTGACAGTCCAGAATTGGCTGCTCTCTGTTTAGAGAGAGCAGATTCTGGAACTTTGGAATTTCGACTAGGTAAACTTTGGAATTAAGTGTTGTGGTCTGAAAACATTTTGTGGTGCATTTTATAAGTTTTCCAGATTGTCTTAGATCATATCTTTTGGAGTTGGGATTCTCCAGTTATGTTAGAAACAAGTAGCTGCTGTCCAGAATATCTTACTGTGATATTTGGGTTGGATGTGGTAACCTAAATAATGTCACTCTTGTGTTTGTTAGGTGTTAGGGCCTTAACCGAAGATGAACAACTATACCTTAGGTTGAGTAGCTTAGGTAAGTACTTCTCCACTGGAGAAGAGATTTGCACGTACTGATAAAGTAACTTGATTAGCTTATTGTTTTTATTTCTGAAATGCATTTTATTCTGAGCATGTTGCACCATTATGCATCCATGATATTATTGTGCATTCATGCAATAGGTGTACCAGAGGGGGTAACTCTCCTCGAATTCGAGCCTGTGATTCCAGAGGAAGTCCAGGACCAGCCGGAGCAGCTAGAGGAACCAACCGGCGGAGAAGTTCCCGCAGAAGACCTGCCTGAGTGTCCTGACCACCGGCCTTCGACCTTTCTGAAAGGCAAGCCCCGGTGCATGCTGAACCTACTGATTTATAAATTAATCTTGAGCACTTTTAATTGTTTATTGCATTAAGTTGTAGGAGTTATATGAAAACACTTGTTGCATTATACCTGTCCTTGGCCAGATATCGTACTTAATCCTATATTAGGTTTAGGCACGTGTCAATGCTTAGCCCTGCTTAGTACGGTAGAAGTCGGGTGATTTCCGGTCATCCGCGAGATGTAGGAAGGAGTCACGAGTGGCTTTATGGCTATCGTGGATGGAACCATGCTTCAAAATGAAATTTGAGACCGGGCGGGAGTTCGATAGTACAGCCGCAAGACACTTCACGTCTTGGGTGTGGAGCTATGCCCGTCTGAGTTGTTTAAGGACCGATTCGCTGTACGTCCTTGAGTCATGTTGAACGCAGTCTAACACTTAGTTGGCTGGATAAGCCGTTCCGACCGCGAAGCCGAGTAATGTGGTTCAGGCCGGGAATCGAATGGTAGGTTGCTTCTTGGAGGAGAGAAAGGATGTGCTTGGGGACATTGGCGTGAGACCAAGGGGGGGTTAGAGTCCCTATCACCTGGCAGAGTGTCGCCCTTGGGGTCGTGACATCATTCGGACCCGCAATTCCTGAATCATATGAAAAGGTGGCTTGTGCGACCCTGGCAGGGGCCTGCGCGGTGAGTGTTAGAAATACCCCTCCAGCTGGATAGGAATTCGATTCGAATCGCCGTCGCTCCCGATTAGTGAGCACTTGACTTGAGCAGCGGCAACGTAGATCTCATTAAATGAACAGATGGTTAAGTGAATGATATAATGTTGCCACAATGATATACCTGCTATGGATATAATAATAATGTTGTTTGATTATAACCAAGTGCATGCTTAGTACAG
Source organism: Saccharum hybrid cultivar R570 (assembly GCA_038087645.1). NCBI lineage: Eukaryota > Viridiplantae > Streptophyta > Magnoliopsida > Poales > Poaceae > Saccharum > Saccharum hybrid cultivar. Next base: position 105,549 of record JAQSUU010000173.1, read on the forward strand.
GTGCTAAGATAGATGACAGGTAATTGCTAAAAATAACTGCTAGTATAGGTTATAAGAGTCTCAATTACTTATGCCTTTATGCAAAAATGTGATGTCAGCTAGCCTCTTGTGTAAGCCTTGCATAATCCTTGGTGTCATTTTATTTCTGGTTTTCGACGGGTAAGTCTAGCTGAGTACATTCCAGTACTCAGGGTTTATTCCCTCCTGTTGCAGATGATATGCTCTACCAAGGCTTCTGCAAAAATTGTCTCCACCCTGCGGGTGACGAAGACTAGATCACTAGGGCATGATCATCTTTATGTACTTTCCTGATGCTTTTGCGGGTTGTTGATCAACAAGACTGGCAGTAGTTAAACAACGGGTGTGTTTATGCTTCCGCTACTTTTATAAACTTGGTTTGTAATATTTGCGACTCCGTATGTGTAAACTTATTTTAGAACTACTTGTGAAATGTAACGTATGATGTTGTATGTTGAATGATGCGATCTTGGTTGTAAGCAAGTTGGTTTGAAATCCTTCGTGGTTTCGATTGACTACCGGGATTATATGGGCTCAAGTTCAAAAATTTGAGCGCTTCGGTGCTTGTTTTTGTACTTGTGCTCTTATAATTTGGTCGGTTCTGTTATAATTGTAGTCGATTAATTACGTCTTTGCATTGCATCACATTGCATATCATATAGGTACGATGATGGATGAACGGATCAAGTGAAGGATGAATGGGAACCTGCAGATGGTGTGATGGTATTCTCTCTGGGAGATGATGCGATAGGCTTTCTATTCGGATGATGTGGATGATATGAAGATGCAAATACTAACTTTTGGTTATATCTTACCCAGTCAAGCCCCGATGCGTAATCCCTATTATTCTGCACTTTATTATTTATGCTTGTGCATTAAGTTTCAAAGAGTTGAATGAAACCCACTTGTATATATTAATTTTATCCCATAAGTATTACTAGTATGACAGGATCGTGTAGATTGCTATGATACAGGATTCGGTAGAAGTCGATTGATTACCTGTCACTCGCGAGAGATAGGAAATATATTATTGTTACTATTATCAGGTTACTATCACATGGATTACATATGAATAATAATTGGAGACCAAGCGGGACTGAGCTTGGATGGACTTGGATTTGGTTGGGCAACAGAGCGGGGCTCTGATTGCACTTGTCCCGCCTATGTCGATTAAGGACCGTCCATTGCATTGGACCCTGGTCAAGTCACAGACTTATTATCCTAAGCACATACTTGCTTATGGGAGCAGGAAGACTTGTTCCTCTCTTGTCATGGGTTCTGGCTCTTTCTGGGCCGACTGTTATGGTGGAAAATTTGGGTAGGAGGTCCAAGCACCACACTAAGGCCAGGCCTGCATTGTGGGGGCTTGGAGTCCCAGTTTGGATTGAGACTTGGACCCTGTGATAGGAGGGTAGTGGGTTGGTCATGCTCGCACAATTTTTAGGTTGCGAGTAGGGCATGTGTCTTTCAAGGTACCCAACTAGGCTACATTAATTCGTGAATCACCGTTTCTACGTGACAGTACGACTTGGCTACACTCTGGCATCGTAGTAACAACTAGAACTTGGAAGAATGGTAAAATGCTTCTGATTGCTTACCACCTGCTTGAAAGTAGCATAGGTGCTTATATAGAATTGTTAGTTAAGGAACCAATTATGACTGCTAATAAAAGTTGATTATAAGGATGCACACCTAGTATTGCTTTCTGCAGTTGCAATGAACCCGCAAGCCAAATAGGCTTGCATAGCCTTTGAGTCTTTTTCTTTCCTCTTGACGGGTAAGTCTTGTGGAGTATAATTGAGTACTCAGGGTTTATTCTACCCTATCGCAGGTGATAGGAACATGTGAAGCTGACACATGTGTGTGGAAACCTCTTGGTGGGCTCAGTGATGATTTCCTTTACGTTGTGGATCTAGAGTTGATTTATAACTCTCACAAAAAATGTTTTACAAAGAAAAGACTTATAACTTGTTATCATTTCATGTATATAAACGTCTATCATGTTAATGTTAACTTGCCATTAAATGGTTATCATTTCTGCTGAAACTCTAATAATATTGTTATATTCCGCTGTCATGTTTAATTAATGAATTACTCTGATATGGTATCCAAACTGATGTATGAAATGGTTATGAACGTTGTAAGATTTATTCTCTCATCTGCGATCCTGATGTGAAAATGTGGATTTTCGAGTTCTCCCGTTGGGTGTGCTCGATGAAATCGCATGGTTTAGTGCGCTCTCTTGGGTACTTAGAGTCTAATGGAAGACAAGTACTCTTGGGAGGGCATTAGATTGGGCGGTTCTGCCACAGTATTCATGCCTGAGTTAGATAAGTTTGTGGTGGTGTTCATCAATGATATTCTAGTCTACTCAGAGAATGAAGATGAGCATGTCGAGCATCTAAGAGTAGTCTTAACTCGATTGCGCGAACATAAACTTTATGCCAAGTTTAGCAAATGTGAAGTCTAGTTGAAGAAAGTACCTTTCTTGGGTCACGTGTTTTCTGAGGATGGTATTTCGGTTGATCCTACCAAGGTACAAGTGTTGGATTGGAAGGCACCGACTTCGGTTCATGAAGTTCGGAGTTTTCTTGGTTTGACTGGCTATTATTGTCGCTTCATCTCGGATTTCTCAAAAATAGCCAAGCCCATGACTCGATTGCTTCAAAAGGATGAGAAGTTTGTCTGGACTCTGGAATGTGAGGAGGCTTTTCACACTTTGCGAACTTTGTTGATGTCTGCTCTGGTTTTGGCACAACTGGATATTGAGAAACCTTTTGATATATATTGTGATGCGTCAGGCATTGGTTTAGGATGTGTTCTGATGCAAGAAGGCCAAGTCATTGCTTATGCCTCACACTAGCTTCAGAAGCATGAAGTCAACTATCCTACTCATGACTTAGAGTTATCCGCAGTTGTACATGCTCTAAAGATTTGGAGACATTACCTACTTGGTAATGTGTGCAACATCTATACCGATCATAAAAGTCTCAAATACATCTTCACTCAACTAGAGTTGAACATGCATCAACGATGATGGTTATAGTTGATCAAGGACTACAATCTTCAAGTTTACTATCATCCTGGCAAGGCAAATGTTGTTGCTGATGCCTTGAGTAGAAAATCTCATTGCAACTATTTGGTCGATGAAGATTCTCATCTATCCCATCTCCTTCATCCGATTATGCTCCACAATATCACTGTTGATTGCTCTCTTAGAAGTCAAATTATCGAGCTTCAAAAGACTGATGTGGGTGTCTTTCACATTAAACAGAAGATGAAAGAACAAGAAACCAAGCACTTCCGAGTTGATGACAAGGGAATTCTTTGGTTCAAAGATAGGCTCGTAGTGCCCAAGGACAAGGAACTTAGAAACCAAATCATGACTAAAGCTCATTCTTCTAAGTTATCTATTCATCCTAGTAGTAGTAAGATGTATCAAGATCTGAAACCTTACTTTTGGTGGACCAAAATGAAGAAAGAGATCGTAGCTTACGTGGCTAGGTGTGATAATTGTTGTAGAGTTAAGGCTATTCACATGAGACCTAGTCTGCTTCAACCCTTATCTGTCCTAGGTTGGAAGTGGGAAGAGATTGTTATGGACTTTATTATCGGATTGCCCACTACTGAAAGGGGTTTTGACTCTATTTGGGTAATCGTTGATTGTTTGACGAAATCTGCCACCTTTATTCCTGTGAAGACCACCTACCACCTGCACAACTATGATGACATTTATTTCCAACAAGTGGTACGTCTTCATGGTGTACCCAAGTCTATCGTTTCGGATAGAGGACCTCAATTCATAGATCATTTCTAGGAACGCTTACATGAGAATCTTGGTACTAACCTAATCTGCAGTTCTGCTTATCATCTGCAAACATCAGGGCAAACTGAGCGTGTTAATTAGATTCTTAAGGACATGCTTTGGGCTTGTCTTATCTCTTGCAAGGGTTCTTGGGAGAAGTGGTTGCCATTGGCTGAATTCTCTTATAACAACAGTTATCAAGAGAGTATCAAAATAGCTCTATTCGAAGCTTTGTATGGCCGCAAGTGTAGAACTCCTTTGAACTAGGTGGAACCTGGCAAAAGGAGGTACTATGGTATTGACTTTGTGAAAGAAGCCAAGGAACAGGTCCATGCTATTTAGAAAAATATGGTAGTTGTGCAGGCCAGACAAAAAAGTTATGCAAACAAGAGAAGGAAGCCTATTGAGTTTGAAGTAGGTGACCATGTTTATTTGAAGGTATCACCTATGAAGGGAGTGAAACATTTTGGGGTAAAGAGAAAGCTTGCATCTCGATATGTAGGTCCATATCAAATTTTAGAAAGGAGTGGGAAAGTAGCTTATAAGCTTCAGTTGCCTCCAGAGTTGGGAACTATCTTCCTAGTCTTCCATGTCTCTCAGCTAAAGAAATGTCTCCGTGTTCCCGAAGAAAGAGTAGAAGTGAGATGCATCAAATTGAAAGCTGATCTTGCTTATGAGGAGAAGCCAGTGATTGTTCTAGAAGTCAAAGAGAGAGTAACTCAAAACCACGTGGTGAAGCTATACAAGGTGGTTTGGAGTAATCATAATGAGCGCGATGCTACGTGGGAAAGAGAGGATTATTTGCGAGATGATTATTCTAAATTCTTTAATGAATGGTACGCTTTTCAAATCTTGGGACGAGATTTTTATAAGGGGGAAGGGCTATAACACCCCAGTGTTATGGTTGCACTAAAGCACTTGCATCACATGAGCATGTGCATTATCATCTCATTCATAAGCATCATATCATGATGAAAGTTATCATTTCATGCTTGGTTTATCTTTGAGTTGCTTAGTTATGATAGTATGTGTGTATGCTCATGTGTGGTATATGCAAGTGAGTGTCAAATGTCTTCTTAACCAATTTGACTACACTTAGAATGTCATTATTAACAATGTTCATGAAGGTCATTAGCCCTAATTATGCTTCTAAGTGCTAGTTTGACTGGTGTTGACCTATAGACCTCTTTTATTTGACTATTTAAAAAGTATAGCTTGGAATCTTTGCATGACTGTGCACCCTTAATAAAAGTTGTAGCAAATTTTATAAGGAACAAAAGTTGTTTAATGACCATCTCATGAAAATGTGCAGAACATGATCAAAAAGGGCCCACAAGTCAGTTTTGGGGGCAGTTTGGAGACTTAGAAGATTTCTAAGTCTAAACTAAAATTCTAGTTTCATGCATCGATGTTTGGAGCTTTGTATCTCACCAACCATGCCAAACCAGTTCAAGCTCCAATTGGAAAAGTTGTAGTACTCACTTAGATCTTCAACTTTGTCAACTACACCATGAACCAGATCATCACGAATTGGGAGATATAATGGCTCAAAGTTGCTCTGTCAGTCGGTTGATTGGATGCTGAATCGAAATTTCAGCTCGGTAGAGTGGCCGACCGGCCATAGGCCGCTGCCACCGCGTGGCCATGCCATGGTGACCATACGCCAGCAGCGGGCCCACTGGTCAGGCCAGAGTGGCGTCAAGGACCTCCACACCCCTGCGCTCGTCTCTGCCTCATTCCCTTCGCCTTCTTCCTCGCGCAGCAACCGCAACCAAGAGCCGCGGCCATCGCCATTGCTCCGTCGAGCCCATGCACCCTCGCCATTGTGTTGTTGGTCACTCTAGCTAGCCCAAAACTCCACCATCACCTCCTGTAGTTTGTTGACCTTACCATTGAGCCAGAGAGTCAAGATAGAGGCCACATTTCCTTCTTCCCATGGCGGAGCGCCATTGCTGCGCTGAGCTCCGACGAGCTCCCGCGTGCTCACCACCGCACCTCGGCTTGCTCCGTCACTCCCACAGCACCGCTGCGAGTTCCTCTAGCTCATCGTCATCTCCGCGCAGCCAATCGACCTTAGGTGAGGCCGCATTCGGCATTTCCGCGGCGCTGCAACCTCGCCGGAGTTGGGTGCTCCGTGGCTAGCCCCACCTGGAGTACCTCGTCACGTCCGTTGTCTTCCTTCTTGTTCCTCGTGGCACCCTAATGCTAGAGTCAGGCCTAGCTAAACCTCTATTGGCCGAAGATGGCCGGCGCACCACCAGGCTCCTCCGCTGTGCCGCCATGAACGTTGGCGAGCTACCTCCGGTGGCTCCGCCCTCCCATCACCCACCTCTATCGACACGCCCAGATGCGTAGAGCACGCTAGTGCCATCCCCCTCGATGGAGACATCACCGCCGACGAGCAAGAACGGGTCAATAGCCACTCCTCTGCTCTGCTTCCTCTGGACGGTGGGGCCATTGACCGTGCGGGTCCCACCTGTCAATGGCTCAATAGTATTTATGGTTTGATTTAAATACAGATTTTGCTGTGTTTTTGCAAAATTCATATCTAGAGTTTGGTAGATCCAAATTGGGTGGCTCTAATTTTGTTAGGATCTTGGTGATGTGTAGTATTTAGAAAAAAAATAATCTAAGCACTTGTGGTAAATTTTCTAGGAGCATTAAATTGCCCTTTTAAATATGCTTTTGTATGCTTGTAAAATTGTTAATTTCATATCTGGAGTTCTAGTGATGCAAATGCTGTAAAATGTTTTTGGCATGCTTGTCTTGATGTAAAGAAGCTCTGGTAAAAGTTTGAGAGCCTGTGCATGAGTAGTTTGTGAGTTATGATTTTCCCTTTTATAATTAGGTGATACTTTGGTAAATTTTGATAATTAATATATGAACCCATGACTCAAAAAATTTATTGGAGGCTATTCTGGTGCCTTAAGGATGCTAAGAAAAATATGAAATTTGTTGTTTGACACTTTTCAATAGGATTTCCTATTTATTCAAAAATCAGCCTTTCTGCCTTGTTATTTTTGTGTAGGATATTTCTTTTGGTAACTTTTGGTGAAATTTTCATAGTAGCCTACTTGGAGCATGTAGTAACCACTGTAATTGTTGTAGACTAAATGGTGCAGTTTTCATATAGGTCTATTATTCCATTTAAATAACTAAATAAATTAACCAAGGTATTAAAAGAAATGAATTGGTGGTGAACACCTTATTTTCTGATGTTATTTTGAGACGTGTGATGAGTTAGTAAAGTTGGTTTTGTCCATTTATATGTTTGCAACATCAGTTAATAATTATTTTCTTGCATTATGCTTTTCTGGATAGTTCTGAGAACTTTGCAAAGTTCATCATTATAATTTGGTTTTCTAGAACAGTTGTGAATACAAAAGTTCTATATAATTCATGTATCTAGCTCCTGTTAAAATTTGGTGGCATTTGGACAAGTAGTTTAGGAGTTACAGTAGTTCAATGTTGGGTCACAGTTTGCTTGCTCTCTGTCTTGATAGACCTGATTCTGTGTTTATATAAAGTCGACCTGCTAAACTTAGGAATCATGCTGAGGTGTCTAAAGTGAAATATAGACAATTTCATAAGCTTTCCAAATTTTCTTGTTTCAAGTCAATTGGATTTATAAATCTCCAGTTATGAGTAAATTACTTGACTGCTACTTGTATGCCTGAAAACCTGATATATGCCTAAGTGTGTTCTTGCTCTCTAGAGAAGAGATATGTACTTACTCAGTAAAGTGATTTGAATAGAGCTCGATTAATATTAATTCATTGTGATGTTATGCTAATCATTGTTCCTCATGCGTGATCATCATGTCATCATACCATGCCATCTTCTATGCATCCATGATATTTATCTCGTGCATCGTCATGCAATAGGTTTTTCGGAGGGAATAACTATTCTGGAATTCAAGCCAAGCCCGGAGGAGGAGCCACCGGAGCAGGAAGTGCAGGCCCTAGAAGAAGCACCAGAAGGAGACATGGTTGGTTGTCCAGATCACACGCCTTGCAACTCCGTGAAAGGCTAGCCCCGGAGCATTATAAGCCGCCTAGTTTTTGAAAGCAATTGAGTATATATGTGTTATGTATTTTGATGCATTAAGTTATAGGTGTTGATTGAAAACACTTGCTGCATTTATATCTAATCCTTGTCCAAAAAATATACCTTAAGCCTATGTAGGTTAGGATCGAGTAGATTGCTTAGTCCTACTTTAAACGGTAGAAGTCAGGTGATCTCCTGTCACCTGTGAGCTTTAGGGACATTTATATATGGCACAGTTGGCTATATTTGCTATCGTAGAACAAAACCTGGTTAATTTAAATGGAGACCGGACGGAGGCTTGTAGGATGGTTATGCTTATAGTGATTTCGTCCATGTCGATTAAGGACCGATGCTTGGAGCCTTTCCTTGTTCATGTTGAACGCATGCCTTTCACTTAGCTGGCCAGACCTAGGTGTCTGACCGTGAAGCCGAGTAGCTTGGCTTAGGCCGGAAGTCAGTTTGTTCGAGTGCGCCACGGAGGGGAGTCATTGCAAATTGCTAGTGTCCAAGGGCAGGTACCTTAAGGTCCTGATCGTCCTGGTGGCACGATATCCCTAAGAATGCGGCGCTGATCGGGCCCATGATTCTTGAGTTGTACCAAAGGTGATCTACGGCTGCCTTTAGCGGGGTTTGTCGGGTGAGTGTTAGGAATACCCCCTCAGCAGAGTTGTAATTCGATTCAAGTCGCCGTCTCTCCCGGTTAGTGAGAACTTGACGGGTCTATCTCCATTGTAGATTCACTAAATGAATTAATGGTTCAGGAAAGATGATGATGATAGCCTTATTATACCTGCTATGGTTAATATTGTTTTTTCTTAATCAAGTGATTGCTATAGAACAGGTGCTAATCTAGATGACATGTTAATGGTTATTAACTTGATGCTTAAGTAATAAATGGGTGCTTATCTATACAAAGCTTTTATGCAAAATGTTGTTAAGCAAACTCCACTATATAGCAGTCTTGCACACCCCTTGGTGTTATGTTATTTCTAGTTTACGATGGGTAAGTCTAGCTGAGTACATTCCCGTACTCATGGTTTATTTCTCACCTGTTGCAGATGACCTTTTCTATCACGGTTGCTGCAATTATTGCCTTCTCCCTGCCGGGGATGAAGACTAGACCATGGGGCATGGTCTCTACTAGAAGTTCTCATCTGATATGCTTTTGTGGGACGTGACTATGAACTGGCAATGTATTTGAATTACTGAAGTTATGTCTTAAAAATATGTTGCTTTTGCTACTTGAACTTGGTTTGTAATATTTTACCTTAAACCCCGATGATGTAAGCTTTAAGCTATATGTGAAATGTTGTAACAGATGATATGTTGTGTTAAATCATGTACGATCTTGTTTTGTTGTAAGTTGTTTGAAATCCTTTGAGATTTCACGGACTACCGGGGTTATGGGTGCATAAGTATAGGAATTTGATCACTCCGATGATTGTTTTTGTACTTACGTTCTTATAATTTGGTCGGTTCTATCACAGCTGGCATCGGAGCAAGGTTCAACACAAAACATATCATTTGTGTATTTAAAACAAAGGCTTTTGTGGAAAATTTGAACTTTAAACTAAGTATGCCAGTGGTCATATCCCTTATGCCCGATTAAGGACTCTTAGGTGGCTTATTTAAGTACTAACTTTGGGGAATTGCTTGTTTTATTTTGTCCTCCATACGGCGTGCTATAGTATAGATGCCATCCGCTTGGGTGGTAATGTATGAATCAAATACCTCTACGCTCAGGTATGTGTGAGTTGTGAGAGCATGACCATCCAATCGTCGGTCTAGGGGAGAGTTAGCTTTGGTTACTGGGATATTTACATGTTATACACATGTATATATGAAGGTGCTTAATTGTGGGTATATCTATTGGGTAGCCTTGGATGCCGAAGTATATATATCTGGGGATATGTATATGGAGAGTATCTTAGTTTACTACTTTAATGATGTGTTTTATTTGGGGTTTAGGGTTGCAATGAAATTTTATGCAGGTACCCTAACAACGCACCGTTGTAGATCAACTAGTTACCGCCATTCGAGAGAACGTGTGTATGCCACCAGATATTCTGCTAGAACTTAAATTTTCTTAGGTTTGTGAGGACGTATGGATCATGCATGCATCATGTTCAATCATATATTACATTCTTGCATTACTCCCTCCCTTATAAACTGCTTATCCCAATTATTAATTTTTTCACCTCTCAAAAATAACCCTCTTATAAGAAGTTGCATCCTTTTTGCTACAGATGGTAGCACCTGCGCTCCCTCCCCGCAGTGGTACTTTTCTGGAGCATTTTGGCACACCAGCCCTGCCCTAGAGAATGCTAAGCTCTGTTGGCTACACTGAGGCACCTCGCTATACTTGGACACAGAGTGAGCCATTGGGAGACATGCCTTGGTATGAGGTTGTGCTTGTGGTGCCACCGCATCCCACCAATCCACTATGGCGTGGTTGGCATGCAGAGTCTAATGGGCGCGGCCAGTGGGAAGTCGCACAAGTTACTGCTTTGGATGTGATCATGGAGATTGCTCAGAACTTTAGGGATGAGCTGGGTGGTGGACTGGCAGCATCCATTCCCCGCATTGCTCCAGTCATAGAATGGGCCCAAGATGTCGGTCAAAATGCTCATGGTGCTCTAGTTCGTGGCCGCAACGAGCGAGCGCAAAGTGACATCATGGCCATGAGTGCCATGATGGCAGTGCTAAAGGTGAACCATGATTGTCAGTATACACTTTCAAGGGTGATAGATGAGGCTCATAGGGCAAAAGCCGCTCAGCACAAGTACAAGAAGCTCGCCCGCAAGTTAGCTAGAGCGCTAGCTATGACTCGACAAGAGTTTGAAGAAAGCAAGGAAATTGCCAATTACTGCCTGCAGCAGTGGGGGCAAGTAGCCCGTGAGAGGGATGCGCTTCATGATCAGCTTATGAACCTCACCATAGAGCAAGATGAGGCAGTACAGGAGTTGGATCGTGTTACTCGATACCGAGATGCAGCCCTAGAGTTGGCAAAAGCAAGGCGTCAAGCTCGGATTCAGGATCACATCCATGTCATGGAAATGCAGAATTACCTAAATGAGGAAGGTCTAGTGGAGATTCATCACCTCAATAATGAGAGGAACCCAATTCCTCACCCTCCACCAGTTTATCCAGATCTTGGTCCTCAGGTGATTGTAGCTGAAGATGATGGGATGGAAGTTGATGGTCCTAGAGTTCCTGCACCTGTTGAGGTAGAAGAAGATGAGGATGAGGAGTTCGAGCCCGTTAGCGACAAGGATGGAGAGGCCATCTTTGATGCTAACTCAGAGGATGATGCATAGTGTAGCTTAGCACTTAGCTAATACGCTAGAACCAGTCTTTTGATGACTCTCATGCATGGACATGTAGCTTGGTGGTAAGCTGATCTTTGGGGTGTAATATCGAGCCCTATGTTATCTTTGATGTAAGGTTGGAACCTCAATGGTTTAGATATAACCTATCAGACATGTTGTGCTCCATGTTATGTGAACCTTTCCTTAATTCTGTCCTTGTGTCGACAAAATTGCCTTTTGTTAAGTACATCACATTATTGCGCCAAGTGATGCGATTGATGTTGTGGGTTATTGTGATAAAGTATTGTGCCTCTATTTGTTGTATGAAATTTATTCTCTCCAATGAAATCAATTTGGCATAATTACGTAATTCATCCACAAATTTCCACATCATCAGTGCTCACTGGCTATGCATTTTATAGATGTCTTACAATCTTTGTCGGGGTCATGGCAATGGAGATGAGGAACACCTGCAACCCTCCACCACCGCCTACACCAGCTGAACTTATGCAGATGGTGGTGGAAAGCCAGCGCATGTTAGCTGAGGCTATGCGCCAATTGGCAAATCATGATGAGCGTCATGTCCATCAAGGACCGAAGCCAAATCAGTATAGTACTTTCAAGGATTTCATGGATACAAAACCTCCTATCTTTAGAGAGGCAGAAGAACCACTTCAAGCTGATGAGTGGCTAAACACCACAGAGCAAAAGTTTCAACTGCTCAGGATAACTGAAGTTATGAAGGCATCATATGCTGGGCATCAGTTGCATGGACCCGCAGGCATTTGGTGGAGTCATCACCGGACCACCTTCCCTGCAAATGTTGAAGTGGTATGGGATCAGTTCAAGCAAGCTTTCAGGGGGCATTATATTCCTCCTGGCCTTATGGCAATTAAGCATACAGAGTTCATGAAGCTAACTCAAGGTAACAAGAGTTTGAATGAGTACCTCTAGGCTTTTAACAACCTAGCGAGGTATGCTCCAGAATTTGTGGACACAGATGCAAAGAAGATTGCTAGTTTCAAGAGGAGACTTCCCCTAAGCTGATGAAGTCTATGGGCAACAGCAAGTGTACCACTTTCAATGAGTTTATTAGTGACACTTTAACCCAAGAGAACAATGATGCTATTTATGATGCTTCCAAGAGTTGCAAAAGGAATTATGAGGCAGGGGCTTCTCAGTCTAAGGCTCCTATGGTGGCCAAAACTCAGTATCGTCCATCGGCTGCAAACATCAGGTATCGTCCTCCACAAAAGAAGAATCAGGCAAAAACTAGTTTCGCAAGGGCTATACTATTGCTCTCCCCAAGAATACTTCTGAGCAGGGCAGTTCCAATGCTCCACCAGCCAACAGACCATGCTAGAACTGCAACAAGACTGATCATTGTGCCAAAAATTACCCTCTTCCTCCGAAGAATGCTTTTTAGAGCAACTTGCATTGGGGACATGCTCACTTCACCACTATAGAAGAGATCCCTGCTGGCGAGGTTGTCACTGCTGGTAAGTTTCTAGTTAACAATCATCCCGTAGTTGTACTGTTCGACTCTGGTGCTTCGCATTCTTTTATAAGTCCATCCTTTTCATCAAAGGTTGGTATTCAATCCATTTAGTGAACTTGTCAATAGCAACATAGATGTACTCGAAGCCTCCTAGTGCTCTCGCAAGTGGTCCAACCATGTCTAGCCCCAGCACGAGAAGGGCCAAGATGGTGGTATACATTAAATATGTTTGACCCAACTTGTTTAGAAACCACTAAAATTTTGAACTTTTTATAACTTTACTAAAATATGTTTAAACCCAACTTGTTTAGGAAATAATAATTAGAAGTACACATTAAATATAAAAATCCCATGTGTGTGAATGATTGCTTTCCTATGAACATGTGTTGGTACACCTGCATACATTCTCAAATTTGAATTCAAATGCAATCAAAACTTAATATTTGAAATCTAGGAAAAAGAAAAAGAATTGGAAAATGGAGAAGCTACTTGGGCTCTTTCTCTCCTCCCTCCTCCCCTCTCGGCCCATGAAGCAACAACAGCAGCCCATCCCCTTCCCCCTTCCTTGCTGCACGTCATGGCCCAACCCAGCAGGTCGACCCACTCCGTCTCCCCCTCCCTCTCTCCCTCTCGCCAACAGGTGGAGCCCACCTATCTTCATCATCCTCTCCCTCCCGCCGTCGACGCAAACACAACATCGACGATGGCGAGCCACTGTAACCACCTCACCGAGCACATGGAGGAGATATTGAACACCACCAGAATCATGCAGCCCCGCTTCTCCCATCTCCTCCCCAAATATCTTGGCGAGAAGGCACAACACCATGGCCATGCGGCGCACCGCTCCCCGCACGGCCACCCCGCCATGAACAAGCTTCTCACCTCTAGGCACCAGCACGAACAGGACAATGACTGTGGCGACCTGCCTTAGGATTAGTGCACAAGCATGAATGGAAGAAAGATCTAGCGGCGGGGGAAAATATCCCTGCCAGTGAACCAACATGGTCAGCCTATAAATAGGCTCTACCATGGGCACTTGAGCACCACCCACTGCAGTCCAAGCTTCTCTAGGAGCTAGAACATGCCCTCTCTCCCTCCATTTCTCCTTTCCCCTCCTCGGTAGCAAGCTAGGCCTTCTTAATCCGGAGCCGCTGGGCGCCATTGGTGCCACTTCTCTTCCCCTTCTTCCTTACTATGTCTTGAGCCGAATTGGTGAGCAGGTGAGCATCCTGAGCGCCTCCGCTAGCCTATGCACCCCTTAGATCCCTTTCTCCTTCTCTATGTCACCCTACCACCGTGCACGACCCTTCGCTAGGCCGCCGCGGCCGGTGACCACCACCGGCAAGGCACGGATAGGTACTGCACCAACACCACTATACTAGCCAAGCACCCACACTTACACGCGCACGAAAATGTGGCTTTGTTAGGCCTTGTACTTACACATGCACATCACCACGCCACTAGGATATCACCGGCAAGCTACCACCACCGCCATGATCCCTCCCCATCACCATGTCACCTCCAACATGCGCAGGACGGCCTCCCAAGCCCCGTTCGCCCTTTCCTAACTAGTGTGGGAGCACCGTGTCGCCGCCGTGCCAAGCTCCAGCAAGCTCATGGCCTCTCCCCTGCTCTGCCACTGCACCGGAGCCATCGCCCGATGACGTCCGCCCTCCGCTTCCCCTCCGTCCTCCCTCCCTCTCTATCATGTGGGACCGAGCCAAACGGCGTCACCCCTTCCTCGTCCCTCTTAATAGGACAGATGGGCCCACATGTCAGCGACCCACACTGCCGACCCGACCAGTCAGCCACACCTGCACAACACACATACACACAACACGAGGTACAATTAGGTAATTGCTAGGTACACCCTGCAGTTGTACCCAGAAAGCTATAAACCCCATTTCCAGACTTTGAAAAATTCCTAGAAAAATTGTAAAATAACTAGATGAAATAAGTAATATTTTCATGTAATTAGTTCATATTTTCATGTGCTAGAAAAATCATATAAAATAATGCTTAGTAAATTAAATATAGAATAAACTTCAAAAATGCATAACTATCGCATCCTAACTCCGTTTCATATGAAACCACTTATAGAATCTACCTAAATCTAGCTCTATGCATTCACCCAGTACCACCATACTATTCTATGTTTGCTTTTGCCTCTTTTTATTTTATGTTTAGCGGTAGTATTACTCAATAGCTCCGCCCGGCAGGCGATAGTGACTACCAGGAGAACGAGGACCCGAACTACGTAGACGTGCTGGAAGGAGACAACAACGAAGGCAAGTCCTAGCTTTCCCCCTTCTACCATCTTGCTTTAACTACAACTTATGCATAACCTTGAGTAATAAATTATTATCCTATCTTGAGCTTGGAATTTATGTGATTTATGTTGATTTAAGATAAAAGGTTATGTCATTGTTTATGAGCTCCATAATGTGACAACTCATGATAATAATGTTGGAACTTGAACTCGGTAAACCTAAAACCCAATAGAGGGTGAGTGAATGGTGATCTATGTGGAGGTAGATTACCATGGTAGGATCGCCTAGAGAGGGATCCTATAGGGAGATACCCGCCTCGGTCACATAAGGATCGGTTCATAGTCTCTTTCGCCTAGTGAGATATTTACGTACAACCACATGTCTATTTATTGATGACATTCTGATATATTCTAAGAGTGCCGAGGAACATGAACAACATCTAAGAGTGATATTGAACAAGTTATGGGCACATGAGCTATACATAAAATTTAGCAAGTGTGATTTTTGGCTAAAAGAAGTCACTTTTCTAGGGCACATCATCACCGCGGATGGAGTAAAAGTAGACCCAGAGAAGGTTAAAGCCGTATCTCAGTGGAAGCAACCTATGAACGTAACGGAGATTCATAGTTTCCTCGGACTAGCAGGGTACTATAGAAGATTCATTGAAGGATTTTCAAAGCTTGCAAGACCCATGACTGCCCTGACACAGAAAGGAAAGGAATTCAAGTGGACAGAAGCATGTGAGAAGAGCTTCTAGGAATTGAAAACAAGACTAACCACTGCTTCGATACTCACACTACCGGACATATACCAAAGCTTTATAGTGTATTGCGATGCTTCCTGACAAGGTTTAGGGTGTGTTTTAATGCAAGATGGTAAAGTGGTCGCCTACGCCTCCCGACAACTAAAGAAGCACGAAGAAAATTACCAAGCCCATGTTTTGGAACGAGCAGCGGTAGTGCATGCATTAAAAATATGGAGACACTATCTCATTGGAAACAAATGCAAAATATTCACGGACCACAAAAGTTTGAAATACATATTCACCCAATTTGATTTGAACCTATGACAAAGGAGATGGTTGGAACTGATTAAGGATTATGATCTGAGTGTACAATACCATCTAGGAAAAGCAAACGCAGTTGCAGACGCACTAAACAGGAAATCCTATTGCCACTACATGACCACTTTGAATTAAAGGCCAGAATTAGCACAAGAAGTTTGCCAACTAAACTTATAGATCATACCACCTGGCCTCTTAAATGTTCTACATGTCCGTCCCACCTTGGAAGATTAGATAAAGGAAGCCCAGGATAACTATGGAGATATACAATGTCTCAAGGAACATAGTAGTAAAAAGGAAATCTCGGGTTTCAAGGTGGATGAATAAGGGAAGCTATGGTACGAAGACCGGATATGTGTACCCCAAGATAAGGAATTTTGAAGGCTAATATTGGATGAAGCACACCATTCTGCCTACTCCATTCACCTTGGATCGACTAAAATGTACATGGACCTCAAACAAAAATATTGGTGGAATGGAATGAAGGGAGATATCACAGAATACGTCGCCTGATGTGATACCTACCGATGAGTTAAGGCAAAACACCAACGACTAGCAGGATTACTCCGACTGCTACATATCTTAGTGTGGAAATGGGACAAGATCAGTATGGACTTCATAGCAGGGCTGCCCAAAACACCAAATGGACATGATTCAATATGGGTTATAGTGGACTGACTGACAGAGGTAGCACGTTTTATTCCAGTAAGGATCGATTACAAAGGCAACAAGTTGGCACAACTATACATCAATAACATACTTCGGTTACATGGGGTACCAAGCCAAATCATTTCAGATAGGGGAACACAATTCACATCATGATTTTGGAAGAGCTTACATAAAGCCCTAGGAACACGCCTAGATTATAGCTTAGCCTACCATCCGCAAATAGATGGATAGACGGAATGAGTAAACCAAATCTTGGAAGACATGTTGCGTGCATGTGTGCTCACCTATGGGAAAGACTGGGAAAAGAGCTTATCATTTGCAGAGTTCTCCTACAACAATAGTTACCAAGAAAGCTTAAAGATGGCACCATTTGAAGCATTGTATGGAAGAAAATGCTGAACACCATTAATGTGGTCCGAGGTTGGAGAAAGAAGTTTGTTTGGTCTAGACATGATCAAGGATGCAGAAGAACAAGTAGCTAGGGTTAGAGAGAACTTGAAAGCGGCATAAAGCAGGCAAAAGAGCTATGTAGACACCCGACGAAGGCCATTAGAATTCCAACCAGGAGACTTTGTCTATCTAAAAGTATCACCAATCAGGGGCACTCGAAGATTTCAAGTCAGAGGAAAACTAGCACCATGATATATTGGGCCATACAAGATAATTGAAAAGATTGGAGCAGTAGTTTATCATCTGGACCTGCCATCAGAAATGTCAGATGTACATGACGTGTTTCACATGTCACAACTAAAGCAATATTTGAGGGTACCGGAAGAACAAGCTCCAGTAGAAACTATAGATTTGCAACTAGACCTACAATACGAAGAAAGGCCGATCAAGATATTGGATGTAGCCACCCGAAAAACCAGAAGGACAGCAGCAAGGTTCTGCCGGGTACATTGGAGTAATCACAATGAGGAAGAAACCACCTAGAAAAGAGAAGATGATCTCAATAAGGATTTTCCATATCTATTCGAGGATAGGTCCAAACCTCAAGGATGAGATTCTTTTTAAGGGGGGTAGGTTTGTAACACCCTAAAATTTTGACCTAATTTAAAAACCACTAAAGTTTGAACTTTTTAAAACTTTAATAAATATGTTTAAACCCAACTTGTTTAGGAAATAATAATTAGAAGTACACATAAAATATAAAAATCCCATGTGTGTGACTGATTGCTTGCTTGTGAACATATGGTGGTACACCTGCATACATTCTCAAATTTGGATTCAAATGCAATCAAAACTTAATATTTGAAATCTGGGAAAAAGAAAAAGATGAAAATGGAGAAGCTACTTGCGCTCTTTCTCTCCTCCCTCCTCCCCTCTCGGCCCGCGAAGCGATAGCAGCAGCCCATCCCCTTCCCCCTTCCTTCCCACACATCATGGCCTAGCCTAGTAGCATCGGCCCACTCCCTCTCCCCCTCCCTCTCTCCCTCTCGCCGATAGGTCAAGCCCACCTATCATCATCGTCCTCTCCCTCCCGCCGTCGACGCAAATACCTCATTGACGATGATGAGCTGCCGTAACCACCACACCAAGCTCATGGAGGAGATGTTGAACACCACTAGAGCCACATGGCCTAGTTTCTCCCCTCTCCTCCCTAAATATCTCAGTGAGAAGGCACAACACCACGGCCACGCGACACGGTGCTCCCTGCACGGCCACCTCGCCATGAACAAGCTTCTCAGCTCTGGACACCAGCACAAACAGGACGACAACTGTGGCGAACCACCTTAGGATTAGAGCATGAGGACGAATGGAAGAAAGATCTAGCACCAAGGGGAAAATATCCCCGTCGGCGAACTAACATGGCCGACCTATAAATAGGCTCATGGCCATGGGCGCTCGAGCACCACCCACCACACTCTGAGCTCCGCTAGGAGCTAGAACATGCCCTCTCCTCCTCCATTTCTCCTTTGCCCTCCTTGGTAGCAAACTAGTCCTTCTTTCCTGATTCGGAGCCACCGAGCGCCATTGGAGCCACTCCTCTTCCCCTTCTTCCTTGCTATGTCTCTAGCCAAATTGGTGAGTTGGTGAGAACCCTAAGCCCCTCCGCTAGCCTATGCACCCTTTAGCTCCCTTTCTCCCCCTCTGTGTCACCCTACCACCGTGCACCACCCTCCGTCGGGCCACCGCGGCCGGTGACCACCACCGGCGAGGCTCGGATAGGTACTGCACCAGCACCACTACACTCGCCAAGCACCCGCACTTACACACGCATGAAAACATGGCCTCATTAGGCCTTGTACTCACACGCGCACATCACCACACCATCGGGGTATCTTCGGCAAGCCACCACCACCGCCACGATCCCTCCTCGTCCAACTTGTCACCTCCAATGGGCCAAGGATGACCTACCGAGCTCCATCTACCCTTTCCCCACTAGCGTGGGAGCACCACGTCGCTGACATGCCAAGCTCTAGTGAGCCCACGACCTCTCCCCTACTCCGCCACTGCACCAGAGCCATCGACCCCATGACCTCCGTCCTCTCCATCCCTCTCTGTCATGTGGAACCGAGCCGAATGGCGTCACCTCTTCCCCATCCCTCTTAACAGGACCGATGGGCCCACATGTTAGAGACCCACACCATCGACCCCACTAGTCAGCCACACACACATAGCACACACACGCACAACATGGGGTACACTTAGTTAATTGCTAGGTACACCCTGTAGTTGTACCGAGAAAGCTATAAACCCCTTTTCTAAACAGAACAATTCCCAGAAAATTTGTAAAATAACTAGATGAAATAAGGAATATTTTCATGTAATTAGTTCATATTTTCATGTTCTAGAAAAATCCTATAAAATAATTCTTAGTAAATTAAATATAGGATAAACTTAAAAAATGCATAACTATCACATCCTAACTCCGTTTCGCATGAAACCACTTCTAGAATTCATCTAAAATCTAGCTCTATGCATTCACCTAGTACCACCATACTATTCTATGTTTGCTTTTGCCTCTTTTATTTTATGTTTATCTATAGTCTTACTCGATAGCTCCGCCTGACAGGCGATAGTGACTACTAGGAGAATGAGGACCCGGACTATGTAGACTTGCTGAAAGGAGACAACATCAAAGGAAAGTCCTAGAGTTTCCCCTTCTACTATCTTGCTTTTACTATAACTTATGCATAACCTTGAGTAATAAATTATTATCCTATCTTGAGCTTAGAATTTATGTGATTTATTTTGATTTAAGATAAAAGGTTATCTCATTGTTTATGAGCTCCGTAATGTGACAACTCATGATAATAATGTTGGAACTTGAACTTGGTAAACCTAAAACCCAACAGGGTGTGTGTGAATGGTGATATGTGTGGAGGAAGATTACCATGGCAGGATTGCCTGGAGAGGGATCCTGTGGGGAGATACCCGCCTCGGTCACATAAGGACCGGTTCATAGTCTCTTTCACCTAGTGAGATATTTACATACAACCACATGTCTATATGGGTAGACTTGATCTCACACCCCATTAGATAGAAATATAGTTCATACTAGGACGCCAGTGTAGGCAGTGGAATATCAGGAGCAGGCACGGATGCTAGGTGATCTTCCGTGGCCTAGTTGGCGTGGTTGCTAGGTGATCTTCCACGTTAAGCCCTTAGATTATTTTGGCCACGTTCGAGCCCATGTTATTATATGAATGGCCGAGTACGAGCCATGTTGTTATCTGGCCAGGTACAAGCCATGTTATGATTGGTTAGGTACGAGCCAAGTTACAATATGAAAGGCTAGGTACGAGCCCACGATTATTGTTTTGGCCGTGTTCGAGCCCATGATATGGATTATGTAGTTGGATGATTTGGTGTGGATGCTAAGTGATCTTCCACGTTGTTTTGTGTGGATGCTAAGTGATCTTCCATATTGTTTTCCAACCCCTAAAAAGCCTAGTAGGACTATATGGACATCTAAGGTCGCGTACATTCGAGTAGGGGGTCTCGTTAGTTCTGTTCGATCCGCTGATCACGAAAGGTACGACGCCTGTCATGTGGGGAATTGTGTACACCTCTACAAAGTTTTCTTAAATCTATTCGAATAGCCACATCCTTGGAATGGGTAGATGCTAGGAGATGACGCTATGATTAGACTTAACCCTTTTATGTGAAAGGAAACTATGAAATGGAAATCTTAATAATAGCTCGGGGACTAGTGGAAATGGTAGTACTCCGCTAGGATGCACCCTCTTAAAAATGACCACTGCAACACTTCTATTTCCACCCTATGGTTTGGGCTTGCTGAATACGTATGTACTCACCTATTGTTGACTCACAGATTTTGGCTCTAGAGAAGACCAAGACTTTGACGAGGAGGCTCACAACGAGGACTAAAAGTCACGCTAGGGTTATCATCTATGCTCAAGTTTGCCTGTGGTTTAGGTTATTGCTACATAATGTATCATCGTGTTAGAGACCACCATGATGTAATAAAACGCCGCCCCGCGGCAGTAGTCTTTTGCTAACCATGTAATTCCCTAGTTAGCCCTTAGGGTTACTATTGTAAAACACTACTATTTTAGATATCAATAAAGCTCAGATCATTTATTATATTTATTTTGTGTGCCATTTCTATAAATCTAGCGTACTTGTGCGTGATCCTGGCGCAAGTACGATATTTAATGGACTCTCAAAAATGAGTGGCCGACAGACTATGAGCGGGAACATGTGATTGTCTTGCAAAAAATTAGCATGGCTTGCAACGACAGACCAATTCCTCTGCATCCTTTAGTGCTGATGGCCACTAGTAGCCAGAGCGGAAGATTTTCCTAACCAGGGTCCTTGATGCGGCATGGTTCCTATAGCAACCAGCGTGAACTTCCTCTAAAATCTCTCTGCCCTCCTCGTGTGAAACACATTTTTGAAGTACTCTAGATGAAGCAGCTCGGCGGTATATCTTATCGCTGACTAAAACATAGTTTTTACTCCGTCGAAGAACTTGTTCTGCTTCTACCTTATCTAAGGGTAGCTTATCATCTTTGATGTAATCAATGAACACCTAGGTCTAGAAAGCATTAACAACCAAGATTTGCTTATCAAGGATTGGTGCATCCTCCGAGTGAATTTGTGCTTCAACTATGGAGGATTTAGTCAACTCTTGAACAAAAACATCCTTTGGTACAACTGATCTATTAGACTCCATCTTGGCTAGGACATCTGCCCGAACGTTGAGATCTCTGACTATATGATGGAATTCAAGACCCTAAAGTGCTTCTCTAGCTTGCGAACTTCAGCACAATAGGCGTCCCTTGTTTCTTTGGTGTAGTCCCAATCTTTGTTTACTTGATTAATCACTACAGAGGAGTCCCCATACATGAGTAGTCACTTGATGCCCAATGTTGCAGCTAAATGTAGCCCATGGATCAGGGCCTCATATTCAGCCTCGTTATTGGTTGTGGACCACAAGATTTGGAGGACGTACTTTAGCTATTTGCCTGATAGAGATATGAAAAGGACTCCAGTGCCCGCTCCACCCAGTTTAAGAGAACCATCGAAATACATCTTCTAATGTTCTAAATCAATAACTGGTTCTGTCTGTTGAGTTTCAGTCCACTCTACCACAAAATCAGCCAATGCTTGGGACTTGATAGCTTTGCGAGTATGAAAACTGATGTTTAATGCACCCAGCTCCACTGCCCATTTAGAAATATAACCAGTAGCATCACGATTATGGAGTATATCCTCAAGCAGGAAGTCTGTTATCACCATGATCTCGTGTGCGTCAAAATAATGGCGAAGTTTGTGGGAAGTGATTAGTAAGGCATAGAGCAACTTCTAGACTTGTGGGTAATAGATTTTAGATTCTGAGAGTACTTCGCTGATTTAATATACTGGGTATTGTACTTTGTAGACATGTCATTCGAATTTTTTGACCACCATGGCTGTGCTGACTATGTGAGTAGTTGCGGCAATTTAAAGTAACAGCGGCTCGTCTTTGATGGGGCGAGACAATATGGGAGCGCTAGTGAGATATTCCTTCAGACTCTCAAAAGTTCTATTGGCTTCCTCTGTTCACTCGAACTTGCCTAATGCTTTGAACAGCTTGAAAAAGGCAAGCCCTTTTTCTCCAAGCCATGATATGAATCTATTAAGGACAACCATACATCTTGTAAGCTTCTGGACATCTTTTAGCTTCTATGGAGGACCCATAGTCATTGTAACGGAACCGTCCAAATTATAAGAGCACAAGTATAAAAACAATCACCGAAGTGATCAAATTCTCACACTTGAGCCCATATAACTCCGGTAGTCCAATGAAATCACGAGAGATTTCAAACCAACCCACATACAAGCCAAGATCGTAGTGACTCAACATAACAAGTCACATGTTACATCAATTTCCCAAGTAATTCAATATACATCGGAGTTCAACATAGTTATTACAACTTACATTGAAAAATAGCGGAAGCAAAGTAATTTAAAACTAACATTAATCTTATTTCAAATACATGCCAGTACCCCGGTCGACTTCCAACAAAAGCATTAGAGCTAAGGTAAATAAGAAGGATCATGCCCGTGATCACACTCCGCCACTAAGGCAGGAGCCAACCAACTCTTGCAGTCGCCATGATACATCACAACCTGCAACAAGTGGGGATAAAACCCTGAGTACGAGAAAGTACTCAGCTAGACTTACCCGTCAGAAACCAGAAATAAGGTGACACCAAGGATCATGCAAGGCTGATATAAAGTGGGGCTAGCTTGACAACATTTTGCATAAAAAGCTTAATATAGATGATCAATCATTAATACTTAAGCATCAAGTTAATTATCATTAACCTGTCATCTATATTAGAACCTGTACTAGAGCACTCACTTTATTAGGAGCAAACAATATTAACCATAGCAGGTATAAATTGAGGCAACCTTTCCATCGTGATCCAATTAACCATCAGTTCAATTTAATTGAATCTACGTTGCCGCTGCTCAAGTCAAGTGCTCACTAACCGGGAGCGACGGCGATTCGAATCGAATTCCTATCCAGCTGGAGGGGTATTTCTAACACTCACCTTTTCATATGATTCAGGAATCGCGGGTCCGAATGATGTCGCGACCCCAAGGGAGACACTCTGCCAGGTGATAGGGACTCTAACCCCCCTTGGCCTCATGCCAATGTCCCCAAGCACATCCTTTCTCTCCTCCAAGAAGCAACCTACCATTCGATTCCCGGCCTGAATCACATTACTCGGCTTCGCGGTCGGAGCGACTTATCCGGCCAACTAAGTGTTAGACTGCGTTCAACATGACTCAAGGACGTACAGCGAATCGGTCCTTAAACGACTCAGACGGGGATAGATTCACACCCAAGACCTCCATGCCTTGTTGCTTCACTATCGTCATCCCGCCCGGTCTCATTTCATTTTATTAACACATGGTTCCATTCCACGATAGCAAATATAGCCAACTGTGCCATATAAGAATATTCCTATATCTCGCAGGTGACAGGAAATCACCTGACTTCTACCGCTTAAAGCAGGGCTAAGCATCTACTCGATCCTAGTCTATGTAGGATTCAAGGATTCATATATCTGGACAATGAGTGATATAATGCAACAAGGTTTTCAACCAACTCCTACCACTTAATGCAACAATACTTATAACATATATAGAATTAATTGCTTTGAAGGTAGGAGGCTTATAATGCTTCGAGGCTTGCCTGGGATCCGACTCAAGTTAGAGTATGTCAGATGAATTCACTTGGCGAGCATCCTCCCATCTAGCACTTGCCCGATCCTTCTATCTTCGGGATGGATCCACCAAACACCGTCTTCGGGTTTGGCTCCAACGCCATTTCCTTCACACGTTTCTGCTAGCGTACCTATATGAGATGCAAGATGCAAGTGCATGAATATATAGAAGTATAATGGACAGTGCATCACATACCGTGAACAAGACAAACACCAAATTACACTCCACATGCATAGACACTTCATATTGCTTAAATAAACATCACCCAACCTAATATAAAAGATAAAAAGCATATTAGGCATGGCACACCAGGTTTCACAAGATCTCATGTGTATTAACTTAACTACCCTCAAAGGCATAAGTCACACTTAACAATATACAAGCAAACAACTATAATTGAAATTTATCCATTTCTGGACAAACAAACACTAGCTTCATAATTCAATCATATCTGGAGTTTTATAAATCCAAATGACTTGAAAGAAGACATTATGGAAAGCTTATGAAATTCTCTACATTTAATTTATAATCATAACAGCATGATTCCAAAGTTTAACATGTCGAATTTACATAAACACAGAAACTGGTCTAACAAGACAGAGAGCAAGCAATTCTGTAACCCAACTTTAAATAGCTATAACTCCTAAACCACATGGCCAAATACCACCAAATTTTAACAGCAGCTAGATATATAAATTATCTACAACTTTTGTATAAATAAGTTTCACAACAAAGCACATTATCATGAATAACTTTGCCAAGTTTCCAGATCTGTCCAGAAACCTCATTTGCAAGAAATAATTATTAACTTATGTTGCAAACATATGTTTGGACAAAACCAATTTTACTAACATTTCATACATGACTAATGAACACCAGAAAACATAGTGTCAATTACTAAATAAATTCTTTTAAGACATTTTCTTAATTTATTTAGATAATTAGGTGGAATTATGACCACATCATAAAGATGCTCAATAAATTCTACCAAAATTACAGTGACCTACATATGCTCCCAAAAGTCTACTGTCAAAATTTCAATCCATTTGGACAAGTATACCAATGTTTATGAAAAAGACAAATGGCTATAACAATAAATCATGTGAGAGCAAGTAAAACCTAAAACTCAATATTTTCTATGAACACAAGGCCATATTACGAATCAATATGATATAGAAACATCATAGTAAGGTAAAGGAACAACATTTTCTATTTTATCATTTATATATTATTTATAAGCTATTTATCAAGCTATAAACAAGTTAAATCAATAACTTGATCATGCAGTAAGCAATGACCATGAAATTTATATCACAGTACACTCATAGCATGATAAGACTACCATAAAAATTTCACATCATTTGGATCAACACAACTCAAGATATAAAGTAACAAGTAATATAATGTAGTTTTCCTTATTTATCAAGGTCAAATCACAATCTTAAGAAAACAGTAAACAACTAGGGTGTTTAATATTTTTTCTAGCAAGTGAAAGTCATCACAAAATTAACAAAACAAGAATCACTATTTTTTGGGTTCTAAAACTCCAGATCTTGCTCTGGTTAAGTTTAAAGGCATTTTTAGAGTATTTTTAAAACTTAAATAAAGACATTAGAAAATACCTACAAACATGTAACATATTATGACTCCACTGCATAGATCGTTTCTCAAGGTTTCCAAAAAGTCCTCATTTACTATTTTTGGAGTTTCCTAGCATGCGATATGAATTTTTGAAGATTTAAATGAAATCTGAAATTCAAATTCGGAACAAACAACCCTAACTTAATTCGCTAGCTACACCCGGTCGCGCATCCAAACGAGTCCCCAGCGGCGCTGACGTGTGGGACCTACTGCTCAGCTGGCCCCGCATGTCATAAACACAGACAAAGAGACACAGAGGGAGACAGACTCCTCTTCTCCCTCCCGACGGCAGAGCAGGGGAAGTGGACTCCGGCTGGTCCCTGACGAGGGGGTCACCGGCGGCGGTGGCTAAGGGCGACACGAGCTCCAACATGCCCTTGCGCACCCGCAGAGCTGCTTGGCTTGGCCCGAGGCAGTCCATAGCGCCGTGGCCACAGGAGCAGGCGACAGCGACGGCGACGGCCCGGTGGCAGCGGTGTTGGGAGGCGCGGAGATCGACGAGGACGGCTGTGTAGCACCGGGAGAACTAGGTGCACTTGCGGCTGGCACCAACCGTGCCCGGGGAAGGGCACAGCGGCCTGGCCGCGTGCATGGTGCGTTGTGGCGGCCTGAGAAGGGGACGGAACAGAGGACATCGATTCGGCCACCATTGGAGCTCGCCGACGGCAAGGGGTGGCGCTCGAGCATGCCTAGGCCAGCGCGCATCAGCTTGTGGCCACAGCTTGCCTTGTGACGGCTCGAGGTAGCGTGGCCACGCAAGCCAGCGGCAACCGCGACAGGCTCTCTGGCGGCGACCGGTCATGGTAGCAGCGGCCATGAGAAAATGGCAGCGACAACGGCCCCTATCGAGCGTGTACAAGGCGTAGGGGAGTTTCCAGGCCGGTGATGGCTTGGCTTGGCTGCGACGCGTGAAGCCATGGGGTGCCAAATGGCTCTGCCCGCGGTGGCCATCCATGGCGGCAGTGGCCACGGAGGAGCGCTCAAGCGCGGGAGAGAGCGGAGGAGGGCGAGCGGTGGGGAGTACGAAGCATTCAGGCGTGGCTCGATGTCCCTGACGCGTGAGGAGGAGGCAGGGCACGCGGCAAGGCGGTGGGGGCACGGAGCCAGGCATGGTCGCCACGCACAGGGCACGTGGCGTCCATTGCGGCATTCAGCCGAACAGGTGGCGTGCAGCGAAGCAGCGAGAGTGGGACGTGAGTTTGGGCCACCTCCGGGCCGAATTTGGACATGGGCCCAATACGAAGTTTGAAGCCCGTTCAAAGATCTATGATTTTCCTTTAGGGAGCAAAGTCATTAGAGCTGTAGATTAGGAGATAATCAGTCCCCAAATCACCAGTGTCAACATGTTAAGCTAGGGCTCGGTTTTAGGATTTTGCAATGCCAAACTTGGTCAAATTGATCCCAACTTTTTACATGTTGTTCTCCATAACATAAACTCCAACTTTTGTTAAGAGGTCAAATCATGTTGGTTAGCAAAATCATGAGAACGCGGGATGCCAACGTCGATGTTACCGGAATTAGGGCTTAAAAATGGCTAAGTGCTGAAATCAGCCCTAAAACTGACTTGTGGGCCCTGTTTGAGCATGTTCCACACATTTTCATGACTTGACTCTTAAACAAAGTTTGTTCCTTATAAAATTCTCTACAACTTTGTCAAAGGGTGCACAGTCATGCAAAGCTTCTAGGTCACACTTTTGAAATGGTCAAACAAAAGTGTTCCCTGGTCCATACATGGTCAACCATCACTTAGAAGCACATTTAGGCAAAATGATCAACATGAACGTTGTTCCATTAAGTGTCCTAAGTGTAGTTAAGGTGTTGTAGAGTTCATCTAGAGTCATTTGGCTAGTTTGCAAGGTTTGGTTGATGATCTATAGTTCCATTAACTTAATGGGGCAAATTCCAACAGGAATGGAACTTATCATTTCATGTGACTTTTTGATTCCAAACTTCATGAAACTTTTCCAGGGATCAATATAGATAGTTATTGATGTGAGACATGTGAAGATACTTTGATAACAATGCCCAAGCATATATCTTTTAATTGAGCCTATATGTAAGCAAGGGTTCTATATCCAAGTTTAGGTTAGGGCTTATTTCCATAGGTTTGACCTTGACATCGTCATTTCCACTAATTTATCGTGTTTGAGCTTAAACCCACTACTTAATTGGTGATCAACACCTGGGGTGTTACAGTCATGATTGCTTTGATCTATTTTTGAGATGCTTCTATCCTACGATTGCTGACGAGAAAACCGAGTAATTGTCCTGATGGAATTCCGAAGACACATTTAGTTAGATTTAACCTCCATCGAAATGCCCGCAGGTTATTGAACGTTTGCTCCAAATCAACAATTAGATTAGAGGGTTCTTTAGTTTTGACGATAACATCATTGACATAAGCCTCGACATTGTCACCAATCTGCTAATGTAAACACGCTCGAGTAGCCCGCTGGTACGTAGCCCCTGTGTTCTTCAATCCAAACATCATGGTACTATAATAGTTTGCCCCAAAAGGAGTAATGAAGGCAGTGTGAGGTTGATCTTCCTCCTTTAGAGTGATCTGATGATACCCCGAGTAGCAGTCTAAGACGAAGAGTAAAGCTAATCCAGAAGTAGAGTCTACGATCTGATCAATGCGTGGGAGCCCAAAGGGGTCTTTGGGGCAATGTTTATTAAGATATGTATAGTCCACGCACATTCGCCATTCACCCGAGTTCTTTTTCCTGACCAAGACAGGGTTGGTTAACCACTATGGATGGAGAATTTCTTTTATAAACCACGCTGCCAATAGCTTGGCAATTTCTTTCTTGATGGATTCTTTTTTGTCTGGTGTAAAGCATCGAAGACGTTGCTTGACTGGCTTAGAGCCCACATTTAGCTCAAGTTTGTGCTTAGCCAAATCCCTTGGGACACCTGGCATATCAGCCGGTTTCCATGCGAAGATGTCCTTGTTGTCCCTAAGAAATTTGGTGAGCGTAAATTCCTATTCAAAAGGGAGTTGGCTGCTAGTACCAGCTATCTTGGAAGTATCAGCATCATCTAGAATAATTTTCTTGGTAGACGCATCTGGAGTTGTTGATAAGGAGAGGATTTTCTTAGCAGGGCTTTCTAGACATCTTGCTTCATCTTGTGAGTCGTGCTGGCAATTTCCTGAACTTCTAGGTCAAGCTGCACCTTGGTTGCAATTTGTATTACCTCGGTAACATAGTCATAGGAACGCCTGAGATCATCGCGGAAGGATATGATGCCTTTAGGATTCGTCATTTTGAGCAAAAGATATGGATAATGAGGAACAACCATAAACTTAGCTAGGGCGGGACGACCAAAGATAGCATGGTAAGATGAATCAAAATCTGCCACTTCGAACTTGATGAATTCTGTTCTGTAGTTGGCGATAGTCCCAAATGTGACAGGGAGAGTGATCAGGCCAAGTGGCTTTGCTTCCTTTCCGGGTACTATGCCATAGAATGGAATGTGAGTTTTTATAAGTAGGCCTATGAAATCCAAACCCATCTATAGGGTACAGGCAAAAATAATATTTAGACCAGCGCCGCCATCGATGAGTACTTTATTAACAACGTAGTCGGCCACCGTAGGATCTAACATGAGTGGATGATGTCTAGCATTGGAATCGCTAGTCTATTGATCATCTCTGGTGAACTAAATGGGGTACTCAGACCAAGAAAGATACTTTAGAATAGCCGGTTCTGCCGCCAGGATCTGATGGAGAGTGAGCTTTTGCTGAGTTTTAGAAGTTGGAGTAGTCGCCATGCCCCCAAATATCACTGTAATGGTACCCTTGGGATGCTAGAACTGACTATCACCTCCTTGATCGTTTTGATCTTTATTATTTTTATCATTTTCATTTTGCTTCTCTTGAGCCCTCTCGGACCTTGTTGCAAGACCACGCTTTTTGAGTTGAAAACATTGAGCCGTCGAGTGCTTGCCTTTGGGATGAAACGAACAAGGCATCTGCAATACATCCTCAAAGGTTTGAGGCTTGCTTCTCTTATTGGGAGGCTGCATTGACGCGACAGTATTGTTGGGTCCACGCTTCTGACCAGTTTGCTTCCTTGGAGGGTACCTTTGTTGGTTATTTTGACGATGTTGTTGCCCCCTTGAGTACTCTGCTGATTATCCCTGTTATCTTGCTTGTTGAAAAATCTAGCCTTGGTACATTCTTCAGAGTTGATTAGATTCTGAACATGGATTAAAAAATCCTCAATGTTTCTTGAAAAATTTCTGCAGACGTCTTGAAACTGCCAACATTCCCGAATCCCCTCAGAGAAGAACTCAATAACATCAGAATCTAAAACATCAGAAACAGTAGCTCTCATCTCAGAGAAGCAACGATAAAATTCTCGTAATGATTCACCCTGTTTCTATTTGCAATTTTTGAATTCTATCTTTGTATTCGGTCGGGTGAGAACTCCTACAAATTTTTCCACAAACAATGTTTTTAAATTCTCCCATGTGTCGACTAAACTTTTGCGAAGCTTGCTAAACCATTGGAGCGGAACAGGTTCGAGTGCCATTGGAAAAAAGAGAGCTTTAGTATCAATTTTCCCTCCTGCTAATTGACAAGTCATAGAGTAGACGCGAAGCCATTCCCAAGCTCGATCTTTCCATCATATTTGGAGTAGTTGGAAGGTTTGAATTTAGCCAGAAGTGGAGTAGCTCTTGGCCTTCTCGAGAAACATGGAAAACCATCGATGACAGGTCCATCTTTATAGGACGATTCGGCTTCTCCTTCGCGATCGCTCTGTGCTTCATCATGATCAATGATATGCCGACTACCCCACTGTAGTTGTTGAGCTTGGTTCTGCTGAGCCCGACTGCCCTGAGGCTGTTGATCACGCTGAACTCGAGGTTATGGGTTTTGTATTGATAGTCCGTGTCCTTTCATTTGTAAAGCAGCGGACTGCAAGAGTACTGCTAGCCTTTGATCCTCTAGACTTGGATTTGTTCGAGTAGGCAGGGCATTTTCTATAGCGAGGATGTTCTCAAGTGGAGTTGTGTAGACGTTATGGCCAGCCATCCTGATGAAATCAGGTTCTAGATTGCAAGATACTCCCTCTCGAGCTTGATTACGTATTTGTTCTACATGACGACGGTTTTGATCAGCAATGGCATTATCTCTAGCCACCTCATCTTCAAGCCGCCTTCGTGCAACTTCGTCTTCATAGTTCTTCATCTCAGTTTGAAATCGCTGAATAGCTTCTCTGTGATGGATTGCACGTTGCTTTTGAACTGTCTTTGCTTTATTTCGTTTTGTTCGGGCAATTTTATCCTGCTCGGGTTCATTGGGGGGTTCAGGATCTTCGTCTGAGACCATGCTAGGTGTTTCATCATCCGAGAGAACGTGTGAAGCTTGAGGCGGGTGTAAAGGTGGCCGAAGCATAAAAATATCCCTACTATGGGAATAGGGGAGAGTACTGCTCGTCATAGATCCTGTGCTTTCTGAAGCATGCAATATCTCGGTTGAACCCTGCTCTTGAATAACTGACAACGGAGATCCTTGCTGAAATGGCAACTGGGACAGCATATTGACTACTCAGGAATGAACCGAGGTATCCTAAAGAGGCCAATGTATGATACTTTCTTCTAGAGTAGATGTGAATACCAGTCCGTGAAGAGGTCCGCTTAGCAGAACTTGTTGTAGATAGGGAACCATGTCTGAGTACAACTCTTGAAAAATAGAGACAGAGTTCTTCAATCCGAGTGGTAGTCGGTAGGGACAGGCCAAAGCAGAGTCCGAGTACAACCCGAATTTATTTGGTTTTGGAGTCTGAATTAGTTCTGAAATTGAAAAATCTGAAAAATTTTAGGCGAGTTGATCCACCTTGCCTCTAGGTGGGTTTGAAGTGCCCTGATCTTCAATCATGTCTTTGAGTTGATCGTGGAGCAAACCATCTTCGTCTGCTTTATAGACCCAAGAACCGAAAGTGATCACTAATCCCGCCGGGAATTTCATGTTGACATCGAGGTCCATCGAGCTCTCGATCACTAAATCACCGAAAGCCCCTACGTGGCGCGTCAGCTGTCGGTGTTTGATCACTGGCAACCTGCCACTGGATTACCTGAAGCAGTATTTGATGAACTTCGGTGTGAGCTGTTGACGATGGATTACATAGAAGACAACGATTTATACTGGTTCGGACCCTCGAGATCGAGTAATAGCCTTACGTCCAGTCGGCGTGATGTCTTTTGTGTATTGTATGATTGGATTGATTGTACAAGGGGCACCGCCTGTCTTTCTTTATATAGAATAGAGGACAGAGCGGTCAAGTCTAGTCCTAATCGGTTACAATCAAAGAGTTCTGATTCAATTACAAGGAACACTTTTCTTTTATTTCCGACTAATCCTATTCTTGAATACTTGAAGAATACACCTCCATGCTTCATTTCCTCAAGTCAATTCCGGCCAGGATCCTAGGGATTCTTTAATGGGCCGAGTACTCGGCAGAATCCCGGTTCAGGCCGGATTTGACTTGAAGACATGAGACAGGAGGCGTAATCTTCAAGTATTTAAGGATAGGATTAGTCGGGAATAAAAGGAAAATGTTCCTTGTATTTGAATTAGAACTATTTGTTTGTAACCGATTAGGACTAGACTTGACTGCCCTGTCCTATATAAAGAGGGACATGCGGTACCCCTGTATAATTAATCCAATCATACAATACAGAAAAGGCATCACGCTAACTGGACGTAAGGTTATTACTCGATCTCGAGGGCCCGAACCAGTATAAATCATTGTCTTCTCTGTAATCCGTCGAGAATAGCTTACGCCGAAGTTCACCAAATACTGCTTCGGGTGATCCCGTGGTAGGTTGCTGGTAATTAAACACCAACAGCTGGCGCATCAGGTAGAGGCTTTAGGCGCAATTGTGATCAGGAGCTCTATGGACCTCAAGACCGACATCTGCAGCGGCTCATCAGTACTCGTCGAAAACTCGCCGCGGTTCTCGTCGTCACCTCAACATCCTGTGACGATTTGCAGCAGCATACTCTCACATGGGAAACGTGGAGCCTATCAATCTACAAACCGGCCGCCGGTGTTCAGCAAGACGGCACCGTACCAGCGGCCACGCCACGCATCAACGCTGAAGACCTTAATCGTGCAACCATGGGTTTAGAGCGGTGGCAGCATAATGTCATCATGCCACGGTTCGAGATGCCCAGAGTCGGGTAGCAGTCCCGATGTTGGGCGGCGTGACTCCGTGGCCCATCTCGTCTTCAAGACGGTCCGGCCGTCTTCCTTCTCGAAGTGGGACTCAGAATCGTCCTGAACCCAGTACTGACGCGTATACGGGCTAGGCTCGAAGCCTTTAATTAAGAGCGCACGTCAAGGAAGATTCTGGGGCTTGGCAGCAATGTCGAAAATCAAAAGAAATTGCCTGTCAGCAAGCAACATCAAAGCGGCGCTGTGCCCATTACGTGATCGTATACCACCGGTGAAGGCATCGTGCACAACGAGCATGCCCACAAACAGGATGACAAACCATCTGAATAAGGAAGCGGGCCGTGAACAACCAACATGCAAGATGCAACATCACGATGCGGATCCTTTGTTGTGTTACGTCAGCAGCAGGCTAATTGCAAATATGAGCTGGCACGTGCATGCTTAGGTGTGCCTTCGTCATTGACAAACAAGCAAGGAGTTCGACATGATGTTCAGGCTATTTTCCTTTACTGCTGCCATGCATCCGAACCCTGCCCAAGGCTTCTTACCAACGGGTCGATACGCTGCGACGACCACGACAACAACTTCATGGCTACTTCGACTGTTCGACTACTTGACCCGACGCACAAGTTGGGGACAGGCTCCGAGTACTCGGCCACGGTTCCGACTACTTGGCCGTGGTGTCCGAGTACTCGGCCGCGGCGATCGACTACTCGACTCATTTATTTTCGCAACAACCGACTACTCTCGCGGTGTCCAACTATTCCACTCGATCATCGATCAAGCTAAGTCAAGCTTTAATATTTTTCTAAATATTTTTTTTTAATTTTTATATATCTTCGGATATTATCCGTGCGCCTCCACGGTCATACCATAATTGCGTTCCCGACTACCCATACAGCTCCGCACTAGTAGTCGGGATAGCATGCGCTTAACACGTATTTTTTTTTGTGCAGCGCTGACTGCTCTAGTCATCTCAAAACGGTCGCAAAAGTACTCGGGTAGCACACATCTTAATCCATGAAACCTCGGCTCTTCTGTCATGCCTAACGTCTCGACAATGAGCAACGACTAAAATAGGGACCAGGTGCTTAAACGTAACAGGACACCTACCTGGAAAAATTACATGGCCTAGCAAGACCAAGACATGAAAAAATTAATATGCATTTTATAATACTGGAACATGCTCCTGACTTACTATTTCACTCGCATTTTATATTGCTGGGACACGTTTCAAACTCGATATCTTGTATATCAATTATTACGTACTTTTGTATGTTTACTTTGCAGGGGACCAGATCTAGACCACATCATCGGGTGTGGAATGTGCCTGCACGAGCTACCTTACTCGGTCACCACGTTGGCTGCTTCCGCTGCTTCGATCAGGCCTCTTCGCCTCCACAGCTTGTTACGGAGCTTTGGGAGTTCTAAGGTGGTGGTGATATGGGGTCTCCGGTGAGAAGACTGCCATCCGAAGCCTTGGGCTCACAAAGTGCTCTACTTCCGTCGCTGCGATCAAGCTTCTTCACCTCCATGGCTTAGTTGACAATAAGCTCAGGGGCTTGGCCACTGCCTCGGCTTAGTCGGTATCGCTCCGACTGCGTCCGGGGGCTTCAACTCAAGGATGGAAGATGAAGTTTGCAAGCACTCAACCACTCGGCGATAAGCGGTCGTTGAATTTTGTCTTCAGAGGGTTACATGGTTGCACCCTTGAGGATGTCAACAAGATCCTATAATCGACTACAGAGTAGTCAAATTGTAGACTCGGGGGCTGCGAGACATATATCCTCAGCGGATGCACTCAAATTTCTTCGAAAGAAATTGAAGCAAGTTCAAGACAAGACCCTCCAGCTTTTTATGCAAAAGAGCAAGAGGCTTGTGGGCTAAGCATATATGTTTCACCTGGTGGTGATGCATATTGATTTCAAGAGAACATCATGGTTTCTCTCAAAAAGTACTCGGATGAAGCTTGATTCTACTCGGTATGTTCGAAGAGATTCAAGAAGACTTCTATCGATAAATCATGATGAGCTCGGGGGCTTGACGGACACAGTCCTCAGGTACCCCGCAAGGAAAGGCGAAGACCTAGTCTGACTAGGACTCTCCGTATATAATTCTAGTAGTATTATCACTTATAATTCTACTAGGACTCCAATCTTGTAATCGATTAGGAATCATGCTCTCTAGACTATATAAAGGAGGGCAGGGCTCCCTAGATCGGCACCGCTAAGACAACCTAAGAGGAACAGACCTCACGGTCTAAACTCCAAGCGTAGGGCGCAATATACTATTTACCCCATACTAGACATAGGACATTATTTCGGTGTACCGAACCAGTATAAATCGTTGTATCTACATTTACTTTCGAAATCTGCATACACCGAAGTCCTCCAAACAATCATCCTAGGTAAGCCCGTGATGAGTTGTCGGTCAATAAACCTAGTCCTTCGACGAATTCAAAACACCTCTGGACGCCACGAGCTAATGAGTCCTTGGGAAGCACCCTTCATTGTGTCTAAAGTTACCCGACCCGGGACTTTCGAGCTTATGACAGAAGATGGACGCCCGGTTTAGAATACCTGGCACATTGATCAGTTGCACAGATTTTATGCGTAGCTTTACTCAGATGCGATAGAGTCAGAGTCACAATTATATACTTTTATTATTCTATTAATAAAAGTACAGTTTGACTCAATTGCTGTCTGGATTTTTTTCTATTACCCACTGTTTTATGTGTTTTGGTCTGTAGTCATCTGACTACTACGCTTCCATACACTATTGGTTCAAGTAGTCATCCGACTAATATGCCCCCTCTTTTGTGATTATAATAACTATTGACTTATAGCAACATGCTAATTCCTGTCAATTATGTCCATAGTAATGAAAATGGACCCACACACGCTGCAAATGCTTAAGGAGACTAAAAAATAGCCTCCATGGCTGCACACGCTGCGACTATAAGTGCTTTCCGCGCTTTTCAAAACCCATCTTAAGGGCTGACGAGTCCTATAAAGATCGCGGTTGCTTTCATCCTAAGGAGCAAAAATCCTAAGGAACAATATAAATTTTTATATACACTTGGAATCAATATCGATTTCCATCATATTTCATAATGTTTTTAAGACAAAAAATGTATGTTACAAATATCTATTCAAGAAGACTATTCTTGGTCGACTAATCCTAAGTTGGTGGCATACTCGGTGGCTAGTTTCTTCACCTCCTCTCTAGCCTTGGATATATCAGCATCGGTACATCCACGCGGCTTCCGCTTAATTGTGTTCAGATCTAACTGTGGAAGATGTACCTAGAATGTTGCTAGAAGGTTTTTTAGGATCATTTGCGCCATATCATTGATATACTTCCCCAGGCGGCTAGGCGCAGACTTAATCCTTTTCGGGATAGGTATAGTACCTTCTTCTTCCGCCTCGGGGATCATATCTTGCAACGGTTCCAAAGCTTCGCACATCGCTGATAATTCTAAGTTCTTTAATTCTAGCTGCTCCTTTTGTTGCTTGGAGACTAATGCCTGCGCAAGATCCTGATCAGTATCACGATATATTTGCTCTACGTCCACCAGAGTATTTTTAGCTTCGGTTAGTACCTGTTGGAGCTCATCGTCTTTCTCTCCGAAGGCTCTCTTCTAGCCAAGTGCTTTATCAGTCTTCTTTTGCACTTCCTTTTCTGATCCTACAAAAGTGCGAAGAGATCAGCGTATACCAAAATAAAAAAATTAATACTTGGATGAAGGATTTCGACTTACCTTTCAATTTTTTCTCCAAAGAACCCTTGGCCTTCTTTGCTTGAGCTTTTACATTGTTTAGATCTTGATATGTCTTGGACTCACGCTCTATGACGGCATCCCGTTCCACAGCAACACGCTTTACAACAGTTTCCAGCTCCGAGATATGGGCGCCGAGTATTTGGCTTGCTGTATGGGCCTCAACTTCCTTAGAATGGAGGGCATTCTTTAGCTCCTTAATTTCAGTTAAGTATTTCTCCTCTCCATGAATTTGCTCCTCCATACACTGGCGTTGAATAATTTTTTCTTGATCAGCCACACAAAGGTTCAGACCCTACACGAGTCATGTTTATCAGACATATTGACAAGAAGAATAGATAGAGACCGACTGCTACTTAAAAAATTATTAACTCGATCATTTGATCAAGTACACCGAATTGCGGGCAGATTTGGTCGACTACTCCCCTTATCTTGGCAATATCGGAGTCATATCTGAGTACTTCTATCATCTTTTGAGTATTTGAACCACTCAAGCTTGAGAGGAGTTCTTTGCTCACTTCAGAAACAACAGCTGCAGTTGGCATAGAATTAGTGTGGGGGGGTACGACCCCGGATACCCATGGCAGACCACATGGGCTACGCCCCCAAGGGTGGTCCAGCCCACAAGACGAAGCCTTGCAGAGCACGGCGTTGCTTGGTGCGTCCCGCAAGACATCGGGAAGATATCCTGAAGATACTACAAGATCTGTTAGGATACGTATGATCCCATGATTCCAGTAATATGTTATTACTTTCCAATTCTCTCCTAGATCTAACCGACTTGTAACCCTACCCCTGGACTATATAAGGCGGGTAGGAGACCCCATCAAAACACACGCAATATCATACAATAGCCAATACAAACCAACAGACCACAGGAGTAGCGTATTACGTCATATTGATAGCCCAAACCTGTCTAACTCTTGTGTATGTTGCCTTCTTATTCTTGATCTCGCGCATCCCTCCGATCAATCTACCATCATGGGGATCCTCCTTGGTGGACTGCCGAGCATATTTAGTCAGCAGTTGGCGTGCCAGGTAGGGGTATGCGTGTTGTATCCATAACGAACAAGATGGTACATCTCTTGAGCTCTTCGTTCTCCCCGAGGCCCGACCAGATCTTCACGGTCGGATCGATCTTCTAGACCATCAATGCTGATGGGAATGAAGAGATCATCAAGCCAGTACAGATCGACTCTCTCTGACTACTTCAACACCTGCAGCAGCAGATCCGATCTCAGAACCGCCTTCGAGGTCGCCTTCACCAGCAACTCGCCGCCCGTTGCCCCTCTACCCTAGGAAGCGAGTCAGCAATAATGATATGATCGCATCCATCGATCAGATTGGCCAGAAGCTCGCCGATTGCCTCTCCCTCACGGAGTCACCTCTGAACACTCTGGTTCACCACCGACCAGCCTTCGGCTCTGATCTATCGAAAGCTAAGCAGGAAAACTCAGGGGATACGGTGACCATCCACCAAGATGGTCTAAGGAGCAAATTCGCCGACTAGGTTGGAGATATCCATCCTCTCTGTAGGATCTCCTGGAAGGATATGAAGCCTAGAGGGGGGTGAATAGGCCTATAAAAAATTAACTTCAAACGTAATCAGACTAGAGGGCGGCACTGACGCCCTTCAAAAATTGCTCAGTTTACTATGAGATTTTGCAGATATAAACTAGATGTCCTAAGCTACTCAATATTGCAGAATCAAGATAAAGTCCAGCTCGAAGACTGGATACCACAGAAATAACTTTCTAGCTCAAATCAAATCCTCAAACCCTAACAATGTCTATGCAATTGTATATGAAAGATAACAACACACGATAGACAAGGATTTACTCCGTGGTTCAGCTCGCCACCAAGGCTAGCCTACCTCCACGTTGTTGAGGTTAGCCACAAAGGCAAGGAGCTTAGCAACTCCCCCTCGTTCTCAAATCAAGAAATCAAATCCTTGAAGAGAGGGGTGATTTCTTAGCTGCACGAGTTGCTTACAAACCTCCCTAGGCTGCCACACGAAGGAGGCATGCTCAAGGGCGACGCCTAGCCGGCTAGGAGCAAGCTCCAAGAGTAACAAACCCTAGAACCGCCGGCCAAACGTGAACCAAATGCTCTTAGACTTTGGGAAGTAGTAGATCCACTCTCTACAAGTGTTTTGCTGCCTTTTCTCTCAAGTTTTGCTGGTTGGAATCGAGGATTAGCTTGGAGGGTGAAGGAGCAACAATGGAGAGTAAGAGAGGGAGAGCTTGGTCTGTCTGTAACGGTTAGAATCCGAGGTTGATGAAGGGGTATGGCAGTGGTTGTGTTGTGACCGTTCAGACCAGTATTTATAATCCAGAAAATACTGAAGCGTTAAAGGGCGGCACTGCCGGCCATAATGGGCGGCACTGCCGCCCTAGCTAGGACACTCTGTTGTGGATGGAATTTTGGCTGGTGTCTTGGCTAGATGTAAAGATGTCAATATTGAAATATGAGCATTTGATTCAACAGATGACTGACTGTTCTAGAATCCCCCTTAATAGTATGGCTTTTCCTAAACTCAATATTCAAAATGTAAATGAATGAAACCTCCAAGAGCTAGAATAACCATCATTAGAATTGGGGTACCTCCATGATCTATATTACGTTCTCTTTTCATGATTCCCTGCTTGTCATCTCGATAAATCTCATTAGTCCTTAAATTAAGCTGTCATCAACACCAAAACCCACAATGGGGCTTGATTGCACTTTCAATCTCCCCCTTTTTGGTGATTGATGACAACCCAATTTAAGCTTACAAAGGATATAACATATTACTGATATTTATGAGTCATGGGTGTAGAGAGCTCCCCCTAAATACGTGACTTGAGTTTTGAATTCTCAAATTGGTATGAAAAACCAATGTTCACATAAAAGTGATTTGGGGCCTCCCCCTACATCCATGCCTACTGTGGGGTGCTTTAAACAAGTGTCACAAGAATATCTGTGATGCATATGACAGAATAAATGAGATATAAGCACTCAACCCTGGCTGGTATAGCATAGGGCGGCACTACCAGCCTTATAGGGCGGCACTGCCGCTCTGACTATAACAGTCAGGTGACAACCAAATTTTCACAGCAGATAGGATGAATCTAAAGTAATATAAAATCAGAATATGACAAGCTAAAATAGAATCCATAAATAGAGTCAAATAGGTAGCCTTATTACACAAATAGAGTTTTTAACGACTCTCAAACCTAACAAGATCTGGACATAAAGCACAGCGCAGCAAAGAAAAGAAATTGATCCCCCTAAACTTCTCCCCCTTTAGCCACAATTACCAAAAAGAGAACAGAAGAAAAAAAGAAAACCAATCACTCATCATCAGAACCACTGTCGATGCGGGCACGTCCGGTGACGTGGGTGTGTGAAGTGAAACGTGCTGAACATTGCGAAGGTGCTGCCCCAGCTAAAGGAGAAGGCCCTGGCTAATCCGTCGAAGGATGCGGCCTCCTGAAGTATGTGTGAAACAAAGCTGCCTGAACCTGTGGATCTGCCTCTGTAGGGTGAATCTCTGCACCAAGGTCCGGCTGCCTTGACGGCTCCTCAAAATGATGCTCCTATGGATACCTGTAGTACTGACTGAATGCCTCATATGAGTGTTGAAACTGCTGATCATTTGGCTGTTTGTCATGGTGCTCCTGTGGCTGATCCTGCTCCTCATCAGAAGAGGAAAGGTGAGGCAAGTTAGGGAACTGAGGTGGTGGCTGCACTGGTGGAAGAGGTGACAGCCCTGCCATCTCCCTAGCAGTCTTCATTGCTTCCCTGTTTTCTAATCTATCCTCATAAACAGTCTGTGAAGTATACGCACAATGACCAAAGATTGCTTTCATCCATGCACTCATTTCCCCCCACTTTGACTTTTTCTTTTGTTCCCTAGCCCTGGATGGCTTAGGAATATCTCTATGTGTAGCTCCAGAAGAGTGAAAGTCTACTGCCCCAGTATCTCCATGACCTCCAGAATGAGGGTGCTGAGTAGCTGAACTAAGTCCCCCTAAGCCACCATGTGTCTTTTTGATCTTATAAGTGGTGTGCTCACAATCTTTAGGGAACCACATGCCTGTCACTCTCTCAATCATAAACATGAGATAAGGAGCATAGGGCAAGGACCTCCTCCCA
Source organism: Saccharum hybrid cultivar R570 (assembly GCA_038087645.1). Taxonomy (NCBI): domain Eukaryota; kingdom Viridiplantae; phylum Streptophyta; class Magnoliopsida; order Poales; family Poaceae; genus Saccharum; species Saccharum hybrid cultivar. Next base: position 146,659 of record JAQSUU010000173.1, read on the forward strand.
TCATCCATGGCATATGCTAGCTCAACCCAGATAAACCTTGTGACATTAAACTTGTCACTAGTGGGAAACCTAGATAACACATTAGTGATGTAGCCATTCAAATCTGTTGCGTTGTCCTTAGGGTTAAGAGTGTTCCTGAAGAGATTGTGCATGATGTAATAGAAGCTCTTCAGCTTGGTTTTTGACCAATCAGGAACAGCAAGATCTTGATCCTCCCACATGAAGCTAACTTCCATTGGCTCAAGACAACATACATTATGAATTCTCTCATATCCCCTGTGAATGTGTCTGAAACCAAGAATGCGACATAAGGTGACAAAATCAATGCAATAATGTTGCCCATCAGTCATCAATTGAAGCTCATCCACTTCCCTATTCCAATAGTAAGTGGCATGGAATTGTGCAAGAATTTCCTTGTTCCAATCATACCTGAAACTCATGATATCTGTCATCTCAAAGCGGTCACAGGTTTTGATGGCTGTAGCAAACTGATAATCATCTCTGTTCTCCAGGTCACCAAAATCAATGTACTGCATCTTGTTGATCTTGCCCTTTGACTTGGATAGAATGGCTATGGCATAAAAATCAAATTGGAAAGCATTCCAAAATCTATAATCAATTCCATTAGATCTATCAGAGGAGTAAGGATCAATCTCTCTAGCTTCACCTATCTTTTTTCAACTCATAGAATAATCAATGACTTTATGATTGTCACTGTTTTGGGGAGGATTGAGGTTGAACACGTCAGTGTTTTCTCTCATGTAGCTGCTATCAAACTCTAAGATGTGCAAAGGAGAATCAGGCCACACATGAATGGTCCTTCCCATCTTCTGAATTCTTTATTCTTCAGTAAGGTCTTCATCAAGATTTCTATCACTGGCAATGTAGGATGCCTGTCCCCTACCTCTTTTGACCTTGTGTTTAGTTGACAACAACTTTCTTTTTCCATGGTCCATCTATGCAATTAAAATGAGACTAGATAAGAAACTGTATATGACAAAATTTAGAAGAGGTTGCAAACAGGGGTTAACAATAGGAGGAAATTTGGAGAATAATCGAATTGAGAGCTTGCTGTTTGAATCAGCAGAGGTAGGGCGGCACTGCCACCCCCTAAGACCGGCACTGCCACCCTCAGTAACTCTCATGAATTTTCTCTAAAGTTCCTTCTCTCGGTAACAGATGTTTTCAACTACTTCTATACCTTGTCAAAGATTTAGAATCACAGTCTACCGAAAAGAAAGTGATGCCCTAGCCAAGGATTTGTAAGATTGAATATATCACAAACTAAAACAATATTTAAGGTTTGGATCCAGTCCATTGGGGACTTCCCAAACTGATGAACTAGGCATTGGCTGGTTGAATCATCCAGGGGTGGCACTGTCGGCCCCCTAGGGTGGCACTACCGCCCTTGCCCTATTCACCCAAAAGGGGTAGAACCAAATCGACCACATCCAACCCTTATTCCTTGTTCCAATCCCTTTATACTCCATCTAGAAACTGAAATCCCCGACCAGAACCACCACATTGCATAGATAGAGAGAAAACAAGTTAGGGTTAGGGTTTCACCTTGCTTCCAAACGTTGGAGTGAGGGGGAAAGAGGAGAGTGCTGCCTTCCACAAGCAGCAACTCCACCAATGTCGCAGCAAGAACTTGGTGGAGGAGTTGGAGCAACAATGCCGGGCAAGGGGGATGGCAATGGATCTCCAAGAGCACTTCTATGGAGGGAGAGGAGAGGTGCTCGGGTTCTGGGTGAAACAATGAGGATGGGGTCGGGAGCCTGAAGCATTGGATAGAAGATAAAGAGGCCCATGACCCAGCCAAAATCCACAGTAAACCCGTGAAGGGTTCATGGGCGGCACTGCCGGCCCTATAGGGCGGCACTACCGCCCTGCTGATTTGGCAGGTATTTGGCTAAAACCTGTTTGACTGTTCTTCATATAGAACATGGACATATATATCTAAGGATTATGACCAGTAAGCATTCAACATTACAGACAATGGTCACAACCCTTAGGAGGCCTTTTTGAAAAACATTTTGAAACACAAAATTGAATCTTTTCACAAACTTTTCCTATGTCGCTAGGTTGTCAAATAGAGGTGTGCTATAGTTCCAACCACGTTACAAGAATCAAGTATATTTAGCTCACTACGCAAAGCACAAAACCTTGACTCATCGAGAGGTTTAGTGAAAATATTGACTAGTTGTTTTTCAGTGCAAACATGGCGAATTTTGATATCTCCTTTGATTTCATGGTCTCTCAAAAAAATGATGACGGATGTCTATGTGTTTGGTTCTTGAGTGGCTTACGGGATTGTTTGCTAGTTTAATTGCACTCTCATTCTCGCATAGGAGTAGAATTTTGGTAAAGTGACATCCAAAATTTTGTAAAGTTTGTCTCATCCAAAGTAGTTGAGCACAACAAGCACCGGCTGCAACATACTCAGCTTCGGCGGTGGATAAGGCTACACAATTTTGCTTTTTAGAACTCCAAGACACTAGAGATCGTCCAAGGAATTGACATGTCCCCAAAGTGCTTTTTCGATCTACTTTGCAATCGGCGTAATCAGAATCTGAATACCCAAGCAAATCGAACTTGGAGCCCTTGGGATACCATAAACCAAGGTTAGGAGTGTGTACTAAATATCTCAAGATTCTCTTAACAGCCACTAAGTGGCACTCTTTTGGGTTAGCTTGAAATCTAGCACACATGCACACACTAAGCATTATGACCGGCCTAGATGCACATAAGTAAAGAAGAGAGCCAATCATGGAACGATATACCTTTAAATCCACGGCTTTCCCTTCCTCATTGAGATCAAGATGTTCATTGGTTGGCATGTGAGTTTTGATAGGCTTTGCATTCACCATGTCAAACTTATTTAGCACATCATGGGTGTACTTGGTTTGGCATATAAATGTCCCTTCCTTCAATTGCTTGACTTGAAAACCAAGGAAGAATTTCAGCTCACCCATCATGGACATCTCAAATCTCTTAGTCATGATCCTACTAAACTCTTCACAAAAAGAATTATTAGAACTACCAAATATTATGTCATCGACATATATTTGGCATACAAAGATATCTCCATTAATTTTGTGAGTGAAAAGGGTAGGATCGGCTTTGCCTATGTCAAAGTCTTGTTTGAGCAAGAATTCCTTAAGGCATTCATACCATGCTCTTGGTGCTTGCTTAAGCCCATAGAGCGCCTTTTGGAGTTTGAAGACATGGTTAGGGAACTTGGGATCTTAAAATCCTAGTGGCTGCTCCACATAGACCAACTATTGTATTGGGCCATTGAGAAATGCACTCTTGACATCCATTTGATACAACTTGAAGTCATGATGGGCAGCAAAGGCTAGAAGCATTCGAATTGCTTCAAGTCTTGCCACCGGTGCATATGTTTCCTCAAAGTCTAAGCCCTCTACTTGAGTATAACCTTGTGCCACTAATCTTACCTTGTTCCTTGTCACCACACCATTCTCATCTTTCTTGTTTTGAAAGACCTACTTGGTTCCTATCACATTTGTGTTGGGTCTTTCCACTAAGGTCCACACTTGATTTCTCTCAAAGTTGTTGAGCTCTTCTTGCATAGCCATAACCCAATCCGAATCTTCAAGTGCTTGATCTACCTTCAAAGGTTCCAAAGAGGAAACAAACGAGTAATATTGACAAAAACTTGCTATATGTGAATGAGTTGTTACTCCCTTTCGAATGCTTCCAAGGATGTTGTCAGCGGGGTGATCCCGTTGAATAGTTTGGCGTAACCTTGGATACTCAACATCTTCTTGTTCTTTTTCTGAACCTTCAGCTTCTTCTTGTTCAAGTATGGGCTCTAAATTCAGCCCTTCAGGTGATGTAGTTGTTGTAGAGGTAGCAGCAGCTGCTGAAGTAGGGGCGGCACTATCGGCCTTAGGGGCGGCACTGCCGCCCTACTGGTTTCCAACAGGTGTGTGCTGCAATGTTTGATCGAGTACGTCAGTGGAATCTTGTACAACAACATCTTGAGGTTCCTCATGAACTGTGGCTTGACTTTCTAGTGGCCTAATGTCGCCAATAGCCATTTGCTTGATTGCTTCACATGGTGGATCCTCCTTTCCTACAACACTTAAATCAACTTGCTCTTCTTGAGAGCCATTAGATACATCAAATGTCACATCTATTGTGACTTCAACTCTACCAACGGTTTTGTTGAAGACACGATAGGCATGCTCATTTGATCCATAACCAAGAAGAATGCCTTCATCAACTTTAGGTGCAAATTTAGAGGTTTTAGGTCTTTTGTTAAGTATGAAACACTTGCACCCAAACACTCTAAAGTATGACACCTTTGGTTTGTTACCGGTTAGAAGCTCATATGAAGTCTTTTGTAGTTTCTTGTGTAGATAGAGACGGTTGATGGCATGACAAGCGGTGTTGACGGCTTCACACCAAAAAATATTCGAAGTCTTGTACTCATCTAGCATTGTCCTTGCCATGTCAATGAGTGTTCTATTCTTCCTCTCTACTATACCATTTTGTTGAGGGGTGTAAGGAGCTGAGAACTCATGTTTGATGCCCTCTTCATCAAGAAACTCTTCAACTAAGGTGTTCTTGAACTCGGTCCCATTGTCACTTCTCACTTTCTTGATAGGGAGACTGAATTCTCTTTGTGCTCTTCTCACAAATGTCTTTTACTTTCTCTTGTACCTGAGACTTATCAAAGACAAAGAACACCCAAGTGAAACGGGAATAATCATCAACAATAACCAATCCATATTTGTTACCCCTGATACTAATGTAGGCAACCGGTCCAAAGAGATCCATATGAATCAACTCCAAAGGTTGAGTGGTGGTCATGATGCTCTTTGGTGGGTGAGGTACACCTACTTGCTTTCTGGCTTGGCATGCGCTGCATATCCTATCTTTCTCAAAGTGAACATTCGTTAGTCCAAGGATGTGTTCATTCTTTAAAAGTTTGGCCAAGTTCCTCATCCCAACATGAGCTAGTCGGTGATGTCATAGCCAACCCATTCTAGATTTTGCCACTAGACAAGTCTCAAGCTTTGCTTTACTTTTTTTGAAGTCAACTAGGTAAAGCTTGCCCTTCAAGCGACCCATAAAGACAATAGAGGAATCCTCCCTTTTAAAGACTTCTACACCCTTATCCATAAAGAGACAATTGTACCCTATCTCACATAATTGTGAAACGGATAACAGATTGTAACTTAACAAATCAACATGTAAAACATTTGAAATTGAATGTTCAAGAGTTATAGCAACTTTACCAAGACCAATCACATCCCCTTTGAGTTGTCACCAAATACAATGTTCTCATTTGTGTTGGTCATTGGGGAATATGATGAGAACATACTCCTCTCTCCGGTCATATGATTTGTACAACCGCTATCAAGCACCCAACTTGATCCACCAGAGGAGTATGCCTGCAAAACAAGTTTAGTTCCTTGATTTAGGTCCCCAAATGATCTTGGGGCCTTGCATGTTAGTCACAAGAAACTTAGGAACCCAAATAGAAGTGTTAAGAAAGGTATTTCTTTCTTTGCCAACATATTTGGCAATCACTTCTCCTTTGTTGTTGTTCTTCAACATGAAACAAGAACTCAAGCTTTGTCAAGGTGCATAGGCCTTTGATTGATAAGAGTATCTATTTGGAGTGGCCCATATTGATCCTTTTGGTTTCTGCACCTCATTTTTCACTATGTAGACCTTGCCACTAGCCTTGTCATGAGCAGAAGAAGAATAGGTGGCCTTCCCTTTTCTGCGGGGGGCGGCACTACCGCCCTTCACAGCGGCACTGCCGTCCGTAGGTGGCAGTGCTGCTCGGGGCTGCTTCTGTGCTGCCATTTGTGCAGGCCTCTCTGTACCTATTTGTCCTTTGCTCATGAACTGGACACACTCATACCCTTTTTCAATCTTTCTTCCATTTATTTTTCCTCCTTTGATGTGCCCAAGCCCATCCTTAACGAAAGGATGTATTCCATTCTTGTATTGTGTTTTCTTTTGTTGATTCTCTTTGAAAACATATTTCTTGTCATCCATGCACTTTTCACTAAGCAAAGCATTGATCCTAGTGATCTCCTTTTTCATTGCTTCCATGTTTGCAAGGTTAGTGGAATAAATATTTAAATCAAGATTATAACATTTACCACAACCTTGGCTAGAGGAAGGAATAGAGGTGTCATTTGTGTTAGAGAGGAGTGGGGTGCTCTCGCATAGAAGATTATATTGCTTCTCAAGTTTGTGTGCTTTTCAACTAAGACACAATACTTGTCATTGAGTGCAATATTAGCCTTCTTTGTGAGAGCATGTTCTCTTTGTTCTTCAGCCAAGGCCTTGTTCAAAGAGTTCACCTCACTTCTCTCTAACTCACAAGCTTCCTTGCAGCCAATATACAACTTTTCGGTTTCCTCAAGATATTCATCTCTATCAGCTAGCTCAGCTTTGACACTTTCTAATTCCTCCATTAGAGTTATGATGAAGAGCTTGGTTTTAGGATCCAATTTCTTTGTCAACTTAGCATATTTGTCAACATCACTAGTATCATCATCACTAGAATCACTAAGTTCACTACTAGAGATGTCACTAGGAGGTGGAGGAGGTTTGGTTCTTCGTTTTACCTTCTCACCCTTTGCCGTAAGACAAACATGAGTGGAGAGGTGGTCATCATCATCGGACATGTCATTGTTGAAGAGCCTTGGTGTAGAGGATGGCTTTTGAATGACTATGCTTGCAATCTTATCATCCTCATCATTTGAGGTCTCTTTGGTTGAATCCCACTCATGCCCGATATGTGCCTCTCCCACTTGCTTGTACCTTCTCTTTTGCTCAAACTTGACTTCATTGTTGTCCCTCTTGTATTTGTTTTCTTTCTTGTCATAGGGACACTTAGCAATGAAATGCTCCGTGCTTCCACAATTGTAGCAAGTTCTCTTTTTCTTGCTTGGAAATTTTCTTTGCACCACTTTGTATCCATTCTTCTTTAGGCCCTTGTGATATATCTTTATGAACAATGCCATGTCATCTATCTTCATGAAATCAGCCCCATCATCTTCATCTTCACTTGAGGATGAAGTAGTTTCATCATTTTGTTGATTTTGCTAGATTTGCTTGTGTTGACTTGTTGATGCTTGCTTGCTGCCCTTTTCTTTGTTGGAGAAGCTTCTCTTGCTTGTCTTGTTTGCTTTGAGAGCTACATCCTTGATCTTCATGCCATCGAGATTTGCTTGCAACTCACCAAGCTTTTTCCTTTCATTTGCTTCTTCTCTTTGCATGTCAAAGGTCAACAATCTACCAAGCACATCATTTGGAGTGAAGTGCTCAAACTTCTTATCTCTAATCAAGGTGACCACGGTCTCATTCCTTGGTGAGTAGTCTTCCAACATAATTTTCACCACTTTGTGATCATCTATCTCATCACCACCATAGCCTCTAATCTTCCCAACCAAGGTCATCAATCTATCAAACATCTCTTGTGGCCCTTCATCATCAACGATCACAAATCTATTGAGTTTGGCCATCAACAAATCAATCTTTACTTTTCTCACTTTATCAACACCTTCATGTGAAAGATGCAAAGTATCCCAAATTTGATTTGCAACATCAACATTCATCACTCTATTGTATTCATTTCCATTCAAGGCACTAAGAAGTATGCTAGTGGTTTGGCCATTGAGATGGATAGCTGCTATCTCTTCATTTGTAGGTTCTTCAGGATCTTCCGGTGCCTGAAATCCATTCACAACAATCTCCCAAAGACCGGGGTGAAGACCAATAAGATAAGCTTTCATCAAATGTTTCCACTTGGCAAAGTTAGTTCCATCAAAGTGAGGTAACTTGCCGGCGGGAACATTTATGAAAGACTTGCGATCATGGTTAGTCAAATAAGAATAATTAAAGGATACAACTGCATATTTCTTCTTGTTGCTACTGCTGCCCTTATCCTTTATTTCCTTCTTCTTTTCACCCTTGGAGGCATGGTAGGAGGCATCATCATCAGCATCGTCCGAGCTACTTGATAGCTCACTTGATGATGCATCATGTGCCTTCTTTCCCTCCTTTGCTCTCGCTGCCCTTCTCTTGATTCTTTCTTGTCTCTTGATTCTTCTAACTTCTTTTCTTTTCTTTTCTTTTTCTCTTCTAATCTTTTCTCTTCAATCTTCTTCTCTCTTCTTGATCTTCTTTCTCGCTTCATCTCCCCATCGGTGGTCTTGACGGGAGGAAGAGAGGTGGAGCTTGCCGTCGATGCTGAGAGTTCACCGCTACTGCCATCCTCTATGACAACGGCAGCTGCTCTCTCATCAACACGACCACCTCCGAAACCTTCTACTCCTTCCATACTTCATGTGGTGAAGCGTATGCGAAGTAACCGGCTTTGATACCACTTGTAGGATCTCCTAGAAGGATATGAAGCCTAGAGGGGGGGGGGTGAATAGGACTATAAAAATTTAACTTCAAACGTAATCAGACCAGAGGGCGGCACTGCCGCTCTCTATAGGGTGGCACTGACGCCCTTCAAAAATTGCTCAGTTTACTATGAGATTTTGCAGATATAAACTAGATGTCCTGAGCTACTCAATATTGCAGAATCAAGATAAAGTCCAGCTCGAAGACTAGATACCATAGAAATAACTTTCTAGCTCAAATCAAATCCTCAAACCCTAACAATGTCTATGCAAGTGTATATGAAAGATAACAGCACACGATAGACAAGGATTTACTCCATTGTTCAGCTCGCCACCAAGGCTTGCCTACCTCCACATTATTGAGGTTAGCCACAAAGGCAAGGAGCTTAGCAACTCCCCCTTGTTCTCAAATCAAGAAATCAAATCCTTGAAGAGAGGGGTGACTTCTTAGCTGCACGAGTTGCTTACAAACCTCCCTAGGCTGCTACACGAAGGAGGCAAGCTCAAGGGCGACGCCTAGCCGGCTAGGAGCAAGCTCCAAGAGTAACAAACCCTAGAACTGCTGGCCAAACGTGAACCAAATGCTCTTAGACTTTGGGAAGTAGTAGATCCACTCTCTACAAGTGTTTTGCTGCCTTTCTCTCAAGTTTTGATGGTTGGAATCGAGGATTAGCTTGGAGGGTGAAGGAGCAACAATGAAGAGTAAGAGAGGTAGAGCTTGGTCTGTCTGTAACGGTTAGAATCCGAGGTTGACGAAGGGGTATGGCAGTGGTTGTGTTGTGACCGTTCAGACCAGTATTTATAATCCAAAAAATACTGAAGCGTTAAATGGTGGCACTGCTGGCCTTAATGGGCGGCACTGCCGCCCTAGCTAGGACACTCTATTGTGGATGGAATTTTGGCTGGTGTCTTGGCTAGATGTAAAGATGTCAATATTGAAATATGAGCATTTGATTCAACAGATGACTGACTGTTCTAGAATCCCCCTTAATAGTATAGCTTTTCCTAAACTCAATATTCAAAATGTAAATGAATGAAACCTCCAAGAGCTGGAATAACCATCATTAGAATTGGGGTACCTCCCTGATCTGTATTACATTCTCTTTTCATGATTCCTTGCTTGTCATCTCAATAAATCTCATTAGTCCTTAAATTAAGCGGTCATCAACACCAAAACCCACAATGGGGCTTGATTGCACTTTCACTCTCGCCGACCATACCGCTGACTAGCGCTCGCAAACTGTCAACATGCTGCTTATCGGCCAGCATCCCGAATAATCCCGTTGCACCATCCTAGAGGGAAATCTGGACCCTGGTGATTATCGCCGAGGCTGCCACCATCCAATCTCCTTTTCCACCCTTTCGTGGAGGCGTGATCTTCAACGTCAGCGTCGACAGCCCTTCATGGGATGGAGAGAACGATGAGGACCACGCAGCACGCGTCAATAGAAACATCAACCGTGCGCAACGACGAGCGAATTAGTCCGCTATTGTGCTCGTCGAAGCCGCTCACAATGGGGAACTGCTCGACTCGCAAGGTCAACCTTGCCCTTTCTGCTGCAACCTCGACGACGAATTCATCCACGTCGATGGCCACGGAGTCTACAAGACCCCAAGCGCCAACTTGGCCATGGCTGCCAATGAGCTTGCTCGACTCGAGCAAATGCTAGTAGTCGCTAAGGTTGTTGTGATGCTCAAAGCTGTGCACTGCCAGGTCAACGAGATCCACCAAGATCAAGGACCCTCCTGCTCGACAAACTCAAATCACCGATCCACCACGCCAAGATCCAATCGCCGCCATGGCCAAAGCCGCTTCATCGACCAACAACACGATGGTGGACAATTCCTCTATGGCAGAGCTAGGGGGAACATTGTCAACAACCCTCCTCAGCACGTCAATGCCGCAGCTAACCAGGAAGTTGAACAAGATGTCCGAGCACACATCAACAACCTCTGAGATGCACGATGCCATATTGATGGGCGCCATTTCTCCTAGCATGAAGAGGAAGTACACTGGCGTTAGGAGTATGAGCGAGAATTTGGCAACTCGGATGCGGCCCTCCAGCCACTCAATGCTGGCAACACCATCGACCCCAACGGTGATGATCCTGAGGGACCTTGAGCTTTTACCCGAGCACTCCGAACACTCTAGTGGCCCCGTGGTTTCAAAATCACCAGGGTCGAGCCTATGAGGGGCGAATGAACCCACATAGTGGCTACAAGCTTATGCCACCGCCGTACGCGCTTCCGGGGGAGATACCATCATCGTGGCAAACTATCTTCCCATCATGCTCACACCGACTATGATAAACTAGCTCACGAGCCTCGCCCTAGATTCCATCAAAGCCTAGGAACAACTGAAGAAAGTTTTCACCGACAACTACATGGCTACGTGCACTCGGCCAAGCACCAAGCATGATTTTAATCACATTTATCAGAGTTCATTCGAGCTCCTCCGTAGTTACATCAGGCATTTTTTTCAAGATGCGAAATTCTATTCCCAACATCATGGAAGTAGAAGTCATCTCTGCTTTTGTCTAAGGACTCCATCACCGTGACCTCCGCTCCAAATTCAATCGCAAGCCGCCGAAGGGGATTGGTGAGATGATCACCACCATCGATCAGTATGTTGACGCCGAAGAAGTTAAAGTCCACCGCAACGAGGATACGGGCACTCACCGCCCTACTAGCCACAACAATGATCACCCTGATGAAAGATGGCATAGCGACCGCCATTATGACGATCGTGGCCACCATTAGGACAGTGGTCGTGGTCGACCAGAAGGGTCCAAAGCCAGCCAGTACTGACATCGCTGACCAAACAACATCGTGGCCATAGTTGATGAACCCCACGCCAAGCGAAACTATGATGAGCAATACAAGAAGATCCTTGAAGGCCCATGCCCCCTCCACAAGAACAGCAAGCACAAGATGAGGACTGCCTTGGCTTGGCCAAAGAATTCTAGACTAAGAATAAGGACAACGACAATGACGATGGCGCTAGAGATCACCGACCACCTAGGGACAACAACAATGCCTTCCAAAATCATGACAAAGTGGTCGCTACTATCTTCGGGGGCCTAGCTGCCTCTAAGAATAGAAGAGATTACAAGTTCACCGCCCGCTGGGTGCTCGCCGTCAACACAAGCGACACCATCACCGACCCCAGATACCGCCCCTAGTCTGAGGTCCCAATCACTTTCAGAAGGGCTAACTAGTGGGTGGACATCCCTTACATAGGGTAATTCCCCCTCGTCCTCGATGCAACCATCGAGAATGTACTCTTTAGAAAGGTACTCGTCAATGGCAGAAGTGCCTTGAACTTGCTCTTCGCCGGAGCCCTAAAGGAGTTGGGCCTCAGAATAAAAGACCTCACTCCCTCTGACTCCTCCTTCTAGGTGTGGTACCTGGCAGGGCGTCCCAACCTCTTGGAGAGATCACCCTCCCATTATAATTCGGCACGGTGAGCAATTTCTGTGTCGAGCACATCAACTTCTATGTCGCCGACTTCAACACCGCCTACCACGCCATACTTGGTCGGCCAGCTCTAGCCTAGTTCATGGCCATACCGCACTATGCCTATCTAGTGTTGAAGATGCCTATGCCTACCAAAGTCTTGGCCTTGCGGGCCAACCTCTCCTTCGCCTACGCCTGTAAGACAGAGAGTCTCTCTCACCAAAGCCACTGACCTCTCCATCCAAGCTAGCAAGGTCACTGATGCCAAGATGGTGCCCGCTGATGACCAGGAGATCCTAGTGCCGGAGCCTCCCTGTGCCTCCACCAAATCCAAGGAAATGAAGGACATCGACCTTAGCCTCGATGACCCCACCAAGATCACCAAGATTGGGGCTCACCTCGACCCCAAATAGGAAAGTGTGCTCATCTCCTTCCTACGTGCCCACACTGACATGTTTGCTTAGAAACCGGCAGACATGCCGGGGGTACCACGGGAGAAGATCGAGCACTCCTTGAATGTGTCGCCGAATGCCAAGCCGATCATGCAGAAGCTCCGCTGATTCACGCTAGACAAGAAGGAGGTTATTAGGGTAGAAATAAAATGGTTCCTAGCAGCTAGATTTATTAAAGAAGTGTATCATCCTGAGTGGTTAGCAAACCCTAATCTCGTTCAAAAGAATAATAAAGAATGGAGAATGTGCGTTGATTACACTAATCTCAACAAACACTGCCCTAAAGATCCTTTCGGTCTGCCTCGGATAGATGAGGTTGTAGACTCCACCGCCGACTGCGTGATGAGGGATATTTGGTCGTCCTCTTTGAGGGATGATAAACGATGTCTTGATCTGGTCGTCCTCTTTGAGGGATATTTGGGATGAGTACACTCAAGAAGCTATTGAAGAAGGACATGGTTAGAGGTTTGAAAGATGTTGTGTTTGAGAAGGACAAGCTTTATAGTGCATGTCAAGCCGGCAAACAAGTTGCAAATACTCATCCACGCAAAGCTTACATGTCAACATCAAGGGTGCTAGAGCTTCTCCATACGGATTTATTTGGACCTACAACATATGCAAGTTTGGGAGGCAACCTCTATTGTCTAGTAATTGTTGATGACTATTCAAGATATACTTGGGTGTTCTTTCTTCATGACAAGACTGAAGTGACTTCATCATTCAAGAAGTTTGCCAAGAGAGCTCAAAATAAATTTGATGTGAAGATCAAGAAGATAAGAAGTGATAATGGAAAAGAATTTGTCAACATAAACATAGAAGCCTATTATGATGAAGTTGGGATCAAGCATGAAGTTTCCGCAACTTACACACCTCAACAAAATGGCGTAGTTGAGAGAAAGAACTGGACATTGATCACTCTAGCAAGAACAATGCTTGATGAGTATAACACACTAGAGAGTTTGTGGGCCGAAGCTATCAATACCGCATGCTATGCTTCTAACTGCCTATTTATTCAATGTTTTCTTGAGAAGACTCCCTATGAGTTGCTTAATGGGAAGAAGCCGGATATCTCATTCTTTTCGGGTGTTTGGTTGCAAATGCTACATCTATAAGAAGCGACAACACCTAGGGAAGTTTCAAAGACGTTGTGATATTAGTTTTCTAGTTGGCTACTCATCAAAGTCCAAAGCATACCGTGTATTTAATCATTCCATCGGCTTAGTTGAAGAAACATATGATGTGGAATTCGATGAAACTAATGGCTCCCAAGGAGCACATGAGAATCTTGATGATGTAGGTGAAGAACCATTTAGGGAGGCTATGAAGAACATACTCGTTGGAGACATCAAGCCTAAAGATGATGATGAAGTAAAGATTAACAAGCCTTCTTCATCAAGTGTGCCACAAGATGATGATAAAGACATGAGAGAAACAAATGAATCCACATATGTCTCTCATAATCAAGTAGTGGCACAAGCTCAAGATGTTGATGCTCCACAACCTCCTCCCCAAGTGGTTGAAAGAAGAACAACTCCCCTACTATAATCACATCCACAAGATCTCATCATAGGAAGTCCATCAAAGGGTGTAATGACTCGATCACAAAAACTTGCTTCTTTCATTGAACATCACTCTTTTGTTTCTTGTGTTGAGACTACTTGTGTAGATGATGCTCTAAAGGATCTGGATTGGGTGAATGCTATGCATGAAATATTAAATAACTTCACCTGTAATCAAGTTTGTACACTTGAAGAGCGACCATAAGATGCAAGAGTGATTAGAACAAAGTGGGTGTTCCGCAACAAGCAAGATGATCAAGGTGTTGTTGTAAGGAACAAGGCAAGACTAGTAGGAAATGGCTTCTCTCAAGTTGAAGGTTTAGATTTTGGAGAGACCTTTGCACCGGTTGCAAGACTTGAAGCCATCTGCATCCTTTTTGCATATGCATCACATCATGATATGAAATTATATCAAATGGATATCAAAAGTGCATCTTAAATGGTTTCATAAATGAACTAGTCTATGTTGATCAACCTCCTAGGTTTGAAGACCCTAGATATCCTAATCATGTTTATAGGTTGTCCAAGGCGCTATATGGGCTTAAGCAAGCCCCAAGAGCTTGGTATGAGCGCCTTCATGATTTCCTCATTGAGAAGGGTTTCACCATTGTGAAGGTCAACACCACACTATTCACCAAGAAGCTTGATGAAGAAATCTTCATTTGTCAAGTATATGTTGATGACATCATATTTGGCTCAACAAATGAAGATGATTGCAAACAATTTGGTGAATTGATGTCAAAAGAGTTCGAGATGTCAATTGTAACAGAACCGTCCAAATTATAAGAGCACAAGTATAAAAACAATCACCGAGGTGATCAAATTCTCACACTTGAGCCCATATAACTCTGGTAGTCCAATGAAATCATGAGGGATTTCAAACCAACCAACATACAAGCCAAGATCGTAGTGATTCAACATAACAAGTCATATGTTACAACTATTTCACAAGTAATTCAATATACATCAGAGTTCAACATAGTTATTACAACTTACATTGAAAAGTAGCGGAAGCAAAGTAATTTGAAACTAACATTAATCTTATTTCAAATACATGCCAGTACCCCGGTCGACTTCCAACAAAAGCATTAGAGCTAAGGTAAATAAGAAGGATCATGCCCGTGATCACACTCCGCCACTAAGGCAGGAGCCAACCAACTCTTGCAGTCGCCATGATACATCACAACCTGCAACAAGTGGGGATAAAACCCTGAGTACAAGAAAGTACTCAGCTAGACTTACCCGTCAGAAACCAGAAATAAGGTGACACCAAGGATCATGCAAGGCTGATATAAAGTGGGGCTAGCTTGACAACATTTTGCATAAAAGCTTAATATAGATGATCAATCATTAATGCTTAAGCATCAAGTTAATTATCATTAACCTATCATCTATATTAGAACCTGTACTAGAGCACTCACTTTATTAGGAGCAAACAATATTAACCATAGCAGGTATAAATTGAGGCAACCTTTCCATCGTTATCCAATTAACCATCCGTTCAATTTAATGGAATCTACGTTGCCGCTGCTCAAGTCAAGTGCTCACTAACCGGGAGCAACGACGATTCGAATCGAATTCCTATCCAGCTGGAGGGGTATTTCTAACACTCACCGCACAGGCCCCTGCCAGGGTCGCACAAGCCACCTTTTCATATGATTTAGGAATTGTGGGTCTGAATGATGTCGCGACCCCAAGGGCGACACTCTGCCAGGTGATAGGGACACTAACCCCCCCTTGGTCTCACGCCAATGTCCCCAAGCACATCCTTTCTCTCCTCCAAGAAGCAACCTACCATTCGATTCCCGGCCTGAATCACATTACTCGGCTTCGCGGTCGGAATGACTTATCCGACCAACTAAGTGTTAGACTGCGTTCAACATGACTCAAGGACATACAGCGAATCGGTCCTTAAACGACTCAGATGGGGATAGATTCACACCCAAGACCTCCATGTCTTGTTGCTTCACTATCGTCATCCCGCCCGGTCTCATTTCATTTTATTAACACATGGTTCCATTCCACGATAGCAAATATAGCCAACCGTGCCATATATGAATATCCCTATATCTCACAGGTGACAGGAAATCACCTGACTTCTACCGCTTAAAGCAGGGCTAAGCATCTACTCAATCCTAGTCTATGTAGGATTCAAGGATTCATATATCTGGACAAGGAATGATATAATGCAGCAAGGTTTTCAACCAACTCCTACCACTTAATGCAACAATACTTATAACATATATAGAATTAATTGCTTTGAAGGTAGGAGGCTTATAATGCTCCGGGGCTTGCCTGGGATCCGACTCAAGTTAGAGTATGTCAGATGAAACCCGCTTGGCGAGCATTCTCCAATCAAGCACTCGTCCGAACTTTCTACCTTCGGGATGGATCCACCAACTCCATCTTCGGGTTTGGCTCCACATCCGGTCCTTCACGTGCTTCAGCTAACGTACCTAAATGAGGTGCAACAATGCATATGTATGAATGCATAGAAGTGCAATAAACAAAGTAATCATGCAAGCATACCAAAGTTCACATAAACACCTAGAGGTAATTAACTTAATCCTCACTAAGGCATAACATAGAAGACGGCAAGCACATCAATCAAGGCACAAGTCTTATAAGATTACAGGGTACCAGCCCAAGTACCATCAAGGATATGAGCCACACTTCCACACCCTAGCATGGCAAAGTTAACCCAAGCACTAGAACAAGAATCTGCTACTTTCTGGATATACATGCAGTAGCTGAGTAATTTAATCATAACTGGAGATCTACAACTCCAAATGACTTGCAAGAAGACATCATAGAAAGCTTATGAAATTATCTACATTTCATTTATAATCATCACAGCATGATTCCAAAGTTTAATATGTCGAATTTACACAAACACAGAAACTGGTCTAACAAGATAGAGAGCAAGCAATTTTGTAACCCAACTTTCAACAGTTATAACTCCTAAACCACATGGTAAAATGCCACCAAATTTTAACAGCAGCTATATACATAAATTATCTACAACTTTTGTATAAATAAGTTTCACAACAAAGCACATTATCATGAAGAACTTTGCTAAGTTCCCAGATCTGTCCAGAAACCTCATTTGCAAGAAATAATTACTAACTTATGTTGCAAACATATAATTAGACAAAACCAACTTTACCAACATGTCACACATGACTAATTAACACCAGAAAACATAGTGTCCATTCCTAAATAATTTCTTTTAATGCATTTTCTTAATTTATTTAGATAATTTGGTGGAATTATGAACACATATCAAACGTGCATAATAAATTCTACCAAAATTGCAGAGGCCTACACATGCTCCCAAAAGTCTACTGTCCAAATTTCAATCCATTTGGGCAAGTATATCAAGCTCTATGAAAAAGACAAATAGCTAATACAATAAATCATGTAAGAGCAAGTTAAACCTAAAACTCCATATTTTCTATGAACACAAGGCCCTAGCATGAATCAATATGATATATAAACATCATACTAAGCTAATGAAACAACATTTTCCATTTTATCAATTATATATTATTTACAAGCTATTTATCAAGCCATAAATAAGTTAAATCAATAACTTGATCATACAGTAAGCAATGACCATGAAATTTATACCATAGTACATGCATAGCATAACAAGACTACCTTAAAAATTTCACAACATTTGGAGCAACACAACTCAAGATATAAAATAACAAGCAATATAATGTAGGTTTCCTTATTTATCAAGGTTAAATCAAAACCTTAAGAAAATAGTGAACAACTAGTGTGTTTAATATTTTTCCTAGCAAGTACATGTCAACACAAAATTAACAAAGCAAGAATCACTATTTTTGGGATTCTAAAACTCAAGATATGGCTCTGGTCAAGTTTATAAGCATTTTTGGAGCATTTTTAAAGCTTAAATAAAGACACCAGAAAACTTCTACAAACATCTAACACTTTATGACTCCACTGCAAAGATCTTTTCTCAAGGTTTCCAAAAAGTCCACTTTTGCTATTTTTGAAATTATCCAGCATGAGACATGAATTTTAGAAGATTTAACAAAATTCTGAAATTCAAAAACGAAATTAACTAATTCACCCTAGATCTGCTAGGTGCACCCAGACGTGTACCCCAACTGTGCCTCTCATAACGCTGACATGTGGGACCTGCTGCCGGTTGGGCCCACCTGTCATGCTCACACACAGAGAGACAGAGAGAGGAGAGGCGCCGGTCCTCTTCCTCAACTCGGCCGAGCAGGGGAGGCGGCCTCCGGCGAGGGGAAAGGCCAGCCTGCGGCTCGCCTGCGGCGGAGGAGCAGCGCGGGAGCTACGTGGCGGCGAGGCGCATCCAAAGGCGGTCGCGGCTTGGCCTGAGAAGGTCGGAGGAAGCGGGGCCACGCGGAGCAGCGGCTCACCGACGGCCGTGCTAGCGGCGCCGGCCCGCCGTGGTTGCGCGCGGGGGTTGGAATGCAACGAAGTGAAGGCGATGGAGCTCACAGTTGGGGCCGTGGTGACTCGAGGTGGTCTGGCCACGATGACCGGTGACCCGACGGCCGGCAATGGCGGCAGCGGCCGCATTCGCGCGAGGGGAAGCAATGCCGGTGGTGGACGAGGGACGGGGAAGCCCAAGGGGGTCACGTACGCCCGCGGAGCTACTCGGAGCGGTGGGAACGCAGTGGCGGCCAGAGCTCTACTCGGCGGCTGCCATGGCGGCCGCGGCGGCGTCTGTGCCCACGCGTGCGCGTGCTACGAGCGAAGCGAGGGCGAGCGAGCGAGCGGGAGCTGGGCAGTGAGGGCACGCGAGAGTGAGGACGAGCTCAGCTCCCCATTCCAGGCGTGAGGAAGGGCAGGGCACGCGGCATCGGTGCGGATGCGTGTCAGCACGGTGGGGTGCAGAGCCGGGCATGGCCGCCACGCAGAGGAGGACGTGTCGGCCGTTCGTGCATTGTCTCGAGCACGTGGTGTATGTCAAAGTGGCTGAGGTTGGAGGAGATTTTGGGCTAGTTACGGGCTGATTTGGACCATGGGCCAAAAAGGAAGTTTGTTCACCACAGAATACTCTCCAACTTTGATTAAGAGGTCACAGCCATTAAGGTTATGGATCAGTGGCTAATTAACGTCCAAGTTAGCATTGTCAACATATTTGACCATGATCAAGGAAACCCAAAAAGGGTGATCAAAACAGGATCCAATTTAAGTCAACTTCTTCCTAGACCTTCCCCATATGGTTAGCTCCAACTTTTATTAAGAGGTCCAACCAAGTTGCTTAATAAAAATTGGAGAACGCGGAATGCCAACGTGTCGATGTCCGTCTAGTGACAAAGTAAACTTCTGCTGTTTTGGGAGCTATTTTTGAAGATCCAATTTAACTCCAAATTTTATGAGACTTGTTTCATTATTTCCACCATGAAAGGTATTCCAACTCATATTAAGGAATCCAATGGAATTACCACATGAATTTGGACGATAAAATGTCGCAAAGTAGCCAACTTGCTACTGTCACTACAAGGACTTAGAATATTTTTCTAAGTGCTGAAAACAGCAGTTGAATCCACATTGTGATCTCTATTTGACTAGGTTAGACGCCAAACTAGCTCTTGACCATTAAACAAAGTTTGTTCTACACAAGATGAATTACAACTTTTGTTTAAGGTCAAACCTCATAACTGGTACAGAAGTCAAACTTTCACTTTGGTCAAAGTATCAACTCGATAAAGCCAAAACTAGGGTTTTAGGCCAATCGGGGCAATTTCTTGACATTTGCTCAACATGAACCCTTCATGACTTTTGTTGTGGAATTAATCTAGAGCCATTTGGGTAAATTTTTAAAGCTTGGTTGATGATCTATAGTTCCATTAACTTAATGGGGCAAATTCCAATAGGAACGGAACTTATCATTTCATGTGACTTTTTGATTCCGAACTTCATGAAACTTTTCCAGGGATTAATATAGATAGTTACTGAGGTGAGACATGTGAAGATACTTTGATAGCAACACCCAAACCTATATCTTTTAATTGAGCCTATATGTAAGCAAGGATGCAATATCCAAGTTTAGGTTAGGGTTTATTTCCATAGGTTTGACTTTGGCATCGTCATCTCCACTAATCTATCGTGTTTGAGCTTAAACCCACTACTTAATTGGTGATAAACACCTAGGGTGTTACAGCCCTCCCCCCTTAAAAGAATCGTGTCCTGAGATTCGGAATGGAAGACCTTTTAAGGAAGAGAGACATGTTATCTAGTTCCCAACATCAGCTATAGCATTCAGCTACAAAGCTTCAACATTGGTGAACAATTTGACCAAAGGCACTTTCTGATACTTACTCTTCATGGTAAAATTTGTATGAAGAATTTCCTTCATTGACTTCCATGAAGCATTGTTACTTTGGGAGGAATCCAAGATAGCATATACTGCATTCTCAGTGTACGAAGATCATTTGGTCCATGAGTGAACCACTCACAAGTATCTGATTCTTTAGTGACCACAGCATAGTCCATATGAACTTGACATTAGACCGAAATATTCAGAAGTATACTCGTTGAAATGGCTCTATGTTCACATGATTTTGAAAAGCAGCTCTCTACCAAAATGGCTTGAGTACAACCTTCCAAAAGGGTGAGATCATAGACGACAAATATACTCTGAGGCTATAGGATACTGACTAACCAATAGACAGGGTCTATGTTGGTCATAAATGTTCCAACATTCAGACACCAACTAAAGGAAAACTACTTGTGGTCCCATGTGTGCAGTTCTCTTTCTCTGACGACAACACTGTATTATCTAAGTCTGTCGAGGGGTCAATGAATGTGATAGCTGACTCTGTTGGCTTCGTATTCCTGTCAACAGCTACCTAATAAGATTCTTTTATCCAAAGACAACAGTTATCTGGGTTGAATCAGATGCAACCTCTTGGTAAAAACATGTATAAGGTACCAAAATATGTCATCATTGGAAATTAATTCCCAAAGAAAGACATAGCGAGGCCTTAAGGACAACAAAAGTTGTAATATTTACTAAACCACGGGGAGTAGTCTACCACCAAGCGATTGAGTAAAATTTTCCTTGGTGACTTAGTTGTACTGTAAGTTGAGTTGACTTGCAGCATAACAACTTTGTCAGGCCAACTTTCACCTGAGGCTTCCTCTTTGGGATCAAATAGTAGCTCTAAGATAGGAATCTGTTGTTTGACACTTCTCAAATTGCTTTCGAATATTCCTCAACACTTTGTCCAATAAAGTTATGAACAAACTATTTGTGGCACCCAAGGACATAAGGATGTTGATCGAAACTAGGGCATATTTACTCTAATTCTTCACTTTAGTTGATAGAACACTTTGCACTATCTGGGTGATTGCCCAGGACGGAATTGACTTGATCATAATGGCTCTAGAAGATAGAATATCTCCCAAGTTGTTGGCTAGTTGATGAACTTCTTGTTGGTTATTGCTCTGTAAGACATAGCCTTCGTAGCTACCAAAGAGTCGTTACCTAGCTGGAGATTAACCTTCCTAATGGTAACTAATTAGTTGTCTCTCAACACTAAAAAGTTCTAAACCTTTACTCTTGATAGCCACAACTGTGGTCGATGCAGAACAGATGGTTGCCATCGAAGTTAACAGATAAAGAGTCACACCAGAGATGGTTGATTTCGATTGTATGGCCATTATGCATATAAAGGTTAAAAATTGCTTAATGTGATGATCGAGTCTTATCCAACGGATGACTCGTCCAACATTAATTGTTGTGTGTCCTTTTTATCCAATAGGAATGAGATACGTTGCTCACTAGATGATGTTCATCAATATTGGGACAACTAAGTAGAGTCACAAGTCTACCACTTCATGTGGTCTGTTAATGTTTATGTCGGTGATCTGTTCTTCAAAGTTTATCCTCTTAGCAATTTCAGGAGAAAGCTCTACTACTTTTGGTTCAAGATATGGATCTTACGATACGATATGGAAAGATAACCAAGGAACATCTCACAAGAAAACCCACATCGATGTAGTTCCATAATGGGCTATGACTAGCAACCTTGATACCAGCGCGTGCCCAGTAGCACAACCATGTGCCGGCCGGTCATAAGGAGGCCCTAGGTTTCATCGCGGCACCATAGAATGCTAATCGTAACACCATTACCGAACATACGCCCGATGAGGAATTTCAAATGACACAGATTGGGTGGTCCGAACAAGCACCATACCAAGGAGAGATAGCAAGTAAAGGTAGTCACAGGGTTTAGAATCAACAGGGAAGCTATCCGTAGATCAAAACACCTCACAAGAGAACATAGCTCAAGCAGACATTGGAGAAATTTCAAACAAATGGGCTTAAGCAACCAATACAAGGCACAAGGCTCACCCAACATAAGCATTTATCTCAAGCATGAACTAACTACAAGTTTAGCTCTAAACAAACGCTAGCTAAGGGAGCCAACTTAGCATGTGCATAGAATCTGGACAACAGCACAGTAGTTACTTGTCTCAACCATAACTAAGGTTGTAGACCTCCTATAAAGGTGATCCTAGACTTTCTGGAAAGCTTAGGAAGTTTTCCACGCGTTTGTTATTCATACCAAAAGCTAAATCACAGGTTAGCATGGTCAAACATGCTAATGTTTCAGATCTATACCAATATGGACAGAAAACTGACAAGAACTTCAAAATGCATAACTGGAGTTCTAGGGACACAACAAGGCTGAACCTTAACTTTATGTAAAGCTTATTAAGTTGTCTATAACTTTATTATTATCATATTAAGATGATTCTATAGCTAACAAGGCCAAACAAGATAAAGAAGACATCTCTGTCCAGATTTGGACAGATTCTGTCATTCCACTTGGCAAGCTCATAACTAGAGATTTAGACCACCAAAATCAGTGCTATATGACATTTTGGGAAGCTTAGAAAAAGTACTACACTTCTTCTATTATCTCCAAGACAAGATTCCATATGCACATAGGTCAATCAAAGCAAACATTCAGATCTGTTCTGAACATAAGCAGAATCTTGACAACAAACTTCTAAAATTCATAACTCTAAAACCGTAAGACCTGGGGTCATGAAATTTTAGGACAAGCTAGAGAAGTAAGTTTGCTACAACTTTGGTATTCTCTATAACTACAGAAAATAAATTTATGACCACGAAAGCATCAATACATCAGAAACCGTTCTAGCAGCCAACGTTCAATAAGCAAAACAAAGCTTGCCTTTGTTCTACTTAACAAGAGAGCACACAAACATGTTATTCTAGTAGCTCTAAATTTTGTTACCTGAGACCAACATGAATTTAATTTGTTCACAAGA
The DNA here is from genome assembly GCA_038087645.1 of Saccharum hybrid cultivar R570. Lineage (NCBI taxonomy): Eukaryota > Viridiplantae > Streptophyta > Magnoliopsida > Poales > Poaceae > Saccharum > Saccharum hybrid cultivar. The sequence continues at coordinate 169,837 of JAQSUU010000173.1, forward strand.
ATCAAAATTACTTAAGTGAGGTCTAAAGCATTGGCAAACGCTTGGGTGAACAACATATCCACCACTTGGCTAAGCTAGAGGATATCTCTAAGTTCAAGCATGTAGCCACACTTATTTCTAGTAAGGCTAAGCACACATTTTTCTCAAGCAACATGGAACAAGGCATTTTTGTTTTACTTCACTCAAGAAAGATAGTGTAACACATTAATCACAAGTTACGCACTATAGAACAAGGGTGAGAGGAGCATAGCTATGCATAAAGCAACAATCATGAAGATGCATGCTTCGTCCTATTCGTCCTCACCAGATTGCCAACCTAAGGTGGCGATCACGTTCTATGTTGGTGGCATAACACGCACTCTCTCGATATATAGCTAGTCGTCAGCTACATTCGACTTACGCATTCGTTGTTAGCGTACCTGCAGAAAAGTTTCATTGCAGCCCAACAATTCCCCAATATAAGGCACACAATGAAAGCAGTAAGTAAAATTTTTAAGTACTCCCATATACATATACCCCTGTATACGTACATGTAGTACCAAAACTACCCGAATCATCAATCTCCCATAATTAAGTACCTTCATATATTGAAAGCATCTAGGCCCCGAGGTTTGGTTTCGGCAATTGATGACAACGCTTTATTACCATGACTAACGTGTGTTTTGCAGAAACTTTGGTAAGTTAGGTCATGGAGGTTTTAACTGCTTTGGGCACCATGGTATTCATGCCCCTTGATGGAAATCGTTTCGGTTTTCAAAAGAGTGACGTCAAGATTAAGGACGGTTAGTTCCGGATGTCGAGGTGTTGAGAGACATTTGGAATAGTCGTTAGGATCTTCGTTTTTCTCTTTTGGCCGTACTATAAAGGGGGGCATGAGCGGGTAGCTTGACCTAGGCGAGTCCTATGTTTAGGTGTGGTGCACACTTGTTAAACTTGGCGCTAGGTAGCTCTAGAATAGCTCAAAGTTCAGTTGGAAGCAACTTGGTTCAAGTTGTGACGTGTTTCGGAGTGTTTCGGGTTGTTTTCCCTTGACCGGACGCGGTCCTCGGCATGACCGGACGCGTCCGGTCAGTTCAGTTCCGCGGCTAGGGTTTCAGCTCTGAACATCGGACGCGGTCCTCGCGAGGACCGGACGCGGTGGTCAGAAGTCAACACGTGTCACTTGAGGGAAACACCCGATCAGACGCGACCTGGGTGTGATCGGCGCGTCCGGTCATAGTCCAGTAAGGTCCAGAGACGACCGGACGCGTCCGGTCATCACCGATCGGACGCGGTCGCGCGTCCGGTGCGAGTACAGTAAGCTCCCTGCACGATCGGACGCGTCCGGTCACCCCTGACCGGTGCGTCCGATCACTTAGGTGTTTTTCGGTTTTCGACCGTTACGAGCGACCGGCGCGTCCGGTCAGTACGACCGGCGCGTCCGGTCAGCTCGAGTTTTGCTGAGTCAGCAGGTAACGGTTCGTTTTGTCTGTGGGGTGTATAAATACATCCCCACCACCTCTTTTAGAGGTCTCTTGCTCATTTGATCAGCTGATAAACACCATTGGAGTGCAAGGTAGTGCAAGAGCACTAGTGAGGATAGAGATTTGAGAATCAAAGCTTGAGAGTCCCTCACTAGCGATTAGAGAGTAGCAAGTGTGCATCCACTTTCTCATTTGGGCTCGTAGTGGTCAAGTGAGAGTTCTAGCTTGTTACTCTTGGTGATCGCCATCACCTAGATGGCTTGTGTAACACTTCAAGTGTTTAGTCCTTAATTGCATTGCATTTGCATGGCATAAACATAAGCATGCATCATTCATGTTTGTTATTTTATGTGATGCAACACATATAATTATTCTAGGGTTTGTTTGATTTATTTCATGAAGTATTTGATAGTTGGTGTAACAAAAAGGTAAGGTAGCCAATCATGACCTACAACACCTTAGTTATACTTAGAGTAACATTTGGAACAAGGTTCATGTTGACCAAAATTACAAAATTGCCCTCCAAGAAAAGTTTGACCACCATTTGACCCTAGAAGACTCTAGTTTGACCAATTAAAAAGTCTAATTTAGAGACCTTGCATGGAAGAGCACCCTTAAGCAAAGTTGTAGAGAAATTCATGAGGAACAAAAGTTCTAATATGGCCATCTCATGAAAATGACCAGAGCATGCTCAAAAATGGCCCACAAGTCAGCTTGAGTGGGAATCAACACTTAGAAAAATTCTAAGTCTGGAAATTTGATTTTTCAGTTTCCCTGTACCTCACTTTAGCAACTTATAACTCACAAACCAGGCCAAACCAGCCTTTGAGCCAATTGACAAAGTTGTTGTCCACACATAGCTCTACAACATTGTCAATATCACCATCACCTGGTTCTCAATAGTTTAGGAGATATAGTGTCAAGAAGTTAGGGTTTCAGTCGGCGTTGATCTCTGAAACTGCATTTCAGTTTCAAGGGGCACCACTTTGGAGCTTTGTAGTTTCAAATCTAGGCCGAACCAGTCCAAACTCCAATTGACAAACTTGTAGACCTCATGTAGCTCTACAAAATTGGTGTAATCATCTTTGACTAATTCGAACCGGTTTGGGAGATAATCATCGTGGAAGTCGCTCTGTCAGTGGGCCATCGCTGTCGCCATTCAGCCGATTCAGTTTCATCAGCGTCAGAGTGGTCGACCGGCCGCAGGCCGTCGTCGACGCGTGGAGGCGCGGTGGCGCCCGTACGCCGGCCCTGGCCCCACCAGTCAGGCCGCGACGCCTTCAAGACGCCACGACGCGCGAGCCGGCCTCCATTCCTCCGCCCCCTCTCTTCCAGTTGCCAAGAACACCGAAACCGAGCCGCCGCTGCCGTTCTTCTCCGGCGAGCTCAAGCGCGAGCCACACCGCATCCCCGACCGCTAGACCTCGCCAATCCCTCCTCCTCACCACCCTCCATCTTCTTGACCCACCGAAGCCAGCGATTTGACTCAAGGTGAGCCGCATTGCTTTCTTCCCCGTCTCCGAGAGGTCGCCGGAGCCCGCCATGGGACCTCACCGTGGTCGGGGTGCTTCGGGTCTCTCTCCATCCTCCCTTCCTAGCAAAATGGATCCGCCTAGCTTCGGTGAAGCTCGTACCGAGCCTAGACCGCACCGTACATCCTCACCGGCGACGGTGCGCCGCCACCGGACATCACCGGCCGCCGCTCGCGGTGACAAGCCCCTTCCACCCCATCCCCATCCATTCCACGAGCACCAATCGACGCACCGGGTGACGGAGAACACGAGGCGGTGCTCAATTGGCCGAGCGAGCTCTTCTCCGGCGAGCTCGAGCTCGTCGGAGCTCGCGGGTCTCCGCCTCCCCTGTCTTTGGTCGCTGACCGCGGGGTCCCGCCCGTCAGTGTCGCGCGCGGGCGGGAGCGCTGAGCGGGCCGCGCGCGCGCGAGTGTGGGCCGAGTTTTCCGGGCCGGCCCAGTTCATCCGAAATGAAATTCATTTTTATTATTTTGTCACTGATTTTTGTACAAGTTGGAAAAATATAGATCTAGGATTTTAATGATCCAAAAATCATGAGATAAATTTTGTTAGGGTCTACATGATGTGTAGTATTTTAGAAAAATATAAATCTGGAATGTGATGTTTAAATTCTAGGAGAATTTAATAGATCCTTTAAATGTGTTTTGGAATGCATGCAAATTTGTTAAATTTATAACTTGAGCTGTAGTGTTCCATAAATCATAAAATTTGGTGGGTAGGTTACTCTATGCTAGCCCTAGCTCTGGTAAAAATTTGGGCATCAGTGCTTAAGTAATTTCCAAGTTATAATGCTATCTTGTTATTCTAGGAAATACTTAAATGAATTTTTGTAATTTTTATACATGTGCAATGTTCATATAAATTTTTGGAGAATGTCTTGGTACCCTAGAGTGTCCAAGAAAATTAAGAAATCTGTTGTTTGACACTTTTTCCTATGCTTTGTTAATTATACAAAAATCAGCCTTTTTGGCTTGTGAATTTTGTTTAGAGAGTTTCTGTGAATAAAACTTGTTACAATTTTTACTATGGTCTCTTTTTGGGTCAAAGAGTCCTCTGTAATTTTTGTAGAATTTTGGGAGCAGTTTACATATATGTTTGAAATTTCACTTAATTACTTAAGTAAATTAAGAAATGGGTTTAAATAAATATTCTAGGTGGGCACACCTTACTCTCTGGTGTTCTTGTGACATTTGTGAACTTGTAGTAGTATTAGTTTGGTCTTAGAGAATGTTTGTCACATCAATAAATATTTAACCTTTGTAATTTTAGGTTTTCTGCACAGCTAGTAGTAATTCTAAATTTGGCTTTGATAAAAATTGGTTGCTGGACAACTTGTAAATACCAAAGTTGGAGTAAACTTGATGAACTAGCTTGTGTTAAAATTTGGAAGCATTTGGCTTAGTAGTTTGAGAGTTACTGTTGTTTAAAGTGGCAGTTTAAAATCTGCTACCCTCTGTGTTGGAGAAGACAGATTCTGGAACTTGTGAAGTTTAATATGGAAAACTTAGGAGTTTAGAGTTGAGGTCTGAAAATGAATTGTAGTGCATTTCTTAGGCTTTCCAGATTGTCTTAGATCATATCTTTTGGAATTGTAAATCTTCAGTTGTGATAAAAACAAGTAGCTGCTGTCCAGAATGCTTTCTGTGGTGTTTTGCTGATTGATATGGTGTAATATCCTAAGACATGCTACTTTTGTAATTGTTAGGTGTTAGGGCCTTAACTGAGGATGAGCAGCTTTATCTTAGGTTAAGTAGATTAGGTGAGTACTTCTCTACTGGAGAAGAGATTTGCACGTACTAATAAAATAACTTGAATAGAGTATTTTATTCTGAAATGCATTTCATTCCGAGCATGTTGCACCCATTTATGCATCCATTATATTTATTGTGTATTCATGCAATAGGTGCACCGGAGGGGGTAACTCTCCTCGAATTCGAGCCTGTGATTCCGGAGGAGGACCAGGAGCAGCAGGAGCCCGAGGATCCAGCAGGCGAAGGAGTGCCCGCAGACAACCTTCCTGAGTGTCCAGACCACCGGCCCTCGACCTTTCTGAAAGGCAAGCCCCGGTGCATGCTGAACCTACTGATTTATAAATTAATCTTGAGTACTTTTAATTGTTTACTGCATTAAGTTGTAGGAGTTATATGAAAACACTTGTTGCATTATACCTGTCCTTGTCCAGATATCGTACTGAATCCTATATTAGGTGTAGGCACGTGTCAATGCTTAGCCCTGCTTAGTACGGTAAAAGTCGGGTGATTTCCGGTCATCCGCGAGAGGTAGGAAGGAGTCGCGAATGGCTTATGGCTATCGTGATGGAACCATGCTTAAAAATGAAATCGAGACCGGACGGGAATTCGATAGTACAGCCGCAAGACACTTCACGTCTTGGGTGTGGAGCTATGCCCGTCTGAGTCGTTTAAGGACCGATTCGCTGTACGTCCTTGAGTCATGTTGAACGCAGTCTAACACTTAGTTGGCCGGATAACCCGTTCCGACCGCGAAGCCGAGTAATGTGGTTCAGGCCGGGAATCGAATGGTAGGTTGCTTCTTAGAGGAGAGAAAGGATGTGCTTGGGGACATTGGCGTGAGACCAAGGGGGGTTAGAGTCCCTATCACCTGGCAGAGTGTCGCCCTTGGGGTCGCGACATCATTCGGACCCGCGATTCCTGAATCATATGAAACGGTGGCTTGTGCGACCCTGGCAGGGGCCTGCGCGGTGAGTGTTAGAAATACCCCTCCAGCTGGATAGGAATTCGATTCGAATCGCCGTCGCTCCCGGTTAGTGAGCACTTGACTTGAGCAGCGGCAACGTAGAACTCATTAAATGAACTGGTGGTTAAGGGAATGATACAATGTTGCCATAATGATATACCTGCTATGGATATAATAATCATGTTGTTTGATTATAATCAAGTGTATGTTTAGTACAGGTGCTAAGATAGATGACAGGTAAATGCTAAAAATAACTGCTAGTACAGGTGATAAGAGTTTCAATTACTTATGCCTTTATGCAAAAATGTTATGTCAGCTAGCCTCTTGTGTAAGCCTTGCATAATCCTTGGTGTCATCTTATTTCTGGTTTCCGACGGGTAAGTCTAGCTGAGTACATTCCAGTACTCAGGGTTTATTCCCTCCTGTTGCAGATGATATGCTTTATCAAGGATTCTGCCAGACGTGTCTCCACCCTGCGGGTGATGATGACTAGATCACAAGGGCGTGATCGTCTTTATGTACTTTCCTCATGCTTTTGCGGGTTGTCGATCATCCAGACTGGCAGTACTTAATTAACTAGTGTGTGTTATGCTTCCGCTACTTTCAAACTTGGTTTGTAATAATTGCTACTCCGTTTGTGTAAACTTATTTCAGCACTATTTGTGAAATGTAACGTATGATGTTGTATGTTGAATGATGCGATCCTGGTTGTAAGCGAGTTGGTTTGAAATCCTTCGTGGTTTCGATTGACTACAGGGATTATATGGGCTCAAGTTCGAAAATTTGAGCGCTTCAGTGCTTGTTTTTTTGTACTTGTGCTCTTATAATTTGGTCGGTTCTGTTACAGCTGGTACCGGAGCATAATTCAACATTAAACACATCTTACGGGTAATTAAAAACAAAAGTATTTGTTTGCGAAAAGGGTTAAACTCTAAAAATTATTTTATAGGTATGCCAGTGATCACAACCCTTAGCCCAAATAAGGACTCTTAGGTGGCTTATTATAAAGACTAACTTGGGGGCCTTGTTTGTTTCTGTTTCGTCGTCCATACGGCGTGAAATTGTATGGATGCCATCCACTTAGGTGGTAATGTATGGATCAATTACCTCGACGCTCTGGTAAGTGTGAGTTGTGAGAGCATGATCGTCCAACCGGCGATCTAGGGGAGAGTAGTTTGGTGACTTGCATACTTACGTGTTTAAACCATGTAATTATGTAAGCACTTAATTGTGGGAACCTTATTATCGGGTAGATTTGATACTGAAATATATACATCTGGGGATGTGTATATGGAAAGTATTTAATTTACTGCTTTCTTGTGTGCATATATTGGGAATTGTTGGGCTGCAATGAAATTTTCTGCAGGTACACTAACAGCGTAACGAGTAGACCGCTAGTTTCGCTTATATGAGAGAACGTATGTATGCCACCGCTTAGCGTTAGCCCTTTAGTTTTCTACTAAGGTGAGAGAACGTACGGAACGTGCATGCATCATGTTTAAATATATCATACATATCATTTACTCCCTCCTTAAAAATTTCTGTGCTCCCGACTAAAGTAAATTTCGTATCCCCTAAATGATCCTCACTTTAAGTCGTATCTTATCTTGTTGCTACAGATGGCCCGTACCAAGAAGACCGCTCGTAAGTCCACTGGGGGCAGGGCACCGCGTCACCAGCTCGCTCCACGTGAGCCCCGCCCTGAGCCTACTGAGGTGGAAAGGCTGAGGGCAGAGTTGGCTGAAGTGACTGCCGCCAGGAATGCAGCACGGCAGCAACTGGAGCAAGTGATTCATGATCGTGACCAGGAAACCCTTGCAGTCTAGAGGTTGACAGTAGCAAACCGCAACTGTCAACGCATGTTGGTCCGTGTGATGGAACAGAGGGATGAAGCCTGGCACGAGGAGAACGTTCTGAGAGCTCGTCAGTTTGAGCTCGAGCAACAGTTGGAGAACGCTGAAGAATACAATGATAATCTTCATGAAGAAGTGCACCGCCTGAACAACGAGCTTAATCCCCTGCTGCCTCGAAACAACAACGCCGATGAGGACATGGGTTCGGGAATCTTCATGGCTGAGGATGATGATGAAGTGGAGGTTGATGGACCACAGGATGCCCCACCTGCAGAAGAGCCAGAAGAAGAAGAAGACGAGGAGTTAGAGCCTGTCAGTGATGAGGACGGCGGGGAGATCCTTGACACTAACTCGGAGGATGATGCTTAGAGTAGTCATCACGTGCCTATAATGTTAGGATCGTCTTTTGTGCCCTCCCTGTGAAGGAGTGAGGCCTTGTAATAACTTGACTTTGGGTTGTAAGGTTGAACCGTATGTTTCCTAATGTAGTTTGAACCTGTTAATTTCGATCACAACTTGATGTCTTATTATGTTGCGTTCGATGATGGTGTCACGATTAGCACCCTTCGGTGCCGCGACGAAACTGAAGGCCTCCTATGGCGCGCGACATAAGGCTATGCTGCTTGGCACGCGCAGGTATCGAGGTGGCTAGTCATGATCCACCATGGAACTCTTCATTGAGAAGTCTCTTTGTGGTCAGTTTGAAGTAGCCTTTCCCAGTCAACTAAAAATCTTGAGATCGAATCCAAGTACCGTGCAAAAGATCAAAAATCACGTAGATAGCAACGTAAACGGTCTGGTAACCGTTGTGCTCCTTGTGAGTGAGCCCTTATCAAAAAGCATCTTGTTGGATTGCCAAGTATGATCTCGTCAAATGATGCGCTAGAATGGATTGTGCGGTTGTGATGAATTATTGTGCCTTAATCATTATGAGAAATCTATTCATACAGGCAGATTGACATTTCGCAATAATTCATCTACAAATTTCCCACGTCGTCAGTGCTCATTGGCTATGCATTTTTGCAGATGTCGTACAATCTACGTCGGGGTCGTGGAAATGAGGAGGAGGAACAGCCACCCCCTCCGCCACCACCTACTCCGGCTGAGCTGATGCAGACAGTGGTCGAAGGGCAGCGCATGTTGGCAGATGCTATGCGCCAGCTGGCTAACCGGGAAGCTCGTCCTGGCCGCCAGGGCCCAGAGCCAAATCAGTACAGCGATTTCAAGGACTTTCTGGATACAAAGCCCCCGCTCTTTAAGGAAGCGGAAGAACCACTACAGGCTGACGAGTGGTTGAATACCATTGAACAAAAGTTTCGTCTGCTACGCCTGACTGATGAGCTGAAAACTGAGTATGCTTCCCATCAGTTGCATGGTCCTGCGGGCATTTGGTGGAGCCACTATCGTTCCACACTGCCTGCCAATGTCCCGATTGCTTGGGAGCAGTTTAAGGCGGCATTCCGTGGAAATTATATCCCTCCCGGTCTTATGGCGATTAAGCACACAGAGTTTATGAGGCTGTCGCAAGGAAACAAAAGCCTGACTGAATACTTGCAGTCCTTCAACAACCTGGCAAGGTATGCCACTGAGTTTGTGGATACCGATGCCAAAAAGATTGCTAGCTTCAAAAGGGGCCTTGGCCCAAAACTGATGAAAACAATGGGCACTAGCAAATGTACTACTTTCAATGATTTCATCAGCGATGCTTTGACCCAGGAGAACAACAATACTATTTATTCTGCCTCTAAGAGCCGTAAAAGGGCCCTTGAGGCAAGTGCTTCTCAGTCAAGGGCCTCAGCGACACCGAGGTCTTCCCCTCGCCCTCCTGCCACAAATGCTAAGTTCCGTCCTCCACAAAAGAAGGTGCCAATGAAAACTGGGTTTCGTAAGGCATATACAGTGGCTCTGCCAAAGAGTAATGCGGGCCAAGGCAGCTCCAGTGTTCCTCCTAGCAACATGCCTTGCTGGAACTGTAACAAGCCAGGCCATTGGTCCAGGAACTGTCCGTACCCGAAGAAAAATGTCAACCAGGGTAGTCGTCAGGGACACGCCCATTATAACAGCATTGAGGAAATTCCATCTGGTGAGGTGGTCACCGCTGGTAAGTTTCTAGTTGACCAACACCCCGCAGTGATACTTTTTGATTCAGGTGCTTCGCATTCCTTTATCAGTCCTAAGTTTGCATCTAAATTTGCACCCAAGTTGCATACTGTTGAAGGTGTGGGTTATTGTATTAGCGCTGCAAGTGGGAATATTTCCACAAATAAAGTAGTGGGGAACCTTAAGTTTGAGATCGAAGGGCGAAGTTATTCGCTTGCCCTATTGGTTTTACCTGGTTTAGACATAGATGTTATCTTGGGCATGAATTGGATGAGTCAGAATGGGGTACTCATTGACACATCCGCTCGGGTAGTTATGCTCAGAGATCCTACAGATCAAAAAGGTTTTCTAGTACAACTTCCCAGAAAGGTTGAATTGTCAGGGGAAATTCATGCTGTGCAAGCAAAGGCGTTGGCCGAAATTCCAGTAGTAAATAAGTTTCCGGACGTTTTTCCCGATGATTTGCCGGGACTCCCTCCGGATCGGGATGTGGAGTTTAAAATTGAGTTGTTGCCTGGCACGGCACCCATCTCTAGGAGACCCTATAGGATGCCTCCAAATGAACTAGCTGAACTTAAGGTGCAATTGAATGAACTTTTGAAGAAAGGGTTGATTCGTCCTAGTTCATCGCCGTGGGGATGTCCTGCTATCTTTGTAAAGAAGAAGGATCAGTCGTTGCGGATGTGCGTAGATTATAGACCTCTCAATGCAGTCACTGTCAAAAATAAGTACACTCTACCGCGAATCGACATCTTGTTCGATCAGTTGTCTAGAGCTAAAGTTTTCTCCAAGATCGATCTAAGATCGGGCTACCATCAAATTAAAATTCGTCCGAAAGATGTTCCAAAGACAACCTTTTCTACCAGATACGGTCTTTATGAGTATCTTGTTATGTCTTTCGGCTTGACAAATGCCCCCGCACACTTCATGTACTTGATGAATTCGGTGTTTATGCCTGAATTGGACAAGTTTGTGGTGGTATTTATTGATGACATCCTGGTATATTCTGTGAATGAGGCGGATCACGCTGAACATCTGCGTATAGTCCTCACAAGACTGCGTGAACACCAACTCTATGCAAAGTTCAGTAAGTGCGAATTCTGGCTTCGAGAAGTACCTTTCCTTGGGCATGTGTTGTCCGATGGGGGAATTATGGTGGACCCCGCCAAGGTACAGGAAGTACTGAACTGGAAGGCTCCTATCTCGGTTCACGAGGTCCGAAGTTTTCTTGGGTTGGCTGGCTATTATCGTCGCTTCATCCCGGATTTCTCCAAAATAGCCAAGCCAATGACTCGGTTGCTGCAGAAAGACACCAGGTTTGTTTGGACTCCTGAGTGTGATGCGGCTTTTCACCAACTACGAACCCTCCTAACCTCAGCTCCGGTTTTGGCATAACCAGATATCGAGAAACCATTTGATGTTTATTGTGATGCCTCAGGCATAGGTTTGGGAGGTGTGTTGATGCAGGAAGGCCGAGTAATTGCATACACTTCTCGACAACTTCGGAAGCATGAGGTGAATTATCCAACGCATGACTTAGAACTGGCTGCAGTTGTTCATGCTTTGAAAGTATGGCGGCATTATCTGCTGGGAAATGTCTGCAATATCTACACCGATCATAAAAGCCTCAAATACATCTTCACCCAACCCGAGTTGAATATGCATCAAAGAAGATGGCTCGAGTTGATTAAAGATTATAACCTTCAAGTGCACTATCATCCAGGAAAGGCAAATGTAGTTGCGGATGCTTTAAGTCGTAAGTCTCATTGTCATTCCTTAGTTGAAACTGATTTTCATCGATCTCGCCTTCTACATCCAGCAGTCTTGTACAACATCACTGTCAGTTGTACTCTCAAAAGCAGAATTATTGAGCTCCAAAAGACTGACACTGGTATATTCCACATCAAGCATAAGATGAAAGAGCAAGAAACTACACAGTTCAGGATAGATGAAGAGGGTGTACTATGGTTCAAGGATAGGTTAGTTGTGCCTAAGGACCGAGAGCTTCGAAATGATATTATGTCTGAAGCACACTCCTCTAAGTTGTCCATCCATCCTGGCAGCAATAAGATGTATTATGATTTGAAACCGCTTTATTGGTGGACCAAGATGCGGAAAGAGATAGCTGCATATGTTGCTAGATGCGACACCTGTTGCAGAGTTAAAGCTGTGCACATGAAAGCTGGGCTACTTCAGCCACTTTCCATTCCAGGCTAGAAATGGGAAGAGATAAGTATGGATTTCATTGTCGGACTTCCTCCTACTGTCAAAAATCATAACTCTATTTGGGTAATTGTTGATCGTTTGACCAAATCAGCTCACTTCATCCCAGTGAGAGTGGACTATCGTCCCACTGACTATGCTGAGTTGTACTTCAATCAGATAGTCCGGCTTCATGGGATACCTCGTACTATCATATCTGACCGTGGTCCCTAGTTCACTGCTCGCTTTTGGGAGCACTTGCATCACCTTCTGGGAACCAAGTTAGTGAGAAGCTCTGCTTATCACCCCCAGACATCGGGTCAGACAGAACGAGTTAACCAAATCTTGGAAGATCTGTTGCGAGCATGCGTCATTTCATCCAAGGGTTCTTGGGAAAAGTGGTTACCTTTAGCCGAATTCTCGTACAATAACAGTTATCAAGAGAGTATTAAGAAGGCTCCATTCGAAGCTTTGTACGGTCGTAGGTGTAGAACCCCACTAAATTGGATCGAATCTGGTGAGAGAAGATTTTATGGTATTGCTTTTGTTGAGGAAGCTGAGGAACAAGTCCGTACCATCCAAAAACATATGGCTGCAGCCCAAGCTAGGCAGAAAAGCTATGCGGATCGTCGTAGAAAACCACTCGAATTTGAAGTTGGAGACTTCGTTTATTTGAAAGTTTCTCCAATGAAGAGTGTCCAACGTTTTGGTGTTAAGCGGAAACTTGCACCAAGATACGTGGGTCCTTTCCAGATCATAGGCAAGAGTGGAGCTGTTGCGTACAAAATCCAGTTGCCTCCTGAGATGAGAGCCATATTCAACGTTTTCCATGTATCTCAGCTTAAAAAGTGTCTTCGAGTTCCTGAGGAACAAGTTCCTTTAGGTGATATCAGGCTGGAATCCGACCTAACCTATGAAGAAAAGCCAGTCCGAGTGATCGATACTCAGGAACGAGTAACTAGAAGTAAAGTGGTTAAGTGGTACAAAGTGATGTGGAGTAATCAGGGAAGTGAGAGTGATGCTACGTGGGAACGGGAGGATTATTTGCGGGATGGTTATAAAGAATTCTATGAAAAATGGTACGCTTTCCAAATCTCGGGACGAGATTTTTATAAGGGGGGAGGGCTGTAACACTTCAAGTGTTTAGTCCTTAATTGCATTGCATTTGCATGGCATAAACATAAGCATGCATCATTCATGTTTGTTATTTTATGTGATGCAACACATGTAATTATTCTAGGGTTTGTTTGATTTATTTCATGAAGTATTTGATAGTTGGTGTAACAAAAAGGTAAGGTAGCCAATCATGACCTACAACACCTTAGTTATACTTAGAGTAACATTTGGAACAAGGTTCATGTTGACCAAAATTACAAAATTGCCCTCCAAGAAAAGTTTGACCACCATTTGACCCTAGAAGGCTCTAGTTTGACCAATTAAAAAGTCTAATTTAGAGACCTTGCATGGAAGAGCACCCTTAAGCAAAGTTGTAGAGAAATTCATGAGGAACAAAAGTTCTAATATGGCCATCTCATGAAAATGACCAGAGCATGCTCAAAAATGGCCCACAAGTCAGCTTGAGTGGGAATCAACACTTAGAAAAATTCTAAGTCTGGAAATTTGATTTTTCAGTTTCCCTGTACCTCACTTTAGCAACTTATAACTCACAAACCAGGCCAAACCAGCCTTTGAGCCAATTGACAAAGTTGTTGTCCACACATAGCTCTACAACATTGTCAATATCACCATCACCTGGTTCTCAATAGTTTAGGAGATATAGTGTCAAGAAGTTAGGGTTTCAGTCGGCGTTGATCTCTGAAACTGCATTTCAGTTTCAAGGGGCACCACTTTGGAGCTTTGTAGTTTCAAATCTAGGCCGAACCAGTCCAAACTCCAATTGACAAACTTGTAGACCTCATGTAGCTCTACAAAATTGGTGTAATCATCTTCGACTAATTCGAACCGGTTTGGGAGATAATCATCGTGGAAGTCGCTCTGTCAGTCGGCCATCGCTGTCGCCATTCAGCCGATTCAGTTTCGTCAGCGTCAGAGTGGCCGACCGGCCGCAGGCCGTCGTCGACGCGTGGAGGCGCGGTGGCGCCCGTACGCCGGCCCTGGCCCCACCAGTCAGGCCGCGACGCCTTCAAGACGCCACGACGCGCGAGCCGGCCTCCATTCCTCCGCCCCCTCTCTTCCAGTTGCCAAGAACACCGAAACCGAGCCGCCGCTGCCGTTCTTCTCTGGCGAGCTCAAGCGCGAGCCACACCGCATCCCCGGCCGCTAGACCTCGCCAATCCCTCCGCCTCACCACCCTCCATCTTCCTGACCCACCGAAGCCAGCGATTTGACTCAAGGTGAGCCGCATTGCTTTCTTCCCCGTCTCCGAGAGGTCGCCGGAGCCCGCCATGGGACCTCACCGTGGTCGGGGTGCTTCGGGTCTCTCTCCATCCTCCCTTCCTAGCAAAATGGATCCGCCTAGCTTCGGTGAAGCTCGTACCGAGCCTAGACCGCACCGTACATCCTCACCGGCGATGGTGCGCCGCCACCGGACATCACCGGCCGCCGCTCGCGATGACAAGCCCCTTCCACCCCATCCCCATCCATTCCACGAGCACCAATCGACGCACCGGGTGACGGAGAACACGAGGCGGTGCTCAATTGGCCGAGCGAGCTCTTCTCCGGCGAGCTCGAGCTCGTCGGAGCTCGCGGGTCTCCGCCTCCCCTGTCTCCGGTCGCTGACCGCGGGGTCCCGCCCGTCAGTGTCGCGCGCGGGCGGGAGCGCTGAGCGGGCCGCGCGCGCGCGAGTGTGGGCCGAGTTTTCCGGGCCGGCCCAGTTCATCCGAAATGAAATTCATTTTTATTATTTTGTCACTGATTTTTGTACAAGTTGGAAAAATATAGATCTAGGATTTTAATGATCCAAAAATCATGAGATAAATTTTGTTAGGGTCTACATGATGTGTAGTATTTTAGAAAAATATAAATCTGGAATGTGATGTTTAAATTCTAGGAGAATTTAATAGATCCTTTAAATGTGTTTTGGAATGCATGCAAATTTGTTAAATTTATAACTTGATCTGTAGTGTTCCATAAATCATAAAATTTGGTGGGTAGGTTACTCTATGCTAGCCCTAGCTCTGGTAAAAATTTGGGCATCAGTGCTTAAGTAATTTCCAAGTTATAATGCTATCTTGTTATTCTAGGAAATACTTAAATGAATTTTTGTAATTTTTCTACATGTGCAATGTTCATATAAATTTTTGGAGAATGTCTTGGTACCCTATAGTGTCCAAGAAAATTAAGAAATCTGTTGTTTGACACTTTTTACTATGCTTTGTTAATTATACAAAAATCAGCCTTTTTGGCTTGTGAATTTTGTTTAGAGAGTTTCTGTGAATAAAACTTGTTCAAATTTTTACTATGGTCTCTTTTTGGGTCAAAGAGTCCTCTGTAATTTTTGTAGAATTTTGGGAGCAGTTTACATATATGTTTGAAATTTCACTTAATTACTTAAGTAAATTAAGAAATGGGTTTAAATAAATATTCTAGGTGGGCACACCTTACTCTCTGGTGTTCTTGTGACATTTGTGAACTTGTAGTAGTATTAGTTTGGTCTTAGAGAATGTTTGTCACATCAATAAATATTTAACCTTTGTAATTTTAGGTTTTCTGCACAGCTAGTAGTAATTCTAAATTTGGCTTTGATAAAAATTGGTTGCTGGACAACTTGTAAATACCAAAGTTGGAGTAAACTTGATGAACTAGCTTGTGTTAAAATTTGGAAGCATTTGGCTTAGTAGTTTGAGAGTTACTGTTGTTTAAAGTGGCAGTTTAAAATCTGCTACCCTCTGTGTTGGAGAAGACAGATTCTGGAACTTGTGAAGTTTAATATGGAAAACTTAGGAGTTTGGAGTTGAGGTCTGAAAATGAATTGTAGTGCATTTCTTAGGCTTTCCAGATTGTCTTAGATCATATCTTTTAGAATTGTAAATCTTCAGTTGTGATAAAAACAAGTAGCTGCTGTCCAGAATGCTTTCTGTGGTGTTTTGCTGATTGATATGGTGTAATATCCTAAGACATGCTACTTTTGTAATTGTTAGGTGTTAGGGCCTTAACTGAGGATGAGCAGCTTTATCTTAGGTTAAGTAGATTAGGTGAGTACTTCTCTACTGGAGAAGAGATTTGCACGTACTAATAAAATAACTTGAATAGAGTATTTTATTCTGAAATGCATTTCATTCCGAGCATGTTGCACCCATTTATGCATCCATTATATTTATTGTGTATTCATGCAATAGGTGCACCGGAGGGGGTAACTCTCCTCGAATTCGAGCCTGTGATTCCGGAGGAGGACCAGGAGCAGCAGGAGCCCGAGGATCCAGCAGGCGAAGGAGTGCCCGCAGACAACCTTCCTGAGTGTCCAGACCACCGGCCCTCGACCTTTCTGAAAGGCAAGCCCCGGTGCATGCTGAACCTACTGATTTATAAATTAATCTTGAGTACTTTTAATTGTTTACTGCATTAAGTTGTAGGAGTTATATGAAAACACTTGTTGCATTATACCTGTCCTTGTCCAGATATCGTACTGAATCCTATATTAGGTGTAGGCACGTGTCAATGCTTAGCCCTGCTTAGTACGGTAGAAGTCGGGTGATTTCCGGTCATCCGCGAGAGGTAGGAAGGAGTCGCGAATGGCTTATGGCTATCGTGATGGAACCATGCTTAAAAATGAAATCGAGACCGGACGGGAATTCGATAGTACAGCCGCAAGACACTTCACGTCTTGGGTGTGGAGCTATGCCCGTCTGAGTCGTTTAAGGACCGATTCGCTGTACGTCCTTGAGTCATGTTGAACGCAGTCTAACACTTAGTTGGCCGGATAACCCGTTCCGACCGCGAAGCCGAGTAATGTGGTTCAGGCCAGGAATCGAATGGTAGGTTGCTTCTTGGAGGAGAGAAAGGATGTGCTTGGGGACATTGGCGTGAGACCAAGGGGGGGGGGTTAGAGTCCCTATCACCTGGCAGAGTGTCGCCCTTGGGGTCGCGACATCATTCGGACCCGCGATTCCTGAATCATATGAAACGGTGGCTTGTGCGACCCTGGCAGGGGCCTGCGCGGTGAGTGTTAGAAATACCCCTCCAGCTGGATAGGAATTCGATTCGAATCGCCGTCGCTCCCGGTTAGTGAGCACTTGACTTGAGCAGCGGCAACGTAGAACTCATTAAATGAACTGGTGGTTAAGGGAATGATACAATGTTGCCATAATGATATACCTGCTATGGATATAATAATCATGTTGTTTGATTATAATCAAGTGTATGTTTAGTACAGGTGCTAAGATAGATGACAGGTAAATGCTAAAAATAACTGCTAGTACAGGTGATAAGAGTTTCAATTACTTATGCCTTTATGCAAAAATGTTATGTCAGCTAGCCTCTTGTGTAAGCCTTGCATAATCCTTGGTGTCATCTTATTTCTGGTTTCCGACGGGTAAGTCTAGCTGAGTACATTCCAGTACTCAGGGTTTATTCCCTCCTGTTGCAGATGATATGCTTTATCAAGGATTCTGCCAGACGTGTCTCCACCCTGCGGGTGATGATGACTAGATCACAAGGGCGTGATCGTCTTTATGTACTTTCCTCATGCTTTTGCGGGTTGTCGATCATCCAGACTGGCAGTACTTAATTAACTAGTGTGTGTTATGCTTCCGCTACTTTCAAACTTGGTTTGTAATAATTGCTACTCTGTTTGTGTAAACTTATTTCAGCACTATTTGTGAAATGTAACGTATGATGTTGTATGTTGAATGATGCGATCCTGGTTGTAAGCGAGTTGGTTTGAAATCCTTCGTGGTTTCGATTGACTACCGGGATTATATGGGCTCAAGTTCGAAAATTTGAGCGCTTCGGTGCTTGTTTTTTTGTACTTGTGCTCTTATAATTTGGTCGGTTCTGTTACAGCTTGGTGGTGATTGGGAGTTTGGTGATCATCCGGCGGAGCTTGTGGATGACCCAACTCATCTTGTGAGCGGTTGTGGGTGATTCACCGCGACGGAGTGTCAAAGAATCAACCCGTAGAGAGCACTTGATCCTTGCGCGGATCAAGGGGGAGCGACACCCTTGCGCGGGTGCTCCAACGAGGACTAGTGGGGAGTGGCGACTCTCCGATACCTCGGAAAAACATCGCCGTGTTCCTTGCCCCTTTACATTCAAGCATTTACATTCTCGTATTTACTTTCATTGCTTGTTTACTTTCCTAGACTTGCCATGCTAGACTAGGTTTGGAAACTAGGGTGCAAAACTTTGTATCGGTAGACTCTCTAGGAACACAAGTAGACACTAGGAGTGAATTCCGGCTTGTAGGATTTATTCCTTGCATTTAAATTTTAGAAAAGCCCAATTCACCCCCCCTCTTGGGCATCTTGATCCTTTCAATTGGTATCGGAGCCGTGTTGCTCTATTTTTAGGCTTTACCGCCTAGAGCAAGATGTCTAATGGGGAAGGACCACCTCCCACTTTCGAGGGAGACGATTTTCCATATTGGAAAATTCGTATGGAGGCGTACCTCGAAGCCATAGATGTTGGGTGCCTTAGAGCCGCAACCGAAGGGCTTCCCCCCATAAGGGATACCGCTAACCCAAGTGGTGACGAGGAGAAGTACGACCGGTGGAATGCAAAGGCCAAAAATGCACTCTACCGGGGCTTAGGCAAAGATATCTTCAATCGCGTGCATAATGCAAAGAACGCTCATGAATTGTGGGAAAATCTTTGTGCTCTCCATGAGGGAACTAAGAGTGAGCGTGAGGAACGCTATCACATAGCCTTAAAGAAAATTAATTCTTTTGAGATGCTTCCTAAAGAAAGTGCTAATGACATGTACACTCGCTTGAATGTTCTTGTAGAGGACCTCAATGCTCTTGGGCTCACCAAAATGAGCCAATCGGATGTTGCAAGGAAGATCTTGAGTGTGCTTCCCGTTGAGAAGTATGGACACATTGTCACCGTGCTTCACCAAAGTGATATTTCCACCGCAACACCGACTCAAGTTTTAGGGAAAATCAATGCTCATGAGATGTACATGCATATCACTCCGGAAGAGGGCTCATCATCTTCCAAGAAGAAAGACTTGGCCTTCAAAGCTAGTCATGACAAGAAGAAGAAGAAGGGCCAAGCCATGATGGTGCAAGAAAGCTCAAGTGAAAGTGATGTTGATGATGAATCACTTGCACTCATGGTGAGAAAGACCACCAAGATGCTAAAGAAGCTTAACAAGAGTGGCATCAAGTTCGATGGTAAGAAGAAGAAATTCTTCACAAGTAGCAAGAGAAAGCCAATCTTAGAAATGGATTGCTACAATTGTGGTGAACTTGGCCATCTAGCTCATCAATGCCCTAGACCACCAAAAGACAAGTACAAGAACAAGAACAAGGGCAAGAAAAATGATTCAAGTGATGAAGAAGAAGAGAAGAAGAGGAACAAGCCATACAAGAAGAAGGATGGCAAGAGGAAGGAGTTCCACAAGAAGAAGAAGGGAGGAAAGGCATACATTGTTGGTGATTGGCTCACCGACATTGAATCATCTTGTGAGTCCTCCGAAGATGAGAGCGATGATGAGAAAGAGAAGGTTGCCGCATTTGTGATGGGGCCATCATCTTCACCAACATCTTCATCACCACCTTCACCGCCTCCTTCACCATCATCGTCCACTACTCACCTATGCCTTATGGCCAAGGGTGAACGAAAGGTACAAAACCATGATAGTGATGATGATGATGATAGTGATAGTGATGATGAATATGACTCACCTTCTTATGATGAACTTGTAAAATTGCTAAACAAATACACTAAAATCATAAGAAGAACTAGAAGTGAAAATGATGATCTTCAAAATGAAAATGAATCACTCTCATCGAAGCTTGAAAATATTCAAAAGACTAGTGGTGAGCTTAGAGTTCAAAATGAAGTGATGTCTTCCACTCTCAAGGAGCTCAAAACCTCTTATAAAGAGCTTAAAGATCAACATGATAAACTTGAGAAGAAGCATGATGAGCTCATCACTAGACATAATTCTCTAAAGGACAAATACACCACATTAAAAATTGACTATGATAGTCTTGTGGTTGCTAATGAACTTGCTCTTGAGACACATGATGCTACTAACCATGTTGTTAAGTGTGATATAGCTACATCATGTGATGACTTGATCATTGAAAGCATTGAGCGAGGTTCTAGTAGCAAAGGCAAGAGTGTGGTTGAGTCAAGCAACCATGATGATTATGCCAAGATTAAGAGTGAGATTGAGAAACTTGCAAATGAGAACAAGAAGCAACCAACAAATGAGTCACTCATTGAAGAGAACAAAAAGCTCAAGCAAGAAAAAGAGCATCTTAAGACCGGCCTAAGCAAGTTCACAAGAGGCCAACATTTGCAAAGTGAGCTCCTCATGAACACCGTAATGAAGATGGATAGAAGTGGTATTGGGTACTTGGCAAATCAAGAGGAGAAAGCAAAAGCTCAACAACAACAAAGCAAGTCAAAGCCCAAGCCAAAGAGATGTGTTGAGTGTGGTCAAGAAGGTCACTTTGCTCATGAATGCAAAACTCCACCACCACAACCCTTGCCCAAGCATGCTAGACCTTTCGCCTTCAATGCTCATTATATGCTAAGAAAAGATTCAAATGGAAAGATGAAAGTCATGTTTTTGGGTCCCCCAAACAAGAATAGGCCAAAGAAAATATGGGTTGCGAAGTCACTAGTTGAGAAAGTCAAGGGCCCCTCTCAAGTTTGGGTCCCTAAACAAAAAGCTTGATCTTTTGTGTGTAGGTGAACTACAAGACCGGTGGATCTCATTGGATTATTGATAGTGGTTGCACTCAACATATGACCGGTGATCCTCGTATGTTCACCACCATTGAAGAGAATGGAATATGTCAAGAGAAGATCACATTTGGGGATAATTCAAAGAGCAAAGTCAAGGGTATAGGCAAGATTGCAATATCACATGATCACTCACTCTCAAATGTGCTCTATGTTGCTTCATTGAGTTTCAACTTGTTATCCGTTGGGCAACTTTGTGACCTTGGCTTCCAATGCTTGTTCACACCAAATGAAGTGGAAGTTTCAAAGATAGATGACAAGCAAGTGATATTCAAAGGGTTTAGATACAACAATCTTTATCTTGTTGACTTCACCTCCGAAGATGCAAATTTGATGACATGTTTGTTCACCAAGACCTCACTTGGTTGGCTTTGGCATAGGAGGCTTGCCCATGTTGGAATGAACACTCTCAACAAGCTATTGAAGAAAGAACTAGTGAGAGGATTGAAGGATGTGAAGTTTGAAAAGGACAAACCTTGTAGTGCATGTCAAGCGGGCAAACAAGTTGCAAACACTCATCCAACCAAAGCTTTCATGTCAACTTCAAGAGTGCTAGAACTTCTACACATGGATTTGTTTGGGCCTACAACATACAAGAGCTTGGGTGGTAATCTCTATTGTCTTGTGATAGTGGATGACTACTCAAGGTATACATGGACCTTCTTCCTTCATGACAAATCTGAAGTGGCAAATTGCTTCAAGAAGTTTGCAAAGAGAGCTCAAAATGAATTTGAAGTCAAGATAAAGAAGATTAGAAGTGACAATGGGAAAGAGTTTGACAACACCAACATTGAAGCTTATTGTGATGAAATTAGAATCAAGCATGAGGTCTCTTCAACCTACACTCCTCAACAAAATGGTGTAGTTGAGAGAAAGAACCGAACATTGATCACCCTTGCAAGAACAATGCTAGATGAGTACAACACTCCGGAGAAGTTGTGGGCCGAGGCAATCAACACCGCATGCTATGCTTCAAATCGCCTCTTCCTACAAAAGTTTCTTGGCAAGACCCCCTATGAGTTGCTTAATGGGAAAAAGCCGGACGTCTCTTTCTTCCGGGTGTTTGGTTGCAAATGTTACATCTACAAGAAGCGTCAACACCTAGGGAAGTTTCAAAGACGTTGTGATATTGGTTTTCTTGTTGGTTACTCATCAAAGTCCAAAGCATATAGAGTATTTAACCATGCCACCGGTTTGGTTGAAGAAACATATGATGTGGAATTTCATGAATCTAACGGCTCCCAAGGAGCAATTGAGAATTGTGATGATGTAGGTGATGAACCCTTGAGGGAGGCCATGAAGAACATGCCGGTGGGAGACATCAAGCCAAAAGATGATGATGACAATGTACAAATTGTTGATCCACCATCTTCATCACGTGTGCCTCAAGATAATGACAAGAATGAGAGAGTTGAAAATGAAGACACTTATGTCTCTCATGAACAATCCGAGGCACAAGCTCAAGATGTTGATGCTCCCCATCCACCTCCTCAAGTGGTTGATAGAAGAAATTCACCACTACTTCAAGCACATCCACAAGATCTCATCATAGGGAGTCCTACAAAGGGAGTAATGACTCGATCCCAAAAGCTAGCTTCTTTTGTTGAACATCACTCTTTTGTCTCTTGCGTTGAACCTAAGAATGTAGAAGAAGTTCTTCAAGATCCGGATTGGGTGATTGCAATGCATGAAGAATTGAACAACTTCACCCGCAATCAAGTATGGACACTTGAAGAGCATCCCAAAGGTGCAAGAGTCATTGGAACCAAGTGGGTGTTCCGAAACAAGCAAGATGACCAAGGCATAGTGGTGAGGAACAAGGCAAGACTAGTTGCAAAGGGGTTCTCTCAAGTTGAAGGTCTTGATTTTGGAGAGACCTTTGCACCCGTTGCAAGACTTGAAGCCATTCATATCCTCCTTGCATATGCATCACATCATGATATGAAACTATATCAAATGGATGTGAAAAGTGCATTCTTAAATGGCTTTATAAATGAACTAGTCTATGTTAATCAACCTCCCGGGTTTGAAGACCCTAGATATCCTAATCATGTTTATAGGTTGTCCAAGGCGTTATATGGGCTCAAGCAAGCCCCTAGAGCGTGGTATGAACGCCTCCGGGACTTCCTCATTGAGAAGGGCTTCACCATTGGGAAGGTCGACACCACACTATTCACCAAGAAGTTTAATGGGGAGATCTTCATTTGTCAAGTATATGTTGATGATATCATCTTCGGATCAACAAATGAAGATTATTGCAAGGAATTTGGTGAATTGATGTCGAAGGAATTCGAGATGTCAATGATTGGTGAGCTCACATTCTTCCTTGGTTTTCAAGTAAAGCAAATGAGAGAAGGGATTTTCATCTCTCAAGAAAAGTATACCAAGGATCTTCTCAAAAGATTCAAGATGGAAGAATGCAAACCAATCAAGACCCCAATGCCATCAAATGGACATCTCGACCTAGATGAGGGAGGTAAACCGGTTGATCAAACTCTCTACCGTTCTATGATTGGTAGCTTGTTATACCTTACCGCATCTAGGCCCGATATCATGTTTAGTGTGTGCATGTGTGCTCGCTTTCAAGCGTGCCCTAAAGAACCTCACCTAAGTGCCGTAAAAAGAATCCTAAGATATCTTAAGCTCACCCCAAGCATTGGTCTTTGGTATCCCAAAGGAGCTAGATTCCAACTAGTTGGCTATTCCGATTCGGACTATGCCGGTTGCAAAATTGATAGAAAAAGCACATCCGGAGGGTGCCATTTGCTTGGAAGATCTTTAGTATCTTGGTCATCTAAAAAGCAAAATAGTGTGGCTTTGTCCACCGCCGAGGCGGAATACATTGCCGCGGGGGCTTGTTGTGCACAAATCCTATATATGAAACAAACCCTCCTAGACTATGGAATTGTTCTTGAAAAGGTGCCACTTTTATGTGATAATGAAAGTGCCGTTAAAATTGCTAACAATCCGGTACAACAATCTCGCACCAAGCACATTGATATCCGCCATCACTTTCTAAGAGATCACGTTGCTAAAAATGACATATTACTAGAAGGTGTAAGAAGTGAAAATCAATTAGCGGATATCTTCACTAAACCTTTGGATGAGGCAACCTTTTGTAGGTTAAGAAGTGAACTCAATGTGCTTGATTCTAGTAACTTTAAAAAATGAGCGTGTGTTGTCCCTTGCATTGCATTGTATAATATGCCATGTTTATTTTTATCGCATTGTTTTTAGGGCTTGGCTAACACGGTTACGATAACCCTTCCTTGGAGGAGTGAAAAAGCCTAACCGTGGATCAAACTTGACAAGCATTCTAGTTTTACCTTCTTGTATTGCATTGCATATGCATGGTTGTTGTTCTTGTCGTTTCTTTTCGGTTAAGCTTTGAGCAACCTCTGTGTTCGTCCATGGATAGAGAGAGCATTTTGACGCTCCCAAAGGTTCAAAAACTCTATTGCATGGCCATACGTTGCTCCTTGGGTGTTTATTGCCTATTTTCTTAAAAATAATACTAGCCTAAGGCAATCTATTTTGAAAATTTTTGAGGGTTTGAGTGAGGTCTCTCATATCGTGTTCCAATTGGTGTTTATTTGTGTCTCTTTGAATTGGAACCTGATTGGGAGAAGTCGCGTCGTAGTTCGGAACAAGAAGGGCGAAGAACAGTCACCGGACGCTGCACCGGACGCTGCACCGGACGCAGTGATGCTTCACCACCGCGTCCAGTCCCGGCGTCCAGCAGCGCGTCCGGTCATCCAGAAGACCAACTCCAGATCTAGTGATCGGACGCTGCACCGGACGCGCCTCTGTTGACCACCGCGTCCGGTCCCGTTACCACCACTGCGTCCGGTCATTCGCGATATATTCCCGAACTCCCAACGATCGGACTCTGACCGCGTCCGGTCAGTCCGCACCGGACGCGTCAGGTCACTTCAGGAGCTTACTGGAGTGTGACCGGATGCTGCACCACCGCGTCCGGTCATTTCGACCACCGCGTCCGGTCATCACGCGTCGAGCGGATCTAACCCTTCATAAAACGGTTCGTTTTCGGCCGTACCTTCTCATCCGCCCGAGCTCCTCGCGCCGCCGCCGCCCTTGCGCCTTCGCTGCGCCTTCGCTGCACCCCCTGCCGCCGGTGAACCGCCGCACCGCCTGCCGTCGGTGAGCCGCCGCCACCTGCGCCGTCTTCCTCGGCCAGCCTCGCTCGCGCGCGCGCCAGCCGCCCGCACGCGCCCGCCCGTGCCATCTTCGCTCGCAGTCGCGCCGCCACCACCCTCGCGCCGCGCCACCGCAGCCAACGCTCCACCACCGCCGGTGAGACGGGTTCCTGCAAGCCAGCTTCTCCTCCGACCGAAGAACGACTCATCCTCGCCTCCGATCGATTTTCGTCGATTTGCCCTAACCCTAGGGTTCGTCGGACGATCGTTCGTCGACGAGATTCGTCGCGCGTCGTCTTCTTCGCGAGGTTGTTTCGCGTCACCTTGACCTCCTTGCTAGGGTTTGCCGTAACTGTTTCTTTTCAATCCTAATTATACCTTGTTTCGGCAAATCAGAGCTCGTTCGGCGATTTCGGGAATCTCGCAATCTAGGTCACCTCACCCTGTCAGTCATCTCGACGATCCAAGGTAGCTTCATGTTTCGATTCATATCGTATCTCATATGCTTGCTATCTCTAGGATTCGTACCTTTTAGTTATATATCTGTTTATAGTAGATCTCTCTATTCCGTCTTTGCAGCGAGTCTGTTGTGTGTCAGGGTGAGATCAGTTTGCTAAATCCGAGGCCAAGCCTGCGGATACGGATTGAGGCCAAGCCTCTTGAGTGACAGTTCATCATCTTATTAGAGGCTTTCAGTCAGTTTGTCAGCCTGGTGCGTTGCAAGAACGCCGGTGGTGCTCCTGGTGACGGGGACGACAGTCCTCCTCGTCGGTCTGAGATTGCACGTGGGAAACGTGTCAAGGTATTAGCCAGAAAGAAGAAGAAGACACTCACAGAGGCAGAGATTGCTCAGGCCGTGGCGGATGCAGCAGAGCAGGCAGAGAAAGGTGGCAGGAGCAGTGGCATACGCATAGGCGAGCGTCGCTTTCATCTTGAAGGTCGACAGCTCGGCACAGAGGCCACTGAGGGTACTGAGGGTACTGGAGCTGCAGAGAGTATGGCAGTTGATCCACCTTCAGAGGCTCCAGAGGCTCCAGAGGCTCCAGAGGCTACAGAGAACACAGAGGAGCAGCCAGCTCAGTCTCCACCACGTCGCCGCTCCACCCGCGCACGTACTCAGGTGTCTCCTAGGCCAGAGGGCCAGTGTCGTGGAGCACGTCCTCCTCCCAGAGCTAGAGGTTCACCCCCGGTCGAGCATTTTGACTTGAGGGGTGCTACAGCACGTCAGGTGCAGGGGTTGAGGTTCGTGGAGGTCAGTCGATGGTTTCCGCCTGTGAGGGATCCCAGAGCTTCAGAAGGATTCTATACCCCACTTCAGGAAGATTTCTACAGAGCTCTAGTTGACAGTGGTATTGCTTTCCGACCACAGAGGGTCTGTCGACTTGAGTCACTAGTTGAGGTTGTGGGAGAGCAGCTACGTCCGCACCTGTCCTTTCTGCCAGGCTTGTCAGATCTTCTTGGACGGACAGGTGCATACTGCGGCACATGGGTCAGAGAATTTTATGCTTCACTATGGATTGATCCTGCCCATGATTTCATTCACGTTGCATTCCGAGGCCGCGATCACCGCCTATACAGCACCAGAGTGCGGGAGATTCTCAGACTCCCAGCTTCCAACACAAAGATACATCAGCTGTGCTTTGGTCAGACTCCTCCACCGAGACGCCCTCATGGCGGTGCAGTGCCACCTACAGACCTGGTTCGACCCTGCTTCCGTGAGCCTTTTGGCGAAGGGTCTCGTCGCACGCCTGCCAGCTTGACACCTCTTGCCAGGGTTTTGGATGCTATAGTCAGACGCACTCTTCTTCCCAGACTTGGCTACAGAGAGGGACTGACTCGGATGCAGCTATGGGTTGTTCACCACCTCCTCTCACAGACTCAGTTTGACATTTGGGATCTCATACTTAGTGAGATGGAGGACACCATAGCTGAGGGCTTCAAGGGTAATCATCAGCTGCCCTATGCACACTGGATCTGCTTCATAATTAGATCATCCATCCAGTTACCAGCAGAGATCCGAGCTGAGATATCAGATACTACCACTGCTTTTCCTGAGTATGATATCCGTCAGCTTTGGGCGTCAGTCACCAGAGATCAGGCCCCAGTGCCAGGATAGCGTGTGCGACCTGAGGTTCCTGAGACAGCAGCTGAGCAGGATGCCACAGTTGACGAGCTTGCAGAGGCAGAGCTTGCAGATCTTGACGCTCAGCCTGCTGATCTTCCTGAGGATGGGACATCTGACAGCACTGATGAGGACTACCAGCCCATCCCCAGGTACCGGTCTCCTCGGTCTCACGACCACGAGGCCGGTGGCTCTGGTTCAGCCTCCCGCACAGACCCAGCCATGGTGGCAATACTTGAGAGGTTGACCCAGGCACAGGAGCAACAGCAACAGCAAATACAGCGACAGGCTTAGGACACAGCTGCAGCACTTGCACAGATTCAGGCTCGTCAGGACGAGTTTCAGCGTCAGCAGCTAGAGATCCAGAGGCAGCAAGTCAAAATGCAGCGACAGCAATATGAGATTCAGCGACAGACTATAGCTAGTCAGCAGCAGTACTTGGACCTCCTGCGCCACCAAGTCACTGTTGGGGTTCCTCCGCCTGCTTCAGTCCTGACTTCTACTTTACCATCTACTGATCCATCGAGTCAGGGACAGCCGGGTTTCCAGTTCACATCTCCACAGCAGCAGGTTCCCCAGTCTTTCCAGTCCCCGAGCTTCACGCCTATTCACACGGGGTTTACACCATCAGACCAGCCTCGCCCTCACCTCCTGACAAGCACACCTTTCGGTGATTTCAGTGCTACCTACAGCGAGTTGACTGGTCAGCCGACGCCCTCGCACACTACATTTGCTACTTCTTCAGGGTTGTTAGCTTTAGAGGCAGCTATTCCTCCAGTGACAGGGACTGGTACTACAGAGACTCTACCTTCGTCAGTTGCCTCCACAGATCCTCCTGCTATTGGCTCGCTACAGGCTCAGGTCACTCAGACGGATCCTATTATTGCTACTACGACAGTACCTGTTCCTGCCGTTCAGACCCAGACAGTTACACAGCCACATGCTTCTTCAGAGGGTCAGCCAGATAGCTCAGATTCCGAGGGCGATTCTCTACACTTCATGATCACTCCGCGCACCTCGGCACCCGACACGACTCCGTCTGTCCCCCCATCAGATCCTTAGATTAGCTTTTTTGGCGCTTGATGCCAAAGGGGGAGAGAGAGTAGTTTCAGGGGGAGTTTTGAGAGAGGTTTTTCGTTTTTTCCTGTGTGCTACATTCATGCATCATGTTCACTTCTCAGTCATTGCATTCGTGTGACATGTCGTTGTGAGATAAACCTTAAGTTGTCACATTATTATCTCTTGTCACCGTTGTTAATTATAGCTCTAAGGTTGTGCTTCAGTGCCTTACTCTGTTTTCTTATGAGCTATATCTGTTTGTGTACTAACGCTTTTTGTCTTATCTTATGAGTACACTCTTTTGGCTTGGGACACATAAGCATCTCCTAACCCTTCTATGCTTATTGCTCTTTGCTTATGTGAACCATGCATGCTCAAAAACCTCAACTCCAATCTTTCATATCTTAGTGTTGTCATCAATCACCAAAAAGGGGGAGATTGAAAGCATCTAGGCCCCGAGGTTTGGTTTCGGCAATTGATGACAACGCTTTATTACCATGACTAACGTGTGTTTTGCAGAAACTTTGGTAAGTTAGGTCATGGAGGTTTTAACTGCTTTGGGCACCATGGTATTCATGCCCCTTGATGGAAATCGTTTCGGTTTTCAAAAGAGTGACGTCAAGATTAAGGACGGTTAGTTCCGGATGTCGAGGTGTTGAGAGACATTTGGAATAGTCGTTAGGATCTTCGTTTTTCTCTTTTGGCCGTACTATAAAGGGGGGCATGAGCGGGTAGCTTGACCTAGGCGAGTCCTATGTTTAGGTGTGGTGCACACTTGTTAAACTTGGCGCTAGGCAGCTCTAGAATAGCTCAAAGTTCAGTTGGAAGCAACTTGGTTCAAGTTGTGACGTGTTTTGGAGTGTTTCGGGTTGTTTTCCCTTGACCGGACGCGGTCCTCGGCATGACCGGACGCGTCCAGTCAGTTCAGTTCCGCGGCTAGGGTTTCAGCTCTGAACATCGGACGCGGTCCTCGCGAGGACCGGACGCGGTGGTTAGAAGTCAACACGTGTCACTTGAGGGAAACACCCGATCGGACGCGACCTGGGTGTGATCGGCGCGTCCGGTCATAGTCCAGTAAGGTCCAGAGACGACCGGACGCGTCCGGTCATCACCGATCGGACGCGGTCGCGCGTCCGGTGCGAGTACAGTAAGCTCCCTGCACGATCGGACGCGTCCGGTCACCCCTGACCGGTGCGTCCGGTCACTTAGGTGTTTTTCGGTTTTTTACCGTTACGAGCGACCGGCGCGTCCGGTCAGTACGACCGGCGCGTCCGGTCAGCTCGAGTTTTGCTGAGTCAGCAGGTAACGGTTCGTTTTGTCTGTGGGGTGTATAAATACATCCCCACCACCTCTTTTAGAGGTCTCTTGCTCATTTGATCAGCTGATAAACACCTTTGGAGTGCAAGATAGTGCAAGAGCACTAGTGAGGATAGAGATTTGAGAATCAAAGCTTGAGAGTCCCTCACTAGCGATTAGAGAGTAGCAAGTGTGCATCCACTTTCTCATTTGGGCTCGTAGTGGTCAAGTGAGAGTTCTAGCTTGTTACTCTTGGTGATCGCCATCACCTAGACGGCTTGGTGGTGATTGGGAGTTTGGTGATCATCCGGCGGAGCTTGTGGATGACCCAACTCATCTTGTGAGCGGTTGTGGGTGATTCACCGCGACGGAGTGTCAAAGAATCAACCCGTAGAGAGCACTTGATCCTTGCGCGGATCAAGGGGGAGCGACACCCTTGCGCGGGTGCTCCAACGAGGACTAGTGGGGAGTGGCGACTCTCCGATACCTCGGAAAAACATCGCCGTGTTCCTTGCCCCTTTACATTCAAGCATTTACATTCTCGTATTTACTTTCATTGCTTGTTTACTTTCCTAGACTTGCCATGCTAGACTAGGTTTGGAAACTAGGGTGCAAAACTTTGTATCGGTAGACTCTCTAGGAACACAAGTAGACACTAGGGGTGAATTCCGGCTTGTAGGATTTATTCCTTGCATTTAAATTTTAGAAAAGCCCAATTCACCCCCCCTCTTGGGCATCTTGATCCTTTCAATATATACATGTGTATAACATGTAAATAATCCAGTAACCAAAACTAGCTCTCCCCTAGATCGCAGGTTGTACGGTCATGCTCTCACAACTCACACTTACCTGAGCGTAGGTGCGATGTTGCATAAAAGTAAACTAGCGACATATATGACTATCTCATATATGAAGGCTACCACCAATCTAACACACCGGGCAGCATAGTGTGGGAGAGTCATCACACATACATACCTTGGCCTGGGTGTAGATGCATAAATGAAAAACCCCCAAGTTAGTACTTATATAAGCCACCTAATAATCCTTATATGGGCATAAGGAAATTGACCACTGGCATACTTAGGTTTAGAATTCAGATTTCACAAACCTATATATAGCTATAAGTTGATAAAACTGTTTTTATAAAACAAAACCTTTGTTTTAAATACACATATGACAAGTTTAATGTTGAATATTGCTCCGATACCAGCTGTAACAGAACTGTCCAAATTATAAGAGCACAAGTATAAAAACAATCACCGAGGTGATCAAATTCTCACACTTGAGCCCATATAACTCCGGTAGTCCAATGAAATCACGAGGGATTTCAAACCAACCAACATACAAGCCAAGATCGTAGTGATTCAACATAACAAGTCATATGTTACAACCATTTCACAAGTAATTCAATATACATCGGAGTTCAACATAGTTATTACAACTTACATTGAAAAGTAGCGGAAGCAAAGTAATTTGAAACTAACATTAATCTTATTTCAAGTACATGCCAGTACCCTGGTCGACTTCCAACAAAAGCATTAGAGCTAAGGTAAATAAGAAGGATCATGCCCGTGATCACACTCCGCCACTAAGGCAGGAGCCAACCAACTCTTGCAGTCGCCATGATACATCACAGCCTGCAACAAGTGGGGATAAAACCCTGAGTACAAGAAAGTACTCAGCTAGACTTACCCGTCAGAAACCAGAAATAAGGTGACACCAAGGATCATGCAAGGCTGATATAAAGTGGGGCTAGCTTGACAACATTTTGCATAAAAGCTTAATATAGATGATCAATCATTAATGCTTAAGCATCAAGTTAATTATCATTAACCTATCATCTATATTAGAACCTGTACTAGAGCACTCACTTTATTAGGAGCAAACAATATTAACCATAGCAGGTATAAATTGAGGCAACCTTTCCATCGTTATCCAATTAACCATCCGTTCAATTTAATGGAATCTACGTTGCCGCTGCTCAAGTCAAGTGCTCACTAACCGGGAGCGACGGCGATTCGAATCAAATTCCTATCCAGCTGGAGGGGTATTTCTAACACTCACCGCGCAGGACCCTGCTAGGGTCGCACAAGCCACCTTTTCATATGATTCAGGAATCGCGGGTCCGAATGATGTCGCGACCCCAAGGGCGACACTCTGCCAGGTGATAGAGACTCTAACCCCCCCTTGGTCTCACGCCAATGTCCCCAAGCACATCCTTTCTCTCCTCTAAGAAGCAACCTATCATTCGATTCCTGGCCTGAATCACATTACTCGGCTTCGCGGTCGGAACGACTTATCCGGCCAACTAAGTGTTAGACTGCGTTCAACATGACTCAAGGACGTACAGCGAATCGGTCCTTAAACGACTCAGACGGGGATAGATTCACACCCAAGACCTCCATGCCTTGTTGCTTCACTATCGTCATCCCGCCCGGTCTCATTTCATTTTATTAACACATGGTTCCATTCCACGATAGCAAATATAGCCAACCGTGCCATATATGAATATCCCTATATCTCGCAGGTGACAGGAAATCACCTGACTTCTACCGCTTAAAGCAGGGCTAAGCATCTACTCGATCCTAGTCTATGTATGATTCAAGGATTCATATATCTGGACAAGGAATGATATAATGCAGCAAGGTTTTCAACCAACTCCTACCACTTAATGCAACAATACTTATAACATATATAGAATTAATTGCTTTGAAGGTAGGAGGCTTATAATGCTCCAGGGCTTGCCTGGGATCCGACTCAAGTTAGAGTATGTCAGATGAAACCCGCTTGGCGAGCATTCTCCAATCAAGCACTCGTCCGAACTTTCTACCTTCGGGATGGATCCACCAACTCCATCTTCGGGTTTGGCTCCACATCCGGTCCTTCATGTGCTTCAGCTAACGTACCTAAATGAGGTGCAACAATGCATATGTATGAATGCATAGAAGTGCAATAAACAAAGTAATCATGCAAGCATACCAAAGTTCACATAAACACCTAGAGCTAATTAACTTAATCCTCACTAAGGCATAACATAGAAGACGGCAAGCACATCAATCAAGGCACAAGTCTTATAAGATTACAGGGTACCAGCCCAAGTACCATCAAGGATATGAGCCACACTTCCACACCCTAGCATGGCAAAGTTAACCCAAGCACTAGAACAAGAATCTGCTACTTTCTGGATATACATGCAGTAGCTGAGTAATTTAATCATAACTGGAGATCTACAACTCCAAATGACTTGCAAGAAGACATCATAGAAAGCTTATGAAATTATCTACATTTCATTTATAATCATCACAGCATGATTCCAAAGTTTAATATGTCGAATTTACACAAACACAGAAACTGATCTAACAAGACAGAGAGCAAGCAATTTTGTAACCCAACTTTCAACAGTTATAACTCCTAAACCACATGGTAAAATGCCACCAAATTTTAACAGCAGCTATATACATAAATTATCTACAACTTTTGTATAAATAAGTTTCACAACAAAGCACATTATCATGAAGAACTTTGCTAAGTTCCCAGATCTGTCCAGAAACCTCATTTGCAAGAAATAATTACTAACTTATGTTGCAAACATATAATTAGACAAAACCAACTTTACCAACATGTCACACATGACTAATGAACACCAGAAAACATAGTGTCCATTCCTAAATAATTTCTTTTAATGCATTTTCTTAATTTATTTAGATAATTTGGTGGAATTATGAACACATATCAAAAGTGCATAATAAATTCTACCAAAATTACAGACGCCTACACATGCTCCCAAAAGTCTACTGTCCAAATTTCAATCCATTTGGGCAAGTATATCAAGCTCTATGAAAAAGACAAATAGCTAATATAATAAATCATGTAAGAGCAAGTTAAACCTAAAACTCTATATTTTCTATGAACACAAGGCCCTAGAATGAATCAATATAATATATAAACATCATACTAAGCTAATGAAACAACATTTTCCATTTTATCAATTATATATTATTTACAAGCTATTTATCAAGCCATAAATAAGTTAAATCAATAACTTGACCATACAGTAAGCAATGACTATGAAATTTATACCACAGTACATGCATAGCATAACAAGACTACCAGAAAAATTTCACAACATTTGGAGCAACACAACTCAAGATATAAAATAACAAGCAATATAATGTAGGTTTCCTTATTTATCAAGGTCAAATCAAAACCTTAAGAAAATAGTGAACAACTAGTGTGTTTAATATTTTTCCTAGCAAGTACATGTCATCACAAAATTAACAAAGCAAGAATCACTATTTTTGGGATTCTAAAACTCAAGATATGGCTCTGGTCAAGTTTATAAGCATTTTTGGAGCATTTTTAAAGCTTAAATAAAGACACCAGAAAACTTCTACAAACATCTAACACTTTATGACTCCACTGCAAAGATCTTTTCTCAAGGTTTCCAAAAAGTCCACTTTTGCTATTTTTGGAATTATCCAGCATGAGACATGAATTTTAGAAGATTTAATAAAATTCTGAAATTCAAAAACGAAATTAACTAATTCACCCTAGATCTGCTAGGTGCACCCAGACGTGTACCCCAACTGTGCCTCTCAAAACGCTGACATGTGGGACCTGCTGCCGGTTGGGCCCACCTGTCATGCTCACACACAGAGAGACAGAGAGAGGAGAGGCGCCGGTCCTCTTCCTCAACTCGGCCGAGCAGGGGAGGCGGCCTCCGGCGAGGGGAAAGGCCGGCCTGCGGCTCGCCTGCGGCGGAGGAGCAGCGCGGGAGCTGCACGGTGGCGAGGCGCATCCGAAGGCGGTCGCGGCTTGGCCTGAGATGGTCGGAGGAAGCGGGGCCACGCGGAGCAGCGGCTCACCGGCGGCCGTGCTGGCGGCGCCGGCCCTCCGGCGGCGCTGGCCCGCCGTGGTTGCGCGCGGGGGTTGGAATGCAACGAAGTGAAGGCGGTGGAGCTCGCAGTTGGGGCCGTGGTGACTCGAGGTGGTCTGGCCACGATGACCGGTGACCCGACGGCCGGCAATGGCGGCAGCGGCCGCGTTCGCGCGAGGGGAAGCAATGCCGGTGGTGGACGAGGGACGGGGAAGCCCAAGTGGGTCACGTATGCCCGTGGAACTGCTCGGAGCAGTGGGAACGCAGCGGCGGCCGGAGCTCTGCTCGGCGGCTGCCATGGCGGCCGCGGCGGCGTCTGTGCCCGCGCGTGCGCGTGCTGCGAGCGAAGCGAGGGCGAGCGAGCGAGAGCTGGGCAGTGAGGGCACGCGAGAGTGAGGACGAGCTCAGGTCCCCATTCCAGGCGCGAGGAAGGGCAGGGCACGCGGCATCGGTGCGGACGCGTGTCGGCACGGTGGGGTGTGGAGCCAGGCATGGCCGCCACGCAGAGGACGACGTGTCGGCCGTTCGTGCATTGTCTCGAGCACGTGGTGTACGTCGAAGTGGCTGAGGTGGGAGGAGATTTTGGGCTAGTTACGGGCTGATTTGGACCATGGGCCAAAAACGAAGTTTGTTCACCATAGAATACTCTCCAACTTTGATTCAGAGGTCACAGCCATTAAGGTTATGGATCAGCAGCTAATTAACGTCCAAGTTAGCATTGTCAACATATTTGACCATGATCAAGGAAACCCAAAAAGGGTGATCAAAACAGGATCCAATTTAAGTCAACTTCTTCCTAGACCTTCCCCATATGGTTAGCTCCAACTTTTATTAAGAGGTCCAACCAAGTTGCTTAATAAAAATTGGAGAACGCGGAATGCCAACGTGTCGATGTCCGTCTAGTGACAAAGTAAACTTCTGCTGTTTTGGGAGCTATTTTTGAAGATCCAATTTAACTCCAAATTTTATGAGACTTGTTTCATTATTTCCACCATGAAAGGTATTCCAACTCATATTAAGGAATCCAATGGAGTTACCACATGAATTTGGACGATAAAATGTCGCAAAGTAGCCAACTTGCTACTGTCACTACAAGGACTTAGAATATTTTTCTAAGTGCTGAAAATAGCAGTTGAATCCACATTGTGATCTCTATTTGACTAGGTTAGAGGCCAAACTAGCTCTTGACCATTAAACAAAGTTTGTTCTACACAAGATGAACTACAACTTTTGTTTAAGGTCAAACCTCATAACTGGTACAGAAGTCAAACTTTCACTTTGGTCAAAGTATCAACTCGATAAAGCCAAAACTAGGGTTTTAGGCCAATCGGGGCAATTTCTTGACATTTGCTCAACATGAACCCTTCATGACTTTTGTTGTGGAATTAATCTAGAGCCATTTGGGTAAATTTTTAAAGCTTGGTTGATGATCTATAGTTCCATTAACTTAATGGGGCAAATTCCAATAGGAACGAAACTTATCATTTCATGTGACTTTTTGATTCCGAACTTCATGAAACTTTTCTAGGGATTAATATAGATAGTTACTGAGGTGAGACATGTGAAGATACTTTGATAGCAACACCCAAACCTATATCTTTTAATTGAGCCTATATGTAAGCAAGGATGCAATATCCAAGTTTAGTTTAGGGTTTATTTCCATAGGTTTGACTTTGGCATCGTCATCTCCACTAATCTATCGTGTTTGAGCTTAAACCCACTACTTAATTGGTGATAAACACCTGGGGTGTTACATCAATGATTGGTGAGCTTACTTTCTTCCTTGGTTTTCAAGTCAAGCAAATGAGAGAAGGGACTTTCATCTCTCAAGAGAAGTACACCAAGGATATTCTCAAGAAGTTCAATATGGATGAATGTAAGACAATCAAGACACCAATGCCAACAAATGGACATCTCGACCTAGATGAGGGAGGTAAACCGATTGATCAAACTCTTTACCACTCTATGATTGGTAGCTTGTTATACTTGACCGCATCTAGGCCTAACATCATGTTTAGTCTGTGTATGTGTGCTAGATTTCAAGCTAAACCTAAGGAAGCTCACTTAAGTGTCATCAAAAGAATCCTTAGGTACATAAAGCACACACCAAGCTTTGGCCTTTGGTATCCCAAAGGAGCTAGTTTTCAACTCCTTGGCTATTCCGATTTGGATTATGCGGGTTGTAAGATTGATAGGAAAAGCACATCTAGAGGGTGCCATATGCTTGGTAGATCACTTGTGTCTTGGTCATCTAAGAAGCAAAATAGTGTGGCTTTGTCCACCGCCGAGGCAGAATATATCACTGTCGGTGCTTGTTGTGCACAAATACTTTACATGAAACAAACTCTTCTAGACTATGGTATAGTTCTTGAAAAGGTACCTCTTTTGTGTGATAACGAGAGTGCCGTAAAACTTACTAATAACCCGGTCCAACACTCTCGCACTAAGCACATAGATATTCAACATCACTTTCTTAGAGATCATGTGGCTAAAAATGATATTTCACTAGAAGGTGTAAGGACTGAAGATCAATTGGCGGATATCTTCACAAAACCTTTAGATGATTCTCGGTTTTGTAAGTTGAGGAATGAGCTTAATGTACTTGATCAAAGTAACTTTACTAAAAGATGAGCTTGTGTTGTCTCTTGCATTGCATTGTAAGATAAAACATGTTTAATTTTTAGTAATGCACTTAGAGCTTGTCTAACATGGTTAAGATAACTGCCCAAAAGCGTGTGAAAAAGCTTAACCTTGGATCAAACTTGACAAGCAACTAGATTATCTACTTGTATTGCATTGCATATGCATGTTTGTCGCTTTGTCATTTCTTTTCGGTTAAGTTTTGAGCATCCGCTAAGTTAGATCACATTTAGGGGGAGCATTTGAGGCTCAAATTGGTCAAGTCCCCAAATATGCGGCCTTATGATGCTCCTTGTCTATTTTCTTTGCCTATTTTCTTAAAAAGATACTAAGCCTAAAGCAAAATATTTAAAAAATCTTGAGGGTTTGAGAGAGATTACTCATACCAGTTCCAATTGATGTTTATTTAGCTCTTATTTGAGTTGGAACTTGGTTGGGAGAAATTGTCGTGAAGAAAGATGGAGAAAATGCTATTTTTGTGCACCGAACGTAGTGATCGGACTCGCTCTCTGTAGTGTCCGGTCAGTTGATTGTGGGAGCAGCATTGCTGAATGCGACCGGACTCTGTGATCGAACTCGGAACAAGCAGTGTTCGGTCAGTTATGTTGCACTAGACTCTGTGAAAAGTGTTACAGTCGTGTCCGGTCGATCTGTAATGTTGCACCAAACTCTGTCAGTGTCCGGTTATGATGCATCAAACATGTCCGGTCGTGTCAAAGACAATTTCGGAGCTCTTTGTTCGCGCACCAGACTCCACTGTTGGAGAGTCCGGTCATTTCACCGGACGCGTCCGGTCACTAGGGCAAAAGGGGTATGAGGGGCCGATGTCATAAATATTTTTTTCTCTCCATACGCCGCTGCTCCACCCTAACCCTAGCTGCGTTCTCCGCTGCGCCGCCCCGCTGCCCGCTGCTCGCTGAGCCACCCACGTTGCGCCGCCCGAACCCGCTCGTGCCGTGCCGCGCATCTAGTCCACATGCGCTACCCCTATTTCACATGCCAGTGCTGCTCATGCATGACGTCCCCGCGCCACACCTCTCCTGCCGCCTCCACACAACGCTTGCTGTCCCAGCCACCGCTGCGCCATGCCTCACCTCAAGGATCATGCTGCGCCATCGTCCACGCTGCATTGTGCCAGCTTATCTGCATCTCACCACTCGTGACCACGTCGTGCCGCCGTAGCTCTCACGATCTTTGAGGCATCACCATTGGAGTGTTTTCTACACCGCGTTGTTCCCTTCTTTCCTGTGTCGGATCACCGGACGTGTCCGGTCGCTAGGGCAAAAGGGGTATGAGGGGCCGATGTCATAAATATTTTTTTCTCTCTCCATACGCCACTGCTCCACCCTAACCCTAGCTACATTCTCTACTGCACCGCCCCTCCGCCACGTCTCCCGCTGCTCGCTGAGCCACCCACGTCGCGTCGCCCGAACCCGCTCATGTCATGCCGCACATCTAGTCCACATGCGCTGCCCCTGTCTCACGTGCCAGCGCCGCACCTCTCCTGTCGCCTCCACACAGCGCTTACTGTCTCGGCCACCACCACACCATGCCTCACCTCAGGGATCATGCTATGCCGTCGTCCACGCTGCATTGTGCCACCTTATCCGCATCTTGCTGCTCGTGACCACATCGTGTCACCGTAGCTCTCACGATCTTCAAGGCATCGCCGTTGGAGTGTTTTCTACACCGCGTTGTTCCCTTCTTTCCTATGTCGGATCATCATGTGTCACAGGTAGCAAAGCCCTTTGATCTTTTCTTATCTAAAATTGCTTTGCTTCAATTAGGTCTTTTGCTTCTCTAGATATTATATTGCTTATACATATCTCTATCTAATCTATCGTGCAACGAGTCGGTTGGTAGTTTTGACAGTGATAGTTACTCAGGGCCAAGCTCGCGAGTTTGGATTGAGGCCAAGCCTCTTGAGTGTCAATGGTAGTGTGTCAGGGAAATTCTATTGTTGCAGTTACTTCTTGACAGTGGTTCTTGTTAGAGATGGCACATATCAAGAATGTTGGTGGCAGTCTAGGTGGTGATGATGGTGACAGACCACCACCTCCTCCTTCAGATCATGGCAAGGGTAAGAAGAAGGTCCTCGCCACTAAGAAACAAAAGCTAGTTGACAAGGAGGTAGAGAAGGCAGCGAGACTGGCTCGCATGCTTGACAGAGTTGAGCAGGATGATAGGCGTGCTGGTGCTCTACGGATTGGCGACAGTCCAGGGTCAACAGCCAGAGCAGCTAGGGCCACACCTGCACCCCATGGTAGTGTCGTGATCGAGGGCCATCGAGTTTCCTTGGATGATCCTTCAAAGGTTCTTCTAGCTATGATAGAGGCAGAGCAGCCACAACCCCTGATAGAGCCAGAGCCAGAGACAGAGTCACCTGAGAAGCTAGAGCAGCCACAGGAGCAGGGCCTCAGACGATTGTCTTGCTCTCGTACCACATTGTCACCTCGACCTGAGGTATAGAGGCGAGGTACTTAAGCTCCACCTAGACTACGTGGTCCATCACCTGTGATTCACCATGACCTGAGGTGTGCTACAGCAAAGCAGGTGCAGGAGCTTTGTTTTGTTGAGTTTGCATAGTGGTTCCCATCTTAGCGGGACCCCAGAGCTTTAGAGGGTTTCTTCACACCTCTCGAGGAGGATTTCTATAATGCATATGTCAATAGTGGAGCTTTCATTTGACCTCACTGAGTTTGTTCACTATCGGCAATAGTTGCTGCTGGAGGAGAGTAGGTCCGCCAGTACCTCACCTACCTGCCTGGCCTAGCAGATCTTCTTGGGTGGACTGGCACTTACATCGAGTCATAGGTCAGAGAGTTCTATGCCTCACTTTGGATTGACCCTGATCACTGGTATATTCACTTTACCTTTAGAGGTGTTGATCATAGACTCTATAGCAACAGGGCCAAAGAGATCCTCAGATTGACAGAGTCAGCCACTCGTCTGCACTATATCTATTACCGTGACACTGAGCCATCTCGATGTCCTCATGATGGAGAGGTACCTCCTATAGATTTTGTACAACCGTGCTTTAGAGAGCCATTCAGAGAGGGCTCGAGCCACACACCGCGTGATCTTACGCCGACAGCCCATCTTCTAAATGAAGTGATGAGGAGGACTCTACTTCCTAGGATTAGATATAGAGAGGGTCTGACTCGCGTACAGCTATGGCTTGTCTCCTACCTTATCTCTCAGACAGAGTTTGATGTATGGGATATGATAGTCTCAGAGATGGAGGACACCATAGCATAGGGCTTCAAGGGCCGTCATTAGCTCCCATTTGCTCATTGGATTTGCTATCTCTTGATGAGAGCTATCGACAGGATGGCACTTGAGTCTACTTCAGCCATGAGGAACTCACCTATAGCTTTTCTAGAGTATGATATGTGCCAGTTGATGGGTCAGCATATTGGGAATAGGGCCGCTAGATAGCCACACAGGAGAGCCCTAGTTCCCAAGTTAGTTGAGGAGCAGGACGAGGCTATCAGGGGCCTTGCTGAGACAGAGCTTGCAGACCTTGAGGCTCAGCAAGATGACCCAGTACCTGATGACCTTCCTTCTAATAGTACAAATGAGGACTACGAGCTGCTCCCACGCATGCCCCCATGGGCACACGACTCTGAGGCCGGAGGGTCTAGGTCAGCTCCATAGGCACCACAGATGGATCCTACCTTGCTTGCCATACTAGATCAGATGCAGCGACATCAGGAGAGGCAGGCAGAGGAGTAGTAGCGATAGGCCGTGTCACAGGTAGCAGCTCAGGCTTAGATGCAGCTTAGATAGGATCAGCTCTAGGCCTAGCTCTTAGCTTTGCAGCAGA
Organism: Saccharum hybrid cultivar R570; assembly: GCA_038087645.1. Lineage (NCBI taxonomy): Eukaryota > Viridiplantae > Streptophyta > Magnoliopsida > Poales > Poaceae > Saccharum > Saccharum hybrid cultivar. The sequence goes on from JAQSUU010000173.1 coordinate 210,555, forward strand.
CCACCTTTGGTTTCATGGAGCACATACTTTTGGTGACAAGTGCACCACTCTAATGACCTCCATAGCTTCAGACACCTGGTTTGGTTGCTACCACCACAGTCTCGACTCTAGCTTTTCACTCCAATGGACTTTAGAGTCAGGGACAGTTTGCCTCGCTCTCAGCTCAGGTCTCTTAGTGGTTTGCTACACTAGGCATTGGGCAGGCACCGCAGTTCTCACCTATTGTCATAGGCTTCACTCCCTCACCCTTAGTGACATTAGCCGAGACCTCACGAGATTTATCTGCTATGTTCAGCGAGCTTATGGGTCATCCCACACCTCCACATCTACAGGGGCCTATGACTCCTTGACAGATCTAGCGACTATGACAATCAGCACGCTACCTTCTTTAGTTGCCAGTTTCGAGCCGCCTCAGCTTGAGAGCCAGTCAACTCCAGTTTCTACACTTCTAGAGGCTGTTCAGATAGATTATGTGGTAGCTACTCCTATGTTAGAGGCACAACCAGTAGGTCTAGCTTCAGAGGCTCCTGTGCAGACCCAGACCGCTTCACCTTCACCTGTAGTTCCAGAGGGTCAGTCAGCACGGAGCTTAGACTCAGACGTGGACCTATCCCAGTTTGAGATCTCTCCACGTGCTCCTTAGGCCGGCTCGTCTGCTCTAGCCCCACCTTCAGACCCTTAGGTTTTGATGCTTGACACCAAAGGTGTAACACCCTAAAATTTGCTTCTTTGAAAATAGAGCTAAAATGAGTTAATTTTGAATTTTTGTGCTCATGAAAACATAGGGAAATAATATTTTTCACTAAATTGAAATTTATTATAAGGTGTAGCAACATTGTTGTGCATACATGCTGATGCATTTGTGTTTTGTATTGCTTGGTTTTGACCAAAGATCAAAATGAATTCAAGTTGTTCTTTCAAAATGTGTTTAGGTCGATTTTCCTTCTCTGATATACATATATCATTTTTCTATAATCAAATTCCTTGTTTCTCATCCATCAATCAATTTCTACAAACTTCTCGGAAATTTTTTCGACTTTTCTGTAGCTTGTTTCCACTTATCTGTGAGCATAATCTAATTTTTAGATGCTCTAAAATATCTTATCATGAGCTTCAAATACTTTATTTGGATTCCACATGTTCCATAATGTCTCTGGAAAATTTCTCCGAATTTTCGGAGCTTTCAGAGTATTTTTCGTGGCTTAAATAATAATTCTGGACTTTTCTAGAATTATTTTATCCATGAAAATAATTAATTCTGAAAATAATAAATCTCTCATTTTCCCCAACGCTCAAAGCTCATGTGCAATAATCTTAATAAATCTCAAAGGCCCATACATTTATTTATTAATGGGCTTTAATAATTAATTAGGCCTATTAGTAAAGATGGAGGGTGCAACATCAATTAGTACCATATTGCTAGTTGATGTGAAGGCGAGGAGTTTTCTCCCAATAAGTATGGACCTATATCTTGGGTAAAGCACACCAAAACAACCGTAAGGGGAGCCTCTAGTTTGGGAAATCTCTCGTGTAGTAAATTATATTTTTCTCCTCTTTCTCTCACCGTCGCCGTCACCGTCACCGCCGCGCTGCCTAGCCCGGCCATACTCTCCTCTGCAACAAGTAAGTATGCCGCCGTCCCTGTATTCTTGGAAAATAAACCCTCAGTCCAAAACATGTTTACAGATTTTGTTTTCTTCAATTGAAAGCGTATTTTGTTTCGTTTAAGAATAAATTACGTTTTCAGCTATTTACAGAATTGCCACTAATTTTGTTTTAACCATAACTTCTCCGTTTTAACTCCGATTTGATCCGCTCAACTTGCGTTAGGTTCGTAATTTCATAATCTACATGTTAATACTACTGTTAAGTAGGTTTTCAACTTTTAAAATTCGTGATTAGATTTACTCTATTATTTTACTAGAGGAAATCTTGTTTATTTCATATCTTCTACGTTTCAACTCCGTTTTGAGCCATTCAAGTTGCGTTAGATTCATAGCAATGAGATCTACGCATTTGTAACAGTGTTTATCATGTCACTAATATTGGAATTTCATGGTTTGAATCATATCTTAAATAACAATTATGCAACTGGGTTTTGTAAATAAAATATGATTTGTTTTACTTTAGTTTTATAATTCGAATCTAAATTTGACTTAAATTATAATCTCTATAAAATATCTTATATATGTTTTTATACCATTAAGATACATGAAGCTAATAGTTTTATAGGTAAATCTATCGGTAGTTGTATCTTTTCAACCGTAGCTCCGATTAGCATGCTTTTCGCGACTTTGTGTTCGTAGCGATGCGTAGAATCGTGTTTCAAACTCTTTTACTTATTTTTGTATGATTGGTGTACTGTTCTAATATAGATCTATTGTTTGCTTCGTGTATGATTGTATGGATGCTTGTGTGGTGCTATATGGTTCAGTCAATCGGTGAGGTTTACATGGTGATTAAGAAGCTATTCTCTGAAGACTAGAAGTTGAGAATTGGAAGCAGAAGATTGAAAGTTGAATACTAAAGGCTTTCGAGCGTATTGCTTTGGGGGGAAAAGCAAGTTAAGGCAAGTATAGCATGGGATCATCCTTGTTATCTAATCACTTTTAAAGCACTTAAATCACTATGCATGTGTCTCCTTGTTAAGGATGCCTTAGAAATTGATCTTGTACCTTGTCGCCTATGGTTTTGCATTGGGTAGCTATTGCTAGTGCTCAACATAAACTATGATCTTATAATTTGACTAATGTAATATGCAACAACATTAAAAGATGACTTTTTAGTAACATAATGAAAGAGTGCTAGAGCCTTGGGCTATCTTTTGGTGCTCTAGTTTCTCTTCATAAGGACTTATCTGTAAGCGAACATCCGGAACTTATAGTACAGCTGTGAGGGCTACATGGCTCTAGCTTTAGTCATATAAGAGGACCTTGTCTAGCTTGTTAGTGGTTACCCGAAAGGGCGCAAAAGGGGTGTTTCTCGGGTTGGGTGTAGTGAGGCTTCTGTCCTTATGTGTATAGGCTGCGCGTCATTATGCCATACAGAAGGGGAGCTCTACATTCGCAGGTTACAGAAACCTAGCGGCCCTAACTTGTTAGACGAACCTTGGAAAGACTTCATAGTGAAACTTGTCTACCCATTGAGGCCTTGTAAACCTCAGGCTAATGGGGATCACGACTCATAGTGAAAGTGTGCAACCTCTTTAGAGTGTAAAACTGGTATATCAGCTGTGCTCACGGTCACGAGTGGCCTTGGACCATTATGGAATAGATGACCACTATTGAACTATAATATGCTTATGTTTTTGCTATTCATTATTCATATTACCTGATCATATGTTGATTCTGGGATTAAAGACAACTTGATGCTACTCATATGCTAAAACTTTGCCAACTAAAAGCTACATGCAGTTAAACCCGTGTCATGCCTCTTGAGCCTCATGAACCCCATGTTATGCTTGTTGAGTTTGACATGGACTCACCCTTGCTATTTCCCACATCTCAGGAAGGGTACCAGACTGCTAGATTTTGGAATTGTTAGGCTTGTGATCAACCAGTCAGTTTGATCCTGGAGTGAAGGTTACACCCGGTGTTCTGAGTTGTCTTGCTGCTGTGTTGCTCTCTAAGGTTATATCTTATACTATTGTGTTATGTTTAATAAGCATTTGTCTTTTGATATTACACTTATCTGTAGCTATATGTGAGATTTGACCTCTTTATTTCACATATAGTATATATCTGGTTTTATCCTTAAAACTAGGTGTGACAGAGTGGTATCAAAGCAATGCTGACTATAGGACGCAAGCCTAGTTAGAAAATGGTCGTCTTAAGGTTTTGAACTTGCTATAAAATCCTTGTTCTATAATCCTTGACATTTTCTTCTCTACTATATATCTACCCTTGATATTTGTCTCTTCCTTGATGCTTATTTTAAGCCTTTGCTCTCATCTATACTCATTGTCTTGATATGCTTTTAGAATCTTCTCTTACCACCTTCTTGCGTAATCAGAATAAGAGCTTTAGGATCCCTACCCTTGGTATGAAGAGAACGATAGTATCGCCAATTGACTCAATGTTTGAAGTGTGAACCTTTAGTGTTCTGTTGGTTGTCATTATGCCTATGCTTATTTTGGATCTTTGTAATGATTGCAATGGACTTGTGGATCCCACAATTTCATTTAGATATAGGCTTAAGATATAAGGATTAGTGAATAGGTAGATAGGTTGGTTTATTTTGACTCTCTACATCCTATCCTTTTAGAGCACTTTGTCTCATTTAGCTTACACATCCGTCTTTGGACGACCATAAACCATGAGAAAATTCTAAACAATATTAGGCTTTGACATCTTTACCTAGCTGCAAGAACCACCCTCATTGCTATTTTGGATTGGGAGTTATGAAAATCACAAGATGATACAACTATGTTGTCAACAACCTGGAACAGTTTTGGTTGTGCACTGTTTATAACCAAGATAACTTCAGAATCTGGAAATGTGTTCTGTACAAAAGTTGTAGAGGAGTTGATAAGCTTTCCAACAGTATAAGATGCAACTTAATTGGATTAACGGAACTCGAGTTATAGCTGTTTTTCTGTACTGCTGTTTTTTCTTCTCGCAAGGAATTTTAGATTACTTGTTCTTGTTTATGCACACGAGTTTTTATTGGATATTAGAAGGTCATCATGATAGTAAACTTACTTAGAAGAAGGTTTAGGCTACTCATTCGTTCCCCTAGTTGATCTTTTCTTAAGGGGGGTAGCCGAGTTAAAGAAGTTGCAAGTTGTTCAAACATTCCAGCGCTTCACTTAGAAGAATGGGTTAACCCCATGGTTGAGAAGTCAACATCAAGCGCAGATATCCTCAACTCAAGATTGATAATTGTTGGATTATCTATAAGAAGCTTGAGTAATCATCAGGATTGGTCTTCGCATTGAGCTATCATCAATTGGGAGTGTAACCTTCAATATACCCAAGACAAGTTGGCCCTGATGGCATAGGAAGGAGATATTAGACAACTGCAGTTGGTTCTATGAAGACTTAGAAGACCTCAATGTTGCACCAAGCATGGTAAGCAAGTTTTGATAGAAGGAATATCCTCACTTGGATGTGTTATCCCTCATGGTTGGTGTACGAAGGAGTCAGAAAGTAAATGATGTGTTCAAATGGAACCCACCAAATCAAAGGATGTAAGTGAGACTTAGAGATTCATGGAAATGGTAGGATACTATCAGAGGTTCATTAGGGGCATTATAATCTGGACATAAGAGTGACATCAACGTGGATTGTAAGAATCTAGTAGACATTATCAATAAGTTGGGGTTGAGCTAGTGACATTATTGTTGGATTGGAATTGATTTGGACTTGGAAGTGTGTTATCACTTGGAGAAGCAAAGTAAGAGTCATTGTCGATGCCCTTAGCAAAGGAGAATTTTGCTAAGAAGATTCGGACGACACCATGGACTAAGCATTGTTTTTAAGTGTTGAGCAACTTCTGAGCATATATAGTCATTAAAGTTTTGAAGTTGGTGATGGACCCTACTTTGGACCAAGAAAGTAAGAAGGCTCCATTGGAAGGTGAACATATGAAGAAAGAGATTTGATAGTATGGACTAAAAAGGAAAGGTGACCTAGTGATTGGAGTTACCTAAGAGTTGTTCGGAGTACCCGTAAAGATTTTGGAATTAGTTGAGCAAGTTACTTGTGGTAAGGTTATCCTATGCAAAGTAAGGCGGAATCTTTACCAAGGAGATGGAACTACTCAAGAAAGTGAGAAAGATTCCAAGACAGAGTATGCCGATCTCTTTGACCACCATCTTCTGAATCTCGAGGACGAGATTCATCTTAAGGGGGGTAGAATTGTAACACCCTAAAATTTGCTTCTTTGGAAATAGAGCTAAAATGAATTAATTTTGAATTTTTGTGCTCATGAAAACATAGGGAAATAATATTTTTCACTAAATTGAAATTTATCATTAGGTGTAGCAACATTGTTGTGCATACATGCTGATGCATTTGTGTTTTGTATTGCTTGGTTTTGACCAAAGATCAAAATGAATTCAAGTTGTTCTTTCAAAATGCGTTTAGGTCGATTTTCCTTCTCTGATATACATATATCATTTTTCTACAATCAAATTCCTTGTTTCTCATCCGTCAATCAACCTCTACAAACTTCTCGAGAATTTTTCTGACTTTTTTGTAGCTTGTTTCCACTTATCTGTGAGCATAATCTAATTTTTATATGCTCTAAAATATCTTATCATGAGCTCCAAATACTTTATTTGGATTCCTCATGTTCCATAATGTCTCTGGAAAATTTCCCCGAATTTTCGGAGCTTTCGGAGTATTTTTCACGACTTAAATAATAATTCTGGACTTTTCTAGAATTATTTTATCCATGAAAATAATTAATTCCAAAAATAATAAATCTCTTATTTTCCCCAACGCTCAAAGCCCATGTGCGATAATCTTAATAAATCTCAAAGGCTCATACATTTGTTTATTAATGGGCTTTAATAATTAATTAGGCCTATTAGTAAAGACGGAGGGTGCAACATCAATTAGTACAATATTGCTAGTTGATGTGAAGGCGAGGAGTTTTCTCCCAATAAGTATGGACCTATACCTTGGGCAAAGCACACCAAAAATACTGTAAGAGGAGCCCCTAGTTTAGGAAATCTCTCGTGTAGTAAATTATATTTTTCTCCTCTTTCTCTCATCGTCGCCGTCGCCGTCGCCGCCGCGCTGCCTAGCCCGGCCATACTCTCCTCGGCAACAAGTAAGTCCGTCGTCGTCCCTGTATTCTTGGAAAATAAACCCGCAGTCCAAAACATGTTTACTGATTTTGTTTTCTTCATTTGAAAGCATATTTTGTTTCGTTTAAGAATAAATTACGTTTTCAGCTATTTACAGAATTGTCACTGATTTTGTTTTAGCCATAACTTCTCCGTTTTAACTCCGATTTGATCCGCTCAACTTGCGTTAGGTTTGTAATTTCATAATCTACATGTTAATACTACTGTTAAGTAGGTTTTCAACTTTTAAAATTCGTGATTAGATTTACTCTATTATTTTAATAGAGGAAATCTTGTTTATTTCATATCTTCTACGTTTCAACTCCGTTTTGAGCCATTCAAGTTGCGTTAGATTCATAGCAATGAGATCTACGCATTTGTAACAATGTTTATCATGTCACTAATATTGGAATTTCATGGTTTAAATCATATCTTAAATAACAATTATGCAACTGGGTTTTGTAAATAAAATATGATTTGTTTTACTTTAGTTTTATAATTTGAATCTAAATTTGACTTAAATTATAATCTATATAAAATATCTTATATATGTTTTTATACCATTAAGATACATGAAGCTAATAGTTTTATAGGTAAATCTATCGGTAGTTGTATCTTTTCAACCGTAGCTCCGATTAGCGTGCTTTTTCACGACTTTGTGTTTGTAGCGATGCGTAGAATCGTGTTTCAAACTCTTTTTACTTTTTTTGTATGATTGGTGTACTGTTCTAATATAGATCTATTTTTTTGCTTCGTGTATGATTGTATGGATGCTTGTGTGGTGCTATATGGTTCAGTCAATCGGTGAGGTTTACGTGGTGATTAAGAAGCTATTCTCTAAAGACTAGAAGTTCAGAATTGGAAGCAGAAGATTGAAAGTTAAATACTAAAGGCTTTCGAGCGTATTGCTTTGGGGGAAAAGCAAGTTAAGGCAAGTATAGCATGGGATCATCCTTGTTATCTAATCACTTTTAAAGCACTTAAATCACTATGCATATGTCTCTTTGTTAAGGATGCCTTAGAAATTGATCGTGTACCTTGTCGCCTATGGTTTTGCATTGGGTAGCTATTGCTAGTGCTCAACATAAACTATGATCTTGTAATTTGACTAATGGAATATGCAACAACATTAAAAGATGACTTTTTAGTAACATAATGAAAGAGTGCTAGAGCCTTGGGCTATCTTTTGGTGCTCTAGTTTCTCTCCATAAGGACTTATCTGTAAGCGAACATCCGGGACTTATAGTATAGCTGTGAGGGCTACATGGCTCTGGCTTTAGTCATATAAGAGGACCTTTTCTAGCTTGTTAGTGGTTACCCGAAAGGGCGCAAAAGGGGTGTTTCTCGGATTGGGTGTAGTGCGGCTTCTATCCTTATGTGTATAAGCTGCGCGTCATTGTGCCATACGGAAGGGGAGTTCTACATTCGCAGGTTACAGAAACCTAGCGGCCCTAACTTGTTAGACGAACCTTGGAAAGACTTCATAGTGAAACTTGTCTGCCCATTGAGGCCTTGCAAACCTCGGGCTTGTGGGGATCACGACTCACAGTGAAAGTGTACAACCTCTGCAGAGTGTAAAACTGGTATATCAGCCGTGCTCACGGTCACGAGTGGCCTTGGACCCTTATGGAATAGATGATCACTATTGAACTGTAATATGCTTATGTTTTTGCTATTCATTCTTCATATTACCTGATCATATGTTGATTCTGGGATTAAAGACAACTTGATGCTACTCATATGCTAAAACTTTGCCAACTAAAAGCTACATGCAGTTAAACCCGTGTCATGCCTCTTGAGCCTCATGAACCCCATGTTATGCTTGTTGAGTTCGACATGGACTCACCCTTGCTATTTCCCACATCTCAGGAAGGGTACCAGACTGCTAGATTTTGGAATTGTTAGGCTTGTGATCAACCAGTCAGTTTGATCCTGGAGTGAAGGTTACACCCGGTGTTCGGAGTTGTCTTACCACTGTGTTGCTCTCTAAGGTTATATCCTATACTATTGCGTTATGTTTAATAAGCATTTGTCTTTTGATATTACACTTATCTGCAGCTATATGTGAGATTTGACCTCTTTATTTCACATATAGTATATATCTGGTTTTGTCCTTAAAACTGGGTGTGACAAAAGGGGGAGAGGACGAGTATGTTAGAGTTAGGGGGAGTCAGGGGGAGTTTGTGAGATGGATTCATACTTTTGAGTGAGATACACTTCATGCATCATTATTTATTACTTTTCATGCATCGAGACTTTATGACATGTGAGCTTTCTACTTTACATATATATATGTCATGTCACTCACTTTATGCTCTTGATTATTATGCTTCCACATTTCACTCTGATTAATTGTGAGCATAATGTTCAGTACTCGTGCTTATTTCATATCCTGAGTACCTATATGTGGCTTGGTTCGCATAAGCATGCCTAACCCTTTATTCTTATTGTCTCATGCTTATATGAACCAAGTATGTTGAAAATCTCATCCATCTATCTTATACACATACTCGAGATTATTGTCATCAATCACCAAAAAGCGAGGAGATTGAAAGCATCTAGGCCCCTAGTGGTTTTGGTGATTAATGACAATATAAGATTATTGTGACTAACGTGTGTCTTGATAATGTTGATTGATTGGCAATCAATGATGTTCATGCCACTATCGATGGAATCATTTTGGTTTTCAAAGGATGATTGACAAGGTTAAGGACAATCTAGTTCTAAGTGCCATTTAGTGTTGAGAGGCATTTAGAGTAGATTAGGACTTTGTTTTTTTTTCCTTTGACCGTACTATAAAGAGGGGTATGAGCGGGTAGCTTGACCTAGATGAGTCTAATGTTTTAGGTGTGGTGCACACTTGTCAAACATAGCACTAGGTAGCTTAGAGATGCCCTAAAGATCATATGGAACATCTTTCATTCATAAAGAAATTTGATTTGGATGTGAATGGAGTGTTTTACAGTCGACCGGACGCTGGTGTCCTACTGACCGGACGTGTCCGGTCAGTACAACTAGGCTAGGTTAAGGCACCAAACGCTGTGCCTGAGTGCACCAGACATGACTGTGACTAGGGTTTGCTCTCCAAAGAGCACCGAACGTTGCACCGAACACGCTCGAGGGTAGAATCCGGTCGTTACACATTAAGGATCTAGAGAGTGTTTTTCACAACTAGACGCATCCGGTCAGTACTGACTGGACACAGGCCAGAGTCTGGTCATTACACAAAGAGGTTCCAGAGAGTGAAATCATTGACCGAACTTGTTCGGTCAGTGTTGATCAGATGTGTGTCAGAGTCCGATCAGAGTTGTTGAGTTGACATCATGTAGCCATTGGCTACTGACCAGACGCGTCCAGTCAACCCGATAGACGCGTCCGATCATCACTTAATAGGCTATTTTGAACCTCAACGTGTATGTTTGGTTGTGGGGGGTATTTATACTTCTCCTACTCCTCCAACATACTCCTCTTGCTCATTTGATAAGCTAAAGAACACCTTTGAGTCCAAGGGAGAGCAAGTGCCTAGTGAGGAAGTTGTGATTTGATAATCTCAAGATTAAGGACCTCATTAGAGATTTGAGAGTAGCAAGTGTGCATCCACTCATCTCATTAGGCTTGGTTGGGTCAAATGAGAGTTTGTGCTTGTTACTCTTGGTGATCGGCATCACCTAGATAGTTTGGTGGTGATTTGGAGTGTGGTGATCATCCGGTGGAGCTTGTGGATGATCCGACTCAACTTGTGAGCGGTTGTGGGCGATTCACCGAGCCGGAGTTGCAAAGAATCAGCCCGTAGAGAGCACTTGATCCTTGCACGTATCAAGGGTGAGCCACACCCTTGCGCGGGTGCTCCAATGAGGACTAGTGGGGAGTGCCGACTCTCCGATACCTCGACAAAACGTCGCCGTGTTCCTTTCCTTCCTTTACTTGGTGCATTTACATAGAGCAATTCATTTCTTGTCATTTACATTCATAGAATTGACTTGCTAGTATAGGATTGGAACTAGGTTGCTAAACTCTTTTGTGTTGTAGAACAATAGTACATACTTTTAGGCACTAGGGGTGAAGGGGACTTTGCTTAGGACTTAATTATTGCAAGAATTTTTAGAGAAGCCCAATTCACCCCCCGCCTCTTGGGCATCTTGATCCTTTCATAGCAAACCTGCAGGTTTTATATGAATAGCCTTAACTCTGTGACACATATCACATCTAGCAACATAAGCTGCAATCTCTTTCTTCATCTTCATCCACCAATAATGAGATCTTAGTTCTTGATACATTTTGCTACTTCTAGGATGCATGGATAGTTTAGAAAGATGAGCTTCATCCATGAATTGATTTTTGGGTTCCCTGTCCTTGGGTACAACAAGACCGTTTTCGAACCATAGCACACCCTGTCCATCCACTCTGAAATGTTTAGTTGGCTCCTTTTGCATTTTCTCTTTGATATGGAATATTCCTTTATCCGTTTTCTGGCCTTCTATAATCTTACTTTCCAAAGTGCAACTAATCTGAATATTGTGCAGCACAGCAAGATGCATCAGGTTGAATCCATATTCAAATAACGTCTGTACAACATGAAAATGTGACTTCCTACTCAAAGCATCAGCCACTATGTTTGCCTTTCCTAGATGATAGTGCACATTCAGGTTATAATCCTTGATCAGCTCTAGCCATCTTCTCTATCACATATTCAACTCGGGTTGATTGAAAATGTACTTAAGACTCTTGTGATCCATAAAGATATTACACACATTTCTAAGCAAGTAGTGTCTCTAAATCTTCAAAGCATGTACAACTGCAGTAAGTTCTAAATCGTGTGTTGGGTAATTAACTTCATGCTTCCTTAACTGGCGTGAGGCATAAGCAATCACCCGTCCTTCTTGCATAAGAACACAACCTAAACCTATTTTTGATGCATCGCAAAACACTTCAAAAGGTTTCTCTATGTCTGGTTGCGCTAGAATAGGAGCAGTGGTTAGCAATTTCCACAAGGCATGGAAAGCTCCTTCACACTCCTTGATCCAAGTGAACTTCTGATCCTTTTGTAAGAAACTTGTCATAGGGTTGGCAATCTTAGAGAAATCTGGTATGAAACGATGATAGTACCATGGCAAACCAAGAAAACTCCGAATCTCATGGGTTGTAGTCGGCACCTTCCAATCCATAACCTCTTGCACTTTGCTGGGATCTACCGAAATTCCATCTCCAGACAGAATATGACCAAGAAAAGGAACTCTCTTTAACCAAAACTCGCACTTGCTAAATTTGGCATATAACTTATGGTCTCTGAGCCTGTTCAAAACAATTCTCAAAGGTTTGGCATGATCCTCATCATCTTCAGAATATACCAGAATGTCATCAATGAACACGATCATGACCTTATCCAATTCTGGCATAAAGACCAAATTCATAAGATACATAAAGTATGCAGGAGCATTTATCAAGCCAAAAGACATGACAAGATACTCATACAACCCATATCTTGTGGAAAAAACGGTCTTAGGTATGTCTTGCGGCCTGATCTTGATCTGGTGGTATCCTGATCTCGAATCTATCTTGGAAAACATCTTGGCCTTAGACAACTGATCAAATAAGATATCAATCCGAGGAAGAGGATACTTGTCTTTAATTGTCACAGCATTCAGTGGCATGTAGTCTACGCACATTTGTAAAGAGTTATCCTTTTTCTTCTTCATGAACAATGCGGGACAACCCCACTCAGACTTACTCTGTCGGATGAGACCCTTATTCATTAGTCCCTGCAATTGGACCTTCAACTCGGCTAACTCATTGGGCGGCATCCGATAAGGCTTTCTTGAGATCGGTGGTGTACTAGGGATTAACTCAATAGCAAACTCAATATCCCTATCCAGTGTAAGACTGGGTAGCTCATCAGGAAACACACCCGGAAACTCACATACTATAGGAATCTCAGTTAGAAGAGCGGTTTGGACTACACAGGTTGTACTTGCAAGATCTATCCTCCGAGGCAATGGCACTTGAAAAGTAACCTCGCCTTGGGGATCCTTGAGAGAAAGGGTTCTATTTCTAGTATCAATAACTACACCCCAATCCTTCATCCAATTCATTCACATGATCACATCCAAAACTAAACTGGGCATAACTATTAGGTTTACACGAAACCTCTTATCTCCTATATCTAGGGTTACCCTCTGAACCATCTGATTAGTCAACAAATCAACCCCAGCTAAACTTATCTGATACCCATATTCTAATTCCTTTATCTGTTGATCATGCTTTCATGCAAATGCTTGACTCATGAATGAATGTGATGATCCAGAATCAAACAAAACAACTACAGGATGTTGGTTGATAGAAAACATACCAGCTATCATGGGCTCTCCTTGAAAAATGTCATCCATGGTGGTATAGTGCACACGAGCTTGATATTGGTTCTACGACTTCTTGGGATATGGGAAAAACTTCGCAAAGTGCCCAAACTGATTGCAGTTGAAGCACGATCCCCTTACTAGAGTAGTAGCTCCAGATGAATAGCCTTGTCCCATCTTTGCCTATAGTATTGCCATCTTGGAAGCCTTCTGGTTCCTCTGCTATGACTGGGTATTCTGGTTCTTCTTCTAAGGCGGTCTAAACCTAGCACCAGGGGCTTGTGAACGGTATGGAGGACGACTGGACATAGGAGCTCTTATCTGTGAAGGACCTGACTCAAAAGCTCTCTTGCAGTTCTTGGAGGCGGAATAAGCATTGTTGTTGTTTTCCTAGGTCAGACGATCACTGATGAAATCATTGAACAGCGTCCGACTAGAAGTACCCATGGTTTTCAGCATTTTTGGACTCAAACATCTCTTGAAGCTTGTGATCTTCTTTGCATCTATGTTCACAAACTCCGGCGCATAACGGGAAAGGTTGTTGAATGCATGTAGATATTCCTTCATGGTTCTAGTGCCTTGAGTGAGTATCATAAACTCTATGGCCTTCATAGCTATCATGCCAGGTGGAATGTAATTTCCACGAAAGGTGGTGGTGAACTGTGTCCAGGAGATAGGAGTAGTAGCTAGAAAAGTGGTCCGATGATGCGACCAACATATCTCGGTTGGTCCTTGCAATTGATGGGCTGCATACTATGTCTTTAGCTCTTCTGTCAGCCTTAGCAAATGGAACTTCTGCTCCAAGGTATTTATCCATTCATTAGCTTCCAAAGGTTCTACAGCTTCCTTGAATATCGGTGGCTTGGTGTCCATGAAATCTTTAAAGGTACTGTACTGATTCATTCCATGACCACATGGATTATGGCTATGACAGGTGTTGTCAGCAATGTGGCACAAAGCCTCTTCCATGTTCCTTTGCATACCCTCCATGTTGCGCTAGCTTCCTAGAAATTGCGTGAAGAACTATTCTGTGGTGTACGGGGGAGGAGGTGGTGGTGGTGGGTCATGGTTCTCATTTCCTGCGCCACTACCACACGCCCCGGTGGCACCACCAACGGTACAATGCATATCCAGCATCTGCATATTTCAGCAACAAGTACGTATTAGGTGATGTTGCAATATTTGGAGGTGAATATAATTATGCTACATTGAATTTACTAGAGAGAATAAATTCCTATAACAAAACAGAGGCACAATCATTCAATCCACGACACAACATCACTAATATTACTTAATGGCATCGCATAGCGTACACATACAACCAAAATTGCCAGCATACAATCACTGGACTTTAGGCATTCGGATATCGCCACTCCAACATCCAAGGTTCTACATTCCATCAAGGTCTCACCATCATACTTAGGTTTACACGCCATACATAATAGATTGCAAAAGAACTAACTAGTGACTATAGAAACATCAACTAGTCTACTCCTCGTGATCGTTGTCCATCTCTGACATGTTACCATCCTCATCCTCGCTCTCACCTTCCTCCATCTCATGATCTTTCGTAGCCTCCATGTCATAATCAGCCAATATGACACCAGGCTCCATCTCAGTTGCGCTAGGAGGAACATAAGGGTGTAGCTGATTATGCACCTGGTGCACCTCCTCATGCAAGTTGTCATTGTACTGTTCGGCATTGGCCAACTGCTGCTCAAGCTCAACCTGTCAAGCTCTCAAAATGTCTTCCTCAGACCAGGCGAATCTCCTGCCTAGCCATCTCATCCCTATGGATGGCCTAATCTCTCTCTAGAGCCATCTGAGCCAGCTCTGCCAATAGTCTCTCCATCTCACTATCATGGTCATGTTGTAGCTGACGGTAGTCATCCTTAGCCTAGTTAAGGGCACTAGACACGCATCTAAGGCTACGCTCCAATCCATCATAGGTCTTCATCGCTGCAAACATGGCACTCATCGCCATGTTGTCACTGCTCTAGCTCTCACCTAAACCTCTCTCTAAAGCTCTTCCCTCGGCCTGATCCCACACAGTAGTAGCGGGATCCCCCCTCAGAAATACTGCAGCAACTATGGTGGCTAACTCCTATGGAAACCTATCCATGATGTCCCTCAGTATAGCAAAAGCAGCTCTACTAGCAGCTTCCTCAGGAGTCCTGCCCCAAGACTCATAGAACCAACCTCCCCAATTGGGATCATCTCCTCTAGCGAGAACAACTGCCTCCACTGAGATCAGCGTCTCATCACCCAATTGCTCATAGCTCTAATAGTAGCGAGGTTCCTTTCCTTTAGGGTACCCCAAAGAATTTAGTACCCTCCACAACAGTATAGGCGTGCCAAACTCTCCCAAAAACTTGCTCTTACAGCGGGGCTCCCTGGGGGCTAACTGGTTGCGTTGAGCTCTACCTCCAGTGGACTTGCGAGAAGTGAGCTTCGTACGGGCCATCTATAGCAAGGTTACCAATTATTGTGAGAACAGAAATTAAGTTGTAAATTTTATCCAAAAGGAGAAAATCAATTTATAAGGGGAGAAACAATGCAATTAAATGAGATGAACATATAACATGATACATGCATGTTCCATATGTTCTCACAATCCTAGAAACAGTAAATAAATTCTAGCGATATAGAAGGTGGCATACATAAGTTCTCTCATATATACGAAACTAATTCGTACTACACGATTGCACTATTATGTACCTGTAGAAAATCATTTCAGCCCAAACCCCACAATATGTATATCATGCATTGTGGAATTTAAAATCTACATAATCCCACAAATGCATATTCCCAATATACATATATGTAGCACTTACTACCCAAACCTTCATCCTATTGATGACATCGCCTCAATGGATGGAATCTCCCACACATGCGGTACTATGATATAAACATGTGTGTAACATGTAAATAATCAAGCACCATATGATAACTTCCTAGATCGGCTGTGTGTCCGATCATGCTCTCACAACTCACACTTACCGAGGCGTAGAGGCAATTGATCCATGCATTACCATTCAAGCGAATGGCATCCATACAACAGTATGTCGTATGACCAACAAAATAGAAATATGGTGCAAGAACCCCTAAGTCAGTACTTAAATAAGCCACCTAGAGTCCTTAACTGGGCATAAAGGATATGACCACTGGTACACTCTTAAGTTTTAAATTAGTGGTTTAAACACCTATATAACTATAAGTTGGTAATTAGTTTTGTAACACAAAACCCTTTGTTTTAAATACACACATGAATAGTAACATGCTAGACCTTGCTCCAATGCCAGCTGTGGCAGAACCGACTAATTCACATAGGCTTAAGTAAGAAAATCACCTGCCGACGCAGATAAATTAACATACTTAAGTCCATACAAACCCGATAGTCTGTGAAATCACGAAGGATTTCAAACCAACCAACATACAAGACAAGATCATACAAGTTTAGCAGCCACCACTAAAGTGTTACATAAGTTTGCAACATCATTTTGAATACATCAGAATTTAGAACATAGAGTTATTACAAACCAAGTTCATCATAAGTAGCAGAAGCAAATAGTTTTCATACCACACACGCACGCTTACTTCAGATATAGTGCCATCACATGATCAAGTCCCACAAAAGTAGTAGATAAGAGGTAAGGATTGACCACGCCCTTGGTCCTAGTTGTCGCCCATCGCTGGGTAGAGATAGTGGATGCAGTAACCATAGTATATCTGACCATCTGCAACAACAATGGGAACAAAGTCCTGAGTATGAGAATGTACTCAGCCAGACTTACCCGACTTAAACAGAAATAAAGTGACACCAAGGAGTATGCAAGGCTTTCTTTTAGTGGCTAGCTTGACTCATTTGCAAAAAGCATAAGTTAGCATGAATAAACCATTTTAAGTACTTTTGCATCATCTTTGTTATAACCTGTTAATCTAGGTAAGCACCTATGCTAGAGCAATCACTTGATTAACCATTAACATCCAAGTTACTATCTTAGGTTTAGCATTTCAAACCTAATCCACATAACCATCCATGTTCCATCATCATTACTACGATGTTGTAGCTCAAGTCAAGTGCTCACTGTTCAGGAGCGATGGCGATTCGAATTGATTACTAACCAACAGACGATTTATTCCCCACACAAAACCACGCTTCCCCTATCAGGGTCGCTTAGATCACCAATGACACTATTTTGGTAAAGTCATGGGACAAATAGGGACCGCAATACCTAGGGACCATCCAACTGCTAGGAATCAGAATGCACCCACCCTTGGGCTCACTCTTCATGCCCCTGTCCTCCCCCATCTAGCTCCAATACGCGTGCCCATCAGGTCGATCCTGGCCCAAATAGTGCCACTAGCTTCAAGGTCAGAACGACTTATCCGGCCAGCTAAATGTGAGGCATGCGTTCAACATGACAAGAGAGACGAGTAACAATCGGTCCTTAACTGACACAGGTGAAAACTACGAGCACCCCAAAACCCTGTCTGGTTGCCCACTACATAATCCGCCCGGTCTCCATTTATCTTTCGACACTTGGTTATTTCCATGATAGTATCCATAGCTAAGTATCCAGGTAACCACCTATAATTGCCGGTGACCGGAAATCACTGACTGCTACCGATCTAAGCAGGGCTAAGCATTTAGCTCGGTCCTAGACCTAGAAGGGTAAGATATATTAAGGTAGACAAGGATATAATATATGCATCAATAGTTTCACTCAACTCCTATAACTTAATGCAACAATATACATATAACTTATGTAAAGTAATTGCTTTATAAAGTAGGAGACTTAGGATGCTCTGAGGCTTGCCTCTTTCGAACGAGCTAGGCTGGTGGTCCACACACTCGGGAAGTTCCTCTCCTGGCTCCTCGGCCTTGGGCACCTCCTGTGCCTGGATCTCCTGCGGGTCGACCCCGGCCTGCTCCTCGGGCACTGCTACTAGATGCTCCTCCCGCGATCCTATATGATGCATACATATGTGTGACTATGAGAAATGTGCATGGGATGGAATGAGGTATGATGAGCATGAATGCTTGCATGTAGATGAACAATTTCATTTCTATTTTACCGAGTAGGTGCAAATCTCCTCTCTGGTAAAATAAAGTAGATAACAAATAAGACATGCATACATATCTCACATCACTAATATGTTAATCAGACCAGCAGAGTATTTAGTGCATCAAGGATACACCAAAGCAACACAATTTACTAAACACGCCTTAATGAAATCTTAATTAAACTCCAATTTAAATAAGGCTATAACAGCAACATATAATTTCTAAACTCATACAAATCTAAGAAAATTGTAGTAACCTCCTTAGGTCTACTGGAGTCTATCATAAAATTTTCACCACAATTGGTTAAGTAGTTTAGCCTATACCAAAAAGGCAAAAACATAGCAATTAAGCACATGAAAATACTTTATACTATGAAAAGTGTCAAACAATAGATTTCATATTTTTCCCACAATCTACCTAGTATATAATCACTATAGAAAAAGTTTCATATACATGTATTATTCATATTTTAGCCCTTGGAATTTTATAAGAAATTAGCAATTAATACACATAAAATACTTAGCCATTTTCTTCCACAGAACATGCATGTCATATATTTTTCATAGAAAGTACATTACATAAGTAGATCAAGAAAGTTGGTATCACATTTTTCTGATACATATATGATTTACTATGCATTTCCTAAGATAACAACATTTTCAAGAATTAAATAAAGCTCTACATAAAAGTATCTCAAAACTGACATGCATTGTTTTTATACTGTAGATCTACTCACAAGAAACCTAACAAAATTTGTCTCATCCAATTTGGAGCAATATACACCAGGATATGATTTTTCAAAGCATTTATATAATTTCTAGAAATTCATTTTTCTTTATTTTCAAAATCTGGCGCTCCTAATTGCTACGTGCACCCGTGGCAGTGCACCTAGGCCTATGACTAGGCGCTGACGAGCGGGCCCCAGCGGGTTAGCCAGGCCCACACATCAGTCAGACGCGGTAGGGGAGCGGCGCTGACCGGCCAGCTCTCGCCACCGGTGAGCTCGCCGACGGTGTGGTCACCACTAGCGGCTTCCCCGTGATGAGGCAGACCCAATGCACCAAGAGCGGGCACCAGAGGAGCTCAGGAGCGAGATCGCCAGTGTGCATGGCAGCGCGGTGGCGTGGCTCATCGGTGGTACGCCGACTCCGGCCATGACGAGGCCCGGTGAGGCACGCGTGAGCAAGGCGAGGGCACGGCGGACCCATAGCGCGAGAAAGGAAGGAGGGAGAGGAAGCGGAGCTAGGCTACCCGTGCAGAGCCAAGCTTTGGCGAGCATACACGCACGACCACTACCTTCTCCTCGCTAGTGATGAAGGCGAGCGTGGAGCTGCTGCGGTGCGAGCAGGAGCGTTGGTGGCGCACAGTGGCGGAGCTCCGCGGCGGCGGAAATGGCACGGCGGCCGATGCGGTTTGCTACTGCTACTGCAAGTGCAAGAGAGGGTGAGCGAGGTGAAATGGTGAGCTGAGGGGAGGAGTGAGTGGGTCGACTGGTTAAGGCAGGGCGCGGCGGGGCCAGCCGACTTGCCACCCGGCCGTCGTCGCCGGCGTACGGTCGCCATGCGGTGGTCGGCGTCGGCGTGCGGTCGGGCGATGCACGCGCGAGCGATCGACCAAGGCATGGGTAGGAGCGAGGCACTGAGGCAGGTCAGGCTGGCTTCGTCCCGTGGGCCGACAAGTGAGGCGGCGACCCGCTTCGTTTTTCTCTTTTTTTTAAATTTGAATTCACACAGCCCCAAATTCACCATTTTGAGAAATTTAAAAGTATTTTCAAGATTTGGTGTCAAAACAAAAGTTGTTCCAAATTTTATTCTCTACAACTTTGCTTTAATGACCAAGGTCAAAATCTAAATAGATTTTGAATTAGAGAATTAAAGTCAATTTAATCCCAAAACCCTAATTTTGAATAATTATTTTAAAAGCATAATTTGGCAAAGCTTTGAATATAAACTTTGCTCCAAATTGCATCCTAAATATTTCTAAGTTCACTTAGTAATCTAACACAACAAATCATGGCATACAAACATGAGCGTGGTATTTCACATTACTTTAATCATGATGAATTTCAATTAAATTACATACCACATGAAATGATACTTCATTCCTTTTGGAATGAAATGCATAGATGATGCTTATGCATAATGTGATGGTGATTATGCTCATGAGATGAAATTTTGATGCACGCTTAACACCAGGGCTGTTACAGCTCTTTCCCCTTATAAAAATCTCGTCCTGAGATTTTGAGTTACTAACCATTGATTATAAAAGTTTTTGTACGCCTTTAGCAAGTAATCCCCTGTTTCCCAAGATGCATCACTATCCTCGTGATGACTCCACTGTATCTTGTACATTCTCACCACTTTGTTTTGAGTGACTCTGTCCTTAATATCTAAAACTCATATCGGTTGCTCATGGTACTCCAAGTCTGAACCAATCTTAAGGTCCTGGGATTCTATCCTTTCCTCAGGAACACACAAACACTTCTTCAATTGGGACACATGAAAGACTGGAAAGATTGAACTCATCGCTTCTAGTAAGTGTAACTTGTTAGCCACTGGACCATTCTTTTCTAAGATTTTATACGGTCCCACAAACCTAGGAGCAAGCTTTCTCCTTACTCCAAACCGTTGTACCTTCTTTATTGGTGTAACCTTCAGATAGACATAGTCACCTACTTGAAACTCAAGTGGTCTTCTTCTCTTATCCACATAACCCTTCTAATGTGACTGTGCAGCCTTCATGTTTTGTTGGATAACACGGACATTTTCCTTAGCCTCCTTAACAAAATCAATGCCATAATACCTTCTTTCCCTAGGCTCAATCCAATTCAACGATGTTCTACACTTTCTGCCGTAGAATGCTTCGAATGGAGCCATCTTAATATTCTCTTGGTAGTTGTTATTATAAGTGAACTCGGCCAAAGGTAACCATGATTCCCATGAACCTTTTGAGGATAACACACAAGCTCTCAGCATATCATCCAAAACTTGATTAACTCTCTGTCTAGCCATCTGTCTGTGGGTGGTATGTAGTACTACGAACCAAACTAGTACCCAAACCTTTGTGCAAATGTTCCCAAAAATGAGCGGTGAACTTTGATCCTCTGTCAGACACTATAGTTTTTGGTATACCATGAAGTCGAACAATTTCTGCAATATATCATTCAGCATATTGAGGCAGTCGAAATGCTGTTTTGACTAGTATAAAGTGAGCTGACTTTGTAAGACAATCAACGATTGCCCAAATTGAATCGTTTCCTTTCTAAGTAGTCAGAAGTCTGGTAATAAAATCTATACTTATATCTTCCCATTTCCAATCTAGAATAGACAACGGTAGTTGCAAACCTACAGGTTTCATATGAATGGCCTTAACTTTGCAACACGTATCACATCTAGCAACATAAGTTGCAATCTCTTTCTTCATCTTCGTCCACCAATAACGAGATCTTAGTTCTTGATACATTTTGCTACTTCCAGGATGGATGGATAGTTTAGAAAGATGAGCTTCATCCATGAGTTGATTTTTGGGTTCCCTGTCCTTGGGTACAACAAGACAATTATCGAACCATAGCACACCCTATCCATCCACTCTAAAATGTTTAGTTGGCTCCTTTTGCATTTTCTCTTTGATATGGAGTATTCCTTTATCCATTTTCTGGCCTTCTATAATCTTACTTTCCAAAGTGCAACTAATCTGAATATTGTGTAGCATAGTAGGATGCATCAGGTTTAATCCATCTTCAAACAATGATTGTACAACATGAAAATGTGACTTCCTACTCAAAGCATCAGCCACTACGTTTGCCTTTCTTGGATGATAGTGCACATTCAGGTTATAATCCTTGATTAGTTCTAGCCATCTTCTCTATCGCATATTCAACTCGGGTTGTGTGAAAATGTACTTAAGACTCTTGTGATCCGTAAAGATATTACACACATTTCCAAGCAACTAGTGTCTCTAAATCTTCAAAGCATGCACAACTATAGCAAGTTCTAAATCATGTGTTGGATAATTAACTTCATGCTTCCTTAACTGGCGTGAGGCATAACCAATCACCCGTCCTTCTTGCATAAGAACACAACCTAAACCTATTTTTATTGCATCACAAAACACTTCAAAATGTTTCTCTATGTCTGGTTGCGCTAGAACAAGAGTAGTCGTTAGCAATTTCTGTAAGGCACGGAAAGCTGCTTCGCACTCCTCGGTCCAAGTGAACTTATGATCCTTCTATAATAAACTTATCATAGGCTTAGCAATCTTAGAGAAATCTGGTATGAAACGACAATAGTACCCTGCTAAACGAAGAAAACTCTGAATCTCATGGGTTGTAGTCGGCGTCTTCCAATCCATAACCTCTTGCACTTTGCTGGGATCTATCGAAATTCCATCTTTGGACAGAATATGACCAAGAAAAGGAACTTTCTTTAACCAAAACTCACACTTGCTAAATTTGGCATATAACTTATGGTCTCTAAGCCTGTTCAAAACAATTCTCAAATATTTGGCATGATCCTCATCATCTTCATAATATACCAGAATGTCATCAATGAACACGATCAGAAACTTATCTAATTCTGGTAGATAAACCAAATTCATATGATACATAAAGTATGCAGGAGTATTCGTCAAGCCAAAAGACATGACAAGATACTCATACAACTCATATTTAGTAGAAAAAGCGGTCTTAGGTATGTCTTGCGGCCTGATCTTGATCTGGTGGTATCCTGATCTCAAATATATCTTGAAAAACACCTTGGCTTTGGACAACTGATCAAACAAGATATCAATCCGAGGCAGAGGATACTTGTTTTTAATTGTCATAGCATTTAGTGGACTATAGTCCACGCACATTCATAAAGAGTTATCCTTTTTCTTCTTCACGAACAATGCGGGACAACCCCACTCAGACTTACTCGGTCGGATGAGACCCTTGTCTATTAGTCCCTGCAATTGGACCCTCAACTTGGCTAACTCATTAGGCGGCATCCAATAAGGCTTTCTTGAGATAGGTGGTGTACTAGGGATTAACTCAATAGCAAACTCAATATCCCTATCCAGTGAAAGACCAGGTAGCTCATCAGGAAACATATCTGAAAACTCACATACTATAGGAATCTCAGTGAGAAGAGCGGTTTGGACTGCAAAGGTTGTACTTGCAAGATCTATCCTCTGAGGCAATGGCACTTGAAAAGTACCATCGCCTTGTGGATCCTTGAGGGAAAGGGTTCTATTTCCAGTTCAATAACTACAGCCCAATCCTTTATCCGATTCATTCCCATGATCACATCCAAAACTAAACTAGGCATAACTATTAGGTTTACACGAAACCTCTTATCTTCTATATCTAGGGTTACCCCCTGAACCATCTGATTAGTCAACAAATCAGCCCTAGCTGAACTTATCTGATATCCATATTCTAATTCCTTTATTTGTTGATGTTGCTTTCATGCAAATGCTTGACTCATGAATGAATGTGATGATCCAGAATCAAACAAAACAATTGCAGGATGTTGGTTGATAGAAAACATACTAGCTGTCATGGGCTCTCCTTCAAGAATGTCATCCATGGTGGTATAGTGCACATGAGCTTGATATTGGTTCTGCGGATTGTTGGGATACGGGCAAAACTTCACAAAGTGCCTAGACTAATTGCAGTCGAAGCACAATCCCCTTACTAGAGTAGCAGCTCTAGATGAATCGCCTTGTTCTATCTTTGCTTGTGGTATTGCAATCTTGAAAGGCTTCTGGTTCCTCTGCTATGACTGGGTATTCTGGTTCTTCTTCTGAGGTGGTCTAAACCTAGCACCAGGGGCTACTGAACGGTACGGAGGACGACTAGCCATAGGAGCTCTGGTCTATGAAGGACCTAACTCAAAAGCTCTCTTGTGGTTCTTGGAGGCGGAGTAAGCATTATTGTTGTTTTCCTAGGTTAGACAATCACTGATGAAATCATTGAATAGCATCCAGCTAGAAGTCCCCATGGTTTTTAGCATTTTTGGACTCAAACCTCTCATGAAGCTTGCGATCTTCTTCACATCTGTGTTCACAAACTCCAGTGCATAATGGGAAAGGTTGTTGAATGCATGTAGATATTCCTTCATGGTTCTAGTGCCTTGAGTGAGTCTCATAAACTATGTGACCTTCATAGCTATCATGCCAGGTGGAATGTAATTTCCATGAAAGGTGGTGGTGAACTGTGTCCAAAAGATAGGAGTAGTAGCTAGAAAAGTGGTCCGATGATGCGACTAACATATCTCGGCTGGCCCTTGCAATTGATGGGCTGCATACTTTGTCTTTAGCTCTTCTATCTGCCTTAGCAAATGAAACTTCTGCTCTAAGGTATTTATCCATTCATAAGCTTCCAAAGGTTCTACAGCTTCCTTGAATATCGGTGGCTTGATGTCCATGAAATCTTTGAAGGTACTGTTCTAATTCATTTCATGACCACCTAGATTATGGTCGTGTTGGGTGTTGTCAGCAATGTGGCACAAAGCCTCTTCCATCTTCCTTTTTCATACCCTCCATGTTGCGTTGTCTTCCTAGAAATTGTGCGAAGAACTATTCTGTGGTGTACGGGGGAGGAGGTGGTGGTGGCAGGTCGTGGTTCTCATTTCCTACGCTACTACCACTCGCCTCGGTGGCACCAGCAACGGTACAACACGTATCCACCATCTGCATATTTTAGCAACAATTATGTATTAGGCAATGTTGCAATATTTGGAGGTGAATATAATTATGCTGCACTGAATTTACTAGAGAGAATAAATTCCTATAATAAAACAATGGCACAATCATTCAATCCACGACACAACATCACTAATATTATTAATGGCATCGCATAGCGTACACATACAACCAAAATTGCCAGCATACAAACACTGGACTTTAAGCGTTCGGATATCACCACTCCAGCATCCAAGGTTCCACATTCCATCAAGGTCTCAACATCATACTTAGGTTTACACACCATACATAATAGATCGCAAAAAAACTAACTAGTGACTGCAGAAATATCAACTAGTCTACTCCTCATGATCGTTGTCCATCTCTGACACGTTACCATCGTCATTCTCACTCTCATCTTCCTCCATCTCATGACCTTCCACAACCTTCATGTCATCATCAGCCAATATGACACCAAGCTCCATCTCAGCTGCGCTAGGAGGAACATAAGGGTGCAGCTGATTGTGCAACTGGTGCTCCTCCTCATGCAAGTTGTCATTGTACTCTTCGGTATTGGCCAACTGCTGCTAAAGCTCAACCTGTTGAGCTCTCAAAATGTCTTCCTCGGACCAGGCTTCATTCCTCTGATGGAGAACATGGATCAGCATGCGCTCACTATTCCTGTGGGATGTAGTCAGCCTCTGAATCTCCTACCTAGCCACCTCATCCCTTTGGATGGCCTGATCTCTCTCTAGATCCATCTGAGCCAGCTCTGCCTATAGTCTCTCCATCTCACTATCATGGTCATGTTGTAGTTGACGGCAGTCATCTCGAGCCTGGCTAAGGGAACCAGACACACAACTAAGGCTACACTCCAATCCATCATAGGTATTCATCGCTGCAAACATGGCATTCATCGCCATGTCGTCTCTGCTCTAGCTCTCAGCTGAACCTCTCTCTAAAGCTCTTCCCTCGGTCTGATCCCACACAGCAGTAGCGAGATCCCCCCTTGGAAATACTCTAGCAACTACGGTGGCTAACTCCTATGGAAACCTATCCATGATGTCCCTCAGTATAGCAAAAGCAGCTCTACTAGCAGCTTCCTTAGGAGTCCTACCCCGAGACTCATAGAACCAACCTCCCCAGTTGGGATCATCTCCTCTAGCGAGAACAACTGCCTCCACTGAGATCAGCGTCTCATCACCCAATTGCTCACGGCTCCAATAGTAGCGAGGTTCCTTTCCTTTAGGGTACCCCACAAAATTTAGTACCCTCCACAACAGTGTAGGCATGCCAAACTCTCCCAAAAACTTGCTCTTGCGGCGGGGATCCCTAGGGGCTAACTGGTTGAGTCGAGCTCTACCTCCAGTGGACTTGCGAGAAGTGAGCTTCATATGGGCCATCTATAGCAAGGTTACCAATTATTGTGAGAATGGAAATTAAGTTGTAAATTTTATCCAAAAGGAGATAATCAATTTATAAGGGGAGGAACAATGCAATGAAATGAGATGAACATATAACATGATACATGCACATTTCATACGTTCTCACAATCCTAGAAACAATAAATAAATTCTAGCGATATAGACGGTGGCATACATACGTTCTCTCATATATACGAAACTAATTCGTACTACGCGATTGCGCTGTTATGTACCTGCAGAAAACCATTTCAGCCCAAACCCCACAATATGTATATCATGAATTGCGGAATTTAAAATCTGCATACTCCCACATATGCATATTCCCAATATACATATATCTAGCACTTACTACCCAAACCTTCTTCCTATTGATGGCATCGCTTCAACGGACAGAATCTCCCACACATGCGGTACTATGATATAAACATGTGTGTAACATGTAAATAATCAAGCACCATATAATCACTTCCTAGACCGGCTGTGTGTCCGATCATGCTCTCACAACTCACACTTATCGAGGCGTAGAGGCAATTGATCCATACATTATCATTCAAGCGAATGGCACCCATACAATAGCACGCCGTATGACCAACGAAATAGAAATATGGTGCAAGAACCCCTAAGTCAGTACTTAAATAAGCCACCTAGAGTCCTTAACTAGGCATAAAGGATATGACCACTAGCACACTCTTAAGTTTTTAATGAGAGGTTTAAACACCTATATGACTATAAGTTGGTAATTAGTTTTGTAACACAAAACCCTTTTGTTTTAAATACACACATGAACAGTAACCTACGAGACCTTGCTCCAATGCCAGCTGTGGTAGAACCAACTAATTCATATAGGCTTAAGTAAGAAAATCACCTGCCGACGCAGATAAATTAACATACTTAAGTCCATACAAACCCGGTAGTCCGTGAAATCACGAAGGATTTCAAACCAACCAACATACAAGACAAGATCATACAAGTTTAGCAGCCACCATTAAAGTGTTACATAAGTTCACAACATCATTTCGAATACATCAGAATTTAGAACATAGAGTTATTACAAACCAAGTTCATCATAAGTAGCGAAAGCAAATAGTTTTCATACCACACACGCACGCTTACTTCAGATATAGTGCCATCACATGATCAAGTCCCACAAAAGCAGTAGATAAGACATAAGGATTGACCACGCCCTTGGTCCTAGTCGTGTCCCATCACTGGGTAGAGATAGTGGATGTAGTAACCATAGTACATCTGACCATCTGCAACAATAATGGAAATAAAGTCCTGAGTATGAGAATGTACTCAGCCAGACGTACTCGACTTAAATAGAAATAAAGTGACACCAAGGAGTATGCAAGGCTTTCTTTTAGTGGCTAGCTTGACTTATTTGCGAAAAGCATAAGTTAGCATGAATAAACCATTTTAAGTACTTTTTGCATCATCTTTGTTATAACCTGTTAATCTAGGTAAGCACCTATGCTAGAGCAATCACTTGATTAAGCATTAACATCCAAGTTACTATCTCAGGTTTAGCATTTCCAACCTAATCCACATAACCATTCATGTTCCATCATCATTACTATGATGAATTAGCTCAAGCCAAGTGCTCACTGTCTAGGAGCGATGGCGATTCGAATCGATTACTAACCAGCTAGCGATATATTGCCCACACAAACCACGCTTCCCCCGTCAGGGTCGCTTAGATCACCAATGACACTATTTCAGTAAAGTCGCGGGACAAACAAGGACCGTCCGACTGTCAGGAATTAGGACGCACCTGCCCTTGGGCTCACTCTTCGTGCCCCTGTCATCCCCCATCTAGCTCTAATACACGCGCCCATCAGGTCGATCCCGGCCCAAATAGTGCCACTAGCTTCGCGGTCAGAATGACTTATCCAGCCAGCTAAATGTGAGGCATGCGTTCAACATGACAAGAGGGACGAGCAACGATCGGTCCTTAACCGACACAGGTGGAAACTATGAGCACCCCAAAACCCTGTCTAGTTGCCCACTATACATTCCGTCTGGTCTCTATTTATCCATCAACACTTGGTTATTTCCATGATAGTATTCATAGCTAAGTATCCAGGTAACCACCTATAATTGTCGATGACCGGAAATCACCGACTGCTACCAGTCTAAGCAGGGCTAAGCATTTAACTCGGTCCTAGACCTAGCAGGGTAAGATATATTAAGGTAGACAAGGATATAATATATGCATCAATGGCTTCACTCAACTCCTATAACTTAATGCAACAATATACATATAACTTATATAAAGTAATTGCTTTATAAAGTAGGAGACTTAGGATGCTCTGAGGCTTTCCTCTTTCGAACGAGCTAGGCTGGTGGTCCATGCACTCGGGAAGTTCCTCTCCTTGCTCCTCGGCCTCGGGCACCTCCTGTGCCTGGATCTCCTGCGGGTCGACCCTGGCCTGCACCTCGGGCACTGCTACTGGAAGCTCCTCCTGTGATCCTGTATGATGCATACATATGTGTGGCTATGAGAAATGTGCATGGAATGAAATGAGGTATGATGAGCATGAATGCTTGCATGTAGATGAACAATTTCATTCCTATTTTACCGAGTAGGTGCAAATCTCCTCTCTGGTAAAATAAACGAGATAACAAACAAGTCATGCATACATATCTCACATCACTAATATGCTAATCATACCAGCAGAGTATTTAGTGCATCAAGGATACACCAAAGCAACACAATTTACTAAACATGCCTTAATGAAATATTAATTAAACTCCAATTTAAATAAGGCTATAACAACAACATATATTTTCTAAACTCATACAAATCTGAGAAAATTACAGTAACCTCCTTAGGTCTACTAGAGTCTATCATAAAATTTTCACCTCAATTGGTTAAGTAGTTTAGCCTATACCAAAAAGGCAAAAACACAACAATTAAGCACATGAAAATACTTTGTACTATGAAAAGTGTCAAACAATAGATTTCATATTTTTCCCACAATCTACCTAGTATAGAATCACGGTAGAAAAACTTTCATATACATGTATTATTCATATTTTTAGCCCTAGCAATTTTACAAGAAATCAGCAATTAATACAGATAAAATACTTAGCCATTTTCTTCCACAGAACATGTATGTCATATATTTTTCACAGAAAGTAAATTACATAAGTAGATCAACAAAATTGGTATCACATTTTTCTGATACATATATGATTTACTATGCATTTCCTAAGATAACAACATTTTTAAGAATTAAATAAAGCTCTACATAAAAGTATCTCAAAACTGACATGCATTATTTTATACTATAGGAAATGCATAACAAAATTTTTGGAAACATAACAAAATTTGTCTCATCCAATTGGGAGCAATATACATCAGGATATGATTTTTCAAAGCATTTATACAATTTCTGGAAATTCATTTTTCTTTATTTTCAAAATCCGGCGCTCTTAATTGCTACGTGCACCTGTTGCAGTGCACCCATGCCTGCGATGAGGCGCTGACGAGCGGGCCCCCGTGGGTCAGCCAGGCCCACGCGTCAATCGCACGCGGCAGGGGAGCGGCGCTGACCGGCCGGCTCTTAACGCCGGTGAGCTCGTCGGTGGTGTGGTCACCACCAGCGGCTTCCCCGCGATGAGGCGGACCCGATGCGCCAAGAGCGGGCACCGAAGGAGCTCGGGAGCGAGCTCGCCGGCGTGCATGGTGGCGTGGTGGTGCGGCTTGTCGGCGGTACGCCGACTCCGGCCATGACGAGGCCCGGTGAGGCGCGCGTGAGCAAGGCGAGGTCATAGCGGACCCATAGCGCGAGAAAGAAAGGAGGGAGAGGAAGCAGAGCTGGGCTGCCCGCGCGGAGCCGAGCTCTGGTAAGTGGCCGTGCACGGGAGAGAGTAGGAGAAGAAAAAAAGGGACCCGTGGTCACTACCTTCTCCTCGCTGGTGACGAAGGCGAGCGCGGAGCTACAGCGGTGCGAGCAGGTGCGGTGGTTGCACGTAGCGGCGGAGCTCCGCGATGGCAGAAATGGCATGGCGGCCGCTACAGCTTGCTGTTGCTACTACAAGCGCAAGAGACGGCGAGCGAGGAGAAATGGCGAGCTGAGGGGAGGAGCTTGTGGGTCGG
Source organism: Saccharum hybrid cultivar R570 (assembly GCA_038087645.1). Classification (NCBI taxonomy): domain Eukaryota; kingdom Viridiplantae; phylum Streptophyta; class Magnoliopsida; order Poales; family Poaceae; genus Saccharum; species Saccharum hybrid cultivar. Next base: position 240,955 of record JAQSUU010000173.1, read on the forward strand.
CTGGTTAAGGCAGGGCGCGGTGGGGGCAGCCGACTTGCCACCCGGCCGTTGTCGCCGGTGTATGGTCGCCACGTGGCGGTCGGCGTCTACGCGTGGTCGGGCAAGGCACGAGTAGTAGTGGGGTGCGGAGGCAGGCGAGGCCAACTTTGGCCATGGGCCGAGAAGTGAGGCGGCGGCCCGCTTCGTTTTTCTCTTTTTTAAAAATTTAAATTCAAACAGCCACAAATTCACCATTTTGAGCAATTTAAAAGTATTTTCAAGATTTGGTGTAAAAACAAAAGTTGTTCCAAATTTTATTCTCTACAACATTGCTTTAATGACCAAGGTCAAAATCCAAATAGATTTTGAATTAGACAATTAAAGTCAATTTAATCCCAAAACCCTAATTTTGAAGACCATAAGCCTAGTTCCTTCAAGAGAGGCAAGCCCTAAAGCATTTCTCTCCTATGGTTTGCAAATATTTATTATTGCGTCTTTATATGATTGATGCATTAAGTTATAGAAGTTGTTTACAACCGTTGCTGCACATCTTCCTTGTGTACCTTGATATATATTATATCCTTGTTTACCCTGCTAGTCTATGTATGAGTTACATGCTTAGCCTTGCTTATATCGGTAGAAGTCGAGTGATTTCCTGTCACCTGCGAGATATAGGCGGTTACCTGATTACTTTGACTATATGTTGATATCACAGAAATAACCAAGTGTTGATGGATAAATGAAGACCAGGCGGAGTCTTATAGGATTTTGGACTATAGTGATTTTGTCTATGTCGATTAAGAACCGTACCGTTGTACGTCCCTCAGGTCATATTGAACGCATGCCCCACATTTAACTGGAAGGATAAGTCATTACGATCGTGAAGCCTAGACACTATTTGGACTAGGAATTGACCTGATGTACGCACCGTATTGGAGCTGGTAGCGGTGACCATGGGGGCACAATAGTGAGGTCAAGGGCAGTTGTATCTGATTCTTGGCAGTCGGGTGGCCCCTAGGTATGGTGATGCCTGTCGAACCCATGACTTGATCAGAATAATGCGTTCGGTGACCTGTAGCTCATTTGATCGGTGAGTATGGTTTGTGTGGAGAAGAAATCACCAGCTGGTTAGGAATCGATTCAAATCACCATTGCTCCTAGATAGTGAGCACTTGACTTGAGCTATGTCATCGTAGTAATGATTATGGAACACATGGATGGTTATGATGTTGCGGATGTTGGAAATGCTAAACCATGACATGATTACTATTGATTATCTTAATCAATTGATTGCTTTAGTAAAGGTACTAATCTAGATAACAGGTTAATAATTATTAACTTGATGCTAGAATACTTAAAATGGTACATTAATGCTACTTATGCTTTTCCACAAAAGAGTCAAGTTAATCCACACAGAAAGCCTTTCATAATCTTTGGAGTCATCTTTATTTTAGTTTATGTTAGGTAAGTCTAGCTGAGTACCTTCTTGTACTTAGGGCTTTATTCCCACTTGTTGTTGCAGATGTCCAGATGTATTATGGGTATTGCATCAAGTCTCTATCCTGCTTTGGGGGACAACTAGTGTAACAACCCAGAAATTTCTAGGAAACAAAAATCACAACTGCAAATTTTTTTTCTAAAAATAAACCTATGTTTGGTGAGGTGTCATATAGGGAACCTAACCTAGTTGCACAAGTAGCACCTAAAATAGCTAATTACATCTTTGTATTTAACCATACATGCTTGAGTTGGATTTTATGTTCTTTGAATTGAATTAAAAGCAACAACATTTCTTGAATTAATTGCTTAAGTAAATAAATATAGAAATATAAACTTATCAAATAGTTGGAAACCAAAAATATTTTTTTAGTAGGTCCCATTAGGTTATATAAGTGGAGGCAATATATATATATATTTGTCTTACATACAAATGCCTTGGCATATTTGGAACAAAGGAGATACAAAATAGAAAAGCTAGATGTGTAATTCAGAAAAAGAAAGCTTATCTAGCCCAGCCAATCTCACCAGGCAGGCTTACCAAGCCGGCCAGCCAAGCCAGCCCAAGTCACACAGTAGCCGGCCTAGCTCAGCGAGCTGGCCCAACTCGTGGCCGAGCCTATTTGGCACGCTGCTCGTGCCTGCCCACGCGTGGGCCAGCCTAGCCAGGAACCGCCTCGCCACAGCCGCTGAACGGAGGGACCTAGGTGTCATCGCCTTCCTCCCGATTCCCCCATGCCCTCTGTTTCGATCGAAGAAGGGAAAGGGGGAAGTAGGGTCATGCGATTGGCGTGGGAGAGATTCTCCCTGTCCCCGCTACCACCTTGCGTGCCAAGGCATTGTGCTAGCTACACAAGCGCGCTTCCTCGACCAATCACGCGCGCTCTGCCCCCTTCACGCACCACGCAATACCGCCATGGGCCACGCCCGCAACCACCCCCTGACGCCACTGTACGATGCCAGGCCAGCCGCTGCACGAAATTGGGAGCGCCATGGCACCTTCATGATCGTGCCGCGCCCCAAAACCCCACAGCAGCACCCTTTGATCTTCTCCACGCGTCCCCACTGCCGCATCCACCGTTCGCCTGCCAGAGCCGAGCTCGGCTATAAAAGCAGAGCCTCTCCGCTGCCCTAGCCCTTCACCCTCCTAGTGGCACCATTGCCGTCCTACACTGCAAGAAGGAGGGGAGAAGAAGAGAAGAAGGAAGGAAGGGCAAGAAGGGACCGAGGAGCCTGAAGGTGATGCCGTCGTCCGAACCCACCGGAGAAGGAAAAGACGCCGGACTTCCTCCTCTCCACCACCGGTCTGCACTGCACGGCCACCGTTCTTCACTGCTTCAACTTGTCACCGCACCAACACCCAGCCGCCACGAGCCCAAGGTGACCCACATCTCGCCGTATCCCGCCTTCCATGCTCGCCACCGTGTACACGCCGGCACCGTCGTGCTCGTTTCCATACCGGGAGCGGCCAAGGCCGGTGCCTGATCATCGTTTGCACCTACACGCACTCTTGCGAACACACTTGCACACGACGCTGCCCTACCGAGCCGTACCGGCTCAGGAACGCCACCATCACAGAGACGCTCAGAGCGTGCCTGCCATGGCCAGAGCACGGCCATGGTGAGGCTGTTCCTTTTGACTCGAGATAGTAGAGAAGAGGAAGAGGGGCCTGATCATTTTGCCACGGTGGAAGGAACCCGGTGCTCGAGAGGAAGTAGAGAGAGGAGCCCTAGAGCATCTGGTCTGATTCCACCATGCTGGAGTCACCACGCCCAGAGCATCGCCACGGAGAGGTGTGTTCTGTCGTTTCCAACCACCATAGCCGAAGCCGTGGTTACGTTAAACTTCGCCTCGGCATCGTGAATCTGGCCGTATACAGGATGGAGGGGATTGTTGCCTTGTTTCTCTGGTTCGTCGGAGTTGAGGCACGTCAGAGCGCTGCCTGCCATCGCTGAAGACACCGCTGGAGCTCCTAGGACCCTGCCTAGACTCCATCCTTGGAATGCTAGCGAACCTGCGAGGCCGTAGAGCCACTAGTAACTGTTTCGAGCCGCCACCGTGCGCTATCGCATGAGCTCGCCGCCGGTGTAGCGCCGCCGTGAGGAGCAGGGGAGAAGGGTGCACTTGCGTGCGGGTTCGTGCACCTGGTGTACCATGGACCAAGAGGGAGAAAGGGCAGGTGAGCTCAGTCCACCACAAACCGAGTCTGCGGTTCACAGCTCCCGCCGCTCTGTTCACCGTGAGCCACACCCACGCGGGCCAGAGCCCATTCTGAATCCAAGCGGCCATGTGAACACAGCCACCGCTTGACATGTGTCTGGGCCAGCTCGGCCCAGACTGGCCCAACCCGGCCCGTATCCGGCCCAGCCCAGGCCCAACCGAGCCCGGTCGCGGTCCGGTTTCCGTTGACTGTTGACCAGTCAATGGGACCCACAAGTCAGTGACTCATTCGGTTCCAGCCAATCAGAGCGTGACACGTGTCACTGCCTAGAATTTCCTTTTTCTTTTTCTTTTTTAGAAAATCATTTAATCTTCAGAAATTCATAACTTATTCATTTTAACTCAGAAAAATATCAAACTAGTTTCTATTTTTTTTTTCTAAAAATGAGCTCTACATCTTAGGCTTATGTTTGAGTGCATTTGGATCTTTTGAATTTCTATTGCTTCTTTGTGCACCTCTATAGAAGTCGTTAATGCGACTCTATGTTACGTTTAACAGAGCCGGAGGACCTGTCGACTGAGGAGTACGACCCCGACTACAGCAAGGACTTGGGTGATGACCTGCCAGGTGCCACGCCCCACCCATCTCCGTAGAACCTATTACACATGCAAATATAGAATTGCTAGCGCTTTGCTTTTTGTAAATTTATGATGATAGGTTGCATGGTAGATGCTTTACTTTGAGCCCTTTACCTTGTCGTGACCTTACTCCTGCTCACCTTGCTGTTAGGCTAGATGCTCGCATGTTACATATTACTGCTTTTACTCTTACTTGCATTATATTTGTGATGTGATGCCGGTGAGTGAGAGGCGTATATGTATAAGGCACGTAGTGCCGAGAACTTGATAAACCTAACTAAAGAACTGGGGAGATCTTGGTGTGCGTCTTGGGTGAGTGGTGAGGGTTGAGTCGATCTGATAGGATCCTACGACGAGTCTTTGGGGCAAGTCTTGCTAGAGGGGTGCGACTTGGGCATCCCTCACGAGAGATACCTGTGGCAGGTATATTGGGAGAAGAACTAGGGTGTTGGTTATCCCTGGTGGAGGTGCTGTCATGGCACTGGGAATATGGTGTTTTCCCCTGGAGAAGATATCATGTCTGGTCCCCCTAAGGACTGGTATGTCTTGAGAACCGGAACCATGGGACCTTCGTGCACACCACTCGCTCCCGATGGGCGGGAGACGATTACCCGACTGACTAGGGCGGTACCACTACTACTAGGTTGGAAGGTGATAGTGTAGGGAGGAACGGGCATGGGGACCCATACCCTCCTAAGACAGCATAGTAACCTTGGGGGCCCGGTACTACGTCTCACAGTCTCAGCGTTTCGATGGACGCCGAGGTGGCCCAGGGCTGAGTGGTAGGGTGGTACTGTACTGGTTGGAAGGCAGTTGGAATCAGCCTAGACGAGCCGGATCGTTGAGGATGGCGATCTTATGGATTACCAGGTGTACACGCTCTGCAGAGTTGATCGATCTATACGTATAGACGTGTCCGCGGATATGGACATTCCCATGACCTACACTTCACTTGATTAGAGAGAGGAGTCCTTTCTACCTTTCCCTGGGTTCTGTGTTGGATTCCGGCTTTGGCCGTTGAGACGAGATCTGAGCGGGAGTCAATCTCATCGCCTAGAGAGAGAGTGAGATGATATGTGTTGTGTGTGATGGGATTGGGAGAATGTGTGACTAAGATGGGTTAAAAACTAATGAACATCTTATTATTAAAATATTAACTACTTGCATAGGAAACCCATAGCCTAAATAGGTCTCTTTCTACTTCCCTCAATGCATTCCACTTTCCACAAAGCTTTGCAAGCATAGGGTGGGCGATGCGTGGCCAGTACCAAGTGTACTGATAGATTTTTGACAGGTTTTGAGCCCGAGTACGACTACCAGGGCGATGATTGGGAGGATTAGAGGGTCTGTTCTACGCTCAAGCTGGTTCTAGAAGATCGTTTTCCGCTGCTATCTACGTCGGATGCTGTTCTGGTTGCTTGTGTGAGTGTGTTCCGCCCTGCGTGGCGAAGAGAATAAATTATGTAAAACTCTCTATTGTACTCTGATATTCGTGCATGACTTATGTATCACTGAGATTTGGGTAAATTGACGGAATGTTTCATCATTTTACACTTTGTTTCTGTGGATTTCCCTTCATGGAAATCAAGGACGTTTCAGTTGGTACCAGAGCCATGCTGACCCTAGGACGGACCCATAGGATTGGACAATAGAATTAGGAAAGATCTTGACACTTTTGGTTATATTACCGACCGTGCTGCATTTTCGTGCACGGCTTATCTCATTTTCACACTCTCTTACCTACATTTCGTTCTACCTTACCTATCACATCGCTCCGTTCCACCCTGAATCACCCTGTTTCACTTAAGAATTCATCAAGTATCACTCTGAATTACATTGATTCGCCTTGTCTTACCAAGTTTCACTCTGAAATACTCAAGTTACTACATGCACGACAAGGTACTGACTCCGTCTTACGGTTTATTTGCAGATGGCCCCTGTTGCCGAGCTCCCTGTGGATGAACTGGCCTACCGTGGGTTCGCCATGATCCTATACGACGTGCTAGACTCACTAGGCGTTCCCACATAGTAGATCGAGTACGTGTGCTGGGGTGAGACTGGACCCGACGGGTTCAAGGGCCACATCGTGGTCCACCTTAAGGTCCCCGCCAGCGAGTTCGTACCCATGCTATGTGCCTTCGAGACACTGGAGGTGGAGAACTCTATTGCTTCGTGCATATAGTTCGTCTCATGCACAGCCCTTCGCAGTGTGATGCGTGACGCACATGACTCCCTCAAGACGGGACCGTACTGCCTGCTGCCTGCCGCTCTGGACCTGAATAGGTTCTTGGAGCCACAGATCACTGCTGTAGACCGTGCTGCGCGCGACGAGGTCAACCCCTGTCTGAGGGCCTCCGCGCAGTACATCATCGCCCAGGATCGCTACATCATGGATGTAGAAATGCAGAACCACCGCTACCGAGACCTCCTGTTCCGTTGCGACGAGGAGTTCCTCAAGGTGGAGCGCAAGGAGGGGGAGATGGTCGGCAAGCTCAAGGAGGAGCGCATGGGCTATGATAGGATGAAGACCTTCTACGAGAACCATGAGCAGTCACTTCAGAAGGAGATCGCCGATCTCAAGGACAAGGTTGGGGAGGCTGAGCTTCGCCATGACTATCTTGAGTCCAAGGTGCTTGAGTGTGAGGATCGGATTGAGCGTCAGAGGCTTACCCTGAGAGAGCTCCACGAGAAGGAGAAGTAGCGTGGCTTCAGAAAGCTTGCCCTAGAGGCCCGTTGCAACACAATGGAGAAGCTAGCTATGGAGGCTGCCGTCACCACCACCTACAACATGCACCACTTGGTTCACTACATCAAGAGCACCGAGTACCTTCAGGACAAGGTGAACCGCATCAGTCAGGCTTGGATTGACGCTGATCGTAAGCGCGTCCAGGAGATCGGAAAGGTCTAGGACGTCCTCTTACCTGGGATGCGCAAGAAACCGCGCAGACAGCCTTTCCACGTTGAGGCCACCAAGCTCAACTTCAAGGCTTGCCCGACTGAGGGTTACTCAGAGGTTCCGAGGACTGAGATGCTGGACTATGCTCTCACTTACGTCGCGAGGATCCACCACTCCGACGATGAGCTTCGTGCCACGAAGGGCACTCTTGAGGCTTCCACTTCTGGTTCTTCTACACCACCCGCCACTCCCGGACAGGAGTAGTTACCCTTTTTCACATAATCATGTAATAAGGTAGTAGTAGACATGTTGAGCCCTGTGTGGTTAGAGATATGATGATGCACTTATGGAGTAATGTAGGATGTCCCACTTTTGGAGCTGCCTGCGAGTAGCACGATTCTCGCGAATTTGTTAGTGTAGCTACTGGAGATATCGCTATGTAATAAATTAATGTAACGGATGTTTTGGATCTTATCGCATCTTATTGTTCTTATTGCATCTTTGTATGAGTGTTGGATAGTTATCTCTTCTTAAATTGATAAATCGCTTAACCATGCATCTAATGAAAATGTTAAACAACGAACTGACCCTACAGAGAAATGTCTTGCCGCTGATTCGCTCGTCTGAACAACTGCTCGCTTTCCACTGCGCCTATGGCCCATGGTCATGGTCGAGGCCGTGGAGGAGACCGGGGAGTTCCCTTCGGTGTCAGGGAGGAGCCTGCACCAGAGGAGCCTGCACTGGGGGCGGGTGCCGCCCAGCATCTTGGAGGAGAAGCACCGTCGCCGCCACCACCACAGTTGGCGGAGGTGATGGACCGCCAAACTCGCCTCTTGGAGACACTAGCTTAGGGAATGCTTCACCGCCATGGGAGTCCTCCCAATGACTTCCAGCGGAAGTTGGAGGGTTTTCTCAAACTGAGGCCTCCTACTTTTGACATCGCCGACGATGACCCCATCGCCGTTGAGGACTGGCTCTGTGAGATGGAAAAGAAGCTAGACCTCACCACCTGCACTGACGAGGAGTGTGTGGGGGTAGCCACCCACCAGCTCACTAGCGCTGCACGCGCATGGTGGGACAGCTACTGTGACGCCCACGAGGACCCGGGAAGTATTTCTTGGGAGGAGTTCGCCGAGGCATTTCGTGAGCAACACGTGCCTGAGGGCATCATGGATGCCAAGGTAGAGGAGTTTCGCAACATTTCCTAGGGCTCCTAGAAGGTTCAGGAGTACACTACTCGTTTCACCCACCTGATGAGGTATGCTCCAGGTGAGACCGATACCGAAAAGAAGAAGATGTACTATTTCAAGAAGGGGCTAAACTCTCGTCTCAAGGTGGCCCTCTCGGGTCATGCTTGTCGCACCCTTCACGAGATGGTCAACAAGGTGCTGGAGATGGAGAGGGACCATCTGGAGGCGGACGCCCTTCACAAGGAGAAGAAGCGCCGGTTCGAGAATTCCTCTCGTGGCCTGGCTTCGCAGAGGCCACGTGCTCACGTGCTTCCTCCGCCCTGCTCTCGCTACACCTAGGGGGCAGTGACCACTCCGAGCCATGGAGGTGGTACCTACACCGTGAACTACCACCGCCCCGCTCAGAGCCATCCCGCTCCGAGTCGCCCCACTCAGGGAGCTAGCACACGGAGGACCGCTATGCCTACCTCCACAGGTAGCGCGCCCTTCACCTATTTCAGTTGTGGCCAGCCCGGTCACAAGATCACTGAGTGCCATGTCAAGAACGGCACACCGCTTGCTTCGATCCAGACAAGACAGGCTGCTACACCTACTGCTCCACGCAAGAACATTGTTGGGGCTGTCTGTAGTTGTCTCAACCACATGACCGCGGAGGACGCCCAGGATGCTCCCGACATGGTGTACGGTATGTTTTTGGTACAGGGAGTTATAGCTTCAGTCTTGTTTGATTCTGGAGCTACTTGTTCTTACATTTCCATCAAGTTTGCATGAGAACATAGCATACCTGTGACTCCCCGCAAGGAGCCCATTGACACTAGTTCACCTTTGGGTCGCATTATATGCACCAAGAGATGTCAGGGAGTCAGTATCACCATTGAGGGCTACCCTTTTCTAGCCGATCTCACCTTACTTCCATCAGAGGGACTAGATGTCATACTAGGAATGGATTGGTTGACACAACATAAAGGAGTGATATCTTGTTCACCAAGGTATGTGGAGATCACACACTCAAGTGGACACATAATCTGCTGTAAGCCAAATCAGAGAAAAACAGTCTCTAAGTTGTGTGCCCTAGAGGCCAAGACAATCAAGGAGGTACCCGTTGTGAATGAGTACCCTGACGTGTTCCCTGAGGAGTTGCCAGGCATGCCACCTGATCGGGATGTGGAGTTTGTGATTGACCTTCTGCCTGGTACCGATCCTATTGCTAAAAGGCCCTACCGCATGTCAGTCGATGAGATAGAGGAGCTGAAGAAGCAACTCAAGGAGTTGTCAGATGAGGGATACATCAGACCCAGTGCTTCACCCTAGGGTTCCCCTATTTTGTTCGTGAAAAAGAAGGATGGATCCATGAGGATGTGCATTGACTATCGAAACTTGAATGCCGTAATAGTCAAAAACAAATATCCCCTGCCCAGGATCGATGACCTCCTAGATTAGCTAAAAGATGCTAAGTTCTTTTCTAAGATCGATCTTAGGTCCGGATATCATCAGATGAAAATTAGACCCGACAACATTCCTAAGACAACTTTTGTCACTAGATATGGGCAATATGAGTTCACAGTGGTGTCCTTCGGACTCACTAATGCCCTGGCCTATTTCATGAACATGATGAATAAGGTATTCATGGACGAACTGGACAAGTTTGTAGTGGTGTTCAATGATGACATTCTTATCTATTCTTCCATCACCGAAGAACATGAGAAACACTTGAGAGTGGTTCTGGAGAAGTTGAGGCAGAATCAGCTATATGCCAAGTTCAGCAAATGTGACTTTTGGCTTGAAGAAGTTGCTTTCCTTGGTCATGTTCTCACTGCTGAGGGAGTTGCTATCGATCCCGCAAAGGTTGAAGCTGTGAAAGAGTGGGAACAACCCTACAATGTGACCGATATCCGCAGTTTTCTTGGATTAGCTAGGTACTATCGTAGATTCATCGAGAACTTCTCAAAGATAGCCAAGCCCATGACTAACCTGCTGAAGAAGACTAATGAGTTTGAATGGACGCTCGAGTGTGAACACAGCTTCCAGACTCTAAAGCAGAAGCTTACCACCACACATGTTCTTGCCTTGCCCGATATCCAGAAAGACTTCGTGGTCTATTGTGATGCATCCAGACAGGGACTTGGTTGTGTTCTAATGCAGAGTGGAAGGTTCGTTGCCTATGCGTCCCGACAGTTGAAGGACCATGAGCAACGCTACCCAACCCATGATCTAGAGCTTGCCACTATCATGCATGCCCTAAAGATATGGAGGCACTACTTGATCAGAAATAAGTGTGATATCTACACTGATCACAAGAGCTTGAAGTACTTCTTCACTCAAGAAGATCTAAACATGAGACAGCGCCAATGGCTAGAGTTGATAAAGGATTATGACCTGGAGATTCACTATCATCTGGGAAAGGCTAATGTAGTCGCTGATGCCTTGAGCCGAAAGAGCTATTGCCACAATCTGTCCATGGAAACTGTACCACCCGAGCTATGTCAGGAAATGGGCAAACTCCATCTCGAAATCCTACCCAGGGGTATGTTGAACGAGCTTCGAGTGCAATACAACCTCAAGGATCGGATCCGCAATGCTCAACTGGAATGTCCAGAAATTTGGGAAATCCGAGAACTCATGAAGAAGGGCAAGTGCCCCGAGTTCAGGGAGGATGAGCAAGGAGTGTACTGGTATAAGGATAGAATCTGTGTACCATCTAATTCCACCTTACGGCGAGAAATCTTGAAAGAGCGTCATGACTCCAAGTATTGTATTCACCTGGGAAGCACCAAAATGTATGCAGATCTAAAGAAATAGTTCTGGTGGAAGAACATGAAGGCAGATATTGCTGGGCATGTCGCACGATGCGACATCTGCAATAGGGTCAAGGCTGAGCATCAAAGACCAGCCAGATTGCTTAAACCCTTGGACATTCCGGTGTGGAAATGGGAGAGCATATCCATGGACTTTATAGTAGGTTTACCTTGAACTCCTAAAGGCCATGACTCGATTTGGGTGATCGTTGATCGACTGACCAAAGTAGCTCACTTCATAGCTATGAGGACTGACTACAGAGTTGAGAAGCTAGCAGATTTGTACATCGAGCACATTCTCAGACTCCACGGAGCCCCCACTAGCATAGTGTCTGATCGTGGTACGCAATACGTGTCCAAGTTCTGGAAGAGTCTCCACAAGGCTATAGGGACTCGACTGGACTACAGCACCGCATACCACCCACAGACAGATGGTCAGACAGAGAGGGTTAATCAGATCTTGGAGGATATGCTCTGAGCTTGTGTCTTGAAGTATGGGTCTAATTGGGAGAAAAGTTTGTCCCACGCAGAGTTCTCTTACAACAACAGCTACCAGGCTAGTCTCAAGATGTCACCATTCGAGGCTCTGTATGGCAGAAAGTGTAGAACCCCTCTGATGTGGTCAGAAGTGGGAGAGAGATCATTCTTTGGTCCTGCAAAGATCAAAGATGCCGAAGAAGGAGTAGCCCAAGTGCGAGAAAACCTAAGGATTGCCTAAAGCCGACAAAAGAGTTATGCAGATAACCATCGGAGAGACCTCGAGTTTCAAGTTGGGGACTATGTCTATCTCAAGGTCTCCCCACTCCGAGGTACCGTCAAATTTCATGTGAAAGGAAAGTTGGCACCTAGGTACGTGGGACCATATAGGATCTATCAGAGGATTGGCAAGTTGGCATACAGAGTAGAGTTGCCCGAGGAGTTGACAAGAGTACACCTAGTGTTTCACGTGTCCTAGCTACGCAAGTGCTTGCAATTGCCAGAGCAAGAGGTATACACAGATGCACTAGATATCCAGGACACCCTAGAGTGCAAGGAACACCCAATCCTAATATTAGACAGAGCTAAGAAGGAAACTAGAAGCACCATGATACCCATGTGCAAGGTTTAGTGGAGTAACCACACAGAACAGGAAGCTACATGGGAGAAAGAGTCCGAACTCCGAATGCTTTACCCCTACCTCTTCGAAAGGTATGCCACACCTTAAATCTCGGGACGAGATTCCTGTGAGGGGGAAGGACTGTAACAACCCAGAAATTTCCAGGAAACAAAAATCACAACTGCATTTTTTTTTTCTAAAAATAAACCTATGTTTGGTGAGGTGTCATATAGAGAACCTAACCTAGTTGCACAAGTAGCACCTAAAATAGCTAATTATATCTTTGCATTTAACCATACATGCTTGAGTTGGATTTTATGTTCTTTGAATTGAATTAAAAGCAACAACATTTCTTGAATTAATTGCTTAAGTAAATAAATACAGAAATATAAACCTATCAAATAGTTGGAAACCAAAAATATTTTTTTAGTAGGTCCCATTAGGTTATATAAGTGGAGGCAATATATATATTTTATTGTCTTACATACAAATGCCTTGGCATATTTGGAACAAAGGAGATACAAAATAGAAAAGCTAGATGTGTAATTTAGAAAAAGAAAGCTTATCTGGCCCAGCCAATCTCACCAGGCAGGCTTACCAAGCCAGCTAGCCAAGCCAGCCCAAGTCACACAGCAGCCGGCCTAGCTCAGCGAGCTGGCTCAACTCATGGCCGAGCCTGTTTGGCACGCTGCTCGCGCCTGCCCGCGCGTGGGCTAGCCCAGCCAGGAACCGCCTCGCCACAGCCACTAAACAGAGGGACCCAGGTGTCATCGCCTTCCTCCCGATTCCCCCATGCCCTCTGTTTCGATTGAAGAAGGGAAAGGGGGAAGCAGGGTCATGCGATTGGCGTGGGAGAGATTCTCCCTGTCCCTGCTACTGTAACACCTCTGGTGTTAGTTAGCCTCATAATGCATTCATAATGCATGATCATGGCATGACATTACCATAAGCATCGTCATTTCATGTGCATCCTTGCTTGAAACATGACCTTGCAATATTGTGGTTTATATGTGCTTCCTTTATGTGATGCTATGGTGTGACTTGGGGGCTTGAAAACATCTTTGATATGTTAGTGGAGCAAAATGAGCTAGGGTCTATATTCATGTTTTGACCAAAATCCAACTTGACTAGGTTTGACCCTAGTTTGACCATAGCACTGATCTACTTTGACCGATTTAAAAGTGGTATCTAGAGGTCTTGCATGGTTGTGCAACCCTTAACAAAGTTGTAGCAAACTTGATAAGGAACAAAAGTTGTAATATGAGCATCTCATGAAAATGCATAGGACCTACTCAAACTGGGCCCACAAGACAGTAAGAGGACTGCCCAACACATAGAATTATTTCTAAGTCAAAAATGTGGCATTTCAGTTTCGGTGTACCCCAATTTAGGGCTCTGTAGTTCCAAATCCAAGCCGAACTAGCTCAAGTACATATTGATAAAATTGAAGTCCACACGTAGCTCTACAATTTTGCTAATTACACCTTTCACTAATTCAAGCTCTAACCCACTCAAAATCCCAGATTCCTGACTGACTGGTTTGCTGTTTCCATTGCAAGGCCAGCCTGCACCAATTCACTTGTATCTCCTAAACCATCTTGAATCAGGATTGGAGCTCTAAACCAAGGTTGAAGAGGATTTTATAATCTATAATCTTGTTTCTTTGACCAACCCTTGAATCCTACTCTAAGCCACCCAAAATTTGCAATCTCTGCCTTATTGAAATTCTGTTGTGCCTGAAGACAGATTTTGGAAAATTTCTTACAACTCCAAATCCATCGAGATCTGGCTCTTACACTCACAAGAGAAGTTGGAGATAATTTCATTCTCTACAACTTTCGTCCTTTGGCCATCTTGAGATTCGAGCTGTAGCTTGAGCTACAGGGTGAAACATGCTGCTGCTGCTGGAATGTTTTTGTTGTTTCAGGGCAGTGTTTCAGGCAATGCAATCTGGAATTTCTGAATTTGGATCGACAGGGCAATGTCGTGGCCGACCAGGCACGGTCCCATGCGCCGCGTGGCCCTCTTGTGCCTGCTCCACTCGACACCTCGCCCTGGCTCGCTGTCTCCGCTCGCCACCTCGCCTCACGCTCGCAGAAAGGAAAAAGGCGAGTGTCTTCTCCTCGCTCTCTCATTCTCTGCCTCTGCCCAGCGCTCGCCCTCATCGTGCTCTCTCTCTGCTCGAGCTGAGCACCGCAACCGCCACCTCTCCCTGCTCTGGCCTCCTCGCCGTGCCTCCTAGCCGCCGCTGTGGCCTAGCTGCTCGCTGCTCCCATTTGTTGGTTGGGCCAGCAAGCCCTAGACGCTGCGCGTGGCCGCGCGGCCTCGGCCTGTCGCGGGCAGGGCTGTGGCCTCCTGGAGCGTGGTCTGCTGCTGCTCCTCCATGGCAGCCTCACTCGGCCTTGTCCCCTTGGTCGGCGGTGGCCAACCTCGCCGGAACCGGCCTACCTTGAGCCGTCCTCCTCCATCTCTGCCGTGGAAGAAGGAGAAGAAGGGTTGAATCGCAAATAGAAACTTTTTTCCGTGTTCACTTTGCATAATGCCTAGACACATATATTTACACATATAGGCTTGGTTAATTAGGAAAAAGTTTTGTGTTCACTCTGCAAAAATGATTTGTTTTTATTCTTTTTCGGAATATTGCATTAAATCGGGTGAATCTTTGAAAATTAATATCTCACGCTAGGGAGATCCAAAAATAGTCAAACCAATTTTGCTAGCTTCGTTATAAAATGCTCTTTATGATAGATCTATAATATGGCATGTTTTAGTTTAAAGTTTTAGCTGTAAAACTAGATTTATGCAGTTAGGTTTTCAATGCTAGTTGTATTTTTCTTTTTCATAACTGTAGATGTAGGACTCCAAATGAAGTGAAATTTTTATGGCATGCTACCCATATGATGTTTGATGTATGGTAAAAATTTCATGGTCATTGGTTGTTGTATGTGTGAGTTATTGGTTTATCTTGCTCTCACATGATTTCTTGCATTAGCATTTGGTATTTTTCAATAGAGGTTGCTATGCTTACCCAAATGACTTAAAATTTATACAGTAGTCTATCTATAGTATGTAGAATCTACTGTAATTTTTGTAGAATGTACTGTGCACTTTTGGTATATATTCATAATTACACCGTAATATCTAATTAAATTAAGAAATGCATGAAAAGAAATTAATTGGTGATGGACACCATGTTTTCTGGTGGTCATTAGTTATGTGTAACATGATGGTAAAGTTGGTTTTGTCAAATTGTAGGTTTGCAACATCACTTAATAATTAATTTCTTATAATTCTAGTTTCTGGACAGATCTGGAAACTTTGTGAATTGCTCCATGATAATGATGCTTTCATGCTTAGTGAACTATAACAAAGTTGTTAAGAACTTCATGAACTAGTTGCTGGTAAAATTTGGTGACATTTGGACTCATGGCCTAGAAATGGCAGCTGTTCAAATTTCAAGTCAGAATTGTTTTGCTCTCTGTCTTTTTAGGACAGTTTCTGGGTATGTGTTATTTCGACCTGGTAAATGATAAAATCATGCTTAGATGTTTATAAATGAAATGTAGACAAATTCATAAGCTTTCCAGAATGTCCTCTTTCAGGTCATTCGGATTGGTAGAACTCCAGTTGTGAGTTTTCTTAGCTACTGTTGATAATATATTGTAAATACTAAATTGCTGGAATCTTGTTATGTGTGTGTAGTCTTAACCTTGTGGCACTTAGTGGTTTCTTAGAGGTGTTCAAACGTGTTAATACCAGAGAGGAAATTTGCACCCAAGCTTGAAGTGATTTGAATAGAGCACCACATAACTTGGTTTCGTGCTTACAACGTTGCAATGTCATTGCATTCGTCTTCACATCATTCATGCACGTCCATAAATCATCATGTCATTTTTGGATGCATACATGAAATTCATAGGATGCATATACATGCAATAGGTGTGCCGAGAATCGTGTTACAAGCGAAGCTCCGCTAGGCGTGGAACCCGAAGTTGAAGTCCGTTCGAGAACTGGAGGTCCAGTCCGACGAAGCCGGAGAAGACGTGGGAATCGTTATTGAAGCCGAACCTCGATCTCTCTTCTTTCGGTTAAGGCAAGCCCCGGAGCATTATAAGCCTCCTACTTTTAAAGCAATTATCTTTATATACATGTTATATGTATTGTTGCATTACGTGATAGGAGTTGGTTGAAAACCCTTGCTGCATTGATAACACTCCTTGTCCAGCAATTTGAACCTTTAATCCTAAGTAGACAGGATCATATCTATGCTTAGCCCTGCTAAATTAGACCGGTAGAAGTCGGGTGATTTCCTGTCACCTGCGAGATATAGGGCTTGATCAGGTCACGGTTGGCTATATTTGCTATCGTGGAAGTGAACCATGTGTAATAAAATGAAATGAGACCGGGCGGGATGATGATAGTGAAACAACAAGGCATGGAGGCCTTGGGTGTGGATCTATCCCCGTCTGTGTCGATTAAGGACCGAGACCTGGAGCCTTCTATGTCATTTTGAACGCATGCCTGACATTTAGTTGGCCGGCCTGAGGTTGCCGACCGCGAAGCCTAGTAGCTCAACTCAGGCTGCGAAGTCGAAAAGTGAAAGTCGCCTCGGAAGGGAGCCAGAGGGTCCAAGGGCAGGTGAGTTAAAAGTCCTGAGCTTCCTGGCCACTGGTATCCCCGAGAACGCGGCGCTGTTCGGGCCCACCCTGAGTTGTACCAAAGGTTATCTACGGCTGCCTTTAGCGGGGTTTGCCGGGTGAGTGTCAGGAATACCCCCTCAGCTGAGTTGGAATCGATTCGAGTTGCCGTCTCTCCCGGATAGTGAGAAACTTGACTGGTTATCTCCAGCGTAGATACACTAATGATTAATGATGGTTCGGAATTGATGATAATGATGATGATGGCCTTATTATACCTGCTATGGTTAATATTGTTTGCTCCTAATAAAGTGATTGCTCTAGTACAGGTGCTAATCTAGATGACAGGTTAATGATGATTAACTTGATGCTTAAGCATTAATGATTACTTATCTGTAATAAGCTTTTCTGCAAATGAGTCAAGCTAGCCCACTTTATAAAGCCTTGCATAATCCTTGTTGTCACCGTTGTTTCTGGTTTTTGACGGGTAAGTCTAGCTGAGTACCTTCTCGTACTCAGGGTTTATTTCCCCTCTGTTGCAGGTAACAGATTCTTACTTGTTGCTGCAAGTATTGTCTTCGCCATGTGGGCGTGAAGACTAGACCATATGGGCATGGTCTCTATAGTATCTCTTCTGGTATGCTTTTGCAGGATGTGACTATGTACTGGCAGTATTTGACTTTAAATGATTTCAGAAATTATGTTGCTTCCGCTAATTTTTATTTTAGTTTTGTAATAAAATTATCTGTACTCCGATGTATGAGAGCTATTTACGAACTGTTGAACAAGTGTTGTGTTATGTTGAATCACTACGATCTGGTTGCTCTCGGTTTGGTTTGAAATCCCTCATGGTTTCGTGGACTACCGGAGTTATATGGGCTCAAGTTTGAGAATTTGATCGTTTCGGCGATTGTTTTTGAACTTGTGCTCTTATAATTTGGACGGTTCCGTTACAGCTGGTATCGGAGCAAGATTCAACAGCAAACACATCATTTGTGTATTTAAACAAAAGCTTTTGTGAAAAATCTTAATTCTAATCTAAAGAGTGCCAGTGGTCATATCCTATATGCCCGAATAAGGACTACTAGGTGGCTTACTAAAGTACTAACCTGGGGGGTTCTTTCTTGTTTTCTGTTTCGTTGTCCATACGGCGTGCTATTGTATGGATGCCATCCGCTTGGGTGGTAATGTATGGGTCAAAATACCTCTACGCTCTGGTAAGTGGGAGTTGTGAGAGCAGGACCGTCCAACCGTCGGTCTAGGGGAGAGTAGTTGTGGTTACTAGCATACTTACATGTTTAATCATGTGATTATGAGAGTACTTAATTGTGGGTATATCTGTCGGGTAGCTTTGATACTGAAGTATATACATCGGGGGATGTATGTATGGAAAGTATTTAGTTTACCGCTTTCTTGTGTGCTATATTGGGAATTGTTGGGCTGAAATGCAATTTTCTGCAGGTACACTAACAACGTTTCCTGTAGAACGACTAGTTATCGTTATTGAGAGAACGTGTGTATGTCACCGAACTATACGCTAGAAATTTGAAATTCTTCCTAGGTTTGTGAGGACGTACAGTTCGTGCATGCACCATGTTCGCATCATACATTGCATTCTGCATTACTCCCTCCCTTATAAATTACTTATCCCATTCTTTCAAAATTTCCTTCCCTCCAAACAGTTGTCCCATAAATGGTTGCATTTCTTTCGTGAAGAATTGTGGTAGTCAACCAACCCAGTGGAGTGGTTAGTGGTGTCAGCCTTAAAGCCCAATTCATATCTGGCCCGTGAAAGAAAGCAAGACACAATTTCAAGATGTATCTCCTCGATTGGGGATGTGTTTTGATCTGCAACTCGCCTCTCCATTGCTTCTAACCTTGTATCCATCCTTGTTTGCTACCCCTCTTTGGATGATGTTGTTTCTACACGCCTAATTCCTGACACGTGAGGATTCCCCATGGGTGTGTGTTCGGTAATGGTGTTGCGATTAGTACTCCATGGTGCCGCGACGAAACCGGGAGCCTCCTGTGGCGCGCGACACAAGGTTGTGCTGCTCGGCACGCGCAGGTATCAAGGATTGCTAGTCATGATCCATTATAGAGCTACACCAATGTGTTATCTTCTCGTGAACCTTTTCCTTGAAGGTCATTCTTTATCTTGTCAGAAGGTCCGTGCCTCAATCTAAGAAATTTCCTTCTTTTGGAGATTGGAATTTGCATAGTTGGATATAATCTCTTCCTCCTGCCTATAAAATTCGTCAGCAGCCTTCCGACGTCATCAATGCTTACTAGTTTCAACTACTTGCAGATGTCTCGTCAATTTCGCTCTAGCAGTCGGAGTCGTGGCAATACAGGACTGTCATCGTCTCCTCCGCAACCTATCTCTGCTGAGTTGCTGCAAATGCTTGCCGAAAGTCAGCGAGCCTTGGATGAGAGTGTCAGAAACCATGTCCATCAGGAACCTGAGCCTGCCCAGTACAGCAGCTATAAAGATTTCTTAGATACTGAGCCTCCTATTTTTCGAGAAGCGGAAGAACCACTTCAAGCAGACGAATGGTTGAACACTATCGAACAGAAGTTTCGTGTGCTCAAGGTGGCAGATGATATGAAAACAGAATATGCTTCGCAACAGTTGCAAGGACCTGCAGGTGTTTGGTGGTGTCACTATCAGAGTACCCTGCCTGAGAATATGGAAGTAGTTTGGGATCAGTTCAAGGAAGCATTTCGGGGACATTACATTCCTGCTGGTCTCATGGCAATCAAGCACACCGAGTTTATGAAGCTCACTCAAGGCGACAAAAGTGTAACAGAATATCTACATGCTTTCATCAACTTGTCAAGATATGCTCCGGAATTTGTTAATACGGAAGTTAAGAAGATTGCAAGTTTTAAAAGAGGGTTGTGTCCTAAATTGATGAAGGCCATGTGCAATAGCAAGTGTGCAACTTTCAACGAGTTTGTCAGTGATACTATCCTTCAAGAGAACTGTAATGCTGTGTATGCTGCTTCTAAGAGCCAAGAGAAATCTCATGAATCTAATGCACCTACGACCCATACCCTGGTGGTGATTACACCTCAGTATTGTTCGCCTGATATATCTACCAGATATCACCCATATCAGAAACAGGATCCGGTCAAGAGGAGCAGTATTAAGAAAGGAAAGCCTAAGGCACCGCCAAGTAACCGGCCATGTTGGAATTGCAAGATGTCAGGTCATTGGGCCAAAGATTGTCCTCGTCCGCAGAAGAAATCAAATGATAATAAGACGGATGTGTGTAAAGGATGGGTTTGATACACCACGGTGGAGTCCATTCCTACAGGTGAGATTATCACTGCCGGTGCATTTTTAGTAAATCAACACCCTGCAATCGTGTTGTTTGATTCAGGTGCTTCCCACTCTTTTATCAGTTCAACGTTTGTAGCCAAGCATGATATGAAGGTCGTTACTTTAGATAATGGTGGTTATAATATTAGTGCTGCCGGGAATAATATTTCAACCAACCAGTTGGTCTTAGGAGGAAAGATCGAGATAGAAGGACGTCTGTATGATCTAGATCTCGTGGTATTACCAGGATTGGGTTTAGATGTAATCTTAGGTATGAAGTGGATGAGTGGAAACGGTGTTCTGATCGATACCTCTACGAGAGTGGTTATGTTGAGGGATCCAAAAGATCAACAAGCTTTTCTAGTACAACTTCCTAGAGACATTAGTCCTCAGACTACAGTTAACGCTATGATAGCAAAAGCAAAAGAGATTGCAGAAGTTCCTGTAGTGTGTGAATTTCCAGATGTTTTTCCCGATGAGTTGCCAGGATTACCTCCAGATCGTGATGTAGAATTCAAGATTGAGTTAATTCCAGGTACCGCACCAATTTCTAAAAGACCGTATAGAATGCCGCCGAATGAGTTAGCTGAACTCAAGACCCAACTTAGTGACCTTTTATTAAAAGGGCTGATCCGTCCTAGTTCTTCTCCATGGGGTTGTCCTGCTATCTTTGTGAAGAAGAAGGACCAGTCTCTACGTATGTGTGTAGACTATCGACCACTCAATGCAGTCACTATCAAAAACAAGTATCCGCTGCCTCGTATTGATATCTTGTTTGATCAGTTGTCTAAAGCAAAGGTATTCTCGAAGATTGATCTGAGATCTGGTTATCACCAAATTAAAATCCGTCCAGAAGACATACCAAAGACCGCTTTCGCTACCAGATACGGGTTATATGAATATCTTATCATGTCTTTTGGTCTGACCAATGCTCCTGCGCATTTCATGTACCTGATGAATTCAGTATTCATGCAAGAGCTGGACAAGTTTGTGGTGATATTCATTGATGATATTCTGATCTATTCTAAAAATAAAGAAGAACATGCCGTGCATCTGAGAATTGTTTTATCCAGATTGCGTGAACATAAGCTTTACGCCAAGTTCAGTAAATGTGAATTCTGGTTAAAGAAGGTACCTTTCCTCGGTCATGTGTTGTCTGGTGAGGGAATTTCAGTAGACCCGACTAAGATACAGGAAGTTTTGGATTGGAAGGCACCAACTACAGTACATGAAGTTCAGAGTTTTCTTGGATTGGCTGGCTACTATCGTCGTTTTATTCAGGATTTCTCTAAAATAGCTAAGCCTATGACTCGACTACTTCAGAAGGATAGGAAGTTTGATTGGACTCCGGAGTGTGAACAAGCTTTCTGCACGCTACAGACTTTGTTAACATCAGCTCCGGTATTAGCGCAACCTGACATTGAGAAACCGTTTGATGTGTATTGTGATGCATCAGGTACTGGTTTAGGTGGCGTACTGATGTAGGGAGGTCGAGTTATTGCGTATGCTTCGCGTCAGTTAAGAAAACATGAAGTTAACTATCCGACTCATGACTTGGAGTTAGCTGCTGTTGTTCATGCTCTAAAAATCTGGAGACACTATTTGCTTGGAAATATATGCAATATTTATACAGATCATAAGAGTCTTAAGTACATATTTACTCAACTTGAGTTAAATATACGCCAAAGAAGATGGTTAGAGTTAATCAAGGATTATAACCTCCAGGTGCATTACCATCCGGGTAAAGCAAATGTGGTTGCCGATGCCTTAAGTAGAAAATCTCATTGCAACTCTCTGATAGAAGAAGATTTTCATTTGTCTCACCTCTTACATCCTATTGTAATCCATCATATCACTGTAGATTGTTCTTTGAGAAGTAGAATCATTGAGTTACAAAAGACTGATGCTGGTGTATTTCACATCAAGAGAAAGATGAAAGAGCAAGAAACTAAGCATTTTCGAATCGATGAGAAGGGAATTCTCTGGTTCAAAGATAGACTCGTTGTGCCAAAAGATAAAGAGCTCAGAAATCAAATCTTATCTGAAGCCCATTCTTCTAAGTTGTCCATCCATCCTGGTAGTAGTAAGATGTATCAGGACCTCAAGCCGTACTATTGGTGGACCAAGATGAAGAAGGAAATTGCAGCTTATGTCGCTAAGTGTGATAATTGTTGTAGAGTTAAGGCCATTCACATGAAGCCTGGTTTACTCCAGCCTTTCTCTGTTCCAGGTTGGAAGTGGGATTACATTGTTATGGACTTTATTGTCGGATTACCAACCACCCAAAAAGGTTTTGATTCTATTTGGGTTATAGTTGATCGTTTGACAAAATCTGCTCACTTTATCCCCGTGAAGAGTAATTATCACCCACACCAATATGCTGACATTTACTTCCAAGAAGTCGTACGTCTTCATGGAGTGCCTGGGTCTATTGTCTCTGACAGAGGACCACAGTTTACTGCTTGTTTTTGGGAGCGCCTACATCAGAATCTTGGAACTAATTTGGTCCGTAGTTCTGCTTATCATCCACAGACGTCGGGGCAGACTGAGCGTGTGAATCAGATTCTTGAAGACATGCTTAGAGCTTCCATCATCTCTTGTAATGGCTCCTGGGAGAAATGGTTGCCTCTCGCTGAATTCTCTTACAACAACAGTTATCAAGAGAGCATCAAGATGGCTCCATTTGAAGCTTTATATGGTCGCAAGTGTAGAACTCCGTTGAACTGGGTGGAACCAGGGGAAAGAAGGCTCTATGGTATTGACTTTGTAAAAGAAGCCGAGGAGCAAGTTCGTGCTATACAGAAAAATATAGCAGCCGCTCAGGCTAGACAAAAGAGCTACGCAGATAACAGGAGGAAACCTATTGAGTTTGAAATAGGTGACCATGTCTATCTGAAAGTGTCCCCTATGAGAGGAGTAAAACGTTTTGGGATCAAAAGAAAGCTTGAGCCTCGATATGTTGGACCTTATCGAATTATTGAGAAAAGTGGAAGAGTAGCCTATAAGCTCAATCTACCTCGTGAAATGGGAACTATCTTTCCGGTATTCCATGTATCTCAACTGAAGAAATGTCTTCGTCTTCCTGAGGAAAGGGTAGAAGTAAGACGCATCAAATTGCAATCCGATCTTTCGTACGAGGAGAAACCGATATATGTTCTGGGTACTCTGGAAAGGGTAACTCGGAATCGAGTAGTCAAATTATACAATGTGGTTTGGAGTAATCACGGTGAACGTGATGCAACTTGGGAAAAAGAGGATTATTTAAAGGACAACTATTCCGCTTTCTATGAAAAATGGTACGACTTTCAAATCTCGGGACGAGATTTTTATAAGGGGGGAGGGCTGTAACACCTCTGGTGTTAGTTAGCCTCATAATGCATTCATAATGCATGATCATGGCATGACATTACCATAAGCATCGTCATTTCATGTGCATCCTTGCTTGAAACATGACCTTGCAATATTGTGGTTTATATGTGCTTCCTTTATGTGATGCTATGGTGTGACTTGGGGGCTTGAAAACATCTTTGATATGTTAGTGGAGCAAAATGAGCTAGGGTCTATATTCATGTTTTGACCAAAATCCAACTTGACTAGGTTTGACCCTAGTTTGACCATAGCACTGATCTACTTTGACCGATTTAAAAGTGGTATCTAGAGGTCTTGCATGGTTGTGCAACCCTTAACAAAGTTGTAGCAAACTTGATAAGGAACAAAAGTTGTAATATGAGCATCTCATGAAAATGCATAGGACCTACTCAAACTGGGCCCACAAGACAGTAAGAGGACTGCCCAACACATAGAATTATTTCTAAGTCAAAAATGTGGCATTTCAGTTTCGGTGTACCCCAATTTAGGGCTCTGTAGTTCCAAATCCAAGCCGAACTAGCTCAAGTACATATTGATAAAATTGAAGTCCACACGTAGCTCTACAATTTTGCTAATTACACCTTTCACTAATTCAAGCTCTAACCCACTCAAAATCCCAGATTCCTGACTGACTGGTTTGCTGTTTCCATTGCAAGGCCAGCCTGCACCAATTCACTTGTATCTCCTAAACCATCTTGAATCAGGATTGGAGCTCTAAACCAAGGTTGAAGAGGATTTTATAATCTATAATCTTGTTTCTTTGACCAACCCTTGAATCCTACTCTAAGCCACCCAAAATTTGCAATCTCTGCCTTATTGAAATTCTGTTGTGCCTGAAGACAGATTTTGGAAAATTTCTTACAACTCCAAATCCATCGAGATCTGGCTCTTACACTCACAAGAGAAGTTGGAGATAATTTCATTCTCTACAACTTTCGTCCTTTGGCCATCTTGAGATTCGAGCTGTAGCTTGAGCTACAGGGTGAAACATGCTGCTGCTGCTGGAATGTTTTTGTTGTTTCAGGGCAGTGTTTCAGGCAATGCAATCTGGAATTTCTGAATTTGGATCGACAGGGCAATGTCGTGGCCGACCAGGCACGGTCCCATGCGCCGCGTGGCCCTCTTGTGCCTGCTCCACTCGACACCTCGCCCTGGCTCGCTGTCTCCGCTCGCCACCTCGCCTCACGCTCGCAGAAAGGAAAAAGGCGAGTGTCTTCTCCTCGCTCTCTCATTCTCTGCCTCTGCCCAGCGCTCGCCCTCATCGTGCTCTCTCTCTGCTCGAGCTGAGCACCGCAACCGCCACCTCTCCCTGCTCTGGCCTCCTCGCCGTGCCTCCTAGCCGCCGCTGTGGCCTAGCTGCTCGCTGCTCCCATTTGTTGGTTGGGCCAGCAAGCCCTAGACGCTGCGCGTGGCCGCGTGGCCTCGGCCTGTCGCGGGCAGGGCTATGGCCTCCTGGAGCGTGGTCTGCTGCTGCTCCTCCATGGCAGCCTCACTCGGCCTTGTCCCCTTGGTCGGCGGTGGCCAACCTCGCCGGAACCGGCCTACCTTGAGCCGTCCTCCTCCATCTCTGCCGTGGAAGAAGGAGAAGAAGGGTTGAATCGCAAATAGAAACTTTTTTCCGTGTTCACTTTGCATAATGCCTAGACACATATATTTACACATATAGGCTTGGTTAATTAGGAAAAAGTTTTGTGTTCACTCTGCAAAAATGATTTGTTTTTATTCTTTTTCGGAATATTGCATTAAATCGGGTGAATCTTTGAAAATTAATATCTCACGCTAGGGAGATCCAAAAATAGTCAAACCAATTTTGCTAGCTTCGTTATAAAATGCTCTTTATGATAGATCTATAATATGGCATGTTTTAGTTTAAAGTTTTAGCTGTAAAACTAGATTTATGCAGTTAGGTTTTCAATGCTAGTTGTATTTTTCTTTTTCATAACTGTAGATGTAGGACTCCAAATGAAGTGAAATTTTTATGGCATGCTACCCATATGATGTTTGATGTATGGTAAAAATTTCATGGTCATTGGTTGTTGTATGTGTGAGTTATTGGTTTATCTTGCTCTCACATGATTTCTTGCATTAGCATTTGGTATTTTTCAATAGAGGTTGCTATGCTTACCCAAATGACTTAAAATTTATACAGTAGTCTATATATAGTATGTAGAATCTACTGTAATTTTTGTAGAATGTACTGTGCACTTTTGGTATATATTCATAATTACACCGTAATATCTAATTAAATTAAGAAATGCATGAAAAGAAATTAATTGGTGATGGACACCATGTTTTCTGGTGGTCATTAGTTATGTGTAACATGATGGTAAAGTTGGTTTTGTCAAATTGTAGGTTTGCAACATCACTTAATAATTAATTTCTTATAATTCTAGTTTCTGGACAGATCTGGAAACTTTGTGAATTGCTCCATGATAATGATGCTTTCATGCTTAGTGAACTATAACAAAGTTGTTAAGAACTTCATGAACTAGTTGCTGGTAAAATTTGGTGACATTTGGACTCATGGCCTAGAAATGGCAGCTGTTCAAATTTCAAGTCAGAATTGTTTTGCTCTCTGTCTTTTTAGGACAGTTTCTGGGTATGTGTTATTTCGACCTGGTAAATGATAAAATCATGCTTAGATGTTTATAAATGAAATGTAGACAAATTCATAAGCTTTCCAGAATGTCCTCTTTCAGGTCATTCAGATTGGTAGAACTCCAGTTGTGAGTTTTCTTAGCTACTGTTGATAATATATTGTAAATACTAAATTGCTGGAATCTTGTTATGTGTGTGTAGTCTTAACCTTGTGGCACTTAGTGGTTTCTTAGAGGTGTTCAAACGTGTTAATACCAGAGAGGAAATTTGCACCCAAGCTTGAAGTGATTTGAATAGAGCACCACATAACTTGGTTTCGTGCTTACAACGTTGCAATGTCATTGCATTCGTCTTCACATCATTCATGCACGTCCATAAATCATCATGTCATTTTTGGATGCATACATGAAATTCATAGGATGCATATACATGCAATAGGTGTGCCGAGAATCGTGTTACAAGCGAAGCTCCGCTAGGCGTGGAACCCGAAGTTGAAGTCCGTTCGAGAACTGGAGGTCCAGTCCGACGAAGCCGGAGAAGACGTGGGAATCGTTATTGAAGCCGAACCTCGATCTCTCTTCTTTCGGTTAAGGCAAGCCCCGGAGCATTATAAGCCTCCTACTTTTAAAGCAATTATCTTTATATACATGTTATATGTATTGTTGCATTACGTGATAGGAGTTGGTTGAAAACCCTTGCTGCATTGATAACACTCCTTGTCCAGCAATTTGAACCTTTAATCCTAAGTAGACAGGATCGTATCTATGCTTAGCCCTGCTAAATTAGACCGGTAGAAGTCGGGTGATTTCCTGTCACCTGCGAGATATAGGGCTTGATCAGGTCACGGTTGGCTATATTTGCTATCGTGGAAGTGAACCATGTGTAATAAAATGAAATGAGACCGGGCGGGATGATGATAGTGAAACAACAAGGCATGGGGCCTTGGGTGTGGATCTATCCCCGTCTGTGTCGATTAAGGACCGAGACCTGGAGCCTTCTATGTCATTTTGAACGCATGCCTGACATTTAGTTGGCCGGCCTGAGGTTGCCGACCGCGAAGCCTAGTAGCTCAACTCAGGCTGCGAAGTCGAAAAGTGAAAGTCGCCTCGGAAGGGAGCCAGAGGGTCCAAGGGCAGGTGAGTTAAAAGTCCTGAGCTTCCTGGCCACTGGTATCCCCGAGAACGCGGCGCTGTTTGGGCCCACCCTGAGTTGTACCAAAGGTTATCTACGGCTGCCTTTAGCGGGGTTTGCCGGGTGAGTGTCAGGAATACCCCCTCAGCTGAGTTGGAATCGATTCGAGTCGCCGTCTCTCCCGGATAGTGAGAAACTTGACTGGATATCTCCAGCGTAGATACACTAATGATTAATGATGGTTCGGAATTGATGATAATGATGATGATGGCCTTATTATACCTGCTATGGTTAATATTGTTTGCTCCTAATAAAGTGATTGCTCTAGTACAGGTGCTAATCTAGATGACAGGTTAATGATGATTAACTTGATGCTTAAGCATTAATGATTACTTATCTGTAATAAGCTTTTCTGCAAATGAGTCAAGCTAGCCCACTTTATAAAGCCTTGCATAATCCTTGTTGTCACCGTTGTTTCTGGTTTTTGACGGGTAAGTCTAGCTGAGTACCTTCTCGTACTCAGGGTTTATTTCCCCTCTGTTGCAGGTAACAGATTCTTACTTGTTGCTGCAAGTATTGTCTTCGCCATGTGGGCGTGAAGACTAGACCATATGGGCATGGTCTCTATAGTATCTCTTCTGGTATGCTTTTGCAGGATGTGACTATGTACTGGCAGTATTTGACTTTAAATGATTTCAGAAATTATGTTGCTTCCGCTAATTTTTATTTTAGTTTTGTAATAAAATTATCTGTACTCCGATGTATGAGAGCTATTTACGAACTGTTGAACAAGTGTTGTGTTATGTTGAATCACTACGATCTGGTTGCTCTCGGTTTGGTTTGAAATCCCTCATGGTTTCGTGGACTACCGGAGTTATATGGGCTCAAGTTTGAGAATTTGATCGTTTCGGCGATTGTTTTTGAACTTGTGCTCTTATAATTTGGACGGTTCCGTTACAGCTACCACCTTGCGCACCAAGGCGTTGTGCCAGCTACAAAAGCGCGCTTCCTCGGCCAATCACGTGCGCTCTGCCCCCTTCACGCACCACGCAATACTGCCATGGGCTGTGCCCGCAACCACCCCCTGATGCACTGTATGAAATTGGGAGCGCCACTGCACCTTCATGATTGTGCCGCGCCCCAAAACCCCACCGCAGCACCCTTTGATCTTCTCCAAGTGTCCCCACTGCCGCATCCACCGTTCGCCCGCCATAGCCGAGCTCGACTATAAAAGCAGAGCCTCTCCGCTGCCCTAGCCCTTCACCCTCCTAGCCACCGCCCTAGTGGCACCATTGCCGCCCTACACTGCAAGAAGGAGGGCAAGAAGGGACCAAGGATTCTGAAGGTGACGCCGTCGTCCGAACCCACCGGAGAAGGAAAAGACGCCGGACTTCCTCCGCTCCACCACCGGTCTGCACTGCATGGGCACTGTTCTTCACTGCTTCAACTTGTCACCGCACCAACACCCAGCCACCATGAGCCCAAGGTGACCCACATCTCGCCGTATCCTGCCTTCCATGCTCGCCACCATGTACACACCGGCACCGCCATGATCGTTTCCATACCAGGAGCGGCCAAGGCCGGTGCCTGATCATCGTTTGCACCTACACGCACTCTTGCGAACACACTTGCACATGACGCTGCCCTGCCGAGCCGTACCGGCTCAGGAATGCCACCATCGCAGAGACGCTCAGAGCGTGCCCGCCATGGCCAGAGCACGGCCATGGCAAGGCCGTTCCTTTTGACTCGAGACAGTAGAGAAGAGGAAGAGGGGCCTAATCGTTTTGCCACGGTGGAAGGAACCTGGTGCTCTAGAGGAAGTAGAGAGAGGAGCCCTAGAGCATCTGGTCTGATTCCGCCATGCCGGAGTCACCATGCCAGAGCATCGCCACGAAGAGGTGTGTTCTGTCGTTTCCAACCACCATAGCCGAAGCCGTGGTTACGTCAAACTTCGCCTTGGCATCGTGAATCTGGCTGTATACAGGATGGAGGGGATCGTTGCCTTGTTGCTCTAGTTCGTCGGAGTTGAGGCACGTTGGAGCGCCGCCCGCCATCACCGAAGACACCGCTGGAGCTCCTAGGACCCTGCCTAGACTCCATCCTTGGAATGCTAGCGAACTTGCGAGGCCGTAGAGCCAACTAGAAATTGTTCCAAACTGCCATCGTGCGTTATCGCGTGAGCTCGCCACCGGCGTAGCGCCACCATGAGGAGCAGGGGAGAAGGGTGCACTTGCGTGCGGGTTCGTGCACCTGGTGTACCGTGGACCAAGAGGGAGAAAGGGCAGGTGAGCTCAGTCCACCACAAACCGAGTCTGCGGTTCACAGCTCCCCGCCACTCTGTTCGCCGTGAGCCACACCCACGTGGGCCAGAGCCCATTCTGAACCCAAGCGGCCATGTGGACATAGCCACCGCTTGACACGTGTCTGGGCCGGCCCGGCCCAGACCGACCCAACCCGGCCCGTATCTAGCCCAGCCTAGGCCCAATCGAGCCCGGTCGCGGTCCGGTTACCGTTGACCGTAGACCGTTGACCAGTCAATAGGACCCACATGTTAGTGACTCGTTCTGTTCCAGCCAATCAGAGCGTGACACGTGTCACTGCCTGGAATTTCCTTTTTCTTTTTCTTTTTTAGAAAATCATTTAATCTTTAGAAATTCATAACTTATTCATTTTAACTCAGAAAAATACCAAACCAGTTTCTAAATTTTTCTAAAAATGAGCTCTACATCTTAGGCTTATGTTTGAGTGCATTTGGATCTTTTGAATTTTTGTTGTTTCTTTGTGCACCTCTATAGGAGTCGTTAATGCGACTCTACGTTACGTTTAACAGAGCCGGAGGACCTGCCGACTGAGGAGTACGACCCCGACTACAGCGAGGACTTGGGTGACGACCTGCCAGGTGCCACGCCCCACCCATCTCCATAGAACCTATTACACATGCAAATATAGAATTGCTATCGCTTTACTTTTTGTAAATTTATGATGATAGGTTGCATGGTAGATGCTTTACTTTGAGCCCTTTACCTTGTCGTGACCTTACTCCTGCTCACCTTGCTGTTGGGATAGATGCTCGCATGTTACATATTACTGCTTTTACTCTTACTCGCATTATATTTGTGATGTGATGCCAGTGAGTGAGAGGCGTATATGTATAAGGCACGTAGTGCCGAGAACTTGATAAACCTAACTAAAGAACTGGGGAGATCTTGGCGTGCATCTTGGGTGAGTGGTGAGGGTTGAGTCGATCGGACAGGATCCTACGACGAGTCTTTGGGGCAAGTCTTGCTGGAGGGGTGCGACCTGGGCATCCCTCACAAGAGATACCTGTGGCGGGTATATTGGGAGGAGAACTGGGGTGTTGGTTATCCCTGGTGGAGGTGCTGTCGTGGCACGGGGAATACGGTGTTTTCCCCTGGAGAAGATATCCTGTCTGGTCCCCCTAAGGACTGGTGTGTCTTGAGAACCGGAACCATGGGACCTTCGTGCACACCACTTGCTCCCGATGGGCGGGAGACGATTACCTGACTGACTAGGGCGGTACCACTACTACTAGGTTGGAAGGTGATAGTATAGAGAGGAACGGGCATGGGGACCCACACCCTCCTAAGACAGCATAGTAACCTTGGGGGCCGGTACTACGTCTCACAGTCTCAGTGTTTCGTTGGACGTCGAGGTGGCCCAGGGCTGAGTGGTAGGGTGGTACTGTACCGGTTGGAAGGCAGTTGGAATCAGCCTAGACGAGTCGGATCGTCGAGGATGGCGATCTTGTGGATTACCAGGTGTACACGCTCTACAGAGTTGATTGATCTATACGTATAGCCGCGTCCGCGGATATGGACATTCCCATGACCTACGCTTCACTTGATTAGAGAGAGGAGTCCTTTCTACCTTTCCCCGGGTTCTGTGTTGGATTCCGGCTTTGGCCATTAGACGAGATCTGAGAGGGAGTCAATCTCATCGCCTAGAGAGAGAGTGAGATGAGATGTGTTGTGTGTGATGGGATTGGGAGAATGTGTTACTAAGATGGGTAAAAATTGATGAACTTCTTATTATTAAAATATTAACTACTTGCATAGGAAACCTACAGCCTAAATAGGTCTCTTTCTACTTCCCTCAATGTGTTCCACTTTCCACAAAGCTTTGCAAGCATAGGGTGGGTGATGCGTGGCCCGTACCAAGTGTACTGATAGATTTTTGACAGGTTCCGAGCCCGAGTACGACTACGAGGGCGATGATTAGGAGGATTAGAGGGTCTGTTCTACGCTCAAGCTGGTTCCAGAAGATCGTTTTCCGCTGCTATCTACGTTGGATGCTGTTCCGGATGCTTGTGTGAGTGTGTTCTGCCCTACGTGGCAAAGAGAATAAATTATATAAAACTCTCTATTGTACTCTGATATTCGTGCATGACTTATGTATCACTGAGATTTGGGTAAATTGACGGAATGTTTCGTCATTTTACACTTTGTTTCTATGGATTTCCCATCGCGGAAATCAAGGATGTTTCAACTAGACCATGGGCGTGGTAATTCTCTATGCCTTATCTACTTGCTTTTGTTGGATTGATCAATAACTAGCAGTGTAATTGAACTAAGTGTGTGTCAGTTGGATTTGAACTAATTGCTTTTGCTACTTTTTAGACTAAGTGTTGTAATAAATCTTTATTTGAACTCTGATGTTTTTAGACTATATGCGAACTTTATGTATCATGTGAACGGTGAATGCTGAACTATGTATGATCTTGGCTGAGATGTTCAAAAGTTTGAAATCCTTCATGATTTCATGGACTAGCGGGTTTATGCGGACTCAAGTATGTGGATCCAACTGCTCCGGCAGATGTTTTTCATACTTAAGCTTGTATAAATTGGGCGGTTCTATGACAATTTATGTATGTTATGCATGTCTATTTGGATGCTTGTGTGGTGTTCTATGATCATGTCTAGTCGGTGAGCTATACGTGGTGAGTCCAGAAGGAGTTCTTCAAAGGTTTGAACTTGAAGAAGGATCTTAGTCTGAGTTTAAGGCAAGTATAGCATGAGATCATCCTTGTTGTCCTATTCACTTTTAATCATATAATTCATATTGCATGTGGCTACCTTCTTACCTATAAGGATATCCTAGTTTTTGCACTTGTACCTTGACACCAAGGGTGATTTGCATTGGGTAGTACTATGCTAGTGCTCAAGATAAATAACCATAATCATATAACTTGACTAGTGGTATATGCAATAAACACTAAAAGATGCTTTTTAGTAACTTGGAAACAAGGGGCTAGAGTATTCGGCTACTTTCTAAATGCTCTAGATTCCTCTCCCTAAGGACTTATCTATAAGTGATCATCCAGGACTTACAATACAACCATGAGTGCTATATGGCACTGGCTTTAGTTAAGTATGAGGACCTTTTCTAGCTCATAGTAGCTTATCGAAAGGTGCAAGAGGGGCTCCGATTGGTTTGATCCCGCTGCCTACCAAGGGAGTGCACTTTGTTAGTCAAACCCTATGGGAGGGTTCTTACTACTTGATGGGGATCCTTAGCAGGCTTCACTTGTTAGACAAACCTTTGAAAGGCTTCATAGTGATCCTTGCCTGCTCACCTTAGAAGTGTTTCAGGAGTAACTATCCTAGGCATATGGGTATCACGGCTCATGGGTAAAGATGTACAACCTCTGCAGAGTGTAAAATTGTTATAACAGTCGTGCTCACAGACTTGAGTGGCCTTGGAACCCTTATGGAATAGTTGATGAACACTAAACATAATGATGATGAAGATGCTCACTAATGATACTGTTTATGCTATACATTATTCATGTTTACATGATTATGTGGTTATTTGGGGCTAGTGCTAAACTTGTTGCTACTCAATGGTTAAAAGATGACTTACTAAAAGCTAATTGCAGTAAACCAGTGTTAACCTTTTTGAGCCTCATGAACCCCATGTTATATTTTTTAGTACGATATGTACTTACGCTTGCTTACTTTTCTATACTTTGGATAAAAATTCTAGATGGGTACCAGATTGCTAGATTTTGGAGAAGTTAGGCTTGGGGTCAACCAGTCATTGTCCCTAAGGATTTGGTGCTTTCACCTAAAGAATGAAGTGTCTTTTTGTTGTCTACTATCTAAGGTTATATTCTTTGTATTAAGTCCGTTGTATATTAAGCATTATCGATTGATATTACCCTTATTTATGGCTATATGTGAGATTTGACTTCCTAGGCTCACATATGGTGTGTATCTGGTTTTGTCTTTAAAACCGGGTGCTACATAGAATATATTTAATTGCTTCATGTTAAATTCTCATTCTAATTCTTGAATAATAAAAAACACAAAAACATACTTAAACATAAAAATGACCAAAATGCCCTCACTAAAAACAATCATGCATGCTAAAGTAACTTAACAATTCTTTCTCAAAACTTGAAATTATTCTTGATCATGCATGATCCTTCCTCTTAACTCCTAGGCTGAGGCATTTAGTCTATATTTTGAAAATTTTCAAACGAGTGCATAGTATATTCTTAGCACATACTCTAGGCACTATACATGGCCAAAAACACGATCGGAGGGGGGCCTAGGCAGGCGTGCCCATGCCCCTACTGCCTCCCTAGCCTCGTTCTTTCACTAATATATGCTTTGATTAGCTCTAAATCATGCAGTAAGGTGCATTGGCTCGGTGTTGATTTCCCCCGAAACAGAGAGGCCATTCTTCCCTATAAAAGCACACCCTCACCTCTCTTCTTCACAACAATACAAAGAAAAAGGCTCTCTTCTCTCCCTCACTACAAACAAATCTTAAAGCTCATCCCTAAGCCAAGAAGCTAGGGCACGCCATGACCTTACTCTCTACACTCCAAATAGCTCATACAACAAAGAGAAAGCTTTATCCTTTGCTAGGGAGTATCTCGGGAGAGAGGAAGCACACTCTATCGCTGTAACACCTCTTGCTATCTTGCCACCACCTAAAAGTAATGGCAGCAAGGGTGATAACCTTAAGAAGAATATAGTAGGAAGCACCATCGGCATCAAACGAGCACCCTAGCACCATGGCAGTGCTAACAAACGCCCTTCTACAACACCATCAGGCAGCACACCTTCCTACCTTAGCTCATCTTTTCTGACGGCTAAACCAAGTTTTCCTTATACCGCCATTGATGTCGACACAACAGATGGAGGGCATGGGAAGAGCCTTATGGTAAAAAAGGTTCCCAAAATACAAATTAGGGGACAACCCACTGGTTCCTTCAGAGATATTGTGCCACCTCAAACAAAAGAACCCACTACGACCAGCTTAAACAAATAGATAAAGGAGCTATCTAGTCGTATTAGGTATCTTCAAGGTAGATTGGTCAAAGGTTACACAGTAGAGATACATCTAGAAGAATAGATTAGTTCTCTTCACCTCAATTTTTATGAGGAACTAGCCGAGATAGCACGGGCAGCAGGAGTTGAGCACTATCTCACTCTCTCCAAGTAGAGCTCTCTCCTGCTAAATAAATAGGTGCTCATTTTTACTTTAAAACATTGTATTTCTTATCATTTTTATTTTCATGCAATGTTGCGCCTATTGTATCAAGTTTTTACAATTCAATAAATTCTATTAGTATAAATATTTTTTCTCCACTTGTTTTTGTCTTTTGCATAAGAAAATAAGATTGGTACAAAAACAAGTGTGGGGGAAGATGCCACACTATCTCCCAAAAAGAAGTGCACACATATGCAAAGGCATGGTACAAATTTGGTTTGTGCACTCTCTCGCTCTCTTCCTATCTACAATAATAATAAATTGAGCCCAAATTAAAAAATTTTGAAGCTCCAAACTCAAATTCTACTAATGGATAAAATAGCATGCATACATTTTATTCCTCGCCAATAACCTACAACTTGTGAGCAACCTATTATAGGAACCCCATTTTAATCTAAGTAATTAGAATATGTGATATAGTAGGATGATAAGAAAACTTATTCTCTTTTGCAATAGACTTGGGATTTATCTTCAAAAATCGAAAATGCAATAGCATGCTCCTCAATGATAGAATAATTAGTACCAAAGCCACATACATTGCTTCTTGTTATAAACCGTACACATAGCCACTTACTTTGTGTTGAGTTTTGTCAAACGCTGAGATCTATTTTGAGAGAAGTTTCATGCTTCCAAGATCAAATTCATGTACAACCACAAAATGCTGACTCTAACACTAAGAGTTACACAAAAAAATACACTTCCATCTACCAAAATGTAACATCCCGGCCCAGGGCTTAACAGGATTAATAGGATACTCATACCCAATAAGTTGCAACTTCTTTTCCAGAAGCCCATCTGCAAATAACTTTGAGGTTAAGCGTGATTGGCCTGGAGCATGGGTGACCAACCGAGAAGTTCTTCCCGGGTGTGCACGAGTGAGGACAAAGTGCGCAGAAAAGACCTGTGTTGGTCTGTGAGGGCAGTCTATATCCTAGAGAAGCTGCCAGATGTAAGTGGTCCCGGCCTCGGAGAGGCAGGACATTACAGAATGGTATCAGAGCCGACTCTCGCGGTTTCACGGGCGTGTGTGTTGTAGTTGCGCAGGCATGGTGCACATGGCTGGTGTGGATCCGACGTGGTCACACAGCATGGCACATGCGCTGGCTCTAGACACACGGACGTGGCCAACAGAGGACGCTCCTAGCTTGGGATTGATCGACGAGGACGTCAATCTCTTAAGGGGGTGAGGATGTAACATCCCGGCCCAGGGCTTAACAAGATTAATAGGATACTCATACTAATAAGTTGCAACTTCTTTTCTGAAAGCCCATCTGCAAATAACTCTGAGGTTAAGCGTACTTGGCCTGGAGCGATGGGTGACCGACCGAGAAGTTCTTTCTAGGTGTGCACGAGTGAGGACAAAGTGCACAGAAAAGACCTGTGTTGGTCTGTGAGGGCAGTCTATATCCTAGAGAAGCTGCCAGATGTAAGTGGGCCCGGCCTCGAAGAGGCAGGATGTTACACAAAATAAATTTCATCACCTATGTTATGAATCCCTCTCCAAATTCTAAACACAAGAAAGTATGGGCTATTCAAAAAGATATTCTTCCATGCAAAAGAAACTTGAGAAGAAAAGAGAAAAGATGCCATGCTAAAGAAGCATGAGCCAAAAAAATGAATGATGAGTGAAAAAAATAATGATAGCCCATACCTTCAAAAGAAATAAAGAGAGAGACATAACAAAGGAGTACACAAACTTAGAAAAATATTCACACACTTGCACAATTTTGATCTAAGAGTATGACTCTTCCTTCCACGGATCTAAGGTTTGACTCAACAACATATACAAGGTAAGTGTGCATATTTCATCATCCATACCTAGAAACTCTAGATATAGCCTATAGAGGTAGGATGAGCAAGAAGGCAAAAATATCAAAAGAAATGCCTTGGTAAGGAATCAAGAAAGAAAATATGAGCAATTTGAGAGTATCATTTGAGAAACAGAGCTAATTCTCTTTTACTAAAAAACTGGGTACTCCTGGTGAAGTGCTACATTGGTATATTTGTGACAGAACCAACCAAATTATAAGAACGTAAGTACAAAAAAATCACCGAAGTGATCAAATTCCTGTACTTATGCTCCCATAACCCCGGTAGTCCAAGAAATCTCGAAGGATTTCAAACAACTTACAACAAACCAAGATCATACATGATTCAACACAACATATCATCTGTTACAACATTTCACATATAGCTTAAAGCTTACATCATCGGAGTTTAAGGTAAAATATTACAAACCAAGTTTGAGTAGCGGAAGCAACATAGTTTTAACACATTACTTTAGTAGTTCAAATACATTGCTAGTTTATAGTCACATCCCACAAAAGCATATCAGGTGAGAACTTCTAGCAGAGACCATGCCCCATGGTCTAGTCTTCATCCCCAGCAGGGATAAGGCAATACTTGCAGCAACCGTGATAGAAAAGGCCATCTGCAACAGGTGGGAAATAACCCCTGAGTACGGGGTTGTACTCAGCTAGACTTACCCATCATAAACTAGAATAAATGACATCAAGGAGTATGCAAGGATGATATATAAGTGGAGTTGGCTTGACAACATTTTGCATAAAAGCTTAGTGCAGATAAGTAACCATTTATTGCTTAAGCATCAAGTTAATAACCATTAACTTGTCATCTAGATTAGCACCTGCTCTATAGCAATCACTTGATTAAGAGAAAATAATATTAACCATAGCAGGTATAATAAGGTTGTCATCATAATCATCATTTCTGAACCATTAAGTCATTTAGAGGATCTATAATGGAGATAGACCCGTCAAGTTCTCACTAACCAGGAGAGACGGTGACTCGAATTGAATTACAACTCAGCTGAGGGGGTATTCCTAGCACTTACACGGCAATCCCCACTAAAGGCAGCCGTAGATCACCTTTGGTACAACTCAGGAATCGCGGGCCCGATCAGCGCTGCACTATTAAGGATATCATGCCACCAGGATGATTAGGACCTCCAGGTATCTGCCCTTGGACACTAGCAATTTGCAATGACTCCCCTCTGAGGCGCACTCAAACAGACCGGCTTCCGGCCTGAGCTGAGCTACTTGGCTTCGTGGTCGATCACCAAACCTGACCAACTAAGTGTTAGGCATGCATTCAACATGACAAAGGAAAGGCTCCAAGAATCGGTCCTTAATCGACACAGATGGAGTCATTATAATCATAGCCACCCTACAAGCCTTCGTCCAGTCTTTATTTCAATTACCCAGGTTCTTTTCCACGATAGCAAATATAGCCAACCGTGCCATATATAAATGTACCTAGAGCTCGCAGGTGACAGGAGATCACATGATTTCTACTATTTAAGCAGGACTAAGCAATCTACTCGATCCTGACCTACATAGGCTTAAGGTGTATTTCCTAGACAAGAGTTGGATATAAATGCAGCAAGTGTTTTCAATCAACACCTATAACATAATGCATCAATATATATAACACATATATACTAAATTGTATTCATAAACTAGGAGGCTTATAATGCTTTGGGGCTTGCCTTTCACGAAATTGCACGACGTGTGATCTAGACAATCAACCATGTCTCCTTCAGGTGCTTCTTCTAGGGCCTGCACTTCCTGCTCCACGGGCTGCTCCTCCGGGATTGGTTCGAATTTTAGAAGTGTGACTCCCTCCAGAACACTTATTGCATGATGATGCACGAGATAAATATCATGGATGCATAGAAGGTGGCATGGTATGATGACATGATGATCATGCATGAGGAATAATGATTAACATAGCATCACGACAATGAATATTAAATAGAGCTCTATTCAAATCACTTTACTGAGTAAGTACATATATCCTCTTTAAGTATGAATACAACTCACCAAGTCCTAGCACATGTAACTAGCAACTGGTTTACATTAACCTAAAGCATCTAAACATCCCAAACACGTTTAAGCAAAGCAAACAAGCCATCGGCACTTTCAGCAACTCTGAACATACAATAGCAGTCAAGTAATTTACTCATAACTGGAGATTTATAAATCCAAATGACTTGAAACAAGACAATTTGGACAGATTATGAAATTCTCTACAAATCATTTATAAACCTCCCAACATGATTCCAAAGTTTACCAGGACGAATTAGACTAAACACAAAATTTGTTCTGTGCAAACAGAGAACGAGCACATCTGAGAGTCAACTTTGAATAGCTATATCTCCTAGACTTTATGGCCAAATGCCACCAATTTTTAACAGGAGCTAGACCCATAAATTATCTACAACTTTTGTATACACAACTTTCCTAGCAACCCCATTTATCATGATGAACTTTGCAAAGTTCACAGAACTGTCCAGAAAAGCAAAATGCAAGAAAATAATAACGAACTTATGTTGCAAACATATAAATGGACAAAGCCAACTTTACTAACTCATCACACATATCATAAGAACACCAAAAAGTAAGATGTCCACCACCAACTCATTTCTTTTAATGCCTTTCTTAATTTATTTAGTTATTTAAGTGGAATAATAAACATATATTAAAACTGCACCCTTTAATCTACAAACATTACAGTGGTTACTAAATGCTCTAAGTAGGCTACTGTAAACATTTCACCCAAAATTATTAATAGAAACATTCTACCCCAAAATAACAAGGCAGAAAGGCTAATTTTTGAATAAATAAGAAATCCTATTGAAAAGTGTCACACAATAGATTTCATATTTTTCTTAGCATACTTCAGGTACCTGGATAACCTCCAATAAATTTCATGTGCATTAGATTCATATATTAATCATTAAAATTCACCAAAGAATCATCTAATTATAAAAGGGAAAATCATAACTCACAAACTACTCATGCACTAGTTTTCAAATTTTTACTAGAGCTTCTTTATATCAGGACAAGCATGCAATAAAAATTTCACAACATTTGGATAACTAGAACTTCATATATGAAATTAACAAATTTACAAGCATACAATAACACATTCACAAGAGCAATTTAATTCTTCTAGAAACTCTGCTAACATGGCTCATGTTATATTTTTATTAAATACTACACATCTCAAGCTAACAAGTAAAATTTGAATAATTCAAATTGGAGCTCTAAAACTCTAGCTGTGGATTTTTGAATCTTTGCATCAAATCTGAAAATAAAAGAAAACAAAAACTAAATCCTAAACCTACTGGACCGGCCCGACTGAGCTGCCCGGCCCACGGCCGCTTTTGGCCCGCGAGTAGAAAATAGGGGAGGAGGAGGAGATGACGGCAGAGCTCGCCGCTAGCTCGTCACCGGTGAGGACTCCGGTGAGATGGTCGGCACCTATGTGTTCTTCGTGATGAGTTGCTTTGAGCGGTACCTCTTGCGAGGCCTAGGGTTAGGCGGAGGAGGGTCATTGGTGGCCATGGAGGCACGGCAACGCCGCCCGGTGATGAACCGGCCTACTTTGGCAACTAGAGCTCAAGGCAAAGGGCGCAGAGGCTTCACGGAACCATGGCAGAGCTTCCAAGGTGAGCTAGGCTTCCAGTGGTGTAGTGCAGATGCTTGGCCATGTGCCATGGCCAGCAGCGGCGCTCTGGGCACGCCGACGAGGTCAGCACCCCGACGTGAACATGGTGAATCAAGAGACTACATATAGGGGATAGACACTATAGCTAACAGGGAAGCTCATGCTCGTGTTGGATAGGACGGAGACGAGCTAGACATGGCTAGCGACGGTGAGCTCATGCGCGCGGCCATGGAGGCCTCAGCGAGAGCGGCAAAGCGTTCTCGCGGAACCGCGCGGTAATCGTTGCGCCTATCAACTGCTAGAGCACCACGGCACTCAGGCGACCACAACACAAGGGTAAAGTGACCATGAAGTGTGGTGAGGTGTTGTGGCCACAGTGAGGTCACGCGCAGCGAAGGTCCAGTAAACTCACGGGGATTGTGAAAAGTGACCTAGGGCCTCACCTGAGCTCGAACGGTGTGGCAAGCAAGTGCGGATGATGGAGTAGATGATGGCAAAGCTAGGGCCATGATCTATTGGACAATGGCAGTGAGGCTAGGGAGTTGGGTGGAGGCAGAGCTCTCGGCGGTGATGGCAATGGCGTGCACGGCCGCTGCACTTGTGAGAGGGGGCAAGAGAAGGGAGGGAGCGAGTGACTGAGCAATGGAGGAGGCAGGCGGGCGCGTCCTCCTCGGCTTGATAGTGCCCAGTGACATCTGGCCGGCCATGGCGCGTGGCAGCCACACGGTGGCCAGGAGCTGCGGCCGGTCAGCCACTGTGCCGGTCTGAAATTTTTGTTTCAGGCTGCTATAGTGCTGACTGTCCGAGCTACTTTGGCAACTAATATCTCCCAAACTATGATGATCTAGTTCATGGTGTAGTTTACAAAGTTGGAGATCTAAGTGAGGGCTACAACTTTGTCAATTGGAGCTTGAGCTAGTTCGGCCTAGTTAGTGAGATACAAAGCTCCAAACATTGATGCATGAAACTGGAATTTCAGTTTAGACTTAGAAATTTTCTAAGTCCCCAAACTATCCCCAAAACTGACTTGGGGGCCATTTTTGAGCATGTTCTGCACATTTTCATGAGATGGTCATAAAACAACTTTTGTTCCTTATGAAATTTTCTACAACTTTGCTTTAGGGTGCACAGTCATGCAAACACTCAAAGCTATACTTTTTAAATAGTCAAACAAAAGAGGTCTATAGGTCAACACAATTCAAAGTAGCACTTAGAAGCATAATTAGGGCTAATGACCTTCATGAACATTATTCCTAATGACATTCTAAGTGTAGTGAAGTTGTTTAGGAAGACAATTAACACTTGCTAGCATAGATCATACATAAGTATACACATATACTAGCATAACTAAGCAAAACAAAGCTATACCAAGCATGAAATGATAGCATTCATCATGATATGATGCTTATGAATGAGATGATGATGCACATGCTCATGTGATGCAAGTGTTTTAGTGCAACCATAACACTGAGGTGTT
The DNA here is from genome assembly GCA_038087645.1 of Saccharum hybrid cultivar R570. Classification (NCBI taxonomy): domain Eukaryota; kingdom Viridiplantae; phylum Streptophyta; class Magnoliopsida; order Poales; family Poaceae; genus Saccharum; species Saccharum hybrid cultivar. The sequence goes on from JAQSUU010000173.1 coordinate 282,737, forward strand.
ACAACCTTCCCCCTTATAAAAATCTTGTCCCGTGATTTGAAAAGCGTACCATTTAGTAAAGAAAGTAGGATGGGCATCTCTTAAATAATCCTCTCTTTCCCACATAGCATCACGGTCATTATGATTACTCCAAACCACCTTGTATAGTTTAACCACATAGTTTTGAGTTACTCTCTCTTTGACTTCTAGAATAGTCACCGACTTCTCCTCATAAGCGAGATCAGACTTCAATTTGATGCGTCTCACTTCTACTCTTTCTTCGGGAACACGGAGACATTTCTTTAACTGAGAGACATAGAAGACTGGGAAGATAGTTCCCAACTCATGAGGTAATTGGAGCTTATACGCTACTTTCCCACTTCTTTCTAAAATTTGATATGGACCTACATATCGAGGTGCCAGCTTTCTCTTTACCCTAAAATGTTTCACTCCCTTCATAGGTGATACCTCCAAATAAACATGGTCACCTACTTCAAACTTAATAGGTTTCCTTCTCTTGTCTGCATAACTTTTCTATCTAGCCTGTGCAGCTACCATATTTTTTTGAATATCCTGAACCTGCTCTTTGGCTTCTTTTACAAAATCAACACCATAGTACCTCCTTTCCCCAGGTTCTACCCAGCTCAAAGGAGTCTTACACTTGCGGCCATACAAAGCTTCGAATGGAGCCATTTTGATACTCTCTTGATAACTGTTGTTATAAGAGAATTCAGCCAATGGCAACCACTTCTCCCAAGAACCCTTGCAAGAGATAAGACAAGCCCGAAGCATGTCCTCAAGAATCTAATTAACACACTCAGTTTGCCCTGATGTTTGCGGGTGATAAGCAGAACTGCAGATTAGGTTAGTACCCAGATTCTGATGTAAATGTTCCTAGAAACGAGCTATGAATTGAGGTCCTCTATTTGAAATGATAGACTTGGGTACACCATGAAGGCGTACCACTTGTTGGAAATAAATGTCAACATAGTTGTGCGGGTGGTAGGTGGTCTTCACCAGAATAAAGTGAGTAGATTTCATCAAGCAATCAACGATTACCCAAATAGAATCTGAACCCCTTTTAGTAGTTGGCAATCCGACAATAAAGTCCATAACTATTTCTTCCCATTTCCAACTTGGAACAGATAAGGGTTGAAGCAGACTAGGTCTCATGTGAATAGCCTTGACTCTGCAACAATTATCACACCTAGCCATGTAAGCTACGATTTCCTTCTTCATTTTCGTCCACCAAAAGTAAGGTTTTAGATCTTGATACATTTTACTACTACTTAGATGAATAGATAACTTAGAAGAATGAGCTTTAGTCATGATTCGGTTTCTATGTTCCTTGTCCTTGGGCACTACGAGTCAATCCTTGAACCAAAGAACTCCCTTGTCATCAACTCAGAAGTGCTTGGTTTTTTGTTCTTTTATCTTCCATTTGATGTGAAACACACCCACATCATGCTTCTGAAGCTCGATGATTTGACTTCTAAGAGAGCAATCATTACTGATATTACGGAGCACCATAGGATGTAAGAGATGGGATAGATGGAAATCTTCGGCGAACAGAGAGTTGCAATGAGATTTTCTACTCAAGGCATCTACAACAACGTTTGCCTTGCCAGGATGATAGTGCACTTGAAGATTGTAATTCTTGATCAACTCTAACCATCGTCGTTAACGCATGTTCAACTCAGGTTGGGTAAAGATATACTTGAGATTTTTATGATCGGTATAGATGTTGCACACATTACCAAGTAAGTAATGTCTCCAAATCTTTACAGCATGAACAACTGCGGCTAACTCTAAATCATGAGTAGGATAGTTGACTACATGCTTTAGAAGTTGGCGCGAGGCATAAGCAATGACTCGGCCCTCTTGCATCAGAACACATCCTAAACCAATACCTGACGCATCACAATATACATCAAAAGGCTTCTCGATATCCAGTTGTGCCAAAACCAGAGCAGACGTCAACAAAGTTCACAAAGTGTGGAAAGCTTCCTCACACTCGGGAGTCTAGACAAATTTCTCATCTTTTTGAAGCAATCGAGTCATGGGCTTGGCTATTTTTGAGAAATCTAGGATGAAGCGACGATAATAGCCAGCCAAACTAAGAAAACTTTGAACTTCATGAACCGAAGTCGGTGCCTTCTAATCCAATACTTCTTGTACCTTGGTAGGATCAACAGAAATACCATCCTCAGACAACACGTGACCCAAGAAGGGTACTTTTTCAACTAGAACTCACATTTTCTAAACTTGGCATAAAGCTTATGTTCGCGCAATTGAGTTAAGACTACTCTTAGATGCTCGGCATGCTCTTCTTCATTCTAAGAATATATGAGAATATCATCGATGAACTCCACCACAAACTTATCTAACTCAAGCATGAATACTGAATTCATTAAGTACATGAAATGTGCAGGAGCATTTGTCAACCCAAAGGACATGACAAGATACTCGTACAACCCGTATCTGGTAGAGAAAGCAGTCTTAGGTACGTCTTTAGGACGAATTTTGATCTGATGATAGCTAGACCTCAAATCAACCTTGGAGAATACCTTAGCCTTAGACAATTGATCAAACAAGATATCAATACGGGGAAGAGGATATTTATTTTTTATGGTGACGGCATTGAGTGGATGATAATCCATGCACATGCGCAAAGATTGATCCTTCTTCTTCACAAAGATAGCAGGACAACCCCATGGAGAAGAGCTAGGATGAATCAAACCCTTCTTCAGCAGGTCATTTAACTGGGTCTTGAGCTCAGCTAACTCATTGGGTGGCATACGATACGGTCTTCTAGAGATAGGAGCAGTACCTGGAATTAGCTCAATCTTAAATTCCACATCCTGATCCAGAGGTAATTTGGGCAAGTCATCAGGAAAGACATCCGAGAACTCACATACAATAGGAACATCAGCAATTGCTTTTGCCATAACAGCATTAGCCACATGATGGAGGGCCAGATCACGAGGAAGTTATACTAAGAAGGCCTCATTATTGATAGGATCTCTCAACATAACCACATGAGTGGAGGTGTCGATAAGAACTCCATGACCACTCATCCAGTTCATTCCTAAAATCACATCGATCCCCAAGCCTGGTAACAGTACTAGGTGGGAGGTATACTCATGACCCTCAATGTTGATGAGTGCATCCTTTACTATCTGATTGGTGGCAATATTGTTTCCATCTGCACTAATGCAATACCCACCCTTATCTATAGCAGCTATTCTCTGCCCAAACTTGGATGCAAAGGATGGATTTATAAAAGAGTGTGAAGCACCCGAGTCGAACAGTACAACTGTGGGATGATTGTTAACTAGAAACTTACTAGTAGTGATAACCTTGCTAGCAGGGATCTCTTCTATAGTGGTGAAGTGAGCATGTCCCTGATGCACGTTGCTATGAAAAGCATTCTTCGAAGGAGAAGGAAAATTCTTGACCCAATGACCAGTCTTGTTGCAGTTCTAGCATGGTCTGTTGGCTGGCGAGGCATTGGAACTGCCCTACCTAGAAGTATTCTTAGGGAGAGCAATAGTATAGCCCTTGCGAAAGCTAGTTTTTGCTTGATTCTTCTTTTGTGGCGGGCGATACCTGATGTTTGTAGCCGATGGACGATACTGAGTTTTGGCCACCACAGGAGCCTTAGACTGAGAAGCCCCTGTCTCATAATTCCTTTTGTGACTCTTGGAAGTAGCATAAATAGCATCATTGTTCGCTTGGGTTAAAGCATCACTAATAAACTCATTGAAAGTGGTACACTTACTGTTTCCCATAGACTTCATCAACTTAGGAGAAAGGCCTCTCTTGAAACTAGCAATCTTCTTGGCATCCATGTCCACAAATTCTAGAGCATACCTTGCTAGGTTGTTAAAAGCCTGGAGGTACTCATTCAAACTCTTGTTACCTTGAGTCAGCTTCATGAACTCAGTATGTTTAATCGCCATAAGGCTAGGAGGAATATAATGCCCCCTAAAAGCTTGCTTGAACTAATCTGATACCACTTCAACATTTGTAGGGAAAGTGGTCCGATGATGACTCCACCAAATGCTTGCAGGTCCATGCAGCTGATGCCCAGCATATGATGCCTTCATACTTTCAGTTATCCTAAGCAGCTAAAACTTTTGCTCTATGGTGTTCAACCACTCATCAGCTTGAAGCGATTCTTCTGCCTCTCTGAAGATTGGAGGTTTTGTATCCATGAAATCCTTGAAAGTACTATACTGATTTGGTTTCGGTCCTTGACGGACATGATGATCATCATGATTTACCAATTGGCGCTTAGCCTCAGCTAACATGCACTGGCTTTCCACCACCATCTACATAAGTTCAGCTGGTGTAGGCGGTGGTGGAGGGGGTGGTGGGTGTTCCTGACGAGTACTAGCCTGATCTTCCGAGAGGTAACCGGTAAGTTCGATTTGTGGAGATCTCGACATTGGCGATCTGGCTTCAAATCAGACACGATTCGAACCCTGCAACCATTACACCACTGCTCTATTGGTTATCAACCAAGCACAACTTGATTGACCTCGCTAAGAAGGCTTTTCCTGCAAGCGAATCGAAGAGCACAAGCAAAAAGGTAAAAACACGCAATCTGAAATTGCAAATATGAATGATGAAAATATCAATAGAGGGTTCAAGAACTCAGTTCCAAAGGACTAATTGACACAGTGGAGGAGATCAAGAATGGGGGCCCTGGATCACTGTAAAAGGATTTGTCACCACAGTTATAATGAACGATTCAGTTTCTCGATGGAAAACTAAACTCTAAACAAAACCTAATTGTCTAACAGTGGCGGCGGCTATGTTTATAGTCTAAGACTCGACCTAGGGTTGAGAACGGCCAGGGGTTGGGCGCCCACAACTTGGGCTTAAGGCCCGACATGATACATGGCCAAGTTGGCCCAAATAGGTGACGCAGCACCTTGACGTGGTCACACAGAATGATCCACGGACCTTCTGGAGCTGGGACCAGATCCAAAACGACGGTGTCGTCATCCCCTTTCCAACGCATCCAAGAATGTCCCATTTTCATGTCGTATGAGAGAGTTATGACCAAAACAGTGACGACGTGTCTGCTGAATCCGAGGGTGACGTGGCAGCTGAGTTGGGGATGAATTGCAACTTGGGAAAGACCATAACGTCAGTGTGTCTAGCGTGGCGATCTCCTCATCATCCTCCCCTTCTTGAATTGGAGTCGTCCTCGACTCCATCTTGGCGATGTCCTCATCATCCTCTCCTTCTAGAATTGGAGTCGTCCTCGACTTCATCCCATCATCAGCGAACTCCTGCAAAAGGTTAGTGACAGCAGGCAATGCACCAGACAGAATAGGTTGACAAAACATAGTATAACATGGCGCATCAGGATTATCACATAACTCAGCAGTAGCAGAAGTTGTAGCAAGAAAAGTACCTCCTTTTAACTTAATCCCATTATTTTTAGCAATGTGAGTTGGAGGTTTATTTTTAATCTCATTAGCATGTTTAATAATATCTGTAGGAGACAAAGGTAGCAATATAATTTTCTTGTCCTTATGTATGATAGTGTATGTATTAGTTCTACCATGGTGTAAAGCATCATTATCAAATTCCCATGGGCGACCTAATAAATAGAACAAGCTTGCATAGGAACAACATCAAAATCAGCAGTATCATGATAAGAGCCTGTGAAAAAGCTAATGCGTGCTGATTTAGTTACCTTAGTCTTACCACTATTATTGAACCATTGAAGTTTATATGGATATGAATGCTGTCGTGTGGTCAAACCAAGCTTGGCAACCAAATCTGAACTCACTAAGTTATTGCAACTCCCGCTATCAATGATAGTGAGAACACGACAACCCTGGACAATGAAATACATGTGGAACAAATTGTGGCATTGGATCGTCATCTCTTCTTCATGTCCCACACGTGTACTCAACACACGCTGCACAAGAAGGCTAGGGTAGTCTGCGGTAGCAGCCACGGAGTCAATGATGATGGCCTCCTTGTCTTGATCGTCCTCGGTGGAATCTGCATCAATGTTAGCAACAAGGGCTAAATCATCTTCAACATCACTAGCACTTACATATCCATCCTCGGTAGCAATGAAAGCACGACGACTGGGGCAATCCTTCATGACATGTCTCATGCCTTTGCATTGGTGGCAAATGATTTTAGAGCTGGACGAGGAGGAGCTAGGAGAAGCACCCGGAGTGGCACCCTTCTTCTGCACATTAGACAATTTACTTACCCTGGAATAAAATGGAGGTGTAGATGGTTGTGATGCAACAGGAATCTTGGGCGTCTCTGACTCTGAACGGTGCTAAAAATTCCTCCCATTGTTAGACCTAAAAGGTTGGTGTTGTTTGCGTCCCTGTACTTCACGTTTTGCCTTAATAGCAAGATGATACAATTGGGAAAAATTACGCCATTCTTTGTAATCTAGGATGTTCTGTATATCATGGTTTAAACCACCAAAAAATCTAGCACTAGAATCATTATCATCTTCATTTATACCACAACGGGCTAAACCAATAAGCAATTCTTGATAGTATGCTTCGACTCCTTTATCACCTTGTTTTAAAGTTTGTAGTTTCAAACGTAAATCACGTTGGTAATAAGGAGGAACAAAATGAGATTTCATACGTTGCTTTAAAGCATTCCAAGTTTGAGGCACAGCAGCAGCATTATTAGCATTGCAAAGATCACTCCACCAGAACAAAGCAAAATTAGTAAACTCACTAGTAGCAAGTCTAACTCTATGCTCAGCAGGAACATTATGAGAATCAAATTTTTGTTGAACAGCAAGCTCCCAATCTAAATAAGCCTCTAGATCAACATTACCAGCAAAAGGAGGAAGATTAAATTTAATTTTAGCAAAAGGATCATTATTACCTTGAATATTACCTCCCATACCGCGACGGTTGAAGTTGAGGCGGCGACGGGCATAACCGTCAGCATCCGCATCTTCATCACCAAAATCATCCGCATCTTCTTCATTAGCACGATGAGGTGGAGGGCGTTGCTCGAGTTGTTCAATGTGGGTGACTAGATTGTTCACATTGCACGTCAGCTCGGTCATAAGATTGCGTTGTTCAGTCATGAACGTTGTAAGCTCGCCCTTGGACATGCACTCATTGAAGTCCGTCGGAGATCTTGCCACTAATTTTAGATAGAAAAAGATAACACCAAAGTATTATCCCTATCAACTAAAAGGAAACAAGTGGTGGAGGTGGTAAAAGTGGAATACAAAATCACAAGCGGCTTATCACCGTCTTGCCTGTATTCTTACCAACGCCAAACAGGAGCCAAACCAAAGTGGCGAAGTAATCTGTTGTTGAGCGTGGGTAACAGTTGCAAGATGAACCTGTGCTGACAGAAGAATATGTGGAGCTATGGGTAGGCACACAATAGGACAGCAAGGATTAGCAATTAACGAATGCAGAGTAGCAATTGTTCAATCCGGATCCAAAGTACAAATCACAGCTGCTGGCTAAGACGTGTCGAGACATAGCGCAACAAGGTGAAAGCAAAGGACGATGGAAAGAACTCACAGAACTAGCAAATAACCTGAATTTTTCCTTTTTCCTGAATTTTTCCCGGAATTTCTCAAAAGGCACTAGTAGGAATCAAACTTTTTTATTATTTTTTTGCTATTTTTTATATTTTTCTTTGAACAAGGATAAAAAAAGATGCAACCACAAAAATTTGCACCTACAACTAAGGTGGGATGTGGTCTACAGAAATACAGCACGTTCTTTGAAAAGCGTGCAAAAACTTTGACATTTTTTTTTCTTTCTTTTCCTGAATTTTTTTTGGCAATTTTGATGAAACCAAATAAGGCGAGTTTGGGTCGGCTCCAAATGGTGTCAAGAAGCTGCTCAAAAAAATTTAGATTTTTCTGATAAACGAGCGAAAAGTTATGCCTGTTTTACCGAAGGTATCTCAAGTTATGTTTTCCGGAAGGCACAATACAGCAGCGGCAATTAGGGCAAAACGTCCCTAAACTCAAACACCAATCATAAAATTGTTCTTGTGACTAACAGCAGTAGGGATTCGCCTAATGATGTAAGGAGGGCTACGATGCAGGCAAAATAAGAGCGGCTGGCAACCTATCTAGGGTTTGCGCGGTGGCGAGAAGTTACACAAGGCGGCTAGCGGGGCAAGTCGAGTAATGTGGTGGCTTCGACTTGTTGTTTGGAAACGGTGGATGGGATAGCGGCGGAAAACAAAAATCACAGCAACGGGCGATTGAACTACGACTACGAACACAATCCTAAACCAGCAACAAGACTCGACCACGGACACAAATTCAACAACGCGAATCTGAAATGAAATTGCAAAGGCACAAAGGTGATAGGACAGCGGAAATTGAAATAGTATTGGGCTTTTTGTGGACTCTAGGTAATGAACAAATATGAATCTAAGGCAAACAAGAGTATACCTCGCGGTAAACCTAAAATATCTGATACCAATTGATGAGTACTGGCCCGATCTTCCGAGAGGTAACCGGTAAGTTCGATTTGTGGAGATCTCGATGTTGGCGATCCGGCTTCAAATCAGACACGATTCGAACCCTGCAACCATTACACCACTGCTCCGTTGGTTATCAACCAAGCACAACTTGATTGACCTCGCCAAGAAGGCTTTTCCTGCAAGTGAATCGAAGAGCACAAGCAAGAAGGTAAAAACACGCAATCTAAAATTGCAAATATGAATGATGAAAATATCAATAGAGGGTTCAAGAACTCGGTTCCAAAGGACTAATCAACACAGTGGAGGAGATCAAGAACGGGGGCCCTAGATCACTGTAAAAGGATTTGTCACCACAGTTACAATGAACGATTCAGTTTCTCGATAGAAAACTAAACTCTAAATAAAACCCAATTATCTAACAGCGGCGGCGGCTGTGTTTATAGTCTAAGACTCAACCTAGGGTTGAGAACAGCCAGGGGTTGGGCACCCACAACTTGGGCTTAAGGCCCGACACGATACATGGCCAAGTTGGCCCAAATAGGTGACGCAGCACCTTGACATGGTCACACAGAATGATCCACGGACCTTCTAGAGCTGGGACCAGATCCAAAACGACGGCGTCATCGTCCCCTTTCCAACGCATCCAAGAACGCCCTGTTTTCATGTCGTATGAGAGAGTTATGACCAAAACAGTGACGACGTGTCTGCTGAATCCGAGGGTGACGTGGCAGCTGAGTTGGGGACGAATTGCAACTTGGGAAAGACCATAACGTCGGTGTGTCCAGCGTGGCGATGTCCTCATCATCCTCCCCTTCTTGAATTGGAGTCATCCTCGACTCTATCTTGGCGATGTCCTCATCAGTTCCTTATCTCCATTGCCATGACCCTGACGAAGATTGTAAGACATCTGCAAAATGCAGACAGTGAGCACTGATGATGTGGAAATTGGTGGATGAATTACGTACTTATGCCAAACTGATTTCATTAGAGAGAATAAATTTCATACAATGAACAGGAGCACAATCCTTCATCACAATAACCCAACAACATCAGTCACATCACTTGGCGCAATAATGCGATGAGCTTAACAAAAAGACAATTTCTTCGACAACAAGGACAGAATTAATGAAAGGCTCACATAACATGAAGCACAACATGTCTGATAGGTTATGTCCAAACCATCAAGGTTCCAACCTTACATCAAAGATAACATAGGGTTCGACATTACATCCCAAAGATCCGCTTACAATCAAGCTACATGTCCATGCTTGAGGATCAACAAAAGACTAGATCTAGCATATTAGCTAAGTGCTAAGCTAAACTACACGTCATCCTCTGAATCAGCATCAAAGATGGCCTCTCCATCCTTATCACTGATGGGCTCGAACTCCTCCTCTTCATCTTCTTCCACCTCAGCTGGTGCAGGAACTCTAGGACCATCAACTTCCATCCCATCATCTTCAGCTATAATCACCTGAGGACCAAGATCTGGATAAACTAGTGGCAGGTGAGGGATTGGGTTCCTCTCATTATTGAGGCGATGAATCTCCACTAGACCTTCCTCAATGCGCTCATTGAGGTAATTTTGCATTTCCATGGCATGGATGTGATCCTAAATTTGAGCTTGACGCCTTTCTTCTGCCAACTCTAGGGCTGCATCCCAGTGTCGAGTCACACGATCCAACTCCAGTACTACCTCATCTTGCTCTATGGTGAGGTTCATGAGCTGATCATGAAGCTCATCTCTCTCACAGGCTACTTGCCCCCACTATTGCAGACGATAATTGGCAATACCCCTGCTTTCTTCAAACTCCTGACAAACTACAGCTAGCTCTCTAGCTAACTTGCGAGCGCACTTCCTAGACTTGCGCTGAGCGGCTTTGGCCCTTTGAGCCTCATCTGTCACCCTTGAAAGCGTATACTGACAATCACGGTCAACCTTCAGCACTACCATCATGGCACTCATGGCCATGTTGTCACTTTGCAGTCGCTCGCTGCAGCCTCGAACTAGAGCACCACGAGCATTCTAACCAACGTCTTGAGTCCACTCTACTACTGATGGAGCGATACGGGGAAGGGATGCTGCCGGTCCACCAACCAGCTCATCCCCAAAGTTCTGAGCAATCTCCATGATCATGTCCAAATCAGTAACTTGTGCGGCTTCCCATGGACTACGCCCATCGGACTCTGCATACCAACCACGCCACAGTGGGTTGGTGGGATGCGGTGGCACCACAAGCACAACCTCATACCAAGGCATGTCTCCCAATGGCTCACTCTGGGTCCAAGTATACCGAGGTATCTTAGTGTAGCCAACAGCGCTTAGCATCCTCCAGAGCAAGGTTGGTGTACCATACTGCTCTTGAAAAGTACCATTGCAGGGAGGGAGCACAGGTGCTGCCATCTATAGCAAAGGATGCAACTTATTGTAAGAGGGTTACTTTTGAGAGACAAAAAATTTAATAGTTGGGATAAGCATTTTATAAGGGAGGGAATAATGCAAGAATATAATGTATGATTGAACATGATGCATGCACGATCCATACGTCCTCACAAACCTAAGAAAATTTAAGTTCTAGCGGAATATACGGTGGCATACACACGTTCTCTCGAATAGCAGTCACTAGTCGATCTACAATGGTGCGTTGTTAGCGTACCTGAAAAAAAATTCATTTTAGCCCTAAACCCCAATTAAAACATTTCATTAAAGCAGTAAAACTAAGATACTCTCCATACACATATCCCTAGATATATATACTTCAGCATCCAAAACTACCCGATAGATATACCCACAATTAAGCACCTTCATATATACATGTGTATAACATGCAAATATTCCAATAACCAAAACTAACTCTCCCCTAGACCGACGATTGGACAGTCATGCTCTCACAACTCACACTTACCTGAGCGTAGAGGTATTTGACCCATACATTAACACCCAAGCAGATGGCATCCATACAATAGCACGCCGTATGGACAATGATATAGAAAGCAAGCAATTCCCCAAAGTTAGTACTTAATTAAGCCACCTAAGAGTCCTTAATTGGGCATAAGGATATGACCACTGGCATACTTAGCTTAAAATTTAGATTTTTCTCAAAAGCCTTTGTTTTAAATACACAAATGACATGTTTAGTGTTGAACCTTGCTCTGATGCCAGCTGTGACAGAACCGACCAAATTATAAAAACGTAAGTACAAAAACAATCACTGAAGTGATCAAATTCATGTACTTATGCTCCCATAACCCCGGTAGTCCATGAAATCTTGAAGGATTTCAAACAACTTACAACAAACCAAGATCGTACATGATTCAACACAACATATCATCTATTACAACATTTCACATATAGCTTAAAGCTTACATCATCGGAGTTTAAGGTAAAATATTACAAACCAAGTTTGAGTAGCGGAAGCAACATAGTTTTAACACAGAACTTCAGTAGTTCAATTACATTGCAAGTTTATAGTCACGTCCCACAAAAGCATATCAGGTGAGAACTTCTAGCAGAGACCATGCCCCATGGTCTAGTCTTCATCCCTAGCAGGAAAAAGGCAATACTTGCAGCAACCGTGATAGAAAAGGTCATCTGCAACAGGTGGGAAACAAACCCTGAGTATGGGGTTGTACTCAGCTAGACTTACCCATCATAAACCAGAATAAATGACATCAAGGAGTATGCAAGGCTAATATTTAAGTGGATCTAGCTTGACAACATTTTGCATAAAAGCTTAGTACAGATAAGTAACCATTTATTGCTTAAGCATCAAGTTAATAACCATTAACATGTCATCTAGATTAGCACCTGCTCTATAGCAATCACTTGATTAAGAGCAAACAATATTAACCACAGCAGGTATAATAAGGCTATCATCATCATCATTTCTGAACCATTAAGTCATTTAGTGGATCTACAATGGAGATAGACATGTCAAGTTCTCACTAACCGGAAGAGACGGTGACTTGAATTGAATTACAACTCAGCTGAGGGGGTATTCCTAGCACTCACACAGCAAACCCCGCTAAAGGCAGCCGTAGATCACCTTTGGTACAACTCAGGAATTGCAGGCCCGATTAGCGCCGCACTCTCAAGGATATCATGCCACTAGGACGATCAGGACCTCTAGGTACATGCCCTTGGACACTAGCAATTTGCAATGACTCCCCTCTGAGGCGCACTCAAACAGACCAACTTCTAGCCTGAGCCGAGCTACTTGGCTTTGTAGTCGGTCACTAGACCCGGCCAACTAAGTGTTAGGCATGCGTTCAACATGACAAAGGAAAGGCTCCAAGAATCGGTCCTTAATCGACACAGATGGAGTCACTATAAGCATAGCCATCCTACAAGCCTCTGTCTGGTCTTTATTTCAATTACCCAGGTTCTTTTCCATGATAGCAAATATAGCCAACCATGCCATATATAAATGTCCCTAGAGCTCGCAGGTGATAGGAGATCACCCGACTTCTACCATTTAAGCAGGACTAAGTAATCTACTCGATCCTGACCTACATAGGATTAAGGTGTATTTCCTAGACAAGAGTTGGATATAAATGCAGCAAGTGTTTTCAATCAACACCTATAACATAGTGTATCAATATATATAACACATATATACTCAATTGCTTTCATAAACTAGGAGGCTTATAATGCTCCGGGGCTTGCCTTTCATGAAATTGCACGACGTGTGATCTGGACAATCAACCATGTCTCCTTCTGGTGCTTCTTCTGGGGCCTGCACTTCCTGCTCCACGGGCTGCTCCTCCGGGATTGGTTTGAATTCTAGAAGAGTGACTCCCTTCGGAACACTTATTGCATGATGATGCACGAGACAAATATCATGGATGATTAGAAGGTGGCATGGTATGATGACATGATGATCATGCATGAGGAATAATGATTAACATAGCATCACGACAATGAATATTAAATAGAGCTCTATTCAAATCACTTTACTGAGTAAGTACATATCTCTTCTTTAAGTATGAATACAACTCATCAAGTCCTAGCACATGTAACTAGCAACTGGTTTACATTAACCTAAAGCATCTAAACATCCCAAACACGTTTAAGCAAAGCAAACAAGCAATCGGCACTTTCAGCAACTCTGAACATACAATAGCAGTCAAGTAATTTACTCATAACTAGAGATTTATAAATCCAAATGAATTGAAGCAATACAATTTGGACAGATTATGAAATTCTCTACAAATCATTTATAAACCTCCCAGCATGATTCCAAAGTTTACCTGGTTGAATTAGACTAAACACAAAATCTGTTCTGTGCAAACAGAGAACGAGCACATCTGAGAGTCAACTTTGAACAGCTATATCTCCTAGACTTTATGGCCAAATGCCACCAATTTTTAACAGGAGCTAGACCCATAAATTATCTACAACTTTTGTATACACAACTTTCCTAGCAACCCCATTTATCATGATGAACTTTGCAAAGTTCCCAGAACGGTCCAGAAAAGCGTAATGCAAGAAAATAATGACTAACCTATGTTGCAAACATATAAATGGACAAAGCTAACTTTACTAACTCATCACACATATCATAAGAACACCAGAAAGTAAGATGTCCACCACCAACTCATTTCTTTTAATGTATTTCTTAATTTATTTAGTTATTTAAGTGGAATAATAAACATATATTAAAACTGCACCCTTTAATCTACAAAAATTACAGTGGTTACTAAATGCTCTAAGTAGGCTACTGTAAACATTTCACCCAAAATTATTAATAGAAACATTCTACCCAAAAATAACAAGGCCGAAAGGCTGATTTTTGAATAAATAAGAAATCCTATTGAAAAGTGTCACACAACAGATTTCATATTTTTCTTAGCATACTTAAGGTACTAGGATAACCTCCAATAAATTTCATGAGCATTAGATTCATATATTAATCATTAAAATTCACCAAAGAATCATCTAATTATAAAAGGGAAAATCATAACTCACAAACTACTCATGCACTAGTTCTCAATTTTTACCAGAGCTTCTTTATATCAAGACAAGCATGCCATAAAAATTTCACAGTATTTGGATAACTAGAACTTCATATATGAAATTAACAAATTTACAAGCATACAATAACAAATTCACAAGAGCAATTTAATTCTTCTAGAAACTCTGCTAACATGGCTCATGTTATATTTTTATTAAATACTACACATCTCAAGCTAACAAGTAAAATTTGAATCATTCAAATTGGAGCTCTAAAACTCTAGCTGTGGATTTTTGAATCTTTGCATCAAATCTGAAAATAAAAGAAAACAAAAACTAAATCCTAAACCTACTGGACCGGCCCGACTGAGCTGCCCGGCCCACGGCCGCTTTTGGCCCGCGAGCAGAAAACAGGGGAGGAGGAGGAGACGACGGCGGAGCTCGCCGCTAGCTTGTCGCCGGCGAGGACTCCTGCGAGATGGTCGGCACCTACGTGTTCTACGTGACGAGCCGCTTCGAGCGGTACCTCTTGCGAGGCCTAGGGTTAGGTGGAGCAGGGTCACCGGCGGCCATGGACTAAACAAAGAGCAGAGCGGGTATACGGCTAGGACTCTTCGAGAGAGACACAGAAGCAGCGGGCGTTTGTGCTCCTCAGCTCGTCTGCCATAGACAGCTGCTGGACTTTCGCCTGATGGTGATTCTGGCCATGACTTCCAAATCCAAGGGCATGGAGAGGTAGAAGGGAGGTAGGGGATGTATGGGGACTATCTACCTTGGTCTATTGCAGATCGAGGAAGGAGATCAATAGACGCAGCTTTCGTGGGCAAGAACAGAGAAACTTGATTTGAGAAAAGCAAGTGAGTGTCACACCCGGTTTCAAGGACAAAACCAGACATACACCATATGTGAAATAAAGAAGACAAATCTCACATATAGCCACAGATAAGTGTAATATCAAAAGACAAATGCTTAATATACATAACTCAATAGTATAAAGTATACCTTAGAGAATAACACAGCGGAAAGACAACTCCGAACACCGGGTGCAACCTTCACTCCAGGATCAAACTAACTGGTTGATCACAAGCCTAACAATTCCAGAATCTAACAGTCTGGTACCCTTCCTAAGATGTGGGAAATAGCAAGAGTGAGTCCATGTCGAACTCAGCAAATATATCATAGGGTTCATGAGCTCAAAAAGTTTGACACGGTTTACTGCAATAGCTTTTAGTGAGTCATCTTTTAGCAATTGAGTAGCAACAAGTTTACCAAAATCCCAAATAACCCCATGATCATGTAAACGAGAATAATGTATAGCAAGAAACAATAATCATTAGTGAGCATCAATATCATCAGTATTATCATTATCATCAGAGTTCATCATTTATTCTGTAAGGGTCCAAGGCCACTCGTGACCGTGAGCACGGCTGATATACCAGTTTTACACTCTGCAGAGGTTGTACACTTTCACTGTGAGTCGTGATTACCCATATGCCCGAGGCGGCCAATCCCCAAAACACTCCCAAGGTGAGCAGGCAGGGTTCACTATGAAGCCTTTCAAAGGTTCGTCTAACAAGTTAGGGCCGCTAGGTTTCCGGAGTCAGTCCGTGTGATACACCACGCAGGGATCCACAGTCTGCTCTACCCCATTTGCGCCACAAGGGTAACCTCTAACAAGCTAGAAAAAGTCCTCATACTGAGCTAAAGCCAGAGCCATATAGCCCTCACAGTTGTACTGTAAGTCCCGGATGTTCGCTTACAGATAAGTCCTTATGGAGAGAAACTAGAGCACCATAAAAACAACCAAATATGCTCTAGCCCTCTTGAGCCATATTGCTTTAAAGCATCATTTAAACGTTTATTGCATATATCATTAGTCAAGTTACAGATCATGGTTATTTATCTTGAGCACTAGCATAAATACTACCCAATGCAATGTCCCATGGTTGTCAAGGTACAAGATACAAAAGCTAGGGTATCCTTAATGGTAACAAGGTAGACACATGCACATGAATTAAGTATATTAAAGATGAATAGGAAACAAGGATAATCCCATGCTATACTTGCCTTAAACACCGATCCTTCGGTAAGCTTTAATCTTCAACGTTCTTCTTCTTCTTCTTGATAACCACGTATATCTCACCGACTGGACTTGATCAATAAATCACCACACACACATCGAGCAATCATACACGAAGCAAACAATAGATCTAAATTAGAACAATACACCAAACATAAAATTAAGATGAAAAGTTTGTAGAACGAATCTACGTCTCTCTACGAATACACAGACGCGAAAAACACACTAATCAGAGCTACGGTTGAAAAGATACATCTACCGAAAGATTTGCCCATAGGAGAAAATATAAAACTATTAGCTTCATGTGTTTTAATTATATAATAACATATATAAGATATTTTATAGATACTATATATGGAATTAAGTCAAATTTAGATTCAAATTATGAAACTAAAGTAAAATAAATCATATTTTATTTACAAAACCCAGTTGCATAATTATTAATCAAGATATGATTTAAACCATAAAATTTCAGGATTAGTAATATGATAAACACTGTCACTAACGCGTAGATCTCGTTGCTATGAATCTAACGCAACTCGAATGAACTAAAACGGATCTAAAACGTAGAAGATATTATTTAAACAAGATCTACTTTATTAAAGTAATAGATTAAATCTCATATCGGAACTTAAAGATAGAAAACCTAACCAACAGTAACACTAATAGTATAACAAGTTTGTAAAACTCTTCTACACGTTACTACGATCACATAGACATAAAGATCACGAAATTTGGATTTAAAACGTAAAAATTATGAATTTTCTAAGATTTCCTATAGATAAATAATTACTTTAATATAAACTCGAAAATAAATTATCTCAAACCTACTGTACAGTTCTATCATCATGTAGAGCTCGCAAATACGAATCTAACGCAATTTGAATGGATCAAATCGGAGTTAAAACGGATAATTTATGACTAAAACAAACTCAGTGGCAAAACTGTAAATATCAGAAAACGTATTTTTCATTTACCGAAACGAATTACGTTTTCAATAAATCAAAACGTATTTTCGGAAGTTACCCGATCAAAATACGCTTTACGGAAAAGAAAACGTAAACCGAGAATACGCTTTGGACTGCGGGTTGAGAACTTAAAATTTACAGGGTCTCTTTAGCAAATGTTACAGCCGAACGGGTATCTTCAATTATCAGCCGTTGGATTCGAATCGGAGGGTCCAGATTGGATCTGGGAAGACCCGGCGGCGCTCCGGCCGGAATCGAGCCCGACGGCGAGCTTCCACGGCGGCGCCATTGCTGGAAAAAACTAAAACACGGCTCCGGCCACTATTCGACGAAAGAGATACACCGGGAGGTAGCTGGAAGCAAGGCGAACTTACCCCAGGCAAGAACTAAGGCACGGGGTGGACGAAGACGGCGGCGTGCTTGCGGTGGCGGGTATGGCGGCGGTGGCACGTGCGGTGGCTCGACGAGACGACCAAAACGGCTCAAAAGGGATGGGTTGGATGCGGTATAGCACAGGGGTTCCGTTTTTATAGCCTGGAGGCCCGAGGAAACAAGGAAAGGGAGGGATTCAAGATGGATTCGGTCGATCGAATCCGATGAAAGGGGAAGGCGGCGGTTTCCATTTTTGGAAAGTGCCGGAGGAAGGAGAAGGAAAGGGGAAGGAGACGCTGACAGGCGGGTCCGGTTCGTCAGCGACTCAGTGAAGCAGCGCGTGCGAGTTGGCCGGCAGGCCGCGCCTGGGCTCGGCCCACGCGGGAGCGGACGCGGGAGGAGGAAGCGGGCCGCGCGCGATGACGGGCCGTCTGCTGTGGCTGGGCTGAAAACCGAGAGAAAATGATTTTCCTTTTCTTTTTCCTTTTCTAATTTTTCAAAGCAAATTTTCAAAGGATTTTCAAATCCAAATTTGAATTTAAATCAAACCACTCATCTCAAAAATTTAAATGCAACAGCATGAGTGCACAAACATGTTTCTACTCTTACATTTGATTTTAAATTTATAAAAATTATCCTTATCCTAAATTTGCATGCTCACTAAAATATATAAAAATCATATTTTTCCTATTTTTCATTTCTTCAAAATTTCAGGGTGTTACAATTCTACCCCCCTTAAAATGAATCTCGTCCCGAGATTCGAAAGATGATGATAAAAGAGATAGGGATAGTTCGTCTCTAGATTGTTCTTTACTTCATCATGTAGTTCCATCGTCTTGATAAGAATTCCGTCTTACTTTGCATACATGTAACTAATTCCAAGATTTTTGACAAATGCTCCAAACAATACTCTGGTATCTCCAATCACTAGGCACCTTTCCTATAATATGAATTTTCTTCCTTAAAATACTTATCTTCCAACAGAGCCTGACGAATCTCTTAGTCAGAAGAAATTTCTACTACCAACCTTCAAAACATTAATGATTCTGGTCAAGTTGCTCAAATTTGGAATACGATTCTTAATCCTTGGTGTACCTATCTTCTAATTGATCATTCTCATTTTCCTTAGGTAAGAGTCGACCACCTTGATACTCAATTCTTTTCCCTGACGGTGTTGTTAAGAGCATTGTGCACCGAGTACCATGAATCACTCCTTTGTGTGCACAGAGCCATCCATTACCAAGAACCACGCGAATTTTAAGTGACTTCAGCACAATGAGTGTCGCGGTGAAGTTTTCCTTGTTTATGACAAGACTGACATTCAGGCATATCTGATCTGCCTGCATTTCTCCCACTGGGGTTTGAACTAGCAAAGGCCTCCTCATTGGACACTTCACCATCTTGCACGTCTCTACCATGTCAGCGGAAATGAAAGAATGCGAAGCACTGGGGTCAAATAAAACAAAAACTTGTACTGAGCTTACTTGAATATAACCTCCCACTACTTTGGTAACTCCATGAATTTTATCCATATCCACATTGCTCAGTCTTCCATTGACATAGTTTTGCTGCGCTTTGCTTCCTTGAACAGGCTTCTTAAGGGCTTTCCTTTTTCGCTTTCGTTGTTGTGGATTCTGACTTAGTTCACTCCCAACTTGCTCTTCAACATTGTTGTTTTGATAGTGCTCTGCTTCATCATACCCATAACATCCTTCAATGGCAGAAACATCAGTCTTTTCCCACATATCAGTGCGAAACGTCATATAGGACTCCTGAGTCATGAGACACTACACTTCCTGTCATCAAATGCCCAACATCAGCAACACGAGCAAGTATAGATGATCATAATCATGAACTATCCAAAGAGACAACTCTCGTCTTCATAGATCCAAAATTATCAACCTTGTTCACAGAACATTTTTTTTTTTGCTCAAGAGTGGCAACTCAATCATGGAGACTAACCAATACTTCCAACTAAAGAGTTCAATCTTAATAATCCTTCTTTACATTGGCTACCCCCCTTAAAATAAGAGACACTAAATAGGGTAGCTTTGAACCTTTTTCTTCTAGATGAGCTACTTAGCATAAAAGTGTTCTGACATCCCAATGATACTCTTGTGTATGGGTAAGAACAAGAAATCTGAAATTTCTCACGAGCAGAAAATCAGCAGTGCAGTAAAACAGCTGTAACTCTCATTCTGTTAATCCAATGAAGTTGTAGCTTATACCGTTGGAAAGCTTATAAAATTTCCCACGAGTTCCTTATAGAACACTTTTCCAAATTCTGCAGTTAACTTGGTCAAAAACAGTGCACAACAGAAACTATTCTGAATTTCCAAACAGCACAGATGTATTGTCTTGTGATTTTTGTATCTCCCAATCCAAAATAGTTATGAGGGTAGTTCTTGCATTTAGAGAGAGATGTTGAAGTCCACTCTTGTCCAGAATTTTCTCATGATTTTTGGTCTTTCAAGAACAGAGATATAAGTTGATAAAGACAGGCTGCTCTAGAAGACAAGATATAGAAAACAGGAGATAAACAAAACCCAGCGATTTATTTCATTAATCCTTATACCTTATACATATAAACTAAATGAAATCATGGTCAAAGCCCACGAGATCATTCCACTCATTACAAAATTCCAACTCAAGCATAAACATAAGCACAAAACAACTAAACACTTAAATGTTCATAAGCCACACATTAAGACGACTCAACTTGGCTACTAACGGTTTTATTATACGGGACATAACTCCTATTCCTTAAACATGGTGTGATTGTAGCAGTATCCAGAGTAGATAACGTCTCTTACATTCCTTATTGCTTTATATGGACATTTGAATCTCTGCATCTCTCTTTACCATTTTTTTATAACTCATACCTTAAGATGGGTCAACCTGGTATCCCTCATGTATAGATTTAATACCCTCATACTTAATCCTTTCTCCTGAAAGTGTAGTTAGAAACACTGAACATTGGGCATACTTAATCACTCCTTTACAAGTAGATAACCAGTCTATTCCAAGGATAACATCAATGCCCATTAATTCCAAAACAATGAGGTTTACCTTAAAATTTACTCCCTTTATGTCAAGACTAACTTTTGGGCATACGCGGTCTGCCTTTATTTCGCCTCTTGGAGTTTCAACCATAACTGTTTTCCCCCTTGGAAGCATAAGTATGTTATGATCTTTTACATATTGTCTAGATATGAACGAATGTGAGGCACTGGGATCAAACAAAACCTTGGCATTTCCTGAACTTACGGGAATTGATCCAAACACGACCTCCTTAGCTCCGGGAATGGTGGAAATATCCACATGTTTCAACCTTCCATGGATGTAATTTCTTTTTAATTTATTTCCCTGCACATGCTCCTTTTGGACATCCTGTCCTGGGTCTTGCTGTTGTGGATTCTTCTGTGGGCAAGATTTGATATAATGTCCTTCCTGCTGGCAATGATAACACTTTCTCTTAGCTGGATCTTTTGTGATGTCATACTCTACAGAACTGTTGTTTGGTATGCTGCTATCTTGCTGGCCATAAAAGTTCACCTTCGTCCCTTTGGCTTGTTTCCTAGCTTGTTTGGCCTTTCGGGGTTGATACTCCTTATAGGTAATTGTCCACCCATCTATGACTACTTCATGGGGAGTAGTTTTAGCGGGAGAGGCTTCTAACTCTTCAGGGTTTGGATTTGTTTGACAGGGGATCAGGGCTGCATGTGACAATGTAGCAGAACTCGCTTGCTGATTGCTTTCCACAAGTGGTTCTAATGAGATTGCCTTTCTCTTCTTATCCATGTTGATCGCAAAATTTGGATCCACCTTGACTTTCCCCTTATTAGACTCGTTTCGAAGACAGGGAAAACCATAATGCTTACAGCAGTGACATTGTTCCTGCTCTCCAAATGCCTTATTATCAACATCTTTATCGGATTTCATATTCTTCCAAGCTTCTGCTACTTGTATCTTCTCTGACCCCTTGGATATGTTGGCTTGACCTTGAGATAAGCATCGTTGAGAATTCCCATGTTGAGCCATTTCTTCTAGTAATTGGTTTTGCATCGCTAATGGTTTCTTGTCAAAAGTGAGCAAGAGCGACACAATTTAGTCCTCTTAACCTCTGAAATCCACAGTCTTCACGTCACGAGCCGTCTAATAGACAAGGAGAAAAGGTTCAAAATAGAGACAAGGTTTTTATAACAGATCGGGGATAGAATTAAGCATAACTTTGAGAAAATAATAAAGTTAAAGAGAAGCAAGAAATAGGCAACAATGAGAACATGCTAAACGTCCAGTTCTAACTAGGCTTGCGTCCTACAGTCAGCATTGCTCTGATACCAATCTGTCACACCCGGTTTCAAGGACAAAACCAGACATACACCATATGTGAAATAAAGAAGACAAATCTCACATATAGCCACAGATAAGTGTAATATCAAAAGACAAATGCTTAATATACATAACTCAATAGTATAAAGTATACCTTAGAGAATAACACAGCGGAAAGACAACTCCGAACACCGGGTGCAACCTTCACTCCAGGATCAAACTAACTGGTTGATCACAAGCCTAACAATTCCAGAATCTAACAGTCTGGTACCCTTCCTGAGATGTGGGAAATAGCAAGAGTGAGTCCATGTCGAACTCAGCAAATATATCATAGGGTTCATGAGCTCAAAAAGTTTGACACAGTTTACTGCAATAGCTTTTAGTGAGTCATCTTTTAGCAATTGAGTAGCAACAAGTTTACCAAAATCCCAAATAACCCCATGATCATGTAAACGAGAATAATGTATAGCAAGAAACAATAATCATTAGTGAGCATCAATATCATCAGTATTATCATTATCATCAGAGTTCATCATTTATTCTGTAAGGGTCCAAGGCCACTCGTGACCGTGAGCACGGCTGATATACCAGTTTTACACTCTGCAGAGGTTGTACACTTTCACTGTGAGTCGTGATTACCCATATGCCCGAGGCGGCCAATCCCCAAAACACTCCCAAGGTGAGCAGGCAGGGTTCACTATGAAGCCTTTCAAAGGTTCGTCTAACAAGTTAGGGCCGCTAGGTTTCCGGAGTCAGTCCGTGTGATACACCACGCAGGGATCCACAGTCTGCTCTACCCCATTTGCGCCACAAGGGTAACCTCTAACAAGCTAGAAAAAGTCCTCATACTGAGCTAAAGCCAGAGCCATATAGCCCTCACAGTTGTACTGTAAGTCCCGGATGTTCGCTTACAGATAAGTCCTTATGGAGAGAAACTAGAGCACCATAAAAACAACCAAATATGCTCTAGCCCTCTTGAGCCATATTGCTTTAAAGCATCATTTAAACGTTTATTGCATATATCATTAGTCAAGTTACAGATCATGGTTATTTATCTTGAGCACTAGCATAAATACTACCCAATGCAATGTCCCATGGTTGTCAAGGTACAAGATACAAAAGCTAGGGTATCCTTAATGGTAACAAGGTAGACACATGCACATGAATTAAGTATATTAAAGATGAATAGGAAACAAGGATAATCCCATGCTATACTTGCCTTAAACACCGATCCTTCGGTAAGCTTTAATCTTCAACGTTCTTCTTCTTCTTCTTGATAACCACGTATATCTCACCGACTGGACTTGATCAATAAATCACCACACACACATCGAGCAATCATACACGAAGCAAACAATAGATCTAAATTAGAACAATACACCAAACATAAAATTAAGATGAAAAGTTTGTAGAACGAATCTACGTCTCTCTACGAATACACAGACGCGAAAAACACACTAATCAGAGCTACGGTTGAAAAGATACATCTACCGAAAGATTTGCCCATAGGAGAAAATATAAAACTATTAGCTTCATGTGTTTTAATTATATAATAACATATATAAGATATTTTATAGATACTATATATGGAATTAAGTCAAATTTAGATTCAAATTATGAAACTAAAGTAAAATAAATCATATTTTATTTACAAAACCCAGTTGCATAATTATTAATCAAGATATGATTTAAACCATAAAATTTCAGGATTAGTAATATGATAAACACTGTCACTAACGCGTAGATCTCGTTGCTATGAATCTAACGCAACTCGAATGAACTAAAACGGATCTAAAACGTAGAAGATATTATTTAAACAAGATCTACTTTATTAAAGTAATAGATTAAATCTCATATCGGAACTTAAAGATAGAAAACCTAACCAACAGTAACACTAATAGTATAACAAGTTTGTAAAACTCTTCTACACGTTACTACGATCACATAGACATAAAGATCACGAAATTTGGATTTAAAACGTAAAAATTATGAATTTTCTAAGATTTCCTATAGATAAATAATTACTTTAATATAAACTCGAAAATAAATTATCTCAAACCTACTGTACAGTTCTATCATCATGTAGAGCTCGCAAATACGAATCTAACGCAATTTGAATGGATCAAATCGGAGTTAAAACGGATAATTTATGACTAAAACAAACTCAGTGGCAAAACTGTAAATATCAGAAAACGTATTTTTCATTTACCGAAACGAATTACGTTTTCAATAAATCAAAACGTATTTTCGGAAGTTACCCGATCAAAATACGCTTTACGGAAAAGAAAACGTAAACCGAGAATACGCTTTGGACTGCGGGTTGAGAACTTAAAATTTACAGGGTCTCTTTAGCAAATGTTACAGCCGAACGGGTATCTTCAATTATCAGCCGTTGGATTCGAATCGGAGGGTCCAGATTGGATCTGGGAAGACCCGGCGGCGCTCCGGCCGGAATCGAGCCCGACGGCGAGCTTCCACGGCGGCGCCATTGCTGGAAAAAACTAAAACACGGCTCCGGCCACTATTCGACGAAAGAGATACACCGGGAGGTAGCTGGAAGCAAGGCGAACTTACCCCAGGCAAGAACTAAGGCACGGGGTGGACGAAGACGGCGGCGTGCTTGCGGTGGCGGGTATGGCGGCGGTGGCACGTGCGGTGGCTCGACGAGACGACCAAAACGGCTCAAAAGGGATGGGTTGGATGCGGTATAGCACAGGGGTTCCGTTTTTATAGCCTGGAGGCCCGAGGAAACAAGGAAAGGGAGGGATTCAAGATGGATTCGGTCGATCGAATCCGATGAAAGGGGAAGGCGGCGGTTTCCATTTTTGGAAAGTGCCGGAGGAAGGAGAAGGAAAGGGGAAGGAGACGCTGACAGGCGGGTCCGGTTCGTCAGCGACTCAGTGAAGCAGCGCGTGCGAGTTGGCCGGCAGGCCGCGCCTGGGCTCGGCCCACGCGGGAGCGGACGCGGGAGGAGGAAGCGGGCCGCGCGCGATGACGGGCCGTCTGCTGTGGCTGGGCTGAAAACCGAGAGAAAATGATTTTCCTTTTCTTTTTCCTTTTCTAATTTTTCAAAGCAAATTTTCAAAGGATTTTCAAATCCAAATTTGAATTTAAATCAAACCACTCATCTCAAAAATTTAAATGCAACAGCATGAGTGCACAAACATGTTTCTACTCTTACATTTGATTTTAAATTTATAAAAATTATCCTTATCCTAAATTTGCATGCTCACTAAAATATATAAAAATCATATTTTTCCTATTTTTCATTTCTTCAAAATTTCAGGGTGTTACAGTGAGCAGCGGAGCGGAACGGCTCGGCGTATCCTTTTAAAGACAGGAGACGCGAGTGAAAGGAACGGCAAGAGAGGAAAGCGACACGTCGCGAGGTTGTGGCTAATTAGTTTGTTTAAAGGTAATAAAGCGCAGCTTGTGCACGACGTGCTGATTGGACGAGCAGGTTTTTCCATGATGAACAGTGTTTCTGTGCGCTACAGTGTTCAGTTACAGGCCTCGTTTAGTTCCCGAGTCGGCACTGCCGATTCGGCACTGTGCGCTAGCACGTTTTGTTTTTTAGTGCAAAAAATTATCCAAATATTGATTAATTAGACTCAAAATATTCGTCTCGCAAAGTACAACAAAACTGTGCAATTAGTTTTTGATTTCATCTACATTTAGTACTCCATGCATTTACTGGTATTTTGATGGGATAGGAAATCTTCTTTTTGCATAGTAGAATTCGGAGATGAATTGGGAACTAAACAAGGCCACAGTGTTTTCCTTTAGTGAACAATGCTTCCTCACGGTGTTTTCTGTCATGAACAGTGTTTTCCTACGTGCTGCGGTTCTCGCTGCCATGTTTTCTGCGTGCTGCCTGGTTAGAATTCTGGTTTAGCGCTCAACGCAACGTGTGGGCAGGACGGCAGTGATTTTGCAGAGCGCGATGGACAAAACGCTACGTATACTCTCTAATCCACGTGATTGGATCTCAAGGAGAAAAGGCTGACGAGAGAGAAGCTAACAACCAGCCGTAATCCACGTGAACAGCGAACGGATAGACTAAGGGGGTGTTTGGTTTGAGGTGTTAAAGTTTAACAAACACTATAGTATTTTCGTCTTATTTAACAAAAAGTTTCCGATCTTGGACTAATTAGGCTTAATAGATTCGTCTCGTAAATTACTCCTAATCAGTGTCGACATGCATGCAATTAGTCTACATTTAGTATTCCATGCATTTAAAGAAACATTGATGTGATGGGAGTTAAACTTTAATAAAACCTAACCAAACACGCCCTAACGGGTGCTATAGTTGGCAACAACAGACCCGATTAGATGTCTCCCGTCAGCTATGTCCGCACCCCGACGTCTACGTGCAAGTAGATACATGTGCGTGCAGAAAAAACTCACCCCTATATATATATATATATATATATATATATATATATATATATATATATATATATATATATATATATATATATATATATGATTGACCACGTCTAGACACAGGAAAATTTCAGCGAGCTCGAATTTAAATTTCATTCAAAAGCTATATATATATGTATATCGTTCTATTTATTAATGGATTTTATTTTATTTATAAATATTGCTTTTCATGCTTAATCTAATAGAACGAACCGTTTGCTATCGATTGGCCAGAAATACCGTTTGACATTCCTAAATATTTCTACGCCCGGCGTGATTTAACTTGAGCGTTACCGTTTGACATTCCTAAATATTTCTACGCCCGGCGTGATTTAACTTGAGCGTTTACTTGAGTCTGAAACTAAGTCACACAGGATTCGCGTATCGCGTCGAATACGTTTTAAATCAAAAATCCAAGAAACTTGTTTTGAAAAATTGACTTAGGCCTAAATCGTGGTGCTAAATAAGCTCGTAACACCAGGGGTGTTACAGCAGCGCCGCCCGGTGATGAAGCGGCCTACTCTGGCAACTAGAGCTCAAGGCAAAGGGTGCAGAGGCTTCACGAAACCATGGCGGAGCTTCTAAGGTGAGCTAGGCTTCCGGTGGTGTAGTGCAGGTGCTTGGCCGTGTGCCACGGCCAGCGGCGGCGCTCTGGGCATGCCGACGAGGTCAGCACCCACGGCGAATCAAGAGACTACATCTAGGGGATAGAGACTATAGCTAACAGGGAAGCTCATGCTCGCGTTAGATAGGACGGAGACGGGCTAGACATGGCTGGCGACGGTGAGCTCGTGCGCGTGGCCACGGTGGCCTCGACGAGAGCGGCGAAGCGTTCCCGCGGAAACGTGCGGTAATCGTCGCGCCTATCAATTGCTGGAGCACCACGGCACTCAGGCGACCACAACACAAGGGTAAAGTGAGCATGAAGTGTGGTGAGGTGTCGTGGCTGCGGTGAGGTCACATGCGGCGGAGGTTCGGTGAACTCACGACGATTGTGAAAAGCGACCTAGGGCCTCCCCAGAGCTCGAACGGTGCGGCAAGCAAGTGTGGATGATGGAGTAGATGATGGCGAATCTGGGGCCATGATCTATTGGACAATGGCAGTGAGGCGAGGGAGCTGGGCGAAGGCGGAGCGACTGAGCGATGGAGGAGGCAGGCGGGCGCGTCCCCCTCGGCTTGACAGCCGCCAGTGGTGTTAGGCAGGCCATGGTGCGTGGCGGCCACGCGGCGGCTAGGAGCTGCGGCCGTTCGGCCACTATGCCGGTCTGAAATTTTCGTTTCAGGCTGCTACAGTGCTGACTATCCAAGCTACTTTGGAAACCAATATCTCCCAAACTATGACGATCTGGTTCATGGTGTAGTTTACAAAGTTGGAGATCTAAGTGAGGGCTACAACTTTGTAAATTGGAGCTTGAGCTTGTTCGGCCTGGTTAGTGAGATACAAAGCTCCAAGCATCGATGCATGAAACTGGAATTTCAGTTTATACTTAGAAATGTTCTAAGTCTCCAAACTATCCCCAAAACTGACTTGTGGGCCCTTTTTGAGCATGTTATGCACATTTTCATGAGATGGTCATAAAACAACTTTTGTTCCTTATGAAATTTCCTACAACTTTGCTTTAGGGTGCATAGTCATGCAAACACTCCAAGCTATACTTTTTAAATAGTCAAACAAAAGAGGTCTATAGGTCAACAATTCAAAGTAGCACTTAGAAGCATAATTAGGGCTAATGACCTTCATGAACATTGTTCCTAATGACATTCTAAGTGTAGTGAAGTTGTTTAGGAAGACAATTAACACTTGCTAGCATAGATCATACATAAGTATACACATATACTAGCATAACTAAGCAAAACAAAGCTATACCAAGCATGAGATGATAGCATTCACCATGATATGATGCTTATGAATGAGATGATGATGCACATGCTCATGTGATGCAAGTGTTTTAGTGCAACCATAACACTGAGGTGTTATAATATTCTCCATGCACTTACGGATTATTCTATGTGCATTAATTTATAACAACAAGAATTTTTGGCGTCGTTGCTAGGGAAACGGTTGTTGGCAGTCCTTAACTCATTTTCTTACCCCACCAACATTTGTATGGAATTCACCCAAAACAACATAGATAGGGGATTTAAGCTAACCATTTCCATGGTTTTGGTGGATTCACTTGCTTTGCAGGATATACATGGAAACACACCATAAATGGGCCAAATGAGTAGAAGAAATGTAAAACTACATTCAGCCTAAAGCAAAACAAGAAAAGAATAGAAAGAAGCCCATTTAGGTGATCAAATTTGGGCTAACCCACATCACCACCAATGCCCAAGTCCAGAAAGCAAACCACCAGCACGAGGGTGGAGCAGCTGGGCTAGCCTAGGCGTGGTCGTGCCTAGGGCGCGCCCGTGCCCCACTACTACCAAGTGGGCCCTCCTTGCTCTAGTCGGTTCCACCAATAGGGTGGAGGGCAATGCGGTGGTGTATTCAGGGAATATTCCCTAGGAACCTACTATCCACCTCCTATATAAGGAGGGGTTCACCTCACTCTCACATACAACAAGATACATTTGAGCAAGAGAAGAAAGGCTCCAATCCACTAGCTTCTAACTAGGTTAGAATAGGGAGTGAGTAAGGGAAGAGTTGGGGAAAGAGCGGAGTTCGGTCCTTCTACTCCTTGTACTCGGTTCACCTTGTACACCGGGACGACAGAGTGCCAAACCTGTCAGCTCCCTCCACGCTTGTACCTCAATGTTCGTCTTACCGCTTGGGGTAAGAAGTTCGTGTTATTCTATTGGTTTGATTTCCTTAAGCAAGTTATCATTATCGTTATATTCTTATGGGTTCGTCGTTCGTCCCTATGGTGGAGGTTCTAGTAGAGGACTCCTGATAAAGATAGAAGTTCCTGGCCAACGCAAGAACCATAACTGATAGTGTAGGTGTGGTGTCTACACTATAAGTTACCTTCGTTTGCCTCATTCCCCAAGGTTGAGCGGTAGGCAGCAGGTGGTGATAGCCTTGTCTGTCCTTTGTAATCCTCCTTGTTTGGGTTTGGCATAGAACTATAGGCCAGCATTGCCTGGCAGACTAGGTGATCTTTGGTGCCCAAAATAAGATTATAATAGTAACATTAGCTTCAGTTAAGGAATCTAACTCTAGAAAACCTCACTACCCAAGTTATCCTTCTCTTGTTCCTAGGGAGAACTATCTTTAGAGGCTTCCTACACTACCATTCCTCAAGAAAATATGATACCCTGCTTACCACCAGGTCAAGTGCTACAACGGTCTTTTCGTACGCTTATAGATTTATCTGCTTTTGTTAAGAAGCACCAAAACAGTTGCTGAGTTGACTTCGAGTCTAGCCTATCCTTGTATTATACTTTTATCTTTTTTATTTTTTTTTATTCTGTTTACCATGGATCTAGAATCCACACCCATCTACCAATACGCTGCACCCACGGGCACGAGCCTTCGGTCAAAAGAGTCCTCAAAGCCCATCCTAACCCCTGTCTATGAGCTACGCCCGTGTCTAGTTAAAATGGTTTAGGCACAATCCTTTTTGGGCGAAGATAATGAAAACCCCTATTCCCACCTAAATGAGTTTGAACAAACATGTGCATGCCTACGCATAGCAGGCATGTCAGATGAAACCGTACGTTGGAAGCTTTTTCCCTTCTCTTTGACGAGAAAAGCTAAACATTGGTATAACCTCACCATAGGGAGTACACAAGGAGATTGGAGAGCCTTATGTTCTAGCTTTTGCTTGTAATTCTTTCACATCTCTAGGGTAGTCAAACTTCGTGCAAAGGTTCTAACTTTTAGACAAAAGAAGAAAGAATCTCTTGGCAAGGCTTGGGAACGCTTAATCTTATCAATACTAGCCCAGACCTTGCCATTCAAGACCCCATTCTTCTTCAACACTTTTATATGGGTCTTGATAGGAAATCCTCAACTCTTCTAAAAATAGCCTCGAGAGCCTCGTTCTTGCATGTCTCCGCAACTGAGGGGAGAAGCATTCTTACCAAAATTCTAGATGACATCCCTGAGGAAGTAGAAGAAGAGCCATTGGAGGAAGAATCTCTGATAGCTAAACCCAAACCTTTACCAGACCCATTACCAACTTCAGCTATCCCAAATCCTAAACCACCGAAAAAGGAGGAAACTCTAATTTTGGATTTTATGCTCAAATTCGAGGATGAACTTTTTGATAAATATGGAAATACCTCGAATTATGATACCATGAGGAGACCCCAGAAGTCTAAGGAATCCTCTAGTGAAGAACCTTTAGATCATTTTGAGGAAGTTTTCCTTAAATAGACCACAAAAGAGCTAATGTCTGTTATTAGCAATGAATGGCTAGAAGAATCAGAGCTTTCCTCTGACATGATTCCTTTAGATTCACCTTCTATATCCATTCATTGCCAAATTAACAAAGCTCCTTTCGATGCTCTTTACAATTTAGTTATGGGAATTAATATCATGTCTGCTTCTTTTTCTCTTGATTTATTGGAACACATGCCATTAACCCCCATAATAAAGTTATTGAAAAGTCTTCTGGAACACATTCTCCCAAGTTTGGAGATTTTGTATGTCCTCTCTATCCATGTCAACGGGACTAGAGTTCATTTAAGCTTCTATATCTTTGATGTTATGGAGTTTGACCTGTTGATAGGGCAACCAATAGGAAGACTTATCCAAGAAGGACAAACGGGGAAGTTAAATATAAGACTTGGGAAAAACTTTAAACTTTATATACCTATTACTCATTCCCTAAATGCTGGGAGTGAGCCAATTCTCAAGGAAGACCCAATGGAAGAGGTTAAGGTTGCATCTCTTGAATTTTTGATCGAACCCAATCTTGAAGATGATGCCTAGTTCTTCATCAAGGAAGAAGATCCTATGGATTCTGACCATCTAGATGAATTCCTAGAACCACCTAAGCCCACCATTAAGCTTAAACCCCTACCTTCTAGTCTTAGATATGTTTTTCTTAATAATGACCAAGATTCTCCAGTGATCATAAGTGATAAACTCTCTTAGAAAGAATCCTTGCCCTTGCTAACTGTCTTAGAAAAGCATCGTTTTGCATTTGGCTATTCACTCCTAGACCTTAAGGGAATTAGTCTTGCTCTTTACACCCATCGCATCCCTATAGATCCTAACTCTATACCTTCTAGGGAGCCCTAGTGTAGGCTTAATAATGTGATGAGAGAGGTTGTTAAGAAGGTCTTAAAACTTTTTCACGCTGGGATTATTTATCCTGTGCCACATAGTGAGTGGGTTAGCCCTGTTCAAGTTGTGCCTAAAAAGGGAGGCATGACTGTTGTTAAAAATAAAAAGAATGAATTAATCCCCCAAAGAACCATCACTAGATGGCGGATATGCATAGATTATTGAAAGCCTAACAAGGCAACAAAGAAAGATCACTTTCTGTTGCCCTTCATTGATGAAATGTTGGAGCGACTGGCGAACCACACTTTCTTTTGTTTTCTTGATGGGTATTCTAGTTATCACCAGATTCTGATCCATCTAGATGACCAAAGCAAAACCACCTTTACATGTCCATATGGAACTTATGCTTATTGTAGAATATCTTTTGGATTATGTAATGCTTCAGCTTCTTTTCAAAGATGCATGATGTCTATATTATCTGATATGATTGAAAAATCATGAAAGTTTTCATGGATGGCTTTTCTTTTTATGGAAAAACTTTTGATGATTGTTTTGAAAATATAGACAAGGTTTTGCAAAGATGTGAAGAAAAGCACTTAGTCCTTAATTGGAAAAAATGTCATTTTATGGTGAGAGAAGGAATAGTGCTTGGACACTTGGTGTCTGTTGGTATTTATTAACACACACAAAAAATTCTGCAAGCACACGGATACAGTTATAGCTTTTACACAGGAGTATTCCATAGTATCGTATTTATCCACAGGGAAAGAATGGTTAAAGAACTTGATAATTTACCATCACATATCTACTAACTTAATACACCCACTAGACTAAAGTAAGTGTGAGTGATAAATGATAAGAGTTATGCACAATGACACACACATAGGAGGATTCCATGATAAAGGAGTAGTTTAGCTAAATCGAGAGAACAAGAGGAGAGTTCAAGGTTCCTATATACTTGTCTATTACTTTGGTTCTATGATAATAGAAGCATAGGTAGATATAGCAATCACACAATAGCACTTTGGGACATCAGAACTCTAGCCAGAGAGAGGGATGAGAAAAGGGCTAGGAAGCTTTGACTATGGTCCTACAAACATCAACCTACACGTGGTGGACTACGTTGGCCATCAGGACTGTCACCACCTGGGCTACCACAACTATCCATGAGGTTGAGTGCAATCTTAGGTAACCTCTAGTCTAGACACCATGTCTACACCATTGATTACTACTCTAGTCACAATCAATAACTAAAGCACTTAATGCGAGCGGAGATCCCATGCCAAGGTATAACAACTATACTAACCAATCACATGAAAGGCATAAAAGTAGATAGAGAAGATAAATATGTTAAATCATATGTCTTGCAAAGATAAGATACAAAGACATACCAAACCTCTGAAGAATTCTCCAAACCCTGAGCGTAGCTCGACTCTCCCTAACTCTCAACTAGAACTAATATACTACATTGGAGAGAGTTTGATCCTTCAATAGGACACCTCTCAATCCATGCCCTGATCCTCCTAGTGAGGTCTTGATCCCAAGAGATGAATATGAATTAGGGTTTTAGGGATGATCCCTGGGGAGGGGGGCAGGGCCTAGTTATATAGCTCTAGGGGAGCAACATGAGCCCTTGGATCAAACCGACTTAAGGAACGGCGTAGATGCAACCTAAGAGGCGGTGGAAAACCAACGTACGAAGGAGAGGTCAACATGTGGGACCCACATATCGGTCGGTATGGGTGTAGGACCGACTGGTCCCACCTGTTAGCCCTTCGGGGTCTACTTCGGTGTGATGTCCTCTAGAGTCCTCTAGAACCTTCCTATGTAGGTTTCATCGTAGATTTGATATCTTTTTATTCTAGACTCCAAATATAGCAATTGACATATCTGTTTCGATCAGTGTGATGAGCTCTTGGCAATTTTGTACTCCAATTCTTAATTTGTGATACTTTTATTTGGTAGAATTCCATCATTTCTTTTTTGATGATTAGGTCCTCCTTGGCGGTTTTCTAGATATACCCTGCTAAAAACAAAGATTCACCAAAACTCATACAATTTATTAATTTAAACCCCCTAAACCTTTATTGGTGAATAAATTTATGACCTTATCCATGTTTAGTTGACGGTTTAAATTGGTTGTTAACTACCGTCAACAACTCCCCCAAGCTTAACCTTTGCTAGTCCCTTAGCAAAACTAAACTCAATAATGGATCAGGAGTTGCCACAATGTTTTCACGCCTCAAAAGTACACAGGTGTTCAATCAAAAATTCTCCTCTGAATTAGAATAAACTAATCTAACTTTCAAAACTTACTCATATTACCTTTAACTATGGGGCTTCTCAGCCTTCACTTAGGTCTCGAGCAATTGAAAGACAAAATGATCAAGTCAAGCACTATGTCTCAAGTTCTTTGTTTAACCATTGTTTTAGAGTTTTTATAGGTTTTCAAAATAAAGCTCAGAGATTCCATTGTATGACACTCTTAAGTCTCTCAATATATGTGGTATTTAGGAATCCTCACCAAGGCAATCATGATATTATGCCTTTTTTCTCTTCCAACCACTAAAGCTTATGTAGAGTTCATAAGTAGGGACAAAGCTAGAGCATACTTGCAATGCATATATTGTAAAGTCAAACAATGGATCCAAAGAGAGTTAAGTCATACAATCAAATCAAGATGTGCACGTGTGTGGATGTATGGTGGATATATATGGTAGCTAACCTAATTCTACTTTGCTCCTTGAAAACACATCTCTCTTTTGAAACTTGAAAACATTTGCTAGAGAACAGGGGCTACCTTATTCATCTCTTTTTTAGGCGGGCATCTAAGTACCCATTGTTTTAAATATTTTGGATACTCATCCATTTTTTCTCAACTCTTCTTTTTTCCTTCTTTTTTTATGAATAACTTTTGCATAGCCCCTTATCTCTTTTCTGCAACAAAACAATGAGAGATGGCACAAGAACTTGGAGCATTTATTTGGTGGATTGATACCTAAAAGGCATATTTTTGGGTTCACTTCTAGTGTAGGAGTAGAATATTTTTGGGTAGATCTAAATAGAAAGCATGTTTTTATGCCTACCCCCAGTGCAGGAGTAGTGCATATGTGGGTGGTGTGTACGTGATCTTGATTTTAAGAGCATGGCAAATCTCTCATAAGGGTCAACAAAGCTTGACAAAACTCAATGCAAAAGCAAGCAGCATATATGTGGAAGTTTTCCTAGCCTAAATAACATGTATGGCTCTAGTGGGAATTCAAGCTTTGTCATACAAGGAACTCATCATGTAGAATTTTTATGTTTTTCAAAAGATAAATCTCCAGAACATTAGTGTCACTAGGAACAAGATAAATAGCAGCTCAGACCTATTCATATCATATCCATCAATTACCTAGACTTAGATCAGACATATGCTATCCACGAGTTTCATGTTCAAAGTAAATCTTTATCTTTAGAGTCCTTTTTATTTTATTCATCATTTCCATTTAAGAGATTATCTTTAGAGTCCTTTTTATTTTATCCAACTCCTAAAACTAGAAAACTAGACACATACCTTTTATTTTGTTTTCATAATTTAAGATCACACCTATTATATATATAGCTAAGATAAATTTTTATTTTGTTTTAGTTCATTATGCATCTTTTTATGACTCTAACAAATAGAAAACTCAAAAATAGTAAAGCTAAAAATAGGAAAGAAATACTTAGCTAGATACATAGGGGATGCTCCTCCCCCAAGCTAGATATTGTCATGGTCTTTCTTATCCGTCCAGAAGTTGTGTTCCTCGCGTAGTGGGTGTAGCAGCGGTTCAGAAGAAAGTACTTCAGAAGATGATGTTACTCTTGATCATCCTACAAAATACTCCAACAAGAACATCAAAACTCATGGCACATATTAGGATAAGAAGTTAGTGGTCAGCCATTCATAGATTTGTTGTCCTTGGAGGTTTAGAAAGATTTTCTAATTGACAAAGTTCTAGCAGGATGTCTATTAATATATTTTTTGGGTTTTCTTATTTATATAATCTAGAAAGAAAATATGCATAGAGAGAATATGTATGCAAGCTATATATTTTTTATGCCACCACAGTGAATATTCCCTTGGGCTTTTACACATCGAGAAAATGCTTCACATGGGGCTTTAGTTTTTTATGATGCAATAATGTACTGCAGTAATGAAAATTTTTTATTTTTCTTTCTAAATGCAATGCTAATACAGAAAAGTAAATATGCTAATGTGAAAAATAATTCATGCAATGCTAAAAAGTAAATATGGATAACTACCGATGTTACCTCACTGCTAGGGTTTGGATTTTTAAGTTCTCTAGACAGGACTCGGCTGGAGAAGAGTGCTTTACCTTTCGGGTGCATCATCTGGTCTCAGCGATGGAGACCCAAATGGCTGCCTATCTTGTGACGGTGTCTCTGATGATGATGTTACCTTCTTTTGTCAAACCTGTATTGGTTTTGAGTTTTGATTTTTGGCTTAGCAGGTTCAGAACCCTCACTTGTAGAAATTGGGGAATCAATGACTCTCCCACACTCTGCATGAAATGTGTATTGCTTATACAGATAAGGTAGAGATCAAGTGCATCGGCTCTGTTGGTGGGAAAACACCAACATAACCTAAACTTTTCTTATTCTTCTCTAACCTTAGGCACATTGAACAAGATCAAGCTGAGGTTATATGTTTTGTTCATTTATACTATGGGTGGTAAGATCATAAGATTACACTTGAATGTAGCATTTAAGTCCATTTGACAGAAAGGATTGAGTTGCTTAACCTATGAAAGGATTGTCTATCTCTATATTATGTATCAAACTTTGCATGATTATGACTATCATCTTCTAGAGATAAGATGTGCAACATTTTATCTGATTTGGTTAAGACCAAGATCAAGAAAGTGGTGCTATGAACAAACTTAAGAAACAATACATGTTGAGTTAATCAGGTTTGATCAGGTAAAACTTTAACATTGGAGCGTGATGGTTGTTGGCGGTCCTTAACTCAGATCTTACACTGCCAACATTTGTATAAAATTCACCAAAAACAAGATAGATAGGGATTTTGAGCTAACCATTTCCATAGTTTTGGTGAATTCACTTGTTTTGCAGAGCGTACATGAAAACACACCTAAAAGGGGGCCAAAAGTGGAGAAAAGGATTAAAAGAAACACAAACTCATTTTGGCCCATAGCAAAACAAGAAGGAAAGAAGCCAAGAAATCCTACACAACCGGGCAAGCCCACACTGCAGGTGAGGCCCAAGCCTAGCCAGAAGAACACAGGCCAAAGGCGGTGGCAAGGGGTGGCACCCTAGGCATAGGTGCGCCTAGGGCACGGCCGTGCCCCTGCCTCTGCCGCCCAGTCCCACCTGCAGCGTGTTGGTTCATTAACTCTAGTAGAGGGCGGTGTGGTGGTGGATCCAGGGAATATTCCCCTAGAACCGACCATCCACATCCTATATAAGGAGGGGTTCACCCCACTCTACACAAAAAAGATACACTAGAGCAAGTGAAGAAAAAAGCTCCAATCCACTAGCTTCTAGCTAGGTTAGAATAGGGAGTGAGTGAGGGAAGAGTTGGAGAAAGAGCGGAGGTCAATTCCTCTACTCGTTGTACTCGGTTCGCCTTGTACACCAGGAGGATGGAGTGCCGGACTTGTCGGCTCCCTCCATGCTTGTACCTCGACATTCATCTTACCACTTGGGGTAAGAAGTTTGTGTTATTCTAATGGTTTGATTTTCTTAAGCAATTTATCGTTATCGTTATATTCTTGTGGGTTCGTCATCTGTCCCATGGCAGATATTCTAGTAGAGGACTCCTGATAAAGACAGAAGTTCTTGGCTAATGCTAGAACCATAACTGATAATGTAGGTGTGGTGTCTAAACTATAAGTTACCTTCATTTTCCTGGTTCCCCATGGTTGAGGGGTAGGCAACAGGTGGTGATAGCCATGTCCATCCTTTGTCATCACACATGTTTGGGTTCCGTGTAGAGCTATAGGCCAGTATCTCTTGGCATACAAGGTGATCTCCGGTGCCTGAAATAAGATTATAAAAGTAACATTGGCTTGACTTAAGGAAACTACCCCTAGAAAACCTCACTACCCAAGTTATCCTTCTCTTGTTCATAGGGAGAATTATCTTTAGAGACTTCTTACACTACCGTTCCTTGAGAAAATACAATACCCTGCTTACCTCTAGGTGAAGTGCTACAATGTTCTTTCCGTGTGCTTGTGGATTTATCTCCTTTTGCTAAGAAGCACAACCAAGCATTTTTGGCGCCGTTGCCGGGGAACGTTGTCATAGTTATCTCTGAACCTAGTTCGCCTGTGTATCCCTTTATTTTATCCTTTCTTTTATTTTTACATTTTTTCTCCTATGGAGCAACCCATAATTCAAAACCTTTCTGCTCCTAAGGATGAGCTCGTTGAACCACCAAAATTCTTGAACCCAATCATAGCTTCTAGTTATGAGCTCCGCCCAGGCTTTATAGCCATGGTTCGGGACCAAGCCTTTTTAGGTTTGGATTATGAAAACCCATATCATCACCTATGGGAGTTTGAGCAGCTCTGTGCTTTCCTAATCATCTCAGGCATGTCACAAGAAACTTTGCATTGGAAATTGTTTCCCTTTTCCTTAGACGGAAGAGCGAGACAATGGTACGACCATAATGTAGGAAAGGTAAATAGAGATTGGGAAGAACTAAGGAATAGATTTTGTCTCACGTTCTGGCCTATATCTCAAATTGCTGTCCTACAACAAGAGATACTCAACTTCCAACAAAAATATAAAGAAACCATAGGTGCAGCTTGGGACCATTTTTCAATCCTATCTAGATCCGGCCCAAACTTGTCTATACCAAACCATGTGATGTTGCAACATTTCTAGTTAGGTCTTAGCAAAGAGTCTACCCTGCAGCTCTATATAGCCACCGGAGGGTCATTGATGAGGACATCACTCCTTTAGATCCACACAATGATCCTCTGCTAGACATTCAAGGTCCAATCACAAGAGCTCGCATGCGATAATTAAATTTAGAGGTGAGCTCGTTTCTAAGTAACTTTTATATGAATTTGAGAATAGATTACTACCTAATGATTATGTTGTGCTTAAGAACCAAGGAGAGGATCAGGAGACACATAGAGGAGGGCTTGGAGGCATGGAGGGCTAGCAAGGGTGCCCGAGTAAAGATGGAGGCCCAAACCAAGTCGACTTCGAGTCCGTTTTGGAGTCCATAAGCAGTTTGTATTAAACTGGTCACCCAGGTCACATACGGGCTCGGATTTGGACGTTTTAGATATGTGCGAAAAGCTAACGAGAAGACCTTTCCAATGGTTCTTGTTGGAGGCCCAAATTCATCTGGAGCCTTTAGGAATCGTCGGAACAAGTCAATGTCCAGAATATGTGCCAGCGCTATGACATCGTATTTTGGTCTTTGGGCCTTGTATTGAGATGGAACCCATTAGGGGTGCATCCAAAGGGTCTTGCATGACCCTAGACTCCATAAATTAGTAGCTGCCACCCAAGTTAGGGTTTGAGCTTTGCTTAGATTATTCTGTTTATAACAGTTTTGTGATCATCGGTTTGTGAGACCCTAACTTCGTGAGATTAATCATTCATCTGCAATTTGGTTGCAATCTTTCTTGTTCTTGCTTGTGTTCTTTGATTTACAGGCAAAGATTAGCCTTATTGGTGAGGTCGACCATGCACCGCCAGTCGATAACTAGAGGAGACGTGGTGCTGCGATTGCGGGGTTCAGGACGTGTTGCTTGGAAGCCGTATCGACTTGTAACATGACTCCACCAAATCGATAGTTACCAAAACCTTTTGAAAGATCAGGAACCTAGTTTAAGGTATACCACTAGGTTCGCATCTATCCCCTAGTTTCGAGTGTTTCGTCTTCGTCCCATAGTCCAGTGTCATA
Organism: Saccharum hybrid cultivar R570; assembly: GCA_038087645.1. NCBI lineage: Eukaryota > Viridiplantae > Streptophyta > Magnoliopsida > Poales > Poaceae > Saccharum > Saccharum hybrid cultivar. Next base: position 322,424 of record JAQSUU010000173.1, read on the forward strand.
CTCATTTTTCCTGCCCTAGAACCTTCCGCGCCATAGCCTTTGCATATTTCAGTTTCAGAGTCCGTCGTGTTGAGTTTGTGTCCTGGTAGAGGTCTTGTTGCTAGTTAGGTCATGTTAGAGTCTAGTTCGTGTGTTTTCCCCATTGTTTCCATCAGATCCTTTATGTCGTGACCAATTTTTGCGTGTATTGTTCCCGTACTGCCCTCTAATTCGGAGTCAATTCTCAAACTGGTCATAGTTTTCACATACGAACTTTGATTTTGACATTCCAAATATCAAAATCGATCAGAAAAAAAATTTGGATCCGTTCATCCATGGCCTTGCTGGGGTCGGAAAAATTTATTTTGGCCAAAAACTGGTCACAAGATCCTCTTTTCGTGGTCACAAGCTTTTTGTCAACTTTGAGCACGACTTCTGAATTTTCCACAGGCCATGCCTTTCACTTGTTTAAGCTCATATTTTCTGTGGCCACTTGTTTTGTGCTCCTAAGTAAAAAAATATCAAAAAAATTAAAATAAAAAGTCAAATAATACCAAAAAAATAACGACAGCTCAAAAATAGAGAAAAAAGAGACGGGCAAAAGTGGAACAATATCTAAAAGAGCACATAGAGAAGGCCAAAGTGAGTTGTGTTAGCATGTGCTAACTGGTTCTTTGTTCGTGTTGCTCTTGCTATCCACCATACGTGTTTGTCACACAACTGGTACCTTGCTATCCACCATACTTGTTTATTACACACCTGGCACTTAGAACATTTTAGACCAGCAACAAGAACAAGTACTTTGGACTATAATTCAGCATTACTTTCTGTTACTGACTTTTGTGCCAAATATACATATTATTCTTTGTGTGCTTTCCAAGCTCCACATATTACTTCTAGACATCATAAGTTTTGACCCTGTAATCATGGACTATGCCTTCCAGGTATCCTTTGCCTTGCTGGTAAGAACCTTATAAGAGCTTGATAAGGTGTTTCCTTTTGCTGTGATCTTGAGAGGCAGCACCACTCCACCTGCATGGTAGGATTATTAGGGATAACCTTCACTGTTTGTTGCTATGTTTTGTGTCTACAATGGCAGGTGACGATGAAGATAAGACGCCCAAAGACTTCAAGGAGTGTGTCAGCCAAGAGCAACTACAATCTATTATAGAAAATGCTCAGAAGGATATGAGCGAGGCAATCGCCAAGGTTGTAACCGACGTTCTCATTGACCTCAAGCTCGGTAACACTCTTGAGAGATTAGACAAAAGAGTGTCCACGCTAACCGACAGGATAGCTGCATTGGAAAACCGTATAGCACCCGATGAAGATGTGAACGACGAGGACGAGGTGTATGATGCCGATGGTAATGTTGATCGAGTAGCGACAATGAGAAACAGATTATGTCATCGTCTTCACACAAACACCACAGGTATGGGTGGCGCTCAACACTTCAACCGCCATCAAGGTAATCGTAATCGTGCTCCCAATGATCCTTATGCTAAGGTTAAATTTACCATACCTTCTTTTTTAGGACAATATTAAGCTGAGGGATACCTTGATTGGAAGATGACACTAGAGCAAAAATTTAGTGCCCACCTTGTGCCTAAGCAGCATAGAGTTAGACAAGCCACTAGTGAATTTAAAGATTTTTCTATCATTTGGTGGACTGGTTTAATTGCAGAGGGTGCTGCACATAGTACTTGGGAAGAACTTAAGGTCTCTATGCATGATAGATTTGTGCCACCATCTTATCATAGAGACCTACATAAGAAACTGATGCACTTAGAACACGGAGACAAATTTGTGCAGGATTATTATAGAGAGCTTCACAAGGGTTTGATGCGTTGTAGCATAGTGGAGGGATCCAAGGATTCTATTGTTCATTTTTATTCGGGTTTGAGGCATGACATTTAGGACATAGTTGATTATAAGGACTTTAACACTGTCAACCAGTTGTTTCAGTTTGCCATGCTTGCAGAGAAGGAGTTGCAGGGGCATGATTTGCAGGGCAAGAGCAAGGTTGGCACCGCATACACGCCGCACACGGTGTCATCTTTGGGGCTTCCCAAGGCATCCTCCTTTCGGGCGCCCCCACCAGCGAGCAAGCGAATAGCAGCTTCTGGAGTTCCTGCGGCCCCAAAAACGCCTTTTTCACGACTTTTAGGTTCAAGTAATTCTTTGCAAGAACCATCGAAGAGTGCCTCCGTTGTTGCTTCGACAGGATGCACTTCTGCCATTCAGTGCCACCACTGCCATAGATTTGGGCATATGCAGAAGGAATGCCCAAGTCAGCGAGCATACATTGCTACAGAAGATGGATACATCAGCACCTCTGACATTGAAGATGATGAGGATGAAGAACAAACTATTTAGGGGGACGCCGATGTCTTTGGTAGCGAAGACACATCAGCCTACATGAGCATTATTGTACAGCGAGTGCTCAACACACAGGTACAACAACCTGAGAAGTTGCAATGCCATAATTTGTTCTAGATTTTCTTCGTTATCAACAATCGGCGAGCACGTGTCATCATTGATGGAGGTAGCTGCAATAATTTGGTGAGTTTAGATTTGGTCAAGAAGCTTGGCTTAACCACATGCCCACATCCCCATCCATACCATATTTAGTGGTTTAATGATGCTGCAAAAGCTAAGGTAACACAAACATGTAGAGTCTCTTTTTCCATTGGCTCCTATGTTGATTCTGTTGATTGTGATGTAGTACCTATGGAAGCTTGTTCACTGTTATTGGGTCATCCTTGGGAATTTGATAATGATGCTATACACCATGGTAGAAGTAATACATATACTTTTGTGCATAAAGGAAAGAAAATTACCTTGGTTCCTATGACCCTGGCTGAAATTGTACAAGCTAATAAAGACCGAGCTGCTAGTTTGCATGATGTTAAATCTAAAAATCAGTAAGTTGCTAATTCAGTTTACCCACCTAAAAAGGATAAGTCAGCACCTAATTCTAAGGCCTAGAGAATTAAATTGAAGTGTGATGTTATGCTTGCAACAAAAAGTGACCTTGCTGAAATTTCTGATGATGATATTTGCTATACTTTGGTTTGCAAACGAGCTTTGTTTTCGCTTAATGATGTTCTTAGCTTGATACCTCCTGCTGCCACTAACCTTTTGCAGGAGTATGAGGATGTTTTTCTAGCCAAGATACCCCTGGGCTGCCACCTATGACAGGGATAGAGCATCAAATTGATTTGATCTCGGGAGCAACATTGCCAAACCGTGCTGCTTATCGAACCAACCCCGAGGAGACTAAGGAAATTCAGCGACAAGTCCAAGAGCTTTTGGACCGTGGGTACGTACATGAAAGCCTTAGTCCTTATGTCGTCCTATGATTTTGGTTCCTAAGAAAGATGGTTCTTGGCAAATGTGTGTTGATTGTAGATCCATTAATAATATTACAATTCGATATCGTCATCCTATTCCTAGGCTTGATGACATGCTTGATGAGTTGTGTGGCTCTATAATTTTCACAAAGATTGACTTACGTAGTGGCTACCACCAAATTAGAATGAAACTTGGAGATGAATGGAAAACAACTTTCAAAACCAAATTCGGGTTGTATGAGTGGTTAGTCATGCCTTTTCATTTGACTAATGCACCAAGTACTTTCATGCGCTTAATGAATGAGGTTTTAAGAGTTTTCATTGGTCGATTTGTGGTAGTTTACTTTGATGATATCTTGATTTATAGCAAGTCTTTGGATGAACATATGGATCACTTATGTGCTGTCTTTAATGCTTTACGCGATGCATGTTTACTTGGTAACCTTGAGAAGTGCATCTTTTGCACGGATTGAGTCTCTTTTCTGGGTTATGTTGTTACTTCATAGGGAATTGAGGTGGATGAAATGAAAATTGAAGCCATAAAGAGCTGGTCGGTTCCCCAATACATCACACAGGTGAGGAGTTTTCTTGGTCTTGTAGGATTTTATCACCGCTTTGTCAAGGATTTTAGCACCATTGCTACCCCTTTACATGAGTTGACGAAGAAAGGTGTGGTGTTTTGTTGGGGTAAGGCACAAGAGGAGTCCTTTGACACTTTGAAGGACAAGCTTACACATGCACCATTGCTACAACTTCTAAACTTTGGTAAGACATTTGAGCTAGAATGTGATGCTAGTGGAGTTGGCATTGGAGGTGTTTTGATGCAAGATGGTAAGCCCATTGCATACTTTAGTGAAAAATTGCATGGCCCTATTTTGAATTACTCTACGTATGATAAGGAATTGTATGCACTTGTATGTTCTTTAGAGTCGTGGCATCATTATTTGTGGCCTAAAGAATTTGTTATTCATTCGGATCATGAATCGCTTAAGTGGGTTGAATTTATTGAATCTTTTCCTTATGTTATCAAACACAAGAAAGGAAAGGATAATGTGATTGCTGATGCTTTGTCTAGGTGATATACTTTGTTGTTCCAACTTGATTGTCGAATTTTTGGACTTGAATCAATAAAAGAACAATATGCGCTTGATCCTGATTTTAAAGATGTGTTGCTGAGTTGTAAAGAGGGATGTACATGAAACAAGTTTGTGATCAATGATGGATTTGTGTTTCAAGCTAACCATCTATGCATTCCAATTGGTTCCGTTCGTCATTTGTTGATGTAGAAAGCGCATGGAGGAGGGTTGATGGGACATTTTGGTGCTAAGAAGACAGAGGATGTTTTGGCCACATTTCTATTGGCCAAAGATGTAGAGAGATGTTGAGCGGTACATGGCATGCTGCACCACTTGTCAAAAAGCAAAGTCTCACTTGAATCCACATGGTTTGTATATGCCTCTTCCTATTGCTTCTATTCCTTAGGCAGATATTTCGATGGATTTTGTGTTGGACTTCTTCCTAACACTACGAGCAGATTAGAAGTATTGGATTGCCTAAGACTAAGAGGGGGAGGTATAGCATTTTTGTTGTGGTGGATCGATTTTCTAAGATGGCACACTTTATACCATGTCATAAAAGTGATGATGTTGTTCATATTGCTGACCTCTTTTTCAAAGAGATTGTTCGTTTGCATGGTATGCCTTCTATTGTTTTAGATCGTGACGCTAAGTTTTTGAGTCACTTTTGGCGCACTCTATGGAATAAGTTGGGTACAAAACTATTGTTTTCTACAACTTGTCACCCACAAACCGATGGACAAATGGAGGTAGTGAACCGCACTTTGGGTGCCATGTTGAGAGCTATTTTGAAGAAAAATTGGAAGATGTGGGAAGAATGTTTGCCTCATGTGGAGTTTGCTTACAATCGGGCAACACATTCTACCACCAAGGTAAGTCCTTTTCAGGTAGTGTATGGTTTTAACCCTCACGCTCCTATTGATCTTTTGCATTTACCTGCCACTAAGAGAACACGTAGTGATGCTAGGGAGCGTGTTGATTTCATTCGTAAGTTGCACGAAACAACAAAAGCAAATATTGAAAGAATGAATGAAAAGTATAGAATTGCTGGTAGTAAAGGTAGAAAAGAAATTAAACTTGAACCGGGTGATTTGGTTTGGTTACATTTGAGAAAAGATAGATTTACTGAGCTGCGTAAGTCTAAATTAATGCCAAGAGCAACTGGTCCTTATAAGATAATTATGAAAATAAATGATAATGCCTATAAACTTGAGTTGCCACCCGAGTTCGGGGTTAATCCCCCCTTTAACATTTCAGATTTGAAGCCATACTTGGGAGGAGAAGGTGAGTTGGAGTTGAGGACGACTCCAATTCAAGAGGGGGAGAATGATGAGGACATCACTCCTTCATATCCACACAATGATCCTCTGCTGGATATTCAAGGTCCAATCACAAGAGCTCGCGCGTGACAATTAAATTTAGAGGTGAGCTTGTTCCTAAGTAACTCTTTATATGAATTTGAGAATAGATTGCTACCTAGTGATTACGTTGTACTTAGGAACTAAGAAGAGGACCAGGAGACACATAGAGGAGGGATTAGAGGCATGGAGGACTAACAAGGGCGCCCGAGTAAAGATGGAGGCCCAAACCAAGTTACTTCGAGTCCATTTCGGAGTCCAGGAGCAGTCTGCATTAAACTGGTCATCCAGGTCGCATATGGGCTCGGATTTGGACGTTATAGATATGTACAGAAAGCTAACAAGAAGACCTTTCCAATGGTTCTTGTTGGAGGCCCAAATTCATCCGGAGTTGTCAGGAATCGTCAGAACTAGTTGACATCTAGAATCTGTGCCGGCGCTGTGACGTCGTATTTTGGTCTTTTGGCCTTGTCTTGAGTTGGAATCCATTAGGGGTGCATCTAGGGGGTCTTGCATGACCCTAGACTCCATAAATTAGTAGCCGCCGCCTAAGTTAGGGTTTGGGTTTTGTTTAGATTATTCTGTTTACAATAGTTTCACCGTTGTCGGTTTGTGAGACCCATTCATCTGCAATTTGGTTGCAATCTTTTTTGTTCTTGCTTGTGTTCTTCGATTCGCATGCAAGGATTAGCCTTCTTGGCGAGGTCGGTCGTGCTCCGCCGGTCGACTTGTGACACGACTCCACCAAATCGATAGTTACCCAAACCTTTCAGAAAATCGGGAACCCTAGTGCACATTAGAGACAAAGGCATATAGGCAGCGGCTGCTCTTGACAAAAGCGATGAAACTTGTGAGGTACGCTTGCATGTCGAACCCTAGATTCGACAGGGCCATGGAAGGGCTGGATGAACTTGCTGCGCTGATAGCTGGGTTGGAGCCTGACATTGTTGGTGAAGACATTGATTTGGATGATGTGGAAGTAAGGATTTCTGCCAACCTTGCACTTATGCATAAAAAAATCTAATTCACATACATCGGCACAAATGTGTATTTTGTGTGCTGCTTGACAAAATAATTTTGTGCATATGCAGAACATTGACCCCGACACAGATCCAACAGTAGAGAGTGATGCTGCTATACACATGGATACAACAGATGTTACCATCCTGGATGCAGGCTTGGCTCCAGAACAGGTATGGTTTCTATGCATATGGAGGGTTCAACTATATGTTGTCCCATATTTTTAATGAAAAGTAGTATGTTGCAAAGTACATGCATGCTTGTATACTCCTTTGACTTGGTTTATATGCAAATGTAAATAACCATTATGTGGCTTTATATACATGCAGCTAATTGTTTTTATGCACATTGTGAGTACAGTTCTAGCATATTTATGCACTGTTGCTCTCAGTGGTTCTCCAATGGATAAAACTGGATGTTCCTCTTTCCTTGTATTATTTAGGCTACATAATAGTATGTATGCTTCTTGCCTAACCATTTTATGCATATGCAGTACATCGATCCCAAGACAGCGGGGAATGATGTTTCCATGAGCTTAGTTCGAACAGAGGGTGTCATCCTTCAGGCGGACTCTACTTCAGAACAGGTATGATTTCTATGCATAGGGGTGTGTTCAGGTTTAATTGGAAAAGGGATTGTGTATAGCAAACTAAATGCATCCTTGTATACTGCTTTGACTTGATTTTTATGCAAAAATAAATCCACATTATGTGGCTTTTGATGCATGCAGCTGGTGGATTTTATGCACATTACTAGTACAGTACCATCTTAGTGATGCACTATTGCTCTATGTAAAAAATTCCAATCCATAAAACTAGATGATCCTATTTCCTTCTATTATGTACTCTATATGTTTCAATCTTATGTGTCCATGCAATTGTTTTCCCAGTGTCATACATGTATGCATTTTTGTATTAATATGTATACAACATATATTAATTTTGAGTTCAAATCATTCGCATGTCGTGCTTGAAGTTGGTATCAGCATCAGTCTGGAACGACCAGACAAGGCGAAGCCAAAGGGGAGGACAATGGATCCAGCTGAGCTGAGAGTGTTAAAGCTAGGTGCAAGGGGCTCGAAGAAGAAGAATAGGAAATGCAAGATCTGCCACATCACAGATGGCCACAATGCATCCACATGCTTGCAGGTGGATGCTAATCAAGTGAGGCTAGCCAATCTTGCTGGAAAGAAGAGAGGGCGACCCCCTAGCTCGAAGAATCGCACCAACTTGGGAGGAGTAGGTAAGGAAGTGGACATCCAAAAGAGGAGGCGTATGGTCATGTTGGATGATGAAGATGGCAATGAAATGGTTGGCTCAGCCATGGAGGACAACCACCAGGAAGTGGGGCCTTCCCCTGCCCCAAGGAAGAGAGGGAGACCTCCAGGAGCAAAAAAACAAGTCAACCATCTCGAACATGCCTATGCTAAACTGAGTGTGATGTGAAAAAACTAGTACCAACCATGCCCTTAGTTTTGTGTTTCTGCAACATTTTGTGTTGATGCACCATCTGAACAATTAGTGTGTGGCAATGCTTTCATGTGTGGTGTTGTCAGGATGGTGCAATTTTTGTCTACATCCATTGCTATTTGATATGCAGCAAATAAATCAATATGCATTGTGCTAGTATTGTTTTATACAGCAAGTCAATTGAGTAGAGAGTGCACATATGAAATGTTCCAACAATGACTAGTGAATTGCTCAAACAATGCATAGAAATGTGCTCCAGCCATGTATATATAGTTATGAAAACAAGTCCCGCGGATAACTGCTCCAACATGTTTTAGCATTGCAGGGGGCTTACATTGACAAGAATAAAAGAATGTGAACCTTTTTTTGCATGCAATAAAAAAAATATTGTTGTCCCAAGACAACCCATACGACCTCACAGTTGGCCTAAATGTATAAAATAATATATGAACAATGCATACGGCTGAAATGTAGCAATTATAATCAATTTGGGAACATATAATTAATAAGGTAACAGTGCATACAACCCATCATACCCTACATTCTAAGAAGGGATTGTACCAGGATCGTGGCAGCGCCAACCCCAGGGAAAATGTATAGAATTTTGTACCAACGATGTGTTCAAATGTGTACTAGGTACATAACTCTCGCAACAATGTGTCACAAAAAGTGTTCTTGCAATGCATAGATGTGTGCTCTAGGAAAATTTTGTGAAAAGTTGACACACTAGTGTATAGAAATGTGACACCCTAGTGTATAGAAATTAGTTCGCTCAATGTATAGAATATATATTCCCCTGTGACCAAACCTAAAAAGGTCTTGGAATTCATTGCACATCATATCAAAAGAAAAAGAAGCATATAAAACCACTAATGACAACTGAACGACAGTTTTTGGAGTATACGCATAGAAAGAGTTCCAGGATAGTAATATAACATGCATATAAAACATTATCCTGTCATGATTGAAGCATTATGCATCAAGGCATTGTATGTATATTAACAAAGCACTCAAGTGGTTTTTTACTTTGTGCCTAGATACATTGTGCGACGCGCGTTTAGCATAAGCAACATCATAAAAATAGGTAGTCCACTAGTAACTCCACTGTTACATGCGACTATCACATGGCATCCAACAAAAAGGTCTAACTACAAAGTTCTACGTTAGATCAAGAAGAAGGACAGAGCTTCGCTATATCTTCTAGAAGTTCTTTTTGTTCATTAGCCTCATGGAAGACGATGTAATGTAGCATGTCAGCTCGTATCTGCTTAGAAGAGGCCTACAGATCATAGAGTGAAAAGCCGATAATTATTATGGATGATTGTATAGAAATTTGATTGGCCAATGATTATCAATGCCATACAGCAGTGCATATAAATCTGAATGCAGTCAGGTTGAACAGATGTTTAGAAATGTGTTGCACATTGTATAAAAATTTTCTACAGGAATGCATAAGAACACATACCGAATAAGGCCAGTTCACTTTGTCGGTGCCTACATCATAGTACTCCATATACCACATGACATAGAAATCATAGTCATTTGATCCAACCGCTTGCTTGGGTATGTCATCTACCATCTCACATTTGAAGTTGCCAAATTTAGGGATTCCTGAGTAAGGCCTTGCAATCTGAATTGCTTCACTAAGCCTACGCATCATTATCTTGCACCACTGCCCCTTATGCTTCCCATACTCGACGTTCCCTTTGTGTGTTTGTTTCCATCCATCCCCAATCAAGTTCCAAGGGTTAGGATCCAGTATATCAACCCTATGATGGATGAAGTTGATCACATAAACTGAGAAGTGACCGCCCCTCAGGAAAGGCACAATGATCTGCAAAAAGGTTCGTGGTAACCAACATTAGAAAAATGATGTAAGTAACCCCAATTATCAGTTGTTAGATGGATAGTTCTTTTCTTGGAGGAGCGGTTCAGTACTCACCTCTTTCACGCCTTTGAGATGATGTTGGTCTACAAGGAACCTATCTAGGTTGCTGATCAACTTTCATTGCTGGTATACAACCACTTTATTTCAATACGCATTGCCTTCCTGGTAGATATCCTTCTGCAAATGGCATATAAATCTGTGTCAGCATGCATAGGAACATATATGATGTAGTCCCATCACGAGAACAATGCATAGAAACACACAGTTTTGGAACCAACAAAAATGTGTATAATTGTGTACTAGGTAGACAACTGTTTCACATCTAAACTTTATGGTATGCAGCAATAAAATTCAATGCATTGTGTTGTTATTGATTTATAATGCAAGAAATGGGATTGTGTAGAAAAGTGCACAATTTGTATGGAAGTATTAAAATAATGCATAGAAGGGTGCTCTAGCCATGTAGATAATTGTTCCAAGTAATTTTGTACCAACAAAAGTATACTCTCACAAATGTACAAAATAGCTCATCATAACTTCAATGTCTAGGTAGATCCGTTCATGTGGTTTCCTCAATAGACGGTTCTTGGGTTCATCCTTTATCAAACAATGAACAAAGTATTGTACCCAGGAATCAGCAACATCTTCTCCGATGGCAAAGTATTGACGAACTTCTCCTGCCCTAGAGTTGTCAGACCCAAAATGGCAAATGATAGAGCTGCACGGAAACGAGTAAATTATGCATTGAAACCAACAGATATAAGTAATAAGCATAGATACCAACAGATATATGCATAGAAACCAATAGTTATAAGCATAGATACCAACAGATATATGCATAGAAACCAACACTTATAAGTATAGATACCAGCATAGATACCAATAGATATATGCATAGAAACCAATAGTTATAAGCATAGATACCAGTAGTTTGGTGTGTTGAAAGCTATAGACAGGAATCTTACTCTTTGAAAGACAAGTCGCTAGAGACGAGCAGATTAAACAATTCATTGGCTTTATCATAGCAGGTCTCAATGAAGCGTTGGGTATTTGGACACTGCAATGGGGCTGCATCATGGGGTTGTCGGGTGGACACTGAAGATGGCCTGGAGCCAGGAGTGTAGTCAAATGATGGACCCTACGAATTTAGTAATAACAAAAAAAAGGCTTAGACAACTTAAAGAAGCAGCAATTGTTATGTATTCAAATTAAGCGGGTAACACAATTCGTAGAAATGGGTCGGAACTTATATACACCTATGAGATGATGAGTAACTTATGAACCCCTTCAAATATTATGAATAAATACTAAGTCAAAAGTGCAGAAAAACAAGCAAAACCTGTTGTTGCATAGAAGGTGTGCATTGGGCGAGGGATGAACGTCTACCTGTTGTTGTGGCGTATAATCGAACTGTGGAGGACCACTTTGAGACAAATCATTGATGTTCTCTAGACCGCTATATATATGAGTGACTTCATTCAATGCTTCTGTGACTCGTGGGTTCACATTGAACAAGCCAACACTGCCTTGCCCATCACCTTCTTCGGCTAGGTGTTCCAAATTTGCCCGCACATTTCCAGTGTCATCATTGCCTAGGTTAAGAAATTGGGAAGCTGGTGGAGAAAATAAGGGACAAATCAATGTTACATAGGAAGCAAATAATGATTTGATTAAGAAAAAAGGGCGTACACGTATACTCAAATGCATAAAAAGTGTTAGATTGTGCATATAAAAAATTGTCAGCTGGGGCTCCAATGGGGAGAATGTAGGCCCATAGAAAATTATAGGGAAAAGAAAGTGGCCAAATAGGTCGCTTCCTTACAACAAACAGAAGCGGCCAAAAACTGGCTGCTTCCTTACAGCATATGTGAAAACGACCATGACGGCCGCTACGTGCGACAAATTACGAATAGAAATTCTAATCATGTTAAATGTCAAGGTAGTCAAGCCTGTTTGTTGTCTTCGTTCTTACATGAACCGGAGACATCTGGATTCTCTTGATGATCACCCATCTCATTGACTGCTTTTTGCTTCCTTGCTTCTTGTTGTTCAAACAAGTAGTCATTCATGTTCTCAATCTGACTGTTAGATAACTGTGATGCATTAGGCAGCGTGCTGGGATAAGTGGAAGAGGGCTGGGATGTATCTGTGTATGAAAATAAAAAGGTTATGTTTCATATAAACCTGATCAGAACTGTATAATAATATTAGAAACAAGGTGGAAAAATAGATTTTTGGGCCGAAAAAAGTACCAGCTTGAGTGTCCTGTTATCCTGTTGTTCCAGTGGACTGGCCCTCGCCCATGTCTTGATCTAGTTGAGGTAAGCAAAGTTGACCTAGTTAATGAAAGACTATGTACATAGAAACCTACCAAAAAATGCATAGAAATATATTGACCATGCGCGGAAAAAGAGTTAGATGACTGCACCAGTTTGTTTGTGATGTTGTTCAAGGTTCTTGTTAAGAGGCTCAGCATGTGGGGCTACACTGGACTGACTATGCCCAAGGTTTGTAGGTGCTGGTGAGGAGGTATGCAAAAGAAAAGGAAGTAGTAGTTATTATAAAAAGTGTTAGTCGCTGGATTCTCACTCTTGGTAGCAGTAGAATCCTTACTCTCATCGAGAGAGGATGACACTAGGAGTTGGGGCAATTTTCTGGTTTATTTCTCACACAAACTCATACAATGCCATACCAACCTGAGGGGTTGGAGTTACATATTTATATGCTGCTAGCCAGCCAAGCATATGCCAATATGCTAGTCTAAGATGCTAGTCTAAGATGCTAAAGTGTTGTCCTAGCTAAGATGCTGTCCTCTAGTCTAAGATGTTGTCCTAGCTAAGATGTTGTCCTCTAGTCTAAGATGCTGTCCTCTAAGATGCTGTCCTAAAAATAGAAAAACAGCCACAAGGACCATGTGAGCAGCACAACCCCACAAAGACCAACCACACATGAGACTTATCCATCATTCTCCCCCTAAGTCTTGTGCGTCGTCTTGTGGGAGAGTTGAACCATTCCGGTCCTAGAGCAGAGCTCAAGGAACTTGATCCTCCCAAGGGGCTTGGTGAGCAGGTCCGCAAGCTGGTCCTTGGTGTTGATGTAGCTCGCCTTGATGCTCCATTCCTCCAAACAACCTCGGATGAAGTGGTACCTCACCCGGATGTGCTTGCTGCATTCGTAGAACACGGGGTTCTTTGCTAGGGCCAGAGCGGACTTGCTGTCCACCCTGAGCTCCACCGCTCTAGTGTCTCTGCCAAGGAGATCACCAAGCAGTCGAGCGAGCCAGAGCGCCTGAGTCGAAGCGGTGGAGGCCGCTATGTACTCGGCCTCGCAGCTGGACAGGGCCACCACCTGCTGTTTGACCGACTACCAGCTAACGAGGCACTTGCCGAGGAAGAAGAGGATCCCGCTCGTGCTCTTGCTGGTGTCGATGTCGCCGGCGTGGTCGCTGTCGCTGTACCCGACGAAGTGTGCCGCCCCAGGGCACCTCGGGTAGTAGAGGCCGTGGTCGAGAGTCCCCGCAACGTAGCGGATGATCCTCTTCACAGCCTGCTGGTGCTCCGTCGTCGGTCGCTGCATGAACCGACTAACGTAGCCAACGGAAAATGCCAAGTCCGGCCGTGTGTGGGCGAGGTAGCGAAGGCTCCCCACAAGACGCTGGTACTACGTAGCGTCCACCTCCTCTGTCATGCTGTCGCAGCTCAGCTTTAGCCTCTCCTCCATCGGAGTGGGGGCTGGGTTGCAGTCGGTGAGCCCAGCTAGCTCAACGATGCGCTTGGCATAGGCTGTCTGTCGAAGCGTGATCCCGGAGTCATCCTGGTGCACCTCAATTCCCAGGTAGAAGGAGAGAGACCCCAGATCACTCATCTGAAAGGTGGCCCTCATCTCTTCCTTGAATGCCGCCACCTCCGCATCCTTGGTGCCGGTGATCACCAAGTCGTCGACGTAGACACCCACCAGCAGGGCCTTTCCTCCGCTGCCCCACCGGTAGATGGCCGCCTCGTGCGGACTTTGCTCGAAGCCCATCCCCTTTAGCGTGGAATCCAGTTTGGCATTCCACGCCCTCGGTGCCTGCCGCAAGCCATAGAGGGCCTTGCGCAGGCGGAGCACCTTGCCCTCCTTGCCAGGAATCGCAAATCCCGGCGGCTGATGCACGTAGACCTCCTCCTTCAAGTCGTCGTTAAGGAACGCCGACTTGACATCCATGTGATGGACACGCCAACCCTCCTGGGCAGCTAGCGCGAGGAGAAGTCACACGGACTCCATCCGTGCAACAGGTGCGAAGGCGTCGTCAAAGTCGATTCCTTCTTGCTGGACGAAGCCGCGTGCCACCAGACGCGCCTTGTGCTTGGTCACCTCTCCGGTCTCGTCCTTCTTGAGCTTGAAGACCCACTTGAGAGAGATGGCATGGTGGCCGGCTGGAAGATCGGCCAGCTCCCACGTCTTGTTTCGCTCGACGGCGTCCATCTCCATCTGCATCGCGGCACGCCATGCCGCATCCCTCTCCGCCTCGGCGAAGGAACGAGGCTCGCCATCGTCCTGTGCGAGGTGCAGCTCCGCCTCAAAGTCGTGCTGCGCCAGTCCAGGGATCGGCTGCTCGCCGAGGAGGTTGTCCACGGTACGGTAGCGCAGAGGCTCGCCGCCGTGGTAGGCGTCGATGCGATCCTCGTCGTTGGATAGCGGAGTGGCGAACTCCACTGTGCGCTGCTCGTCGTGGACCGAAGCTGCCGGTGCCGAGCCTGAAGGGGTAGGGTCCGGTGTAGGAGAGCGAGGCGTGGCCAGCGGTGCTGGTGGTAGACTCGCCGGAGCCTGTGGACTTGCCGGAGCTGGTGGTGGCGGTGGTGAAGGACTTGCCGGAGGTGGTGGCGAACGAGGTGGTGGGGTAGGCGAGCTCGGTGAGGACGAGCTGCTAGCTCCTCCCGCCTCCTTGAAGTGGATGTAGTCGACGACGAAATCGCTAGTCGTCGGAGTCGAGCCGTCATCCACCATCTTGCACCACGTCCAGCTTCGCCCCTCGTCGAACACGACGTCACGCGTGATGCGCACGCGCCGTGTCGTAGGGTCGAGGACGTGGTAGGCCTTGGCGCCCTCCGCGTAGCCGATGAAGACCCCTGGCGTGCTCCGGTCGTCGAGCTTATCGACGTGGTTGAGCTCCTTAACAAAGGCCAGGCAGCCGAAGACGCGAAGGTGGCTCACCGCGGGCTTGCGCCCGTGCCAGGCCTCGTATGGCGTCTTGCCGTCGAGGGCCTTGGTGGGGGAGCGGTTGAGCAAGTGGACGGCAGTCATCACCGCCTCACCCCAGTAGATCATCGGCATCCCTCTCTGCTTGAGGAGGGCACGGGCGGTGGCCACCACCGTCTGGTTGCGGCGCTCGACGACGCCGTTCTGCTGCGGAGTGTACAGCGCGGAGAAGTGGCGGTGGATCCCCTCATCGGCACAGTACGCCGCGAACTCGGCCGCCGTGAACTTGCCGCCGTTGTCCGTGCGTAGGACTAGAAGCTTGCGGCCGCACTCCGCCTTCGCAGCAGCTTGAAGACGCTTGATGGCGTCCGCCGCGGCTGCCTTGGCATCGAGCAGGACAGCCCACATGTAGCGGGACATGTCGTCGATGAGGAGGAGGAAGTAGCACCGGCCTTCAGGGGGTAGCCGGTGTCACGGGGCCACAGAGGTCACCGTGTACGAGCTTCAGCTTCTCCTTGGCGCGGAAGCTTGCCTGGCGAGGGAAAGGGAGCCGCCGCAGCTTGGTGAGGACGCAGGTGTCGCAGAACTGCTCCACGTGGTCGACGTGCGGCATGCCCCGCACCATCTCCTTGCTGCCGAGCTGCCTCAGGGCCTCAAAGTTGAGGTGCCCAAAGCGCTCGTGCCACCTCCAAGCGTCGTCGTCGCGGCGGGCTGCAAGACAGAGAGGTTGCGCCACCTGCGCGTGAAGGATGTAG
Organism: Saccharum hybrid cultivar R570; assembly: GCA_038087645.1. Classification (NCBI taxonomy): domain Eukaryota; kingdom Viridiplantae; phylum Streptophyta; class Magnoliopsida; order Poales; family Poaceae; genus Saccharum; species Saccharum hybrid cultivar. The sequence goes on from JAQSUU010000173.1 coordinate 338,500, forward strand.
AGGCGGTTGCTCCTGTTGACCTTGACCAGGAGCCGGTGTCGATGATCCCAGATGCACAGCACCCCGTGCTCGATCTCCATGCGTGATCCGCTCTCATCCAGTTGTCCCAAGCTGATGATGGAGTTCCTCAACACAGGGATGTAGTAGACACCGGTGAGCAGCCTATGCTCGCTAGTCTTGGCGACGAAGACGACAGAGCCGACGCCCTTGATCTCCACAGCGGAGGCGTCGCCGAACTTGACGGTGCCTCGAACGCCTGAGTCGAGCTCGGAGAAGAACTCCCGCCGCCCGGTCATGTGATGGGTGGCGCCGGTGTCAAGGCACCACCCGTCGATCTTGTCGTTGCCGGAGCTGTCGTCGAGGAGGGTGTGTACTTTTGGCTCGTCAAGGTGGAGGAGAGCCGTTGCGGCCGGTGCCACTAGAGGTAGTTCGATGCTCGCATGAGCAATGAACAGAGCCGGCTGCTCCTCCGCCTGCGCGACGTGGGCCTAGCCGCGTCGTGGCTGTCGACAATCCTTGGCCCAATGACCAAGCTTGTCGTAGTTGTAGCAAGGTTCGTCTCGTGCTGGCTTTTGCTTGCCAGCGGCGCCGTCCTGGACGCCTCCACGATCATCACCCTCGGCACGTCCTCGCGCCCCTGCCGGGGCATCTTTGCGTGGCTTGCCACGCTTGCGGCCGCCTGTCGTGGAAGAAGGCTCCCCCTTCTTCCTGTCACCTTGGCCGGCAGCCCACTGGTCCCGAGTAAGGAGGAGCTTTCCGCCAATGGTGACGGGTCCCAAGAGGCGCTGTGGCTCATCGCTGTCAACGACCTTGAGGCAGCCTAACGCCTCCTCGATCGTCATCGTGGAGAGGTCCAGCAGAGACTCGATTGAGCGAGCCATCTGCTTGTACTTCTCGGGGACGCAGCGGAAGAGCTTCTCAACAGCTCTCCTCGCCGTAGGTGTCGTCGCCGAACTGCACCAACTTCTGCAACACAGTGTTGAGACGGAGAGCAAAGTCATCAACGTCCTCACCTGGCTTGAAGGCCAGGTTCTCCCACTCCTTGCGAAGTGCCTGCAGTGTGGACTTGCGGGCGCGGTCGCTGCCAATGCGTGCTGCAGCGATGGCGTCCCAGGCCTCCTTGACAGTCCGCTTGCTAGTAAGCGAAAATTGCATCTCGGGCGGGACTGCAGCAATGAGAGCATCCAGCGCCCGTCGATCTTGGTCGTAGTCGACGTCGCCGTACCGGACTGCATCCCACATATGCCGCACCTGGAGCCTCACTCTCATCACCGCAGCCCACTCAACGTAGTTGGTCTTGGTGAGGGTAGGCCACCCGCCGCCGGGGCCGACGTCCCTGACGACAGCCTGATACTCGTGGTGACCACGGTACCAAACCGGGGAGAAAGAGCCGCGCTTCCTGTGAAGGCCGCGCTCTCCGTCGACCCGTCTGCCACCGCCATGCGCGCCTCCTCCAGGAGCGCCACCGCCGTGCGCGCCTCCTTCAGGAGCGCCACCGGCGTGTCTGCGCCTGTCTGGGCTGCCGCCGCGCTCGTGGGTGTGCGCGGCTGCCCACTGCGCCGCTCGCCCTCGCGATGCCTCCCTCTCTAGCAGCTCGAGGTCTGCGTCGGCGCTGTCATCAGCAGCGATGGAGCTGCTGTTGCTGCCGCGTAGAACCTCGACCTCCGCTGCTGCTGCACGCGCTGCATCCGCCGCTGCCGCTGCTTTCACCTCCGCTCTAGCTGCTGCTAGCTCCGCTGCTGCCAGCCTCGATGCCCTTGCCGCCGCTGCTGCGACGTCTGCCGCGCGCTCGCTCGTGCTTCTCTGCCGCGGCGAGGTCGGCCTCCTGCTGACGCCGCGTGCTCGAGGCGACCGAGCCCTGAGACTGTCCTGCGGACATGGCGCGCTATCGAGGGGGCTGCTGTGTAGAGAGTAGGGGCAGCCGGAGCTGCTGCTGCTACCGGCTGCGGCTAGGGCTGCTGTGAGACCGGGAAAGGAGATGAGCAGGAGATGCTTAGGCTACAGGATAGTACGGCTCTGATACCACTTGTTAGTCGTTGGATTCTCACTCTTGGTAGTAGTAGAATCCTTACTCTCATCGAGAGAGGATGACATTAGGAGTTGGGGCAATTTTCTTGTTTATTTCTCACATAAATTCATACAATGTCATACCAACCTGAGGGGTTGGGGTTACATATTTATAGGCTGCTAGCCAGCCAAGCATATGTCAATATGCTAGTCTAAGATGCTAGTCTAAGATGCTAAAGTGTTGTCCTAGCTAAGATGTTGTTCTCTAGTCTAAGATGTTGTCCTCTACTCTAAGATGTCCTAGCTAAGATGTTGTCCTCTAGTCTAAGATGCTGTCCTCTAAGATGCTGCCCTAAAAACAGAAAAACAGCCACAAGGACCATGTGAGCAGCACAGCCCCACAAAGACCAACCACACATGAGACTTATCCATCAAAAAGAAGCCCGGAAACACCATGAATCAAGCAATGCCTGGATATAAAACACACAAAGATAGGGAAAGCAGGGATAACCCCATCAAACAAAGCTGCATATATGTATGCATATAAGCGTACCCATAGGTGCATAAATAAACTTTAAAAAAGAAAGGGCATACATATTTTGTTAACTATACCAGTTTGATCATCTTGTTCTCCCCGGTCCTCATCCATTGGTTCAGGCTTTGGATGTTCACTGGACTAGCCCTGGCCGATGTTTGTAGCTGTAGTGCAGCTAAACAAAATATGAAGTATAGTTCATAGAAGAGGAATACAATAACTATCAATATAAACATGCAAAAACTGTAAGTGCAGATATGCACTTAGAACTGCCTTCTGTATACATAGAAACTTTTTGCTGCAATTTTTATGCACTCATCAGCAACCATCATCGTAGTAGGCCTAGGAACTTAATTCCTATATGCCTACACAATTATGCATTCAGGAAAAACAACATTGCATATCTATGTATGTTGTTTACTTTATATTTTTACGCACTCTACAGCAATGTGAAAAGGCATAATAATTGTTGGGCATGTTTTTAATACCTACTGCATTGGCATCGTCCTCGTCATCACGAACAGCCCGCGGTACCTCATCAATCATAAAGCCAAATGTTGTGACCATGTTTTGCTACTTTTCAACAATGTTGTCTAGTACAGCCTAAATTGACCGGCACTGCTTATCAACATCCTGATCATAAGTGGTACACAGTTCCTCGAAATGCCGCCTAGTGCTCCCTCTCAAGGTCGTTATCTTGCCAGCAAGCAACTTGGATAGCTTGGGGACATAGATGGTCCCCATATCTGGTGCAGCCATGTAGCAGGTTTGGGCTGGCGGGCAGAACTACAGAAGCAATTAAATAAGTAAATACACATAGCTCAGTGAAAAAAATGAATGGGTTATTAAAAAAAGTCTAAGGAAGCTTACATTCAGCGATCCGTAACCTTCAATTGCCTGTCCATCATGGACTCTGTCGGCTTTACTCAGGTTGGTTACCATTTCGCTAGTGAACATGTTGATGCGGGGGATTTGGAACCTATCCACCGGTCCAGCAGGGTGGTCAAGCCAGTCTAGATAGTAAAGCTAGCAGAAATGATGCATAAAAATGAAGGCAAGATTGCATATAAAGTAGAAAACCAATGCATATTTGTGATATTTTTATCAAGTGAATGAGCAAACAGTGTTTTTGGAACGTAGAGCTACACCAAAAAAATTGATGCATAAAACTAAAAAACAGGGTTGACATATATGAAGGAAGTGGCATTAGAATGCATAATGATAATATTGTTACCCAAGTGCATAAAAACAAAGTATTTGACACGTATAGCTGCAGTAAATTTATGCATAAAATCTGTCAATCAGATTGAGTATAATGTATAATACGAATGCATATTCATGATAGTGTTATCAAAGTGCATAAAAAAGGATTTTACACTTACCAATATGACTGTGTTGCATCCCTAGATAGTGTATGCAGTTTGATCTTCATCGATCTTCTGATGCCATAGAGTCGTTGGCACAGGTCTAGATAGATCATGTGGCACCAATCAATGTCGTCGAAGTTGGACATGTCCATGGTTTCCCCAATCTCCGAGTTGTTGATTGCCAAGCTAGGTGTTGAGAAAAACAGCCTATTGAAGAGGACCAGGAAGAAGCACCATTTTGTCAGGTCGTCAATACCACCCTTTGCTACTCTCTCCATGCAGAACTGTACAGTAAAGTCTTTGGGGTTCGTGACATTGAGTTCTTGGCGCAGCTTTTATGCTTTGTTTATTTTTCAGTATAGGAAGCATTATCTCATAGGGATTGTCCCTTGCTAGGTAGACCAAGTATATACTGCACAACTTCCTTAGTTATCTTGAGCTCCTTGCCTGGACCAACTCTGAGGATCATCATCGCAGGGTCGATGTGGTAATATAACCACTTAAGCAAAGATGGAGGGCCACTGCTGACCAATTGAATGCCAAACAAGCTAGAAAGTCTGTAGTCATCGACGAAGACCCGTCTTTGGTCTTCGTTGAGAGTTGCCATCATCTTCGCCACTTCATCTGGTGCGCACCAGATATTCCACCGTGGTGTTGTATAGAAATACACATGTTAATTTCATATAAACCTCAAAAAATAATGCCACCAAACAAAAGGTGTCAACAAAAAAGGCCTAGAACATGCAAAAGTATCAAGGAAAAACATATTTCGTGAGGATGTGATTAATGATTAGGATACAATTATATAATTCAATGAAACCATTTGTACCTATTTCAAGCCTATATGAAAACAAATAGAGTACTGACTAACTATGCATCCCAAGATTTCTATACATAGTGGGGGGTGTTTGTATGCATTTTGTATAGGATAACTAAACATGGGGGTGTTTGTATGCATTTTTTATTCATGCTTCCAAAAGATTTCTACACATAGTGGGGGTGTTTGTACATGAGGTTTACAGCTAAATGTTTGTGGGGGTGCTAAAAGATTTCTACACATAGTGGGGGTGTTATGCACGCCCAATCCCCGCGTCACACGGGGGCCCACCAATTCCTGCCACGGTGCGGCGTGGGCAGGGTCTGCCAACGACGTCAACGTGGGGACCGTGTCATGTCAGGTGGACTCCCCCTGCGCGCTGCGGGCAGCATTTGGGCTGGTGCGGCCAAAAAAAAGTATAGGGTTTGGTGGAACCAGTACAACTAAGGTTGGGTCCGGGCTTCCAGTAATTATTGAGAGCCCTATGCTCCCAATAGCGCGCGTTGCATATATATATATATATATATATATATATATATATATATATTATATATATATATATATATATATATATATAAGTTACTTTCACAAAACTACGAATACTTACACCCTTATAACACGAAATTACGACTTTTGAGCTCAATTTCAGAAAACTATGACTACTTGCACCCCTTGTAACACAAAACTACAAATATTTGCACCCTTGTAACACAAAACTACGACTTTTCAACCTGGTCCCACCTGTCAGCCGCACATTTCAACAAAATGGAATTGTGTGGCTAAACGGGTGGGACCAGGCCGAAAAGTCGTAGTTTTGTGTTATATGGGTGCAAATAGTCGTAGTTTTCTGAAATTGAGCTCAAAAGTCGTTGTTTTATGTTACAAGGGTGCAAGTATTCGTAGTTTTGTGAAATTATCTCTATATATAAAGGGTCAGCACCCCCTCAATACATATGACAGCCTTAAGATATACTCAACAGTTTGCTCCTTGAATCAGATAGACAGAGTCCTGCAATCATGTAGATAACACAAGCTGCAAAGCCTTCCCAGAATAGGGTAGTTGATCATATACTAAACAACAATGCTTCGCAAGAGGTTGCTAGACTAACGCTGCATCCTATCAAGCAGTGTCTAAGTTTGTGCTTCTGGCATGCTGCTAGAATCAGTTACTCCCTGAATTATTTGATGACAACAGTTTATGTGATTTAGAATGATGCTGTCACAACGCAACAGGCGTATGTGACCATGGATACCTAAGAATTATTCAGTAATGTCGTATATTTATTTCAACGCAAAATCTAGCAAGGCCAAACATTAGTCCAACATAGACAAGAAAAAAATTCCTATTTGACACTAGAAATAATGTTGCTATCATATTTGACATCAAAATTAAAATTCTTTCTCATATGTCCTCCACTCAAGTTTTTTTTCTTGACATTTCCGTCGGTTATTTGAGCAACAACCGTTAGTTGTCAAGTGAGGCATGGGGAAAAGACCATTATGCCCTTTGAGTGAAGCAAATGAACTCGGTCATCTCTAGGAGTCGCGGCTGTTGGTCCTCCCAAGTCACGCTCCTATAGACGATTCCCTCCCCGTAACCCTAGATCAAAGCGGGCGGCCATGAAGGCGGACGGCGCAGCCACAGAGGAGGGGCGGCGCGGCTACGCGTGGCCAAACAGGCGCGGTCGTCGTCACGGCCTTTGGGGCAGGAGCCGCGGCCTCACAGCTAGCGCGACCACGGAGGCGATCTCGGGCCGGCCGTTGCGGAGGCAGGCGCCGCGGCTACGGGGGCAGCCAGCGCGGCCAAGGTGTGCGTGAGCAAGGCCGACGCGCCTAGGACACAGCACCAACTCACAGAATGCCGCCGCGCCTTCGAGCTCCGGCGAGGCCTTTGCCTGTCCCACCACCGCGCCTGCGAGCGCTGGCCCGGCCGGCCGCGCTGCCGCGGGAGAGGCCGCCATGGCCGCGCGCCTGCGGGCTCCGGCGAGGCCGCGGGGCAGCCCGCCCAGCTCACCTTACCACGGACGCGGCGCTGCCCCTCGCAAACCGAGTGCTTGCTGCCGGCCGCCGTGTTCTGCCTTGCTCCGTTCGTTCTGCCATAGGCTCCCCTCGTCCGCGACTGCAGCCGCGAACCCTGAACGCCGGCCGCGAGCTGTGCTCTGTTTTGCCCCAGCGTTCCTTTGCTTGATGTCATCATGACGTCATACACACTATATGGTCGTTTTTCTTTAGAAAAATAATCTCATAAATTCATTTTTTTACATCTCATATATTCATTATATTATAGGAATACACGTATACGTGTCTCACACCAGCAGCAAAACTGAACCATCCATCTCAGTGATCTACTGCTGAGATTAAAAGGATTGATATTGAACTGAATATAATTATAAGTAATTATATAAGATGAAGTTCATTCCTTTATTTTTATTTATTTTACAGAAGCAAAAATAAAAACATAGCAGTTCGAGATAAAAACATTCAAAAAAAAGATAGCAGTGTTAACCATGGATTGTCATGACTGGTAAAAAAACTACAGGGGTAAAACGGATTTTTCTCCTAGAACTTAACACCGTTAACAGTCCAAACTGACGAAAATGTCAAATAGGAAAGAAAAACTTTAAGTAGAGGATAGATAGGAAAAAATTTCAGTTTCGGTGTCATATAGGAAAGCGGCATTATTTCTAGCGTCAAATAGAAAATTTTCTCCATAGACAAACCGAGGATATGTATCAGATATTTCCACGGTTCCATGGCATAAGTGGATATTTGTTACGCCGATGCAGCTATTTTTGCCCTAACATACAGAAAGTCTATCACCTGATGAGGAACTATCGAGGAAGACACATCTGTTAGCAAAGCAAAACAAACGACAGAACTTTTTTTTTTGTGGCTCAAATCAGCGTTCAACATAATACATACTAGCATAACAAATATTGGTAGCAGCATATGGTAAATTCTAGTAGTTGCGCAATAGTGAATTTCCAGACAGCCCGTTACATATTTAAACCCACATCTCTTATATATGTCTCATTAGTAAAATAATTAGTAGTCACAACAAGCTCTAGTTCCAATCACCGGCCAGGGTGTGGTCAAGCCAGATCCTGGAGAAACATACGAGATAACAAGCTTCAATTACATGGGCTCAGATCATGTATCACGACTTTCAGAGCCACCTGTGCAAACGAAAAACAAAATTATGAGATTACTGCACTTGATTTTGATTGCATAAGAATAAAATGAAATATAACCTCTCTAACAGCTTTATAAACCTTAATGAATCAAGTGATAAAAGCTCCTAGAAATTTTGATGACATCAGAAGTTTTGTTGGTAATAAATAAGCTTGGACAAGAAAACATAACTTATCGTGTACATCCAGCTCATGCCTTAAGACCTTCAACAGTGGAAATGAAACGCTACAAAACGTTCTCTTGTGTTGATTACTGAACTGCTTAAACCTTCTGACTGGACCTAGATTGAGATCTGGAATCAGGGGAGATCCTTGGCCCGCAAACTTGTTCCTAGAATCTTCAAACTCTTCAAGAGTAATCGTATGCGCTGGGATCACCTTCACAGGTGACTTCTGTTTCAGCACTGATCTCCAATATGGGAAAAAAACTTCTCCGTGCATATTCAATTCCCCATCCTCTAGGTGTTCCATTCCTCACAGCCTGCCTCAGTTCAAAAAGGATCAAAATGTTAGATCCCCCCTACCCCCAAAAGGAAAAACAGATATGTATATGATATACTACATGCTATCTGCATCATGATGGAAAATGCACTGTTACTAAAGCAATTTAAATATGTTTCTTCAGCAGGATGTTCAGTAACTCAAGTAACCTATCAAAGTGCTTTGACCAAGCAGATCAAGAGAACTTAGGAGATAGGAGCAAAGAAAGACTAGTATTCAGTCTACAAGCACACCTCTTACTGTAGTAGCAATATATATATATATATATATATATATATGGAAATTATTTTGAGTATGCACCCATATACAATGTGCTTTTTTGAAGATGGGAGTAACTACTTCCGGGAGTATAGAAAACTCCCCCGCGCTCCGTCAACAAGTCCCACAACCATTAAAAAAATCCCCACAACCATTAAAAAAATCCCGTGTTTCAATTGTTTGGAACGTGCGGTGCTAAATAGCTTATTTAGCACACAGGGGATATATATATATAAATTATTTTCTACTCCTAGGATAGGCTAGGAGTAGAAACCCAAACAAGTTGGGATAGGCTAGAGTTGAAACCCAGCAGAAGCAATCAAGGTTCAGGCACGTGAATAGCTGTCTTCCAAGCACTCCTATCTAAGGCTAAGTCTTTGGGTATATTCCATCCTTTCAAGTCTCCTTTTATTGCCTCCACCCAAGTCAACTTCGGTCTTCCTCTGCCTCTCTTCACGTTACTATCCTGGCTTAAGATTCCACTACGCACCGGTGCCTCTAGAGGTCTCCGTTGCACATGTCCAAACCATCTCAACCGGTGTTGGACAAGCTTTTCTTCAATTGGTGCTACCCCTAATCTATCACGTATATCATCGTTCCGAACTCGATCTCTTCTTGTATGACCGCAAATCCAACGCAACATACGCATTTCCGCGACACTTAGCTGTTGAACATGTCGTCTTTTTGTGGGCCAACATTCTGCACCATACAACATAGCAGGTCTAATCGCCGTCCTATAAAACTTGTCTTTTAGCTTCTGTGGTACCCTTTTGTCACATAGGACACCAGATGATTGCCGCCACTTCATCCACCCTGCTTTGATTCTATGGCTAACATCTTCATCAATATCCCCATCTCTCTGTAGCATTGATCCTAAATATCGAAAGGTGTCCTTCCTAGGCACTACTTGACCTTCCAAACTAATACCTTCCTCCTCCCGAGTAGCAGTGCCGAAGTCACATCTCATATACTCAGTTTTAGTTCTACTGAGTTTAAAACCTTTGGACTCCAAAGTCTCCCGCCATAACTCCAATTTCTGATTCACTCCTGTCCGGCTTTCATCAACTAGCACTACATCGTCCGCGAAAAGCATACACCAAGGGATGTACCCTTGTATGTCCCTTGTGACCTCATCCATCACTAAGGCAAACAAATAAGGACTCAAAGCTGATCCTTGATGTCGTCCTATCCTAATCGGGAAGTCATCCGTGTCTCCATCACTTGTTCGAACTCTAGTCACAACATTATTGTACATGTCCTTAATGAGCCCGACGTACTTCGTTGGGACTTTATGTTTGTCCAAAGCCCACCACATAACATTCTTTGGTATTTTATCATAAACCTTCTCCAAGTCAATAAAAACCATGTGTAGGTCCTTCTTCTCCCACCGCTCCATAACTTGTCTTATTAAGAAAATGGCTTCCATGGTTGACCTTCCAGGCATGAAACCAAATTGGTTCATAGAGACCCGCGTTATTGCTCTCAAGCGATGCTCGATAACTCTCTCCCAAAGCTTCATAGTATGGCTCATCAACTTAATGCCTCGGTAATTAGTACAACATTGAATATCCCCTTTATTCTTGTAGATCGGTACCAATATACTTCTCCTCCACTCATCAGGCATCTTGTTCGATCGAAAAATATAGTTGAACAGCTTGGTTAGCCATACTATAGCTATGTCCTCGAGGCATCTCCACACCTCGATTGTGATACCATCCGGTCCTATCGCCTTATCTCCTTTCATCATTTTCAACGCCTCTCTGACCTCAGATTCTTGGATTCTCAGCACAAAACGCCTATTGGTGTCATCAAAAGAGTCATCCAACTGAAAGGTTGTGTCCATATTCTCACCATTAAACAATTTGTCAAAATACTCTTGCCATAGATGTCGGATCTCATCCTCCTTCACCAAGAGATGCTCCCTTTCATCCTTAATGCACTTAACTTGGTTGAAGTCCCTTGTCTCTCTCACGAACCCGAGCCATCCTATAAATGTCCTCTCCTTCCTTCGTACTCAAATGTTGGTAAAGATCCTCGTACGCTCTACCCTTTGCCACACTTACAGCTCGCTTTGCAGTCTTCTTTGCCACCTTGTACTTCTCTATGTTGTCCACACTCCTGTCATGGTACAAGCGTCTATAGCATTCTTTCTTCTCCTTAATAGCCATTTGGACTTCCTCGTTCCACCACCAAGTATCTTTAGCCTCGCCTCCACTTCCTTTGGTTACTCCACACACCTCTGAGGCCACCTTTCGAATGTTGGTTGCCATCTTCTCCCACATGTTGTTTATGTCCTCTTCTTCCTTCCAAGAGCCCTCTTTGATAACCCTTTCCTTGAATACCTCTAACGTCTCCCCTTTCAGTTTCCACCACTTTGTTCTTTCAATCTTAGCTTGTTTATCCCTACGGGCATGCACCTGAAAACGAAAGTCTGCCACCAAAAGCTTATGTTGAGAAACAACACTCCCCTGGTATCACCTTGCAATCCAAGCATGCACGTTTGTCCTTTCTTCTCATGAGGACAAAGTCAATCTGGCTACAGTGTTGTCCGCTACTGAAGGTCACTAGATGAGATTCTCTCTTTCTAAAGAAAGTGTTGGCTATCATCAAGTCAAAAGCTACCGCGAAGTCCAGAACTTCCTCCCCCTCCTGATTCCTACTACCATATCCAAAACCTCCATGAACTGCCTCAAAACCTGCGCTTGTAGTACCTACATGCCCATTAAGATCTCCTATAAAAAGCTTCTCACTACTAGGTATAGCTCTAACCAGGCCATCTAAGTCTTCCCAGAACTGTCTCTTAGCACTCTCGTCGAGGCCTACTTGGGGGACATACGCACTAATTACGTTCAAGACCAAATCACCAATGACAAGCTTGACTAAGATAATCCTATCTCCTTGCCTTCTCACTCCCACCACACCATTCTTGAGGCTCTTATCAATCAAAACTCCTACTCCATTTCTATTCGCGACTGTCCTTGTGTACCAAAGCTTGAAACCTGTATTGTCCACCTCCTTCGCCTTCTGACCCTTCCATTTAGTCTCTTGAATGCATAATATATTCACACGCCTCCTAGTCGTGGTATCAACTAATTCTCTTAACTTACCTGTAAGTGACCCTACATTCCAACTACCTAGATGGATCTTAGTTGGTTCGACTAGCTTCCTTACCCTTCGCACCCGTCGACTCAGATGTGAAGACACTTGCTCATTTTTCACTACACCCGGGCGCCGATGTAGCGCGCCACTAAGGAAGCGACGACCCGATCCTTGCTCACTTGACACCATGCCCAGATCACGACACGGCGCGTCACGGGGGTGACGACCCGGCCCTTGCCCATTTAACACCATACCCGGGTTCCGATATGGCGCGTCGCTAAGAGGGTTACGCCCCAACGATTCTCTTTCGGGTTTCATCTTCATTAAAGTAGCTAAGCTTTTACATTGGCTCGCCACGCCGAACACAACCCTCCTCCTTTACCAGGGCTTGGAACGTGCTATGTTGGGACACCAAAGAAGCCCCACCATAGGCGGAGTTGTGTGTGTGTGTGTGTGTGTGTGTGTGTATATATATATATATATATATATATATATATATATATATATATATATATATATATATATATATATATATATATATATATATGTTTAGCAATTTTTCCCTTTCAGTTTTCACCTATGTAAGTTGGCAGTCCAACAAGGCTCAGTGTACTGTCTACATCTAGATAAGCCTGGGAGTCAATCCTTCAAATCTAGTTTGCGACACATACATAGAGCTCAACCAGTTGTCACCTAGCAGCATGATCTTGAGACTAGCACCATGTATTGCATATGAGACATGCTTTGCTATTAGCTCAAGAAATTAGTTTTGTGGCACAATTTCACAAATATTTCCAATTTCCTTTGTTTCAAAAATAATTCCTCAATGCAGAAAAAGTGACCGCATTATCAAATACTATGTTAAGTGAACTTTTAGCCATTCAGTACACCTAAAATACAAAAAACTCAACTGTAAGTATTACCTAAATATCAGTCTCAGCAGGCTAGTGTTATAGTAATAGGTCGACTTTAGATGATGAAAGAACATTTTAAATTCATTAATTTGGTGTCAAAAGCCTAAAGGCCACTGCCGTCTTGAATTATTCAAGTAATTGGCATCAAATGCTCAAAGGCTTAATATGAGGCTCCTGGGTTAGCTGCAGAGGAGAGCGGGGGAAAACCGGCCGAGGGGGTGCGGGTGAACTGGTTGAGCGCCGGTGGCACCTTGAGGCGCTGCGTGAGGATGCGGCACTGGCGCTGGATGCGCACGACCTTGGGCGAGGGTGCAGGTGGGGGAGGTGGGGTGGGTTGCGGTGGCTGCATAGCAGCGACAGAGGCAGGCGCATCCAGCAGGGCCGCCGGCGCGAGCCCGCTCAGGAGGAAAGCGGCGGGCGTCAGCTGCGGCTGGTGGCTGCTGGCGGCTGGAGCAGGGGCAGCGGCGGCTGGTGGCTGGAGCAGAGGTGGCGCGTCCCAGGAGGGAGAAGGGAGAGGGGGGAAGACAGGGAGAGAGGTGGGGGAAGGTGGAGGGGGCGGCCAGCCTGCCATGGAGGGGCGGCGGCGGCGGCGGCTGCCTGAGAAGGCAGCGGCGGCTGTAGAGAGGAGAAACCTAAGCTGATACCATGCTAGAATGATTAGACTCCATTGAATTGGGCTAACCCTAGAAGGGTAGCTATATAGGTACCATACATGGGCCACATGGGCCTAGACTCATGGGCCTAATACAATCACACTCCAACATTATTGAAGCTAGTGGAGGTGAGTTGTAGCTTCTAAAGCTCCATTTGGCATTGCAGTAGATTAGATGATTTTGTTTGTTAGGACAGCTTTATAGAGTGTGGTTGGTTATGATCTTTTACTAAAATAAACTTGCACTAATTTGGAAACATAGTTCTGCTGACAGAAAGTTTTAACAAAAGAGAACTGACCCGTCTCGAACAAGCAGGAATAGATGAAAACAATTCAAATTAGAAACATGAACACCAGCAAACACAACAAAAAGAAAAGCCTAAAACGGGTGGTGCAGTCTATTTAGGTGAGGATAAAATACCCAACTCTGTAATTAAATGTAATAACGCATCAGCATTCTACATGTCATGGAAAAAAAATCACATCCAGCAACTGTTTGTTAAGATTTAATTTAATATGCTACTTGTGACACTAGATTCCCAGCAGTAACTTTGCAATAGCAGCTTTTCAAATAAGCGTGCACCAACCAGAACCTTTCTGGTGGCATTGCCCTGAATCTGAAATTCCTCATAGAAGGCGTAAATAAACAAGTTTACGCATGGCCATCCCCATGAAATCAATTTTCAAACAAATATTTTGCCAAAAAATTATTAATCTCGGGCTCAAACTATAACAAGAGCCTATACATCAGTATAAGATTTCTTTTTTTATTACTCTCAAGTCTCAACTGATTCGATAAGTTTCAGCATATATCAATGTTTTCAAGTCGTCCGATTAATCGTCCTGGTCGGTCCCAGGTCGACCAGGTTCGACCAGACGACCTGAAAACATTGGCATATATGATGAAGTTAATGCAGAAACCCCTTGGTAGAAGGGTGAAAACATTCTCAAACCAGGGAAGGATGTCGTAGCCATGCTTGTCTAAGAAACCAATTCTTGCAAAGAACACATTGAGCAAACAGACTTGAATTGTAACAGTAACTAATCAATGATTTGTACCTCTGGATGTGATCGGATATATGCATCAAGAGCTTCACCAGCGTGGGAAACTGCATGAACAAGCAGTAATGCGGCATTAGCAAGCTTTTTCTGCGCCACCAGCTGCCTATTTTCCTTTCCAGTTTGACCTCTCTCCAAGCTGACAATGTGGTACAGAATACGATTTATGAGAACATAAAATCCATCTTGCTTGTTTTTGCCGTTTCTGTTGCAGGATAACCCCCCACGGATCTGCTTTTGAGTTGCCAGGAGCAAAATTGCGCTCTCGACAAGTCTTCCTTCCTTAATGTAATTCCAGAGCTCATCGATAAGATTATCTGTGTGTTCCCCAAGCAATCTTGTCGTATCCAAGAAGATTTTCTGCAAAAACAACAGATAAGGAACAAAACTCATGAGCTTCCAGATTTACACAGAGGCACATAAAACTGATTAATTTCCAACAGTGTTGCCACATCCAAGCAAAACATAACTGAATATTCAAATTTGCTGATATCAATGATCTTCTGCAAAGACAGTAAGGAATAATATTCAAGAGCATCTGGAGTCTATATAGAAGCAGATAGAACTGAGCAATTTCCAGCAGTGTCGTTATATCCATGAAAATCCAAAATTTGCTGACATCAACTTGAAATTACGAACTCCTCAACCAGTAAAGACATGTTTCAACACATGAAAACACGAAAAATGACACATTCTGCAGTCAACATATGGGTGTATAAGAATGTTCAATCATTTAGTTATGGCATTAGTGGTTTGAGATAAGAGCACAATAACTTTTACGCTGCAAAGTAGATATCTATTCTGGTAGGATGGATGTGACAAACCATTTCAGGCAGGCACAGAAGATGGATGAGCTTGCAGACATAGTTCGCATTTGCCTGATTGTTATCCAGATCCTCCTGGTTAAGAAATGCATTGTCCTCCAGATACTTATGCAGACAAGTGTTCTCAACTGCAACATGGAGCGGAAGTAGGCCTTCAATGACCTCAGGACCAGCCGTGCGTACATTTGCCGATGCATTATAGCAGAAGAGCAACTTGATCATGTCAACAGAGAACATTTCAGCAGCTTCGTGAAGAGGGAAATATCCATATCGGTTCATGCAATTGGGATTGGCACGAAACCCACGAAGCTCAGGTGCTTTGCCAACCAAAGCAACTTTAGCGCATTTCAGCGCGTTTTGCTTGACCATCTGAGTGAAGGTTAGTGGCGTGATGATGAAACCCCATGCCAAGCCACGATAATCCCGTTCAAATAACTCAAGAAAGCCATGCACGTTATCCTCATCCAGTATGGGCACCAGATGGGTAAGTGCATCCCAGAAGCCACCATCCACCGACTAGATTGATCAATTCACAATTGAAAAAGAGAACCTAATCAGTTATCAATGTGAAAAGGAACACAAAAAATAAAATAAAGAAGGGCTTGCTCAAACGCATCATTGATTAAGTCCAATACTTAAAGATAATTCAGGTTTTTAATATAATAGCCAAAAGATTTATCCAACAAATTCTGCAAATGATGATAACAAAAAACCTCAGGAGTACGGTCTGGAATGATAATTTTGGTCCTCCTCGAGGTAGCGATCACTTCATCTACTTCATCAAACCACTGAGAGAGGAAATTTGTCAACCAGTGGAAATTTGTCAACCACGGAAGCTAAGAAAATAGAAAAGAAGGAATATCATAATGTGTGGTCAGTTACTGTACCTCACTGATTAATTTGGCTTGGGCCAGCAGGTCAAGGCCTGGAGGCGCAGGACGGCGTGGAGGACAGGGAGGATTCCACGGATCCCATTCATCCATGGATGGTCCATGAACTTCATGAGAAGCGGATTTCACTTTCTCCACATGCGTTGTCTCCATTCTGCAGATGTGCCATGGAAAACGCTCCAAATAAGTTTCTTTATATATGTTTAGAGATTTTGTGCCGTGGAATATAACGATGGAAATGTGGATTTATTTTAAGTACAAAAAAAATTACAAGATGGCTGACCAATCTATATTTCAGGATCATAACACGAGCTTTGACCAATAATTACAAAGTGACACCTCCATATGCATCTACTAGGTCCATAAAAACAGTGTGAACATCACAAATAATCACATAACCTTTATGTTTCCCTTGTTCCAATAAATATAATACCAGCAGATTCATTTTGAAAACATTAGACAAAGTAACAGTATTTGCAATTCAAGGCAATGGTCACACGGTGATCTTGAAGACCGCATGGAAGGATTGGGGGACATATGCCAGGGTTTAGTTTTCATCCTAAACCATCCACAAATGTTGTACAACATTAGTTCCCTAGGCTTGTTTGAAAGTAAGTCTTGGGTCACTTAGCAGCCATGTCAACAATTTCGAGATGCCATACTCCAATTGGCAGAAGGCCTGCATGTCAGTTGCAAAGGAGGATTTTTCTTTACTTTTGCTTGTTCACTCGGCTATATGTTAGCGCACATGTGTCAATATATTGGATGCTAGTTGGTGTAATATAGGACCAAAAGCAGGTTAGTTAGGGTGTGGGATGTGGAATGCACTGTGTTAAGACTGGAGAATGTAAAACAAACAGTATTGATATTGAGTGTGCGAATTTAAGATCCCTTATGAGGATCAAGAATGGATGTTATCCTAAATTCTAGAACAGTCAGAGCTTTACATTGCAAATAACAATCAACATGTAAACAAGTCTGTTTTTTACCCTATGGTACCAGTGGCCTGAGAATCACAAGGATCCTGCCTATAAACATGAAACAAGCATATAAGTTCGTCTCGCACATGCAAGCTGAACTGAACAACAGGACACTCTGACAGCAGGGTTCCCAAAAGCGGCGCTAATCGCACGCTTCAGCGCGCTGAAGCGCTAAGCGGACGGGGAGCGCTTCGCTATGGGGCATAAGCGCTCCCAAAGCGGCGTGACCGCCTTGGTGGAGCAGCGGCTGCTGGCTCCCGCTGCCCGCCGGCCGCGCGCGGCGCGCGGCGCGCGGCGCAGCCGCAGGGCCGGGCGCCGTCGACGGTCCAGCGGAGGTGGGAGGGGAGAGGGAGGTGCGTACGCAGGGTCGCCGGCCGGTGTGCGGAGGACGTAGGCGAGGCGACTGGCGAGAGGCGGGACGGGGAGCCGCTGACGCCGGCGCCGAGCCTGGGACTGCCCCGCCGTCGCTGAGGCCCAAGCCTGAGCGCCGCCTCCGTGGCCTTCGTGCCGAGCGCGAGTGGGGGAGGGAGCAGAAGATGCGCCGGCGCTGCCTGGAAGATAAGAAACGGCGGCGGCTGTCAGGTTGTGTGCCTCAGTGTTAGGTGCTGGATTAATGGGCTTTTAGATGGGCCACTAAATAAAAGCCCATACCATCTTTTTTTTCCTTTCCTTTTCTATTTCTTTTTTCTTTCTAACATATTTTGACAAATCAGCACATAATCTATATCTATATCTATATAGCTACGATAACATATTTACCTACGTTTCGTGAAGCCACATCGATCTCCATTATCCTCTATTGATCATATGTATTTATAGTTAAATTCCTGCTCCACCAGAAGACATCCGATTTTAAACCTGGATCGACGTCTATTAGGCTTCCTAGCCTCGTGTCATGGTTCTGCAACGAATCGGACTTGAGGTTTTAGGGTTTCAGTTCTTTGTTACACGACACAACGCCCTCGAACATTATATACCAACCTGATTCCTACCATAACGCTCGTTAACTCACCGCCAACTCACACCACTATGGCTTAGCTGTCACCTTTACCCACCTTGACTGACGTCGTTTGCTCCGTTGCAAAACGTGCAACAGTAATCCCGATCCTTCTTGTCTTCTCCTTCATGGCCTAGGCATTGCCCTCCCTCGAAAAGCTGCTTGTCCCCAAGCAACAGTGATGGAAATCGCCGCTAGAGATCATGAGCCTCCTCCCACGTCGTCAAGGTTGATGACTGATCAGACCACTGCACCTAAATTTGTAACAGCGAAGAAGCCCCTTTCTACACCATACGTGAAGCCAGAAAATGGATGGATGGACTGGACAACCGTGGAAGGATCATCTGGAACCAAAGCGATATCATCTTCCACCTACGCTGCAGGAGGGATACCCGACCCTCACATACTCGTGGATAAGTTTTCATGCCCGTGCCCGCATCCATTGGGTATGAAACCCGCGGGTACCCGCACCGGCGGGTAAGATTGCCATTCTTACTCTCATTGGGCTAAAAACGTGAGCATCGCACGCAACACTCGGGGGCATCAGACAAACGTTGCAGCATCCGATGTATCGTGCAACGACACTTGTCACTATTTGTTTGAAACTAGTCATAGGCGCCCAATGGTTCTCGATGCGCGTGGCTGCTCCTTCATTGTCCGATGCACATCAGACAAACGTGTCACGAACGTCCAATGCGATCTAGAGAGCAACGAGAGCCATCCAAAACACATCGGATAAGTCCGATTGAGGGGCATCGGACAAATGCCAACATCTGATGTGACTTTGACTCTCTGGTCAGCGAGTGAACAGTGCCAGCTCATCGTCCGGTGCAACTCCGTACCATCATCCGATGCAATGTCTGGTGCCTGCCTGAGTCTTTGCTGCTTAGGGTATGCCATCAGACGTTACCTCCAGTTGTCTGATGGCCACGTCTTGATCATCCGATGCAGGCAGAGCTTCTCCTTCTCTTCTATTTCTTCAACCCTTGCATCCATGTGCTAACACCTTTGTATGTCCAACGCTTAGGCACTTGTGTTAGCATTCTTCAAAGCAATTTCAAGGGTCAAGTTAGCACTCACTAGGTCCTAATGCAAATGTATGGTGTCAGATCACCAGTGGCCCTTTGATAATCGTTTTACCATGATATCATCCCTCTTAATAGTACAACTATCTATCCTAAACCGTATCACAAACTCTACTGTTTCTCGATCGGGAAAAAACAAAATGGCCCTATCAAATATACCTTTGCCTTGAGCCTATTTTATTTTTATCTTTCTTCTTTTCCATGTAGGAGCACATGATCATCGCTTTTGGACATCCCATCTATCTCCATGGTTTGCTATCTAGCTCCACTTGGTCTTGGACCAACCTATCTCATCTACACACTTAAGCATAGGGTTAGACCAAATAGGTTTACTCAATTAGCCAAAACCAAACTAGGGCTTTCAACACCCCATTGTCATGTAGTTCCCTAACATATGTAAAATAAATAGAAAATCAAAATGCGATTGAGGTATCTGAATTAGAGAAACAATGGTGAAGACATGTCTAAGATGTCTCACATGCCTTATTTCCATGTTCATCAGCAAACAAGGCAAATGGGTTTAGCTTGGCACCAATTGTGTATTTGCGACTTGATATGTATTACAATCAGAACATTTAAATCGTTTAAGATGTGCAACGAACATGCTCTCATTTAATTATTGTGATCGTTGTGGACCTGCGTATATGCTTTTTTATTCATACACGAGGCAAGTGTGCAATATTTCTACCTCGGAAAACAAAAGCTTTCAACACCATTCCTCAATATATGATTCAGAAATCATCCTTTAAATTCCTGCAGCAACGCGCACGGAAAATCATCTAGTTCAAGTATGTTGGATGCTTTGAGTTCTGTGTTGGGGTGCATTATATGTTAGGGACCTATTAATGTGTTTAGGGCCCAATTACATAACGAACAAACATGTGAGATAATGATTAGAGCCCATTTATAGCCCCTAGATGCTCTTTTGTAAACACAAGCCCCATTAAAGGAAATTATGAAAATTTCCCCTCCCACCTCTCTACAATAGGGGAAGCATGGAGGTGGAGAGGACCTAGCCATTGATTCATTTGCTCTATCTCTCAATTGCTCTCCACTCTTATCTCATTTGCTCTATCTCTCAATTGCTCTCCACTCTTATCTCTCGTTTGTTCGATCCAAGACCAAAATTCTGGATGTCTGTTGTATCACAAAACACTTAAGGGCTTAGGAACGTTTAAGCACACTTAAATTCTAGGCGGTGGGTCATTGCTCACTTAGTGCTTAACGCTTTTTGTAATACATAACTTGAATGATGCAATAGCCCGTAAAAAATACTATAAGGAAGCATATAAAGGAATCCAAACATACTAGATAACATCCCATATGGGCTCGACGACAAGAGCTACGGCTCAGGAAAAAAAGATCTGAACTTGCAATAACTGATTTTCAACATAATACATACTAGCGTAACAAATATTGGTAGCAGCATATGGTAAATTCTAGTAGTTGCGCAATAGTGAATTTCCAGCCATCCCGTTACATATTTAAACCCACATCTCTTATATATGTCTCATTAGTAAAATAATTAGTAGTCACAACAAACTCTAGTTCCAATCACCAGCCAGGGTGTGGTCAAGCCAGATCCTGGAGAAACATTCGAGATAACAAGCTTCAATTACATGGGCTCAGATCATGTATCACGACTTTCAGAGCCACCTGTGCAAACGAAAAAACAAAATTATGAGATTACTGCACTTGATTTTGCTTGCATAAGAATAAAATGAAATATAACCTCTCTAACAGCTTTATAAACCTTAATGAATCAAGTGATAAAAGCTCCTAGAAATTTTGATGACATCAGAAGTTTTGTTGGCAATAAATAAGCTTGGACAAGAAAACATAACTTATCGTGTACATCCAGCTCATGCCTTCCTCAAGACCTTCAACAGTGGAAATGCAACGCTACAAAACGTTCTCTTGTGTTGATTACTGAACTGCTTAAACCTTCTGACTGGACCAAGATTGAGATCTGGAATCAGGGGAGATCCTTGGCCCGCAAACTTGTTCCTAGAATCTTCAAACTCTTCAAGAGTAAGCGTATGCGCTGGGATCACCTTCACAGGTGACTTCTGTTTCAGCACTGATCTCCAATATGGGAAAAAACTTCTCCGTGCATATTCAATTCCCCATCCTCTAGGTGTTCCATTCCTCACAGCCTGCCTCAGTTAAAAAAAGATCAAAATGTTAGATCCCCCGTCCCCCCAAAAGAAAAAACAGATATGTATATACATGCTATCTGCATCATGATGGAAAATGCACTGTTACTAAAGCAATTTAAATATGTTTCTTCAGCAGGATGTTCAGTAACTCAAGTAACCTATCAAAGTGCTTTGACCAAGCAGATCAAGAGAACTTAGGAGATAGGAGCAAAGAAAGACTAGTATTCAGTCTACAAGCACACCTCTTACTGTAGTAGCTATATATATATGTATATATATATATATATATATATATATATATATATATATATATATATATGGAAATTATTTTGAGTATGCACCCATATACAATGTGGTTTTTTGAAGATGGGAGTAACTACTTCCGGGAGTATAGAAAACTCATATATATATATATATATATATATATAGGCCCGCACTCGGTCAACAAGTCCCACAACCATTAAAAAAATCCCGTGTTTCAATTGTTTGGAATGTGCGGTGCTAAATAGCTTATTTAGCACACAGGGTGTTGTACATATACTTCGTTAGGTCATATATACTCTAAATCAAGAGATATAAACATGGGAGTAGCTACTCCCTATAAACATGTGTATATCTTTAGATTTAAGGTGTATATGGCCCGACGAAACGTATGTTGAAGTATATGATCATAATAGACCATCTATTGTAGTATGTATGTCAAGTATGCAAGTATACACTTGAGTATATATATATATATATATATATATATATATATATATATATATATATATATATATATATATATATATATATATATATATATATATATAGAGAGAGAGAGAGAGAGAGAGAGAGATTCCTTTCTACACCAACATGTAGCTACTCCCACCTCTCGAACGTACTCCCCGCCTGATAGTATATACTCCCTCCGTCCCGAAATAAACGTCGTTCTAGCATCCGAAAGCTGTCCCAGAAAGAGTGTCGTCGGAGGCATCGGTCCCACACTGCTCCCTATAACCGCACCTAGGCTGCATCGCCCTGAGCCATCCGCTCGTCCCCTCCAATCTCGGCGTCTCTCTCTCTCTCTCCTGCACTGGCGCCCCCCTCCCCTTCTCCTCCGCCAGTAGAAGGCCAGCGCCCGCCCTGCTCATCTCCTCCACCGGCGACGGTAGGTGGCTGAGATCCAGCCCCTCCCTCATCTGCTCCACCGTGCGAGGCGACGGGTAGACGAGATCCAGCCGGCCGAGATCCAAGCAGCCGAGATCCATCCGGCCCCCAACCTCCGCTGGCTTCTCTTCTCCTTCGTCGGTGCCACCTTCCCCTTCTGCTCCATTGACGGCGGGGAGACGTCGCTGCTTGGCTTGGAGGCCGAGATCCGCCCCGTCCCCCATCCACAACGCCCCGACGCAGAGCGGTCGCGGATGGCGCTGCCTTTGCCCATGGTGCCCGACGCGGAGGAGCCAGAGATGGGGTCTCGGAGGAACCGGAGATGGGGGCTGACGCAGCATGGGGAGGGCAACAGCGACTGGACATCCATAGCGAGGAAGGCAGAGATGACCATGCGCAACAGAGAAGAGTAGGGGCACGTATGTCTTTTTCCTTTAGCCTTGGTCCGCGTGAGAACTCCTAAAACGACAGTTTTTGTGGGACGGAGGGAGTATGCACGTGAGCGCCCAGCCAGTCCGCGACTAACATGCAGATGACGCCATTCCATCGTCGGTACGGGCCGATCCTCGTCCACGGAGCCTCCCGCGCACGTGGCCTGGCTTAGCGGGTTAGTAACAGGTCCTTACCGGTTCATTTCAAATCCACTCTCTCTCTCTCTCTCGTGACATTCTCTCTCATCCGCCGTCACCGAGTCACTGGAGATCCGTCGGAGGCAGCGGGGCACTGGTCCCCGTGCGCACGGCCTCCTGCTCGTCGGCCCCATGCCATCGCCGGTGGCGGCCCTGCTCGCGTTCGCGCCGAGGCCTGCTTCCTCCTCGTCGCCCTCTACGTTCGACTGGAGTTCATCCTGGTCCCCACCGACGGCGCGCCGCCCAGATCTGGAAGAGCTGGTGGCTTCTGAGGGGATGACGCGCGGCCAGGGCGCGGCGGCTGCCTGCGGCCGAGCCGCTAGGGAGAGCGGCGACCCTCCTCTGGCCAATCCAGCCGTGAAGCCCCTCCCTGCCCTCCGCTGGTGGAGTTGACGGCAGAGCCCTCCCATCGCGGATCTGCTGCGAGGATATCGATCTCGAGCAGGTACGTCTGCCCTGAACTTTTTCCCAAGTAATCTTGTCGTGGCCAGCAATTTCTTCAGGTCTGCCATGGTTTTTTTTATGCAGATGCCTTCCTATGCGCTGTGGCTGCATCAAGTATGAATACGCCTCATCTACATATACTTCTGCATGGTTTGTCATTGCTTGCCAGATTTCATTTTGAATTTCTACATATAATGTGTCTTTCTCGTAGCCATGCAAATGGTGATACATGCCAGGTTATCAAGGCAAATGCCAATCCGAGTAATTTTATTTCAGCAGTATGCGGCGTTTCACATCTGGAGCTTGAGCAAATTCAAATGCAATCTCAGATTGCCGTATCACTTCATAGTTTCAGTTCAATACTTTCATCAAATTACATTATGATTAGAGTATCAGTTGATACTTTTTTCGGAGTCAAACAAATTCATTGTAC
Source organism: Saccharum hybrid cultivar R570 (assembly GCA_038087645.1). Classification (NCBI taxonomy): domain Eukaryota; kingdom Viridiplantae; phylum Streptophyta; class Magnoliopsida; order Poales; family Poaceae; genus Saccharum; species Saccharum hybrid cultivar. The sequence goes on from JAQSUU010000173.1 coordinate 362,490, forward strand.
CAGTTGGTACTTTTTTCCAGACCAAATAAGGCATCAGTTTATACTATTTTCAGATTAGAGTACGTACTCATACTCCTATAAATATACTTTCTGATAATGTGTATGTACTCATACTCCTTCGGTATACTATCTGAGAATATGCATAGGATCTCATATAATTTCCAAGTATCTATGGATACTCTGTATATCAGTATATGAACATACTCAGGTATGAAAATCTAATCCTTCTTAAAAAAAAAAGTATGCATACATACTCGTATGAATATGTACTCCTTTCATGAAAACAGTATGCCTATGTACTCCTTTTAAAAAGTATGAATATGTACTCCTTATATTATGAAAATAAAGTATGAATACATACTTAAAAATAAAGTATGAATACATACTTTATAATGGGACGTATGTGAACATACCCTGATCAATTCATACATTGTTCTACATCTTTTCCCCAAAGTAGTATTATATTAATATATGCTGTTCTACTTTATTTTCCGAGTATTTATTCATAGTCTTTTGTTGCAAGTACGTATTAGTTCATACTGCTACAGTGCATCTGATAATCTCTATGATGTTCATCATGTAGGTGCCATGACGAGCAGGGATGTCTAGGAGTACATGACTGCCTTTTTTTTTTACAACAAGCACATGACTGCCTTGCCATGCCGTTAACCGTTATGGTGGCTGCATCTCTAGGCCTGGCTGTGGCACGGTGAAGTAGCAAGTTCAGAGTTTATAGCTGATTGCTTTGGAATCATGATGTTCAGGAAGGGCTCCACTTTTGACTTTAGGAGGGATGACTATGGCCCGGTGAACTAGCAAGTTCAGACTTTATAGCCGAACCTATATGTTCAGTTTATAGCCAAACCTATCAGTTTGCCTGTACATTATAGATAGAGTATGTGCTAATACTAGCTCCTGTCAAAATATGCACGCATACTATCATACTCATGTCAATGTCAGTGTACTGATACTCGTGTCAAAAAAAGTATGTCCACATAATAGCATGCTATTTTTCCCCCTAAAAACAACGGTACATATACTCTGTAATAAAATTCTATGAGTATATGGACGCACTCTCAAATACACCACAACAACAACAACAACAACAACAACATAGTCTTTTATCCCAAGCAAGTTGGGGTAGGCTAGAGATGAAACCCAAAAGAGACGAGAAACAGGGAGACACATAAAGGGACATAAAGGACACAAGACAAAAAGAGGTCACGGTTCAGGCACGTTGATTGCCAATCTCCAAGCGCTCCTGTCCATAGCTCAATCCTTGAAGATATTCCACTCCTTAAGATCTCTCTTAACGAACTCGTCTAAAGTTAGTTTAGGTCGACCTGTACCGCTCTTTACATTATCGGTCCGCTTTAAAACTCCACTACGCACCGGCGCCTCAGAAGGCCTCCGTTGGACATGTCCAAATCATCTCAACCGATGTTGAATCAATTTCTCCTCAATTGGTGACACCCCAACCCTATCCCGAATATCGTCGTTCCGGACTCTATCCCTCCTTGTGTGCCCACAACACCAACGCAACATACGCATCTCTGCTACACTCAATTGCTGGACACGTCGCCTTTTTATAGGCCAACACTCAGCACCGTATAACATCGCCGGACGAATCGCCGTCCTATAGAACTTACCTTTCAGTTTCTGAGGCACCCTTTTGTCACAGAGAACGCCAGAAGCTTGACGCCATTTCAACCAGCCGGCTGAAATTCTATGTCTAACATCTTCATCAATGTCTCCATCCTTTTGTAGCATCGACCCTAAATACCGAAAAGTATTCTTCTTGGCCACCACTTGCCCATCGAGGCTAACGTCTCCCTCCTCGTGCCTAGTCGCGCTGAAATCTCACCTCATGTACTCGGTCTTAATCCTACTAAGTCTAAACCCTTTCGACTCTAACGTGTGCCTCCATAGTTCTAACTTCCTATTAACCCCCGCCCTACTGTCGTCAACTAGCACCACATCATCAGCAAAGAGTATACACCAAGGGATATCACCTTGTATGTCCCTTGTGACCTCATCCATCACCAAAGCAAATAAATAAGGACTCAAAGCTGACCCCTGATGCAGTCCTATTTTAATTGGAAAGTCACTGGTGTCGCCATCACATGTTCGGACAAACGTCACCATATCCCTGTACATATCCTTGATGAGGGTAACGTACTTAGTTGGGACTCTGTGCTTTTCCAAAGCCCACCACATGACATTTCTCGATACTTTGTCATATGCCTTCTCGAGGTCAATAAAGACCATGTGCAAGTTCTTCTTCTGCTCCCTATATCTCTCCATCAATTGTCGTAATAAGAAAATTGCTTCCATGGTCGACCTACCAAGCATGAACCCAAACTGATTTTGGGTCACATGTATCACTCTCCTTAGGCGATGCTCGATAACCCTCTCCCAGAGCTTCATCGTATGGCTCATCAACTTAATCCCACGGTAGTTAGTACAACCTTGAACATCTCCCTTGTTCTTCAAGATAGGTACTAATATACTTCTCCATTCTTCAGGCATCTTGTTAGACCGAAAAATAAAGTTAAAAAGCTTAGTTAACCATACTATCGCTCTAGCGCCTAGGTATCTCCACACCTCAATGGGGATACCATCAGGGCCCATCGCTTTACCTCCCTTCATCCTCTTCAAAGCCTCTCCGATCTCTGCCTCTTGAATTCTCCTCACAAAGCGTCTGTTGGTATCGTCAAATGAGTCGTCCAACTCAAGGGCAGGACCTTCATTCTCCCTATTAAACAACTTGTCGAAGTACTCTCTCCATCTGTCCTTGATCTCCTCATCCTTCACCAGAAGCCGATCTGTCCCATCCTTGATGCATTTTATTTGATTGATGTCCCTTGTCTTCCTCTCGCGGATTCTAGTCATCCTATAAATGTCATTCTCCCCTTCCTTCGTGCCTAGCCGCTGATAAAGGTCATCATACGCCTGACCTTTTGCTACACTCACAGCTCGCTTTGCAATCCTCTTCGCTATTTTATAACCCTCGATGTTGGCTACACTCTTGTCATGGTGGAGACGCTTGAAACACTCCTTCTCCCTAATAGCTCTCAAATACATGTATGCAAATATGCTCATTTAATTTAAAAGTATGTGTCCATACTTTATTGATGGACAAAACGCTACGTATACTCTCTAATCCACGTGATTGGATCTCAAGGAGAAAAGGCTGACGAGAGAGAAGCTAACAACCAGCCGTAATCCACGTGAATAGCGAACGGATAGACTTACGGGTGCGATAGTTGGCAACAACAGACCTGATTAGATGTCTCCCGTTAGCTATGTCCGCACCCTGACGTCTACGTGCGTGTAGGAAAAACTCACCCTATATATATATATATATATATATATATATATATATATATATATATATATATATATATATATATATATGTCCCTTTATGTGTCTCCCTGTTTCTCGTCTCTTTTGGGTTTCATCTCTAGCCTACCCAACTTGCTTGGGACAAAAGGCTATGTTGTTGTTGTTATATATATATATATATATATATATATATATATATATATATATATATATATATAGTCCCACACTTGTCCTATCATACCTTCTTCGTGTACGAAATAGTAGACTTGACTAACTCAATTCTTAGGAAATCGCGAATTAGATCGTTTGTTCTTACCTCAACAAGAGAAGCACGAGCCCCCGCTTTTTCTTGTTCCCAATTCACTACTAAGCAAGTTTGAACGAATTGACTATTTGTGTGACACACACACACACACGCACATATATATATATATAGGGAAATTATTTCCTACTCCCAGGGAGTAGTTACTCTCATGTGTGTGTGTGTGTGTGTGTGTGTAGGTTGGCATGTTTAGCAATTTTTCCCTTTCAGTTTTCACCTATGTAAGTTGGCAGTCCAACAAGGCTCAGTGTACTGTCTACATCTAGATAAGCCTGGGAGTCAATCCTTCAAATCTAGCTTGCGACACATACATAGAGCTCAACCAGTTGTCACCTAGCAGCATGATCTTGAGACTAGCACCATGTATTGCATATGAGACATGCTTTGCTATTAGCTCAAGAGATTAGTTTTGTTGCACAATTTCACAAATATTTCCAATTTCCTTTGTTTCAAAAATATTTCCTCAATGCAGAGAGTTCTTTCACCAGCAGGTAGGACAGTGGTGTATAACAACAACAACAACAACAACAACAACATAGCCTTTTGTCCCAAGCAAGTTGGGGTAGGCTAGAGATGAAACCCAAAAGAGACGAGAAACATGGAGACACATAAAGGGACATAAATGGCACAAGACAAAAAGATGTCACGGTTCAGGCACGTTGATTGCCAATCTCCAAGCACTCCTGTTCATAGCTAAATCCTTAGAGATATTCCACTCCTTAAGATCTCTCTTAACGGACTCGTCCCAAGTTAGCTTAGGTCGACCTCTACCGCTCTTTACATTATCGGCCCGCTTTAGAACTCCACTACGCACCGGCGCCTCAGGTAGGACAGTGGTGTAATCAGTAAAATTACAAAAGATCATGCAAGTAGTCATATAGCAACAGCATCAGTAACAAAGACCTTGCACTGGTTTTAGTATGATATCCCATTGTAGAAAAATAGGCGGCGACCATTTAAACCAATGCTTTCAAACAGAAAATTACTCAAATTGAATGCATGGAAAATTCCACTTCCCCAACATAAACATGTAAGCAGAAAGCAGTGGAAAAGTGGGGATAACTTAGTCAAGCATACGGGGCCAACATATAGAAATACAATAGCATCAAACGAATATCTTTACCTTTTCTGCTTTAGAATCCTGACAAGGAATTCCTGGAGATGCCTTAACTGCAAAAATATCCCGTGTCATCCATCTCAAATAATTGAGACTTACTTTCTCAAATCTTGAAAGAGAAATATCAAACAACACAAGCACTGACATACCACGTTTGTCAGGTGACACTTCAGATAATTCCTGTTCATAGTGGTAGCTTCACAAACAAGTAGAAGAAATAAATAAACAAACATAGTGATCATGTAGTTGTAGGTCAAATTATAACAAATAAATAAATCTACTAAGAAGGTGCAAAAACAGTACAGATTTCCAATGTCAACGTCTTCTCCAGTATGGCCAAACCCGTTATCTTGAAGAATTGATGAAACATGATGAATCATCTCGTTACGCGGTACCTGCACATCACTGGGCACCTGCATACCATGCTCAACTTTTTTGAGACAAGTGACATTGATGATGAACAATCATTTGTTGAAAATGTAATAAAACAGCACCACCGCATAATAAATGGGAGCTGAGAAATGACAATTGATATGTAAAAAAGGCTTGCACAAGCTTCCAAATAAAGGAAATCACATTGACAACAAAAAAGTTCAGCTAAGACCCATCCTTGTACCATGTCAGAATTCAGAACAAGTCCACATAATAAATTGGCCATTTGAGGATATTGTGAACTAAAGAGAACCTACCTATATTTGTCGAAACACATTTGAACTTTTAAAGTTCCAAATATTATGTAATGAAGCTGTACTCAAGAGCCCTAAACATAGTCCGACATAATTGACTGATACATCACCTTAGTTAATAAATAAAAATTCTGAAATGAAGCTGTAGCATCGGCTGCAAGTGCTTAACATAATGTATTCATCTTTATGGTGCGTGCATATACTGATAAATTATCAGGCATTTAAAATTGAAATACATCTCTATCACACATACGCAAGGTCCCTAGACATAGTCCTTCATAAGATGACACGTTCATTTATATACCAAATATTTTAGACCAAGGCTACCGATGCAGATATAATCAATTACCCTATTTATATGCCAAATATTGCAGACAAAGGCTATAAATGCATATATAATCAATTACCCAATACAACAAATATAAAATCAGACAGGTGGACTCCATTTTAATGCTTTCGTTGCGCAGACATATAACAGCCCATGTTTTAAAGGTGGTAACGCGAGGCGTGGCAACAGATCCCCTTCCAGTCGCCTAGGCGTTCATAAGGCGAGAGGTGAGGCGACGCCATATCCATCTAAGAAACATACCATGTGCGCATCCTGGAGGAAAGAAAAAAGGAAAAGAAAAAGAAGAGAAAGCTGGAAGTAGAAGAAAGCCTAGCCCACACGTGCTCCCACCTCTCTCGCGTGCGACGCTGTGCCGGGGGGGGGGGGGGGGGGGGGGGGGGGGGGGCTCAGCCGTCTTCTCCTAGATCTGCTGCCACGAAGCAAATCGGAGGGAGGTGTGCCGGCCAGAGCCAGCAGGGAGAGCAGTGGTGGCAGCTGTTTGGCGTTCCTAGCTGGTTCCCATCCCATTATTCCCCTCTTCCCCCCTCCCTCCCTCGCTTTTGCTGCTTTATTGGAAAAAAGCGACTGGGACACCCAAATTTTTGAGCGCCTCAACGCTTAGGCGATGCCTTAAAAACATAGATAACAGCAACTATAGAGGTTTACTGTCTCTAAATTCTCATAGACATGAATTGATAAAAGCAAATTCAGAATTTCAGTACAGCCATTGACCACCGTAGATAACCAATATGTCAATCAAAAAAAAAGTGACCGCATTATCAAATACTATGTTAAGTGAACTTTTAGCCATTCAGTACACCTAAAATACAAAAAACTCAACTGTAAGTATTACCTAAATATCAGTCTCAGCAGGCTAGTGTTATAGTAATAGGTCGACTTTAGATGATGAAAGAACATTTTAAATTCATTAATTTGGTGTCAAAAGCCTAAAGGCCACTGCCGTCTTGAATTATTCAAGTAATTGGCATCAAATGCTCAAAGGCTTAATATGAGGCTTCTTATTTGCTAGAATGATTAGACTCCATTGAATTGGGCTAACCCTAGAAGGGTAGCTATATAGGCCTAGCCTAGCCTCATGGGCCTAATACAATCACACTCCAACACCCCCCGCAGTCTGAACTACCGGCGCAGCGGAGTTCAAGGCTGAACAAGAAATAAAACAAGTAAGAGCACAACACACAGGACCCCCCCGCAGCCACAACTAGCCACTGGAGACGTTGAGGCTGGAGCGAAACTCGGAGAAGGTCGAGGGAGGCCTTTGGTGAAGATGTCCGCAAACTGGGAGGTGGTCGGGACGTGAAGAACCCGGACGTCGCCGATGGCCACCCGGTCGCGGACGAAGTGTAGATCGATCTCCACATGCTTGGTCCTCTGGTGCTGCACGGGGTTGGTGGAGAGGTAGACCACGCTGACGTTGTCGCAGTAGACGAGCGTGGTCCTGGCGAGTGGGCGGTGAAGCTCAGCTAGGAGCTGGCGGAGCCAGGCGGCCTCGGCCACACCGTTGGCCACGGCACGGTACTCTGCCTCGGCACTGGAGCGGGAAACCACCGGCTGGCGCTTGGACGACCAAGAGACCAGGTTGCCGCCGAGGAAGACCGCGTAGCCGGAGGTGGACCTGCGGGTGTCCGGGCATCCCGCCCAGTCAGCGTCGGTGTAGACAACCAGCTCGGCAGTGGAAGACCGGCTGAGGAGCAGCCCGTAGCCAAGTGTGCCACGGAGGTACCGGAGAAGCCGCTTCATAGCAGCCAGGTGAGGCTCCCGCGGAGCATGCATGTAGAGGCAGAGCTGCTGGACGGCATAAGTGATGTCCGACCATGTGAAAGTGAGGTACTGAAGTGCGCCAGCAAGACTCCGGTAGGCGGTGGAGTCCGCTGGCCCGAGCATCGGACCCCCAGCCTCTGACAGCTTGCCCTGGGTGTCCACCGGTGTAGAGCAGGACTGGCAGGCGGTCATCCCTGCTCGCTCCAGAATGTCACAAGTGAACTGCCGCTGGTGGAGGAACAGGCCTGAAGGGCGGGGCTCAACAGTGACGCCGAGGAAGTGGTGGAGCACCCCAAGATCCTTCATAGCAAATTCCTTCTGGAGGGAGGCAATGATGCGGTGGAGCAGAGACTCGCTGGAGGCAGTGAGAACAATGTCATCCACATAGAGGAGCAGGAAAGCAGTCTCACCCCCATAGTGGTATATGAACAGGGAGGTGTCAGACTTGGCCTCCGTGAACCCAAGAGTCTGCAGGAAGGTAGCGAATCGAGAGTACCAAGCCCGGGGTGCCTGCTTGAGCCCGTAGAGAGATTTGTTGAGCCGGCAGACGAAGTCAGGACGAGAAGCATCCACAAAATCTGCCGGCTGACTGCAATAGACCGTCTCAGTCAGAGTGCCATGAAGGAAGGCATTCTTGACATCCAGCTGATGCACAGGCCAGGAGCGCTCGAGAGCCAGGGAGAGGACGGTGCGGACAGTAGCTGGCTTCACCACGGGACTGAAGGTCTCAGCATAGTCAATGCCGGGCCGCTGAGTGAAGCCGCGGAGGACCCAGCGAGCCTTGTAGCGCTCCAAGGAACCATCAGCCCGCCTCTTGTGCGTCCAGATCCACTTGCCGGTGACAATGTTGGAGCCCGGCAGACGAGGCACTAGGTCCCACGTCTGGTTGGCGAGGAGGGCCGCGTACTCCTCGTCCATCGCGCGGCGCCAGTGAGGATCCGCCAAGGCCGCACGGACGGAAGAGGGTACCGGAGAGATCTCCGGCTCGCAGGCGGCGGCAGTGTGGGCCTGCGGGCGAGACGCCTGCCTCGTCACCATCGGGTAAGGCTGGACAAAAAACTCGAAGCTCGTTAGCTCGCTCGGCTCGTGGCTGGCTCGGCTCAGCTCGGCTCGGCTCGTTATGATAACGAGCCGAGCCGAGCCAGGATTTTAGCTCGTTAGTTATAACGAGCCAACTCGAGCTGGCTCGTGAGCCGCTCGCGAGCCAAACGAGTCGTAGTTTTAGAGAAAAAGTCATCATAACTTATATTAGTTTTGTATTACTTCATGTTTTGCACTTCACAAATAGATGATATGTTAGCTCATATGAATATTTTGTTCGATTTAAGGCTATTGAATATATTATTTTTATATTATTAATATTTTTATGCTTTAGATAAATACAAATATTATATTTTGTATATTTTTTTTACCTGGCTCGCGAGCCTAACGAGCCAGCTCGAGCTCGTAACGAGCCGAGCCGAGCTGGCTTTCTGGCTCGTTAAGATAACGAGCCGAGCCGAGCTGGCTCGTTATCCTAACGAGCCAGAACGAGCCGAGCCGAGCCGAGCTGGCTCGTTGGCCAGCCTTACCATCGGGTGAGTGTGACGAGGGTCCCGGTGAAGAAGAGGCGGGTGGTACACCGGCGGGTCGGCGCGAGAGCGTGGCGATGCCGGCGGAGCATGCACCGGCGACGTCGCTGGTGACGAGAGCGGCGGAGCCGGCTCACGCCGGCGCTCGTAGACGATGCCGAAGCGTCCGGGAGGAGGTGAGGGCGGACGCGGCTCCCGCCGGCGCTGGTAGACGAGTCCGAAGCGCCCGGGAGGAGGTGGGGTCGGTGTGCTCGGTCCCGCGATCGGAACGGCAGCATCTGGTACAACGGGAGGCAGCGAAGCCACAGGGAGCGAGGGTGGAAGCTCCGAGGCTGCCTCGACCGTGTCAGGCATCGGAAGGTCCTGGTGCGAGTCCGGCAGGGGCGAGGCGGGACCACCAGGAGAGCGCGCCGGAGCAGTACCTGCAGGGTAGGGGGAGAAGGGTGGCGGAATCGACGGGTCAGTAGGAAAGAAGGAAGCCTCCGCAGGGTCAGCGGGAGGTGTGGGTGGAGAGGTGGTGGAGTAAGGGAACGCCAACTCATCAAACACGACATGGCGAGAGATGAGGACACGGCGAGCGGTAAGGTCAAAGCATCGGTAACCCTTGTGATCCGGAGAGTATCCGAGAAAGACACAGAGGGTCGACCGGGGAGCCAGCTTATGGGGAGCGGTGGCGGCGGTGTTAGGGTAACACGCACACCCGAAGACTCGAAGATGGTCGTACCGAGGAGGGGTACCGAAAAGAGCGTGGTGAGGCGTGGGAGCTGGGCAGACAGTAGAAGGAAGTCGGTTAAGGAGATAGGTAGAGGTGTGCAGACACTCAGCCCAGAAGCGAGCGGGTAGAGATGCCTGGAGCAGAAGGGTGCACATGATGTCATTGGTTGTGCAGATCATGCGCTCTGCCTTGCCGTTTTGAGAGGAGGTATACGGACAAGACATGCGCAGGTGGACACCGGAAGAAAGGAAGAAGGCACGTGAGGTGGAGTTATCGAACTCACGACCATTGTCGCACTGGACAGCCTTGATGGTAAGGCCAAACTGAGTGGATACCCAAGCAAAGAGGTGGCTGAGAGTGGTGAACGCCTCGGACTTGGCACGCAGGGGAAAAGTCCAGGAATAATGGGAGAAATCATCGACCACCACCAAGTAGTACTTGTAGCCAGACATGCTGAGAACAGGAGAAGTCCACAAGTCGCAATAAATAAGATCAAACACGCGAGTGGCATGTGAGGAAGAGGACTGAAAGGGAAGGCGAACGTGACGGCCCAGCTGGCACGCATGACACAAGTGATCATCAGGAGCCCGAGAGCACCGAATGTCGGCACTATGACTGAGCTGCAGCAAGGCATCCCGGCCAGGGTGGCCGAGGCAACGATGCCAGGTGGTGGAGGAAGGAGTGGCGGCGAAAGCGGCAGAGGAAGTCGAAGAAGGTGAAACAGACGTCGAGGAAGGCGCAGAAGGTGAAACAGACGTCGGAAACTGAAGGGTGTAAAGAGGCCCAGTGCTGTTACACCGGAGCCGAGGAACCCGGGAGGCCAAATCCCGCACGGTGAGGCCAGAGGGGTCAAACTCAACCGAACAAAAGTTGTCAGTTGTGAAACGGCAAATAGAGAGAAGATTGTGAACCATACCGGGAGCCACAAGAACATCAGAGATATGAAAGGAGCCGTGGGAACTGGCAGTGCCCACGGAGGAGACAGGGATGCAGGTGCCATTGGCGACCATGATGGAAGAGGGACAGGAAGGGTGGGGAGGACGGAGAGAAGAAAGTAGACTCGCATCGGGCGTGGTGTGGAAAGTGGCGCCCGAGTCGGCGATCCAATCAGGACTGGTGGTGGTGCTGAAGGAGCAAGCCAAGGCAGCCGGGTCCCAACCGACAAGCCCAGGCGAGGCACCGGGAGGTGAAGTAGGGTGAAATCCCGGGGAAGCACTAGTGACCATTGCCGCCGACGGGCGAATGCCACTCTGTGGAGGCAGGGACGACTGTGAGGCAGGAAGGTGGAGGTCGCCGGCAGGAAGGAGGACGGGCGCGCCCTGGAGAGCAGGAGCCGCGCCAAAGGGTGGGGCGGCAAGGAGGAGACTGGGCGCGCCGTCACCTGGCGCTGCGGCAAGCAGCGGCGCGCAGGGATCCCGTGCCCGCGCCATGGAGCCCGGCCGCAGCAGCAGTGGCGCCCACACCCGCGCCATGGAGCCCGGCCGCGGCAGCAGTGGTGCCCAAGGGTCCTGCGCCATAGAGTCCGGCGTCCTGGGGTCCCCCGTCCGCACCCGCGCCCGCTACCAGAACGCGACCAGAACTGGGAGGTTGGCAGCACAGGGCGGCAGGAGTAGAGGTGGAAGAGAGGCCGGAAACCGGGGGCCGCTGCTGCGGAACGGAGAAGGGCGGGAGGAGAAGCGCCCCGCTCCTGGGGGGCAGAAACAGGGGCGGCCCGCTCCTGGGGCAGAAACGCCGGGGAGGCGGCCTGGTGCTGGACCGCCCAGCAGGCCCGCTCCTGGGTTAGCTGCAGAGGAGAGCGGGGGAAAACCGGCCGAGGGGGTGCGGGTGAACTGGTTGAGCGCCGGTGGCACCTTGAGGCGCTGCGTGAGGATGCGGCACTGGCGCTGGATGCGCACGACCTTGGGCGAGGGTGCAGGTGGGGGAGGTGGGGTGGGTTGCGGTGGCTGCATAGCAGCGACAGAGGCAGGCGCATCCAGCAGGGCCGCCGGCGCGAGCCCGCTCAGGAGGAAAGCGGCGGGCGTCAGCTGCGGCTGGTGGCTGCTGGCGGCTGGAGCAGGGGCAGCGGCGGCTGGTGGCTGGAGCAGAGGTGGCGCGTCCCAGGAGGGAGAAGGGAGAGGGGGGAAGACAGGGAGAGAGGTGGGGGAAGGTGGAGGGGGCGGCCAGCCTGCCATGGAGGGGCGGCGGCGGCTGCCTGAGAAGGCAGCGGCGGCTGTAGAGAGGAGAAACCTAAGCTGATACCATGCTAGAATGATTAGACTCCATTGAATTGGACTAACCCTAGAAGGGTAGCTATATAGGTACCATACATGGGCCACATGGGCCTAGACTCATGGGCCTAATACAATCACACTCCAACATTATTGAAGCTAGTGGAGGTGAGTTGTAGCTTCTAAAGCTCCATTTGGCATTGCAGTAGATTAGATGATTTTGTTTGTTAGGACAGCTTTATAGAGTGTGGTTGGTTATGATCTTTTACTAAAATAAACTTGCACTAATTTGGAAACATAGTTCTGCTGACAGAAAGTTTTAACAAAAGAGAACTGACCCGTCTCGAACAAGCAGGAATAGATGAAAACAATTCAAATTAGAAACATGAACACCAGCAAACACAACAAAAAGAAAAGCCTAAAACGGGTGGTGCAGTCTATTTAGGTGAGGATAAAATACCCAACTCTGTAATTAAATGTAATAACGCATCGGCATTCTACATGTCATGGAAAAAAAATCACATCCAGCAACTGTTTGTTAAGATTTAATTTAATATGCTACTTGTGACACTAGATTCCCAGCAGTAACTTTGCAATAGCAGCTTTTCAAATAAGCGTGCACCAACCAGAACCTTTCTGGTGGCATTGCCCTGAATCTGAAATTCCTCATAGAAGGCGTAAATAAACAAGTTTACGCATGGCCATCCCCATGAAATCAATTTTCAAACAAATATTTTGCCAAAAAATTATTAATCTCGGGCTCAAACTATAACAAGAGCCTATACATCAGTATAAGATTTCTTTTTTTATTACTCTCAAGTCTCAACTGATTCGATAAGTTTCAGCATATATCAATGTTTTCAAGTCGTCCGATTAATCGTCCTGGTCGGTCCCAGGTCGACCAGGTTCGACCAGACGACCTGAAAACATTGGCATATATGATGAAGTTAATGCAGAAACCCCTTGGTAGAAGGGTGAAAACATTCTCAAACCAGGGAAGGATGTCGTAGCCATGCTTGTCTAAGAAACCAATTCTTGCAAAGAACACATTGAGCAAACAGACTTGAATTGTAACAGTAACTAATCAATGATTTGTACCTCTGGATGTGATCGGATATATGCATCAAGAGCTTCACCAGCGTGGGAAACTGCATGAACAAGCAGTAATGCGGCATTAGCAAGCTTTTTCTGCGCCACCAGCTGCCTATTTTCCTTTCCAGTTTGACCTCTCTCCAAGCTGACAATGTGGTACAGAATACGATTTATGAGAACATAAAATCCATCTTGCTTGTTTTTGCCGTTTCTGTTGCAGGATAACCCCCCACGGATCTGCTTTTGAGTTGCCAGGAGCAAAATTGCGCTCTCGACAAGTCTTCCTTCCTTAATGTAATTCCAGAGCTCATCGATAAGATTATCTGTGTGTTCCCCAAGCAATCTTGTCGTATCCAAGAAGATTTTCTGCAAAAACAACAGATAAGGAACAAAACTCATGAGCTTCCAGATTTACACAGAGGCACATAAAACTGATTAATTTCCAACAGTGTTGCCACATCCAAGCAAAACATAACTGAATATTCAAATTTGCTGATATCAATGATCTTCTGCAAAGACAGTAAGGAATAATATTCAAGAGCATCTGGAGTCTATATAGAAGCAGATAGAACTGAGCAATTTCCAGCAGTGTCGTTATATCCATGAAAATCCAAAATTTGCTGACATCAACTTGAAATTACGAACTCCTCAACCAGTAAAGACATGTTTCAACACATGAAAACACGAAAAATGACACATTCTGCAGTCAACATATGGGTGTATAAGAATGTTCAATCATTTAGTTATGGCATTAGTGGTTTGAGATAAGAGCACAATAACTTTTACGCTGCAAAGTAGATATCTATTCTGGTAGGATGGATGTGACAAACCATTTCAGGCAGGCACAGAAGATGGATGAGCTTGCAGACATAGTTCGCATTTGCCTGATTGTTATCCAGATCCTCCTGGTTAAGAAATGCATTGTCCTCCAGATACTTATGCAGACAAGTGTTCTCAACTGCAACATGGAGCGGAAGTAGGCCTTCAATGACCTCAGGACCAGCCGTGCGTACATTTGCCGATGCATTATAGCAGAAGAGCAACTTGATCATGTCAACAGAGAACATTTCAGCAGCTTCGTGAAGAGGGAAATATCCATATCGGTTCATGCAATTGGGATTGGCACGAAACCCACGAAGCTCAGGTGCTTTGCCAACCAAAGCAACTTTAGCGCATTTCAGCGCGTTTTGCTTGACCATCTGAGTGAAGGTTAGTGGCGTGATGATGAAACCCCATGCCAAGCCACGATAATCCCGTTCAAATAACTCAAGAAAGCCATGCACGTTATCCTCATCCAGTATGGGCACCAGATGGGTAAGTGCATCCCAGAAGCCACCATCCACCGACTAGATTGATCAATTCACAATTGAAAAAGAGAACCTAATCAGTTATCAATGTGAAAAGGAACACAAAAAATAAAATAAAGAAGGGCTTGCTCAAACGCATCATTGATTAAGTCCAATACTTAAAGATAATTCAGGTTTTTAATATAATAGCCAAAAGATTTATCCAACAAATTCTGCAATGATGATAACAAAAAACCTCAGGAGTACGGTCTGGAATGATAATTTTGGTCCTCCTCGAGGTAGCGATCACTTCATCTACTTCATCAAACCACTGAGAGAGGAAATTTGTCAACCAGTGGAAATTTGTCAACCACGGAAGCTAAGAAAATAGAAAAGAAGGAATATCATAATGTGTGGTCAGTTACTGTACCTCACTGATTAATTTGGCTTGGGCCAGCAGGTCAAGGCCTGGAGGCGCAGGACGGCGTGGAGGACAGGGAGGATTCCACGGATCCCATTCATCCATGGATGGTCCATGAACTTCATGAGAAGCGGATTTCACTTTCTCCACATGCGTTGTCTCCATTCTGCAGATGTGCCATGGAAAACGCTCCAAATAAGTTTCTTTATATATGTTTAGAGATTTTGTGCCGTGGAATATAACGATGGAAATGTGGATTTATTTTAAGTACAAAAAAAATTACAAGATGGCTGACCAATCTATATTTCAGGATCATAACACGAGCTTTGACCAATAATTACAAAGTGACACCTCCATATGCATCTACTAGGTCCATAAAAACAGTGTGAACATCACAAATAATCACATAACCTTTATGTTTCCCTTGTTCCAATAAATATAATACCAGCAGATTCATTTTGAAAACATTAGACAAAGTAACAGTATTTGCAATTCAAGGCAATGGTCACACGGTGATCTTGAAGACCGCATGGAAGGATTGGGGGACATATGCCAGGGTTTAGTTTTCATCCTAAACCATCCACAAATGTTGTACAACATTAGTTCCCTAGGCTTGTTTGAAAGTAAGTCTTGGGTCACTTAGCAGCCATGTCAACAATTTCGAGATGCCATACTCCAATTGGCAGAAGGCCTGCATGTCAGTTGCAAAGGAGGATTTTTCTTTACTTTTGCTTGTTCACTCGGCTATATGTTAGCGCACATGTGTCAATATATTGGATGCTAGTTGGTGTAATATAGGACCAAAAGCAGGTTAGTTAGGGTGTGGGATGTGGAATGCACTGTGTTAAGACTGGAGAATGTAAAACAAACAGTATTGATATTGAGTGTGCGAATTTAAGATCCCTTATGAGGATCAAGAATGGATGTTATCCTAAATTCTAGAACAGTCAGAGCTTTACATTGCAAATAACAATCAACATGTAAACAAGTCTGTTTTTTACCCTATGGTACCAGTGGCCTGAGAATCACAAGGATCCTGCCTATAAACATGAAACAAGCATATAAGTTCGTCTCGCACATGCAAGCTGAACTGAACAACAGGACACTCTGACAGCAGGGTTCCCAAAAGCGGCGCTAATCGCACGCTTCAGCGCGCTGAAGCGCTAAGCGGACGGGGAGCGCTTCGCTATGGGGCATAAGCGCTCCCAAAGCGGCGTGACCGCCTTGGTGGAGCAGCGGCTGCTGGCTCCCGCTGCCCGCCGGCCGCGCGCGGCGCGCGGCGCGCGGCGCAGCCGCAGGGCCGGGCGCCGTCGACGGTCCAGCGGAGGTGGGAGGGGAGAGGGAGGTGCGTACGCAGGGTCGCCGGCCGGTGTGCGGAGGACGTAGGCGAGGCGACTGGCGAGAGGCGGGACGGGGAGCCGCTGACGCCGGCGCCGAGCCTGGGACTGCCCCGCCGTCGCTGAGGCCCAAGCCTGAGCGCCGCCTCCGTGGCCTTCGTGCCGAGCGCGAGTGGGGGAGGGAGCAGAAGATGCGCCGGCGCTGCCTGGAAGATAAGAAACGGCGGCGGCTGTCAGGTTGTGTGCCTCAGTGTTAGGTGCTGGATTAATGGGCTTTTAGATGGGCCACTAAATAAAAGCCCATACCATCTTTTTTTTCCTTTCCTTTTCTATTTCTTTTTTCTTTCTAACATATTTTGACAAATCAGCACATAATCTATATCTATATCTATATAGCTACGATAACATATTTACCTACGTTTCGTGAAGCCACATCGATCTCCATTATCCTCTATTGATCATATGTATTTATAGTTAAATTCCTGCTCCACCAGAAGACATCCGATTTTAAACCTGGATCGACGTCTATTAGGCTTCCTAGCCTCGTGTCATGGTTCTGCAACGAATCGGACTTGAGGTTTTAGGGTTTCAGTTCTTTGTTACACGACACAACGCCCTCGAACATTATATACCAACCTGATTCCTACCATAACGCTCGTTAACTCACCGCCAACTCACACCACTATGGCTTAGCTGTCACCTTTACCCACCTTGACTGACGTCGTTTGCTCCGTTGCAAAACGTGCAACAGTAATCCCGATCCTTCTTGTCTTCTCCTTCATGGCCTAGGCATTGCCCTCCCTCGAAAAGCTGCTTGTCCCCAAGCAACAGTGATGGAAATCGCCGCTAGAGATCATGAGCCTCCTCCCACGTCGTCAAGGTTGATGACTGATCAGACCACTGCACCTAAATTTGTAACAGCGAAGAAGCCCCTTTCTACACCATACGTGAAGCCAGAAAATGGATGGATGGACTGGACAACCGTGGAAGGATCATCTGGAACCAAAGCGATATCATCTTCCACCTACGCTGCAGGAGGGATACCCGACCCTCACATACTCGTGGATAAGTTTTCATGCCCGTGCCCGCATCCATTGGGTATGAAACCCGCGGGTACCCGCACCGGCGGGTAAGATTGCCATTCTTACTCTCATTGGGCTAAAAACGTGAGCATCGCACGCAACACTCGGGGGCATCAGACAAACGTTGCAGCATCCGATGTATCGTGCAACGACACTTGTCACTATTTGTTTGAAACTAGTCATAGGCGCCCAATGGTTCTCGATGCGCGTGGCTGCTCCTTCATTGTCCGATGCACATCAGACAAACGTGTCACGAACGTCCAATGCGATCTAGAGAGCAACGAGAGCCATCCAAAACACATCGGATAAGTCCGATTGAGGGGCATCGGACAAATGCCAACATCTGATGTGACTTTGACTCTCTGGTCAGCGAGTGAACAGTGCCAGCTCATCGTCCGGTGCAACTCCGTACCATCATCCGATGCAATGTCTGGTGCCTGCCTGAGTCTTTGCTGCTTAGGGTATGCCATCAGACGTTACCTCCAGTTGTCTGATGGCCACGTCTTGATCATCCGATGCAGGCAGAGCTTCTCCTTCTCTTCTATTTCTTCAACCCTTGCATCCATGTGCTAACACCTTTGTATGTCCAACGCTTAGGCACTTGTGTTAGCATTCTTCAAAGCAATTTCAAGGGTCAAGTTAGCACTCACTAGGTCCTAATGCAAATGTATGGTGTCAGATCACCAGTGGCACTTTGATAATCGTTTTACCATGATATCATCCCTCTTAATAGTACAACTATCTATCCTAAACCGTATCACAAACTCTACTGTTTCTCGATCGGGAAAAACAAAATGGCCCTATCAAATATACCTTTGCCTTGAGCCTATTTTATTTTTATCTTTCTTCTTTTCCATGTAGGAGCACATGATCATCGCTTTTGGACATCCCATCTATCTCCATGGTTTGCTATCTAGCTCCACTTGGTCTTGGACCAACCTATCTCATCTACACACTTAAGCATAGGGTTAGACCAAATAGGTTTACTCAATTAGCCAAAACCAAACTAGGGCTTTCAACACCCCATTGTCATGTAGTTCCCTAACATATGTAAAATAAATAGAAAATCAAAATGCGATTGAGGTATCTGAATTAGAGAAACAATGGTGAAGACATGTCTAAGATGTCTCACATGCCTTATTTCCATGTTCATCAGCAAACAAGGCAAATGGGTTTAGCTTGGCACCAATTGTGTATTTGCGACTTGATATGTATTACAATCAGAACATTTAAATCGTTTAAGATGTGCAACGAACATGCTCTCATTTAATTATTGTGATCGTTGTGGACCTGCATATATGCTTTTTTATTCATACACGAGGCAAGTGTGCAATATTTCTACCTCGGAAAACAAAAGCTTTCAACACCATTCCTCAATATATGATTCAGAAATCATCCTTTAAATTCCTACAGCAACGCGCATGGAAAATCATCTAGTTCAAGTATGTTGGATGCTTTGAGTTCTGTGTTGGGGGTGCATTATATGTTAGGGACCTATTAATGTGTTTAGGGCCCAATTACATAGCGAACAGACCTGTTCTAACACCCTAAAATTTTGAAAAGAAGAAAAATAGGAAAATTATGATTTTTTTTTATATTTTTGTGTGCATGCAAATTTATAATGATAATAATTTTTTATAAATTTAAAATCAAATATAAGGGTAGAAATATGATTGAGCATTTATGCTGCTGCATTTGAATTTTTGTAATGAGTGGTTTAGATCAAATTCAAATTGGATTTGAAAATCTCTTGAAAAATGGCTTTGAAAAATTAGGAAAAGAAAAAGAAAAGGAATTCTTCCTGCTCGGGCCACTTCTCCTACCGCAGCCCAACTCTCCGTCCTGCTGCGGCGGCCCAGTCATTGTCTGTAGCTGAGTATCGTGACAGGTTTGCCCAGTTGTCACGATATGCTCCACATGAGGTGGCCAATGACAATGATAAGCAGCGCCGCTTTTTGAAGGGATTGTATGATGGATTACAACTGCAGCTGATGTACAATACTTATCCCAATTTTCAGACACTTGTGAACCGCACTATCATGGTGGACAACAAGCGCAAGGAGATGGATGCCAAGAGGAAAAGGCTTTAGGGACAGACTTCTGGTAGTAACACTCGTCGTCGTACTGGTTTCCAGCAGGTTAATCAACAGAGGCCTCTTTCTGGTCAGTGGAATCGTGGTCAGGTCGCTTTCCGCAATCAGTTTCCGCAACGTCCCCCATTCCAGCCGTAGAATGGTAACCAATGCCCTTCGCAGCAGAATAGAAATCAAACTCAGCGCCAGGGTCCTTCCAATAATACTCCAATGAAGACCAGTGCTCCCAATACCCCCAACAAGTGTTTCCGATGTGGAAAAGAAGGTCACTTGTCCTACAACTGCCCTGAGAAGATCAACCAGCAGACTCCACAGAGGCAGGGTAGTCACCAGAAGCCTGCATCTAACACTGGAAGAGTGAATCACTTGTCCCAGGAAACCACAGTGGAGGAACCCAAAGTTATGCTTGGTACGTTCGATGTCCATTCCACTACTGCCACTATTCTTTTTTATTCTAGAGTATCACATTCTTTCATATCACAATCATTTGTTAGAATACATAGAATTCATTTGTGTGCCATGAAGGATCCTATATTAGTAAACTCACCTGGTGGAAGTATGCTAGCATCTTATCGTTGTCTCCCGATTAGTCTCATTCTAAGGGGGGTAGAGTTTAAGGTGAGTCCTATAGTATTGAGAACAGTTAGGATCGATCTTATCTTGGGAATGGATTGGATGATGCAACAACAAGCAAAGATTCAGTGCAAAGGTAAATCAGTAGTACTGACAACACCAAAGGGAGATAGGATCAGAGTTGATGTGAAAGTTCAAAAACAGGAGACCGCTACAGTGAACCAGCTTACTGATGGTGCCAATAAGGAGGACCAGGTTATGGAGGAATTCTCCGATGTGTTTCTTGAGGAATTGCTAGGTATGCCACCAGACCGTGACATTAAATTTATTATTGAATTATTACCTGGAACTGCACCCATAGCTAAGCGTCCATATAGAATGGGAGTAGATGAATTAGAAGAACTTAAGAAACAAATTAAGGAATTGCAAGATAAGGGTTTCATTCGTCCTAGTTCTTCACCTTAGGGAGCACCAGTAATTTTTGTGGATAAGAAAGATGATACTCAGAGAATGTGTGTAGATTATCGGTCTCTCAATGAGGTCACCATCAAGAATAAGTACCCGTTACCTAGGATTGATGACTTGTTTGATCAGTTAAGAGGTGCTTGTGTATTCTCCAAGATTGATCTACGTTCTGGATATCATCAGTTAAAGATTCGTGCTAGTGATATACCAAAGATAGCTTTTACCACACGGTATGGGTTATATGTGTAACAGAACCGACCAAATTATAAGAGCACAAGTACAAAAACAAGCACCGAAGCGCTCAAATTTTCGAACTTGAGCCCATATAATCCCGGTAGTCAATCGAAACCACGAAGGATTTCAAACCAACTTGCTTACAACCAGGATCGCATCATTCAACATACAACATCATACGTTACATTTCACAAGTAGTGCTGAAATAAGTTTACATAAACGGAGTAGCAATTATTACAAACCAAGTTTGAAAGTAGCGGAAGCATAACACACACTAGTTAATTAAATACTGCCAGTCTGGATGATCGACAACCCGCAAAAGCATGAGGAAAGTACATAAAGACGATCACGCCCTTGTGATCTAGTCATCATCACCCGCAGGGTGGAGACACGTCTTGCAGAATCCCTGATAAAGCATGTCATCTGCAACAGGAGGGAATAAACCCTGAGTACTGGAATGTACTCAGCTAGACTTACCCGTCGAAAACCAGAAATAAGATGACACCAAGGATTATGCAAGGCTTACACAAGAGGCTAGCTGACATAACATTTTGCATAAAGGCATAAGTAATTGAAACTCTTATAACCTGTACTAGCAGTTATTTTTAGCATTTACCTGTCATCTATCTTAGCACCTGTACTAAACATGCACTTGATTATAATCAAACAACATTATTATTATATCCATAGCAGGTATATCATTATGGCAACATTGTATCATTCCCTTAACCACCAGTTCATTTAATGAGTTCTACGTTGCCGCTGCTCAAGTCAAGTGCTCACTAACCGGGAGCGACGGCGATTCGAATCGAATTCCTATCCAGCTGGAGGGGTATTTCTAACACTCACCGTGCAGACCCCTGCCAGGGTCGCACAGGCCACCGTTTCATATGATTCAGGAATCGCGGGTCCGAATAATGTCGCGACCCCAAGGGCGACACTCTGCCAGGTGATAGGGACTCTAACCCCCCCTTGGTCTCACGCCAATGTCCCCAAGCACATCCTTTCTCTCCTCCAAGAAGCAACCTACCATTCGATTCCCGGCCTGAACCACATTACTCGGCTTCGCGGTCGGAACGACTTATCCGGCCAACTAAGTGTTAGACTGCGTTCAACATGACTCAAGGACGTACAGCGAATCGGTCCTTAAACGACTCAGACGGGCATAGCTCCACACCCAAGACGTGAAGTGTCTTGCGGCTGTACTATCGAACTCCCGTCCGGTCTCGATTTCATTATTAAGCATGGTTCCATCACGATAGCCATAAGCCACTCGCGACTCCTTCCTACATCTCGCGGATGACCGGAAATCACCCGACTTCTACCGTACTAAGCAGGGCTAAGCATTGACACGTGCCTACACCTAATATAGGATTCAGTACGATATCTGGACAAGGACAGGTATAATGCAACAAGTGTTTTCATATAACTCCTACAACTTAATGCAGTAAACAATTAAAAGTACTCAAGATTAATTTATAAATCAGTAGGTTCAGCATGCACCGGGGCTTGCCTTTCAGAAAAGTTGAAGGCCGGTGGTCAGGGCACTCGGGTAGATCTTCTGACGGAGCTTCCCCGACGTTGGGTTCTTCTGCTAATTCCTCCGGTTGACTCAGCACCTCCTCCGGTATCGCTTGTTCGAATTCGAGGAGTGTCACCCCCTCCGGTGCACCTATTGCATGAATGCACAATAAATATAATGGATGCATAAATGGGTGCAACATGCTCGGAATGAAATGCATTTCAGAATAAAATACTCTATTCAAGTTATTTTATTAGTATGTGCAAATCTCTTCTCCAGTAGAGAAGTACTCACCTAATCTACTTAACCTAAGATAAAGCTGCTCATCCTCAGTTAAGGCCCTAACACCTAACAATTACAAAAGTAGCATGTCTTAGGATAATACACCATATCAATCAGCAAAACACCACAGTAAGCATTCTGGACAGCAACTACTTGTTTTTATCACAACTGAAGATTTACAATTCTAAAAGATATGATCTAAGACAATCTGGAAAGCCTAAGAAATGCACTACAATTCATTTTCAGACCTCAACTCCAAACTCCTAAGTTTTCCATGTTAAACTTCACAAGTTCCAGAATCTGTCCTCTCAAAACAGAGAGTAGCAGATTTTTAACTGCCACTTTAAACAACAGTAACTCTCAAACTACTAAGCCAAATGCTTCCAAAATTTGACACAAGCTAGTTCATCAAGTTTACTCCAACTTTGGTATTTACAAGTTTTCCAGCAACCAATTTTATCAAAGCCAAATTTAGAATTACTACTAGCTGTCCAGAAAACCTAAAATTACAAGGTTAAATATTTATTGATGTTACCAACATTCCCTAAAACCAAACTAATACTACTACAAGTTCACAAATGTCACAAAAACACCAGAAAGTAAGGTGTGCCCACCTAGAATATTTATTTATACTCATTTCTTATTTTACTTAATTAATTAGGTGGAATTTTAAACATATATGTAAACTGCTCCCAAAATTCTACAAAAATTACAGGGAACTCTCTGACCCAAAAAGAGACCACAGTAAAAATTTGGACAAGTTTTATTCACAGAAACTCTCTGAACAAAATTCGCAAGCCCAAAAGGCTGATTTTTGTATAAATAACAAAGCATAGTAAAAAATGTCAAACAACAGATTTCTTAATTTTCTTGGACACTCTAGGGTACCAAGACATTCTCCAAAAATTTATATGAACATTGCACATGTAGAAAAATTACAAAAATTCATTTAAGTATTTCCTAGAATAACAAGATAGCATTATAACTTGGAAATTACTTAAGCACTGATGCCCAAATTTTTACCAGAGCTAGGGCTAGCATAGAGTAACCTACCCACCAAATTTCATGATTTATGGAATACTACAGCTCAAGTTATAAATTTAACAAATTTGCATGCATTCCAAAACACATTTAAAGGATCTATTAAATTCTTACAGAATTTAAACATCTCATGCCAGATCCATATTTTTCTAAAATACTACACATTATGTAGACCCCAACAAAATTTATCTCATGATTTTTAGATCATTAAAACCCTAGATCTATATTTTTCCAACTTGTACAAAAATCAGTGACAAATAATAAAAATGAATTTCATTTCGGATGAACTGGGCCGGCCCGGAAAACTCGGCCCACACTCGCGCGCGCGCGGCCCGCTCAGCGCTCCCGCCCGCGCGCGACACTGACGGGCGGGCCCCCGCGGTCAGTGACCGGAGACAGGGGAGGCGGAGGCCCGCGAGCTCCGACGAGCTCGAGCTCGCCGGAGAAGAGCTCGCTCGGCCAATCGAACACCGCCTCGTGTTCTCCGTCACCCGGTGCGTCGATTGGTGCTCGTGGAATAGATGGGGATGGGGTGGAAGGGGCTTGTCACCGCGAGCGGCGGCCGGTGATGTCCGGTGGCGGCGCGCCGTCGCCGGTGAGGATGCACGGTGCGGTCTAGGCTCGGTACGAGCTTCACCGAAGCTAGGCGGATCCATTTTGCTAGGAAGGGAAGATGGAGAGAGACCCGAAGCACCCCGACCACGGTGAGGTCCCATGGCGGGCTCCGGCGACCTCTCGAAGACGGGGAAGAAAGCAATGCGGCTCACCTCGAGTCAAATCGCGGGCTTCGGTGGGTCAAGGGGATGGAGGGTGGTGAGGCGGAGGGATTAGCGAGGTCGGGCGGCCGGTGATGCGGTGGGGAGTGCGCGCGAGCTCGCCGGAGTGGGGGCGACAATGGCGGCTCGGTGTCTCCGCTTTGCAACCGAACGAGGGAGGGAGAGGGAATGGAGGCAGCCTTGACGCGTCGTGGCGGTCTTGAAGGCGCCGTGGGCTGACCGGTGGGGCCAGGACCGGCGTACGGTCGCCACCGCATGCCCACACGTCGGCGAGGCCCTGTGGCCGGTCGGCCACGCCCCCCTCCTCTGACGAAACTGAATCGCGGTGCACGGTGCCATCGAGCTCGACTGACAGAGCGACTTCCACGATGATTATCTCCCAAACCGGTTCGAATTAGTCGAAGATGATTACACCAATTTTGTAGAGCTACATGAGGTCTACAAGTTTATCAATTGGAGTTTGGGCTGGTTCGGCCTAGATTTGAAACTACAGAGCTCCAAAGTGGTGCCCCTTGAAACTGAAATGCAGTTTTAGAGATCAATGCCGACTAAAACCCTAACTTCTTGATACTATATCTCCTAAACTATTGAGAACCAGGTGATGGTGATATTGACAATGTTGTAGAGCTATGTGTGGACAACAACTTTGTCAATTGGCTCAAAGGCTGGTTTGGCCTGGTTTGTGAGTTACAAGTTGCTAAAGTGAGGTACAGTGAAACTGAAAAATCCAATTTCCAGACTTAGAATTTTTCTAAGTGTTGATCACCACTCAAGCTGACTTGTGGGCCATTTTTGAGCATGCTCTGGTCATTTTCATGAGATGGCCATATTAGAACTTTTGTTCCTCATGAAATTCTCTACAACTTTACTTAAGGGTGCTCTTCCATGCAAGGTCTCTAAATTAGACTTTTTAACTGGTCAAACTAGAGCCTTCTAGGGTCAAATGGTGGTCAACTTCTCTTGGAGGGCAAATTTGTACTTTTGGTCAACATGAAACTTGTTCCAAATGTTACCCTAAGTATAACTAAGGTGTTGTAGGTCATGATTGGCTACCTTACCTTTTTGTTACACCAACTATCAAATACTTCATGAAATAAATCAAACAAACCCTAGAATAATTACATGTGTTGCATCACATAAAATAACAAACATGAATGATGCATGCTTATGCTTATGCAATGCAAATGCAATGCAATTATGGAGCTAAACACTTGAGGTGTTACAGCCCTCCCCCCTTATAAAAATCTCGTCCCGAGATTTGGAAAGCGTACCATTTTTCATAGAATTCTTTATAACCATCCCGCAAATAATCCTCCCGTTCCCACGTAGCATCACTCTCACTTTCCTGATTACTCCACATCACTTTGTACCACTTAACCACTTTACTTCTAGTTACTCGTTCCTGAGTATCGATCACTCGGACTGGCTTTTCTTCATAGGTTAGGTCAGATTCCAGTCTGATATCACCTAAAGGAACTTGTTCCTCAGGAACTCGAAGACACTTTTTAAGCTGAGATACATGGAAAACGTTGAATATGGCTCTCATCTCAGGAGGCAACTGGATTTTGTACGCAACAGCTCCACTCTTGCCTATGATCTGGAAAGGACCCACGTATCTTGGTGCAAGTTTCCGCTTAACACCAAAACGTTGGACACTCTTCATTGGAGAAACTTTCAAATAAACGAAGTCTCCAACTTCAAATTCGAGTGGTTTTCTACGACGATCCGCATAGCTTTTCTGTCTCGCTTGTGCTGCAGCCATGTGTTTCTGGATGGTACGGACTTGTTCCTCGGCTTCCTGGACAAAATCAATGCCATAATACCTTCTTTCCCCAGCTTCTACCCAGTTTAGTGGAGTTCGACACTTTCGACCGTACAAAGCTTCGAATGGGGCCATCTTAATACTCTCTTGATAACTGTTATTGTACGAGAATTCGGCTAAAGGTAACCATTTTTCCCAAGAACCCTTGGATGAAATGACGCATGCTCGCAACAGATCTTCCAAGATTTGGTTAACTCGTTCTATCTGACCCGATGTCTGGGGGTGATAAGCAGAGCTTCTCACTAACTTGGTTCTCAGAAGGTGATGCAAATGCTCCCAAAAACGAGCAGTGAACTGGGGACCACGGTCAGAAACGATAGTACGAGGTATCCCATGAAACCGGACTATCTGATTGAAGTACAACTCAGCATAGTCAGTGGGACGATAGTCCACTCTCACTGGGATAAAGTGAGCTGATTTGGTCAAACGATCAACAATTACCCAAATAGAGTTATGATTTTTGACAGTAGGAGGAAGTCCGACAATGAAATCCATACTTATCTCTTCCCATTTCTAGCCTAGAATGGAAAGTGGCTGAAGTAGCCCAGCTTTCATGTGCACAGCTTTAACTCTGCAACAGGTGTCACATCTAGCAACATATGCTGCTATCTCTTTCCGCATCTTGGTCCACCAATAAAGGGGTTTCAAATCATAATACATCTTATTACTACCCGGATGGATGGACAACTTGGACGAATGTGCTTCGGACAGGATCTGATCTCTAAGCTCTCGGTCCTTAGGTACCACTAACCTATCCTTAAACCACAGCACACCTTCGTCATCTAACCTGAAATGCTTAGTCTCTCCTTCATTCATCTTCCGTTTTATGTGAAAGATACCCGGATCAGTCTTTTGGAGCTCAATGATTCTATTTATGAGAGTACCACTAACAGTGATGTGGTATAGGACTGCCGGATGTAACAGGCGAGATTGGTAAAAATCAGTTTCAATTAAGGAATGGCAATGAGACTTACGGCTTAAAGCGTCCGCAACCACATTTGCCTTGCCTGGGTGATAGTGTACTTGAAGATTATAATCTTTAATCAACTCGAGCCATCTTCTCTGACGCATATTTAGCTCGGGTTGGGTGAAGATGTATTTGAGGCTTTTGTGGTCTGTATAGATATTGCAGACATTGCCCAGCAGATAATGCCGCCATACTTTCAAAGCATGAACAACTGCAGCCAGTTCTAAGTCATGCGTTGGATAATTCACCTCATGCTTCCGAAGTTGTCGGGAAGTATATGCAATTACTCGGCCTTCCTGCATCAAAACACCTCCCAAACCTATGCCTGAGGCATCACAGTAAAACATCAAAAGGTTTCTCGATATCCGGTTGCGCCAAAACCGGAGCCGAGGTTAGGAGGGTTCGTAGTTGGTGAAAAGCCGCATCACACTCAGGAGTCCAGACAAACCTGGTGTCCTTTTGCAGCAACCGAGTCATGGGTTTGGCTATTTTTGAGAAATCCGGGATGAAGCGACGATAATAGCCAGCCAACCCAAGGAAACTCCGAACCTCGTGAACCGAGATAGGAGCCTTCCAGTTCAGTACTTCCTGTACCTTGGCGGGATCCACCATAATTCCTCCATCAGACAACACATGCCCAAGGAAAGGTACTTCACGAAGCCAGAATTCGCACTTACTGAACTTTGCATATAGTTGGTGTTCACGCAGTCTTGTGAGGACTATACGCAGATGTTCAGCATGATCCTCCTCATTCACAGAATATACCAGGATGTCATCAATAAATACCACCACAAACTTGTCCAATTCAGGCATAAACACCGAATTCATCAAGTACATGAAGTGTGCGGGGGCATTTGTCAAGCCGAAAGACATAACAAGATACTCATAAAAGACCGTATCTGGTAGAAAAGGCTGTCTTTGGAACATCTTTCGGGCGAAATTTAATTTGATGGTAGCCCGATCTTAGATCGATCTTGGAGAAAACTTTAGCTTTAGACAACTGATCGAACAAGATGTCGATTCGCGGTAGAGGGTACTTATTTTTGACAGTGACTGCATTGAGAGGTCTATAATCTACGCATATCCGCAACGACTGATCCTTCTTCTTTACAAAGATAGCAGGACATCCCCACGGCGATGAGCTAGGACGAATCAACCCTTTCTTCAAAAGTTCATTCAATTGCACCTTAAGTTCAGCTAGTTCATTTGGAGGCATCCTATAGGGTCTCCTAGAGATGGGTGCGGTGCCAGGCAACAACTCGATTTTAAACTCCACATCCCGATCCGGAGGGAGTCCCGGCAAATCATCGGGAAAAACGTCCGGAAATTCATTCACTACGGAAATTTCAGCCAACGCCTTTGCTTGCACAGCATGAATTTCCCCCGACAATTCAACCTTTCTGGGAAGTTGTACTAGAAAACCTTTTTGATCTGTAGGATCTCTGAGCATAACTACCCGAGCGGATGTGTCAATGAGTACCCCATTCTGACTCATCCAATTCATGCCCAAGATAACATCTATGTCTAAACCAGGTAAAACCAATAGGGCAAGCGAATAACTTCGCCCTTCTATCTCAAACTCAAGGTTCCCCACTATTTTGTTTGTGGAAATATTCCCACTTGCAGCACTAATACAATAACCCACACCTTCAACAGTATGCAACTTGTGTGCAAATTTGGATGCAAACTTAGGACTGATAAAGGAATGCGAAGCACCTGAATCAAAAAGCACCACTGCGGGGTGTTGGTCAACTAGAAACTTACCAGCGGTGACCACCTCACCAGATGGAATTTCCTCAATGCTGTTATAATGGGCGTGACCTTGACGGCCACCTTGGTTGACATTCTTCTTGGGGTAAGGACAATTCCTGGACCAATGGCCTGGCTTGTTGCAGTTCCAGCAAGGCATATTGCTAGGAGGAACACTAGAGCTGCTCTGTCCAGAAGTCCCCTTTGGCAGAGCGACGGTATAAGCCTTACGGAACCCCGTTTTTGCAGCAGGCTTCTTCTGCGGCGGACGGAACTTTGTATTCTGAGAAGGTGGACGAGGGGAAGACCTCGGTGCCGCTGAGGCCCTTGACTGAGAAGCACTTGCCTCAAGGGCCCTTTTACGGCTCTTAGAGGCAGATTAAATAGTATTATTGTTCTCCTGGGTCAAAGCATCGCTGATGAAATCATTGAAAGTAGTACATTTGCTAGTGCCCATAGTTTTCATCAGTTTTGGGCCGAGGCCCCTTTTGAAGCTAGCAATCTTTTTGGCATCGGTATCCACAAACTCTGTGGCATACCTTGCCAGGTTGTTGAAGGACTGCAAGTATTCAGTCAGGCTTTTGTTTCCTTGCGACAGCCTCATAAACTCTGTGTGCTTGATTGCCATAAGACCGGGAGGGATATAATTTCCTCGGAATGCCGCCTTAAACTGATCCCAAGCAATTGGGACATTGGCAGGCAGTGTGGAACGATAGTGGCTCCACCAAATGCCCGCAGGACCATGCAACTGATGGGAAGCATACTCAGTTTTCAGCTCATCAGTCAGGCGTAGCAGACGAAACTTTTGTTCAATGGTATTCAACCACTCGTCAGCCTGCAATGGTTCTTCCGCTTCCTTAAAGAGCGGGGGCTTTGTATCCAGAAAGTCCTTGAAATCGCTGTACTGATTTGGCTCTGGGCCCTGGCGGCCAGGACGAGCTTCCCGGTTAGCCAGCTGGCGCATAGCATCTGCCAACATGCGCTGCCTTTCGACCACTGTCTGCATCAGCTCAGCCGGAGTAGGTGGTGGCGGAGGGGGCGGCTGTTCCTCCTCCTCATTTCCACGACCCCGGCGTAGATTGTACGACATCTGCAAAAGGCATAGCCAATGAGCACTGACGATGTGGGAAATTTTGTAGATGAATTATTGCGAAATGTCAAAGTGACTGTATGAATAGATTTCTCATAATGATTAAGGCACAATAATTCATCACATCCGCACAATCCATTCTAGCGCATCATTTGACGAGATCATACTTGGCAATCCAACAAGATGCTCTTTGATAAAGGCTCACTCACAGGGAGCACAACGGTTACCGGACCGTTTGCGTTGCTATCTACGTGATTTTTGACCTTTTGCACGGTACTTGGATTCGATCTCAAGATTTTTAGTTGACTGTGAAAGGCTACTTCAAGCTGACCACAAAGAGACTTCTCAATGAAGAGTTCCATGGTTGATCATGACTAGCCACCTCGATACCTGCGCGTGCCAAGCAGCACAGCCTTATGTCGCGTGCCATAGGAGGCCCTCGGTTTCGTCGCGGCACCGAAGGGTGCTAATCGTGACACCATCATCGAACGCAACATAATAAGACATCAAGTTGTGATCGAAATTAACAGGTTCAAACTACATTAGGAAACATACGGTTCAACCTTACATCTCAAAGTCAAGTTATTACAAGGCCTCACTCCTTCACAGGGAGGGCACAAAAGACGATCCTAACATTATGGGCACGTGATGACTACTCTAAGCATCATCCTCCGAGTCAGTGTCAAGGATCTCCCCGCCGTCCTCATCACTGACAGGCTCTAACTCCTCGTCTTCTTCTTCTTCTGGCTCTTCCTCTGGTGCTTCTACAGGTGGGGCATCCTGTGGTCCATCAACCTCCACTTCATCATCATCCTCAGCCATGAAGATTCCCGAACCCATGTCCTCATCGGCGTTGTTGTTTTGAGGCAGCAGGGGATTAAGCTCGTTGTTCAGGCGGTGCACTTCTTCATGAAGATTATCATTGTATTCTTCAGCGTTCTCCAACTGTTGCTCAAGCTCAAACTGACGAGCTCTCAGAACATTCTCCTCGTGCCAGGCTTCATCCCTCTGTTCCATCACACGGACCAACATGCGTTGACAGTTGCGGTTTGCCACTGTCAACCTCTGGACTGCAAGCGTTTCTTGATCACGATCATGAATCACTTGTTCCAGTTGTTGCCGTGCTGCATCCCTAGCGGCAGTCACCTCTGCCAGCTCTGCCCTCAGCCTTTCCACCTCAGTAGGCTCAGGGTGGGGCTCACGTGGAGCGAGCTGGTGGCGCGGTGCCCTACCCCCAGTGGACTTACGAGCGGTCCTCTTGGTACGTGCCATCTGTAGCAACAAGATAAGATACGACTTAAAGTGAGGATCATTTAGGGGATACGAAATTTACTTTAGTCGGGAGTACAGAAATTTTTAAGGAGGGAGTAAATGATATGTATGATATATTTAAACATGATGCATGCATGTTCCGTACGCCCTCTCACCTTAGTAGAAACCTAAAGTTTTAACGCTAGGCGGTGGCATACATACGTTCTCTCATATAAGCGAAACTATCGGTCTACTCGTTACGCTGTTAGTGTACCTGCAGAAAATTTCATTGCAGCCCAACAATTCCCAATATATGCACACAAGAAAGCAGTAAATTAAATACTTTCCATATACACATCCCCAGATGTATATACTTCAGTATCAAAGCTACCCGATAATAAGGTTCCCACAATTAAGTGCTTACATAATTACATGGTTTAAACACGTAAGTATGCAAGTCACCAAAACTACTTTCCCCTAGATCGCCGGTTGGACGATCATGCTCTCACAACTCACACTTACCAGAGCGTCGAGGCACTTGATCCATACATTACCACCCAAGTGGATGGCATCCATACAATATCACGCCGTATGGACGACGAAACAGAAACAAACAAGGCCCCCAAGTTAGTCTTTATAATAAGCCACCTAAGAGTCCTTATTTGGGCTAAGGGATGTGATCACTGGCATACCTATAAAATAATAATTTTTTTGAGTTTAACCCTTTTCGCAAACAAATACTTTTGTTTTTAATTACCCGTAAGATGTGTTTAATGTTGAATTATGCTCCGGTACCAGCTGTAACAGAACCGACCAAATTATAAGAGCACAAGTACAAAAACAAGCACCGAAGCGCTCAAATTTTCGAACTTGAGCCCATATAATCCCGGTAGTCAATCGAAACCACGAAGGATTTCAAACCAACTTGCTTACAACCAGGATCGCATCATTCAACATACAACATCATACGTTACATTTCACAAGTAGTGCTGAAATAAGTTTACATAAACGGAGTAGCAATTATTACAAACCAAGTTTGAAAGTAGCGGAAGCATAACACACACTAGTTAATTAAATACTGCCAGTCTGGATGATCGACAACCCGCAAAAGCATGAGGAAAGTACATAAAGACGATCACGCCCTTGTGATCTAGTCATCATCACCCGCAGGGTGGAGACACGTCTTGCAGAATCCCTGATAAAGCATGTCATCTGCAACAGGAGGGAATAAACCCTGAGTACTGGAATGTACTCAGCTAGACTTACCCGTCGAAAACCAGAAATAAGATGACACCAAGGATTATGCAAGGCTTACACAAGAGGCTAGCTGACATAACATTTTGCATAAAGGCATAAGTAATTGAAACTCTTATAACCTGTACTAGCAGTTATTTTTAGCATTTACCTGTCATCTATCTTAGCACCTGTACTAAACATGCACTTGATTATAATCAAACAACATTATTATTATATCCATAGCAGGTATATCATTATGGCAACATTGTATCATTCCCTTAACCACCAGTTCATTTAATGAGTTCTACGTTGCCGCTGCTCAAGTCAAGTGCTCACTAACCGGGAGCGACGGCGATTCGAATCGAATTCCTATCCAGCTGGAGGGGTATTTCTAACACTCACCGTGCAGACCCCTGCCAGGGTCGCACAGGCCACCGTTTCATATGATTCAGGAATCGCGGGTCTGAATAATGTCGCGACCCCAAGGGCGACCCTCTGCCAGGTGATAGGGACTCTAACCCCCCCTTGGTCTCACGCCAATGTCCCCAAGCACATCCTTTCTCTCCTCCAAGAAGCAACCTACCATTCGATTCCTGGCCTGAACCACATTACTCGGCTTCGCGGTCGGAACGATTTATCCGGCCAACTAAGTGTTAGACTGCGTTCAACATGACTCAAGGACGTATAGCGAATCGGTCCTTAAACGACTCAGACGGGCATAGCTCCACACCCAAGACGTGAAGTGTCTTGCGGCTGTACTATCGAACTCCCATCCGGTCTCGATTTCATTATTAAGCATGGTTCCATCACGATAGCCATAAGCCACTCGCGACTCCTTCCTACATCTCGCGGATGACCGGAAATCACCCGACTTCTACCGTACTAAGCAGGGCTAAGCATTGACACGTGCCTACACCTAATATAGGATTCAGTACGATATCTGGACAAGGACAGGTATAATGCAACAAGTGTTTTCATATAACTCCTACAACTTAATGCAGTAAACAATTAAAAGTACTCAAGATTAATTTATAAATCAGTAGGTTCAGCATGCACCGGGGCTTGCCTTTCAGAAAAGTTGAAGGCCGGTGGTCAGGGCACTCGGGTAGATCTTCTGACGGAGCTTCCCCGACGTTGGGTTCTTCTGCTAATTCCTCCGGTTGACTCAGCACCTCCTCCGGTATCGCTTGTTCGAATTCGAGGAGTGTCACCCCCTCCGGTGCACCTATTGCATGAATGCACAATAAATATAATGGATGCATAAATGGGTGCAACATGCTCGGAATGAAATGCATTTCAGAATAAAATACTCTATTCAAGTTATTTTATTAGTATGTGCAAATCTCTTCTCCAGTAGAGAAGTACTCACCTAATCTACTTAACCTAAGATAAAGCTGCTCATCCTCAGTTAAGGCCCTAACACCTAACAATTACAAAAGTAGCATGTCTTAGGATAATACACCATATCAATCAGCAAAACACCACAGTAAGCATTCTGGACAACAACTACTTGTTTTTATCATAACTGAAGATTTACAATTCCAAAAGATATGATCTAAGACAATCTGGAAAGCCTAAGAAATGCACTACAATTCATTTTCAGACCTCAACTCCAAACTCCTAAGTTTTCCATGTTAAACTTCACAAGTTCCAGAATCTGTCCTCTCAAAACAGAGAGTAGCAGATTTTTAACTGCCACTTTAAACAACAGTAACTCTCAAACTACTAAGCCAAATGCTTCCAAAATTTGACACAAGCTAGTTCATCAAGTTTACTCCAACTTTGGTATTTACAAGTTTTCCAGCAACCAATTTTATCAAAGCCAAATTTAGAATTACTACTAGCTGTCCAGAAAACCTAAAATTACAAGGTTAAATATTTATTGATGTTACCAACATTCCCTAAAACCAAACTAATACTACTACAAGTTCACAAATGTCACAAAAACACCAGAAAGTAAGGTGTGCCCACCTAGAATATTTATTTATACTCATTTCTTATTTTACTTAATTAATTAGGTGGAATTTTAAACATATATGTAAACTGCTCCCAAAATTCTACAAAAATTACAGGGAACTCTCTGACCCAAAAAGAGACCACAGTAAAAATTTGGACAAGTTTTATTCACAGAAACTCTCTGAACAAAATTCGCAAGCCCAAAAGGCTGATTTTTGTATAAATAACAAAGCATAGTAAAAAGTGTCAAACAACAGATTTCTTAATTTTCTTGGACACTCTAGGGTACCAAGACATTCTCCAAAAATTTATATGAACATTGCACATGTAGAAAAATTACAAAAATTCATTTAAGTATTTCCTAGAATAACAAGATAGTATTATAACTTGGAAATTACTTAAGCACTGATGCCCAAATTTTTACCAGAGCTAGGGCTAGCATAGAGTAACCTACCCACCAAATTTCATGATTTATGGAACACTACAGCTCAAGTTATAAATTTAACAAATTTGCATGCATTCCAAAACACATTTAAAGGATCTATTAAATTCTTACAGAATTTAAACATCTCATGCCAGATCCATATTTTTCTAAAATACTACACATTATGTAGACCCCAACAAAATTTATCTCATGATTTTTGGATCATTAAACCCTAGATCTATATTTTTCCAACTTGTACAAAAATCAGTGACAAATAATAAAAACGAATTTCATTTCGGATGAACTGGGCCGGCCCGGAAAACTCGGCCCACACTCGCGCGCGCGCGGCCCGCTCAGCGCTCCCGCCCGCGCGCGACACTGACGAGCGGGCCCCCGCGGTCAGTGACCGGAGACAGGGGAGGCGGAGGCCCGCGAGCTCCGACGAGCTCGAGCTCGCCGGAGAAGAGCTCGCTCGGCCAATCGAACACCGCCTCGTGTTCTCCGTCACCCGGTGCGTCGATTGGTGCTCGTGGAATAGATGGGGATGGGGTGGAAGGGGCTTGTCACCGCGAGCGGCGGCCGGTGATGTCCGGTGGCGGCGCACCGTCGCCGGTGAGGATGCACGGTGCGGTCTAGGCTCGGTACGAGCTTCACCGAAGCTAGGCGGATCCATTTTGCTAGGAAGGGAAGATGGAGAGAGACCTGAAGCACCCCGGCCACGGTGAGGTCCCATGGCGGGCTCCGGCGACCTCTCGGAGACGGGGAAGAAAGCAATGCGGCTCACCTCGAGTCAAATCGCGGGCTTCGGTGGGTCAAGGGGATGGAGGGTGGTGAGGCGGAGGGATTGGCGAGGTCGGGTGGCCGGTGATGCGGTGGGGAGTGCGC
Source organism: Saccharum hybrid cultivar R570 (assembly GCA_038087645.1). Lineage (NCBI taxonomy): Eukaryota > Viridiplantae > Streptophyta > Magnoliopsida > Poales > Poaceae > Saccharum > Saccharum hybrid cultivar. Next base: position 398,148 of record JAQSUU010000173.1, read on the forward strand.
GCGAGCTCGCCGGAGTGGGGGCGACATTGGCGGCTCGGTGTCTCTGCTTTGCAACCGAACGAGGGAGGGAGAGGGAATGGAGGCAGCCTTGACGCGTCGTGGCGGTCTTGAAGGCGCCGTGGGCTGACCGGTGGGGCCAGGACCGGCGTACGGTCGCCACCGCATGCCCACGCGTCGGCGAGGCCCTGTGGCCGGTCGGCCACGCCCCCCTCCTCTGACGAAACTGAATCGCGGTGCACGGTGCCATCGAGCTCGACTGACAGAGCGACTTCCACGATGATTATCTCCCAAACCGGTTCGAATTAGTCGAAGATGATTACACCAATTTTGTAGAGCTACATGAGGTCTACAAGTTTGTCAATTGGAGTTTGGGCTGGTTCGGCCTAGATTTGAAACTACAGAGCTCCAAAGTGGTGCCCCTTGAAACTGAAATGCAGTTTCAGAGATCAATGCCGACTGAAACCCTAACTTCTTGACACTATATCTCCTAAACTATTGAGAACCAGGTGATGGTGATATTGACAATGTTGTAGAGCTATGTGTGGACAACAACTTTGTCAATTGGCTCAAAGGCTGGTTTGGCCTGGTTTGTGAGTTACAAGTTGCTAAAGTGAGGTACAGTGAAACTGAAAAATCCAATTTCCAGACTTAGAATTTTTCTAAGTGTTGATCACCACTCAAGCTGAATTGTGGGCCATTTTTGAGCATGCTCTGGTCATTTTCATGAGATGGCCATATTAGAACTTTTGTTCCTCATGAAATTCTCTACAACTTTACTTAAGGGTGCTCTTCCATGCAAGGTCTCTAAATTAGACTTTTTAACTGGTCAAACTAGAGCCTTCTAGGGTCAAATGGTGGTCAACTTCTCTTGGAGGGCAAATTTGTACTTTTGGTCAACATGAAACTTGTTCCAAATGTTACCCTAAGTATAACTAAGGTGTTGTAGGTCATGATTGGCTACCTTACCTTTTTGTTACACCAACTATCAAATACTTCATGAAATAAATCAAACAAACCCTAGAATAATTACATGTGTTGCATCACATAAAATAACAAACATGAATGATGCATGCTTATGCTTATGCAATGCAAATGCAATGCAATTATGGAGCTAAACACTTGAGGTGTTACAATATGAGTATACAGTGATGTCTTTTGGTCTGACTAATGCTCCTGCATACTTTATGTATTTAATGAATAAGGTGTTCATGGAATATCTGGACAAGTTTGTAGTGGTATTCATTGATGATATTCTAGTATTCTCCAAGACTGAGGAAGAACATGCTGAACATTTGAGGTTGGTCTTGCAAAGGCTCAGAGAACACCAGCTATATGCCAAGCGGAGTAAATGTGAGTTTTGGTTGAAGGAAGTTTCCTTTCTTGGTCATGTTGTTTTAAACGGAGGAATATCAGTAGATCCTAACAAAGTGAAAGATGTATTGGACTGGGAGCCACCAACCAATGCAAGTGAGATCCATAGTTTCTTAAGATTAGCAGGCTATTACCGGAGATTTATAGAGGGATTTTCTAAGCTTGCAAAGCCTATGACTGCATTATTAGAGAAGAATGCTAAGTTTGTGTGGTCTGAGAAGTGTTAGACTAATTTTGAGGAATTGAAGAAAAGATTGACCACTGCACCAGTATTAGTTTTGTCAGATCTGAGTAAGCAATTCTCTATCTACTGTGATGCATCTCGTTTGGGTTTAGGATGTGTTCTTATGCAAGAAGGTAGAGTTGTGGCATATGCATCGAGACAGTTGAGGAAGCATGAGTTGAATTACCCTACTCATGATTTGGAATTAGCTGCAGTGGTTCATGCACTAAAGATATGGAGACACTATTTGATTAGACATAAGAGTGATATATACACTGATCACAAGAGTCTGAAGTACATCTTCACTCAATCAGATCTGAACTTGAGACAACGTAGATGGCTAGAATTAATAAAGGATTATGATCTGGAGGTGCATTATCATCTAGGAAAGGCTAATGTTGTTGCTGATGCTCTTAGTAGGAAAAGCTACGCTAATGAGATGCAAGTAATGCTCTGGTCAAGAGAGTTGTGTGCTGAATGTGAGCATCTGAACTTAGGATTTACCACCAATGCAGTAGAATTAGTACTAGAACCTACCCTGGAGCAAGAAATCCGCAAGAGTCAGATGAAAGATGCAAAGTTGAGAGAGATAGTTAAAAATATAGTGAAGGGTAAATCACCAGGATTCCATAAGGATGATAAGGGTACATTATGGTTTGGAAAAAGGCTGTGTGTGCCAGAGGATAAGATTATCAGAAAGGCAATTTTGAGTGAAGCTCATAAGTCAGCTTATTCCATACATCCAGGGAGTACTAAGATATATCTAGATCTGAGAGAGAAATATTGGTGGTATGGTTTGAAAAGAGATGTTGCTGAGTATGTTGCTTTGTGTGACACATGTCAAAGGGTGAAAGCTGAACATCAGAGACCTGCAGGATTGTTACAGCCTATGCAGATACCTGAATGAAAATGGGAAGAAGTTGGTATGGATTTTATAGTTGGATTGCCACGTACTCAGAGAGGATATGATTCGATTTGGATAATAGTAGATCGCTTAACAAAGGTTGCTCATTTTCTGCCAGTGAGGACTACATATAGCAGTGCGAAGTTGGCAGAGTTGTATATGGAAAGAATAGTGAGTCTACATGGAGTTCCTAAGAAGATTGTGTCTGATCGAGGTACTCAGTTTACATCTCATTATTGGCAAAAGATACATAAATCATTAGGAACCAAGCTGAACTTTAGTACAGCCTACCATCCACAGACAGATGGACAGACAGAAAGAATTAATCAAATATTGGAGGATATGTTGAGAGCTTGTGCTTTACAATATGATACTAGTTGGGATAAGAGCTTGCCTTATGCAGAATTCTCATATAACAATAGTTATCAGAAGAGTCTTCAGATGGCACCGTTTGAGGCTCTGTATGGACGAAAGTGTAGAACCCCGTTGTTCTGGAATCAGACAGGGGAAAGTCAAGTGTTTGGGCCTGATGTATTAAAGGATGCTGAAAAGAAAGTGAGAATGATTAGAGATAATCTAAAAATAGCTCAGTCCAGACAGAAGAGTTACGCTGATACTCGTAGAAGAGAGTTGATTTTTGAGATAGGGGATTATGTTTACTTGAAAGTGTCTCCCATGAGAAGTGTGAAGAGATTTAATATGAAAGGTAAATTGGCACCAAGATATATTGGACCTTTCAAGATTATAGAGAGACGTGGTGAAGTGGCATATCAATTGGAATTACCCGAGAGTCTGGTAGGTATACATGATGTGTTCCATGTGTCTCAACTGAAGAAATATTTGCGAGTACCAGAGGAACAGATTCCGTTAGAGGAGCTCACTGTTAAGGAGGATCTTACATATGAAGAGTTCCCGGTTAAAATTTTGGAGACTGCTGACAGAGTCACAAGAAGTAGAACAATCAAAATGTGTAAAGTACAGTGGAATCAGTACACAGCAGAAGAGGCCACTTGGGAGCGAGAAGAGGATTTGAGAAAAACCTACCCGCAATTGTTTGAGTAAGCATCGGTCGGATCTCGGGACGAGATTCATCTTAAGGGGGTAGAATTGTAACACCCTAAAATTTTGAAAAGAAGAAAAATAGGAAAAATATGATTTTTTGTATATTTTTGTGTGCATGCAAATTTATAATGATAATAATTTTTTATAAATTTAAAATCAAATATAAGGGTAGAAATATGATTGAGCATTCATGCTATTGCATTTGAATTTTTGTAATGAGTGGTTTAGATCAAATTCAAATTGGATTTGAAAATCTCTTGAAAAATGGCTTTAAAAAATTAGGAAAAGAAAAAGAAAAGGAATTCTTCCTGCTCGGGCCGCTTCTCCTACCGCAGCCCAACTCTCCGGCCTGCTGCGGCGGCCTAGTCTTTCTCTTTCCCTTCCCCGCGCCCGCGTCCGGCTCCTCTGGGCCGAGCTCAGGCACGACCTGTTGGCCCAGCTTCGCGTGCCTTCCTTCTTCCCGGCGTGACGCTGACATCCGGGGCCCATGCGTCAGCGGCTCAGCCTTCATCTTCTTCCCCATGCCGAACGCCGGCTTCCCTTTCCATGTTTGCCGTCACCGAATCCATCTCGAATCCCTCCCTTTCCTTGTTTCCTCGCGCCTACAGGCTATAAAAATGGAACCCCCGCGCCTCCCCGCTCCACATTAGGCCACAAAACCCTAGCCTCGACGTCCTGAGAAGGCATCGGTCGAAGCTCCGCCTCCACCGCCGCCATCCCGAGCTAGCCACCATCCTCCGGTCGTCCTCCGGTCTTGTTTTCGCGCGAGGTAAGATCGCCGTGAGTTGCTCGTTCTTCCGATGTCTTCGGTTTGGCGAACGGTGCTCGGTAGGGCCGTCTTCTCAAGCTCCGGCGAGCTCGGGCCATTTCCGGCCATGGCACCGCCGTCGGGCTCCTGTAGCCGCCGGCTGATTCCTCCCTCCCTCCTCCGATGTGATCTGATCCGTCCGATTTAAATCTAACGATCTAGATTAGAAGATACCGGTTCGTTCGTAATTTTGTAAAAGAAACCCTGAGTTTTTAGTATATCAACCCGCAGTCCTAAAACATAAAGCTCATAGTACTCTTTGATCGGTTGAAAACGTATTTCGTTTTGGTAAATGAAAAATATGTTTTCTGATATTTACAGTTTTGCCACTCAACTTGTTTTAGTCGTAGAATCTCCGTTTTAACTCTGATTTGATCCATTCAAGTTGCGTTAGATTCATATTTGTGAGCTCTACATGACTATAGAACTGTACAGTAGTTTTGGATTAATTTATTTTCGAGTTTTATTAAAGTATTTATTTTTCAATAGGAAATCTTCGTAAATTCATAACTTTGTCGTTTTAGCATCGTTTTTTGTGATCTTCGCGTCTGTGTGATCCTAGCGAGTCGTAGATTTGTTTTAAAGACTTTTTATTTTGTTTTATTACTGATGGTGTACTATTCTAATTATAGTCTTGTTTGTTTATGCATGATTGCCTCTGGATGTGTGTTGTTGCTGTTGTTGATCGAGTATAGACGGTGAGCAATTCGTTAGAGATCAAGAGTTTTACTACAAACAAGATCACCAGGACCTGTTTGAGCAAGGCAAGTATAGCATGAGATTATCCTTGTTGTCCTATTCACATTAAGCAAATAATATCATTATGCATATATTCCTTGTTAAGGATAACTTAGTGTTGATCTTATTCCTTGATACCTATTATATTGCATGGATTAGTATTGCTAGTGCTCAACATGGACTATGATCATGTAATTTGATTAATGGAATATGCAATAAACATTAAAAGATGATTTTATTACTGTTAAAGGGTACTAGAGCATGGGGTTACTTTGGTGCTCTTATTACTCTCCATAAGGACTTATCTATAAGCGAAAATCCGGGATTTACAGTACAACTGTGAGGGCTAAAATGGCTCTGGCTTTAGTCATATAGAAGGACCTTTTCTAGCTTGTTAGAGGTATTCCTTTATGGCGTAAGAATGGCTTGACGAATCGGGTATAGTGCGGCCTCTGTCCTCATGTGTATAGGCTGCGTGTTATTGTGCCATCAGGAAGGGAGGCTCTACATTTGTTTGCCGAGTGAAATCTAATGGCCCTAACTTGTTAGACGAACCTTCGAAAGACTTCATAGTGTTTCCCTGCCTGCTCACCTTTGAAGTGTTTTGAGAGTAATTAACCCGGGCATATGGGCAACATGACTCACACTGAAAGTGTATAACCTCTGCTGAGTGTAAAACTATTATAACAGCCGTGCTCACGGTCACGAGTGGCCTTGGACCCTTATGGAATAGTGGATCATTAATAATGAATATATTTTTGCTATTTGTTAATTATTTCACATGGATCATATGTTTATTGTTTACATTGAGACACTTTGATATCATTGATATACTGAATTAATGTTAATTAAAAGCTACATGCTGATAAACCTATGTTATGCCTTTGAGCTTCATGAACCCCATGTTACACTTGTTGAGTACGAGATGTACTTACGCTTGTTTATTTTTCTTACTTGGATAAAAATCCCGGATGGGTAACAGATGGTGCAAGTAGTGACTACTTCTACTTTTCGGAAGATTACTAGACTTGCTGTCAACCAGTCAATGTGCCTCTGTTGGAGCTACCACAAGAGTTTTTATATTTTACTTTCGCTACATTATTGTAAAGACTATGTGTTATTAATCGTGATGTAATAACATTTATGATGATACATCCTTTATAATTTGTTAACTTATGTGTGATTGATCTCTGGGCACACATAAAGTATGCATTCCATTTGGTCGTTAAATGGGTGTGACAAATTGGTATCAAAGCTCTTGTTGACTGTAGGACGCAAGCCTAGTTAGAAATGGTCGATTTAGTATCATCTTTACACTATTTTTATGCTCACTATCTTGCTCTTGTTATTTGATCAATTTTTATGTTTCTTATGTCTCATTCTATTACGAAATTTTGCCTCTATTCTAACTTCATCTAAAAAAATTCTGTAGATGGCCTGTGACCGTAAGACTGCCCGCATCAGCTCTGGAGGTTACTACCCACCTCGTGCCCTGCTTGCAACTGAAGAGCCACAAGAGCCAGAACCCCAGGAACAGGAACAGGCCCTTGAAGCACCAATCCAAGCATCAACACCTCCCCAGGAAGAGCCTGAGCCTGAAGAAGATCCAGAGATCATCGAGATTTAAGATGATGAAGAGGAAGCTAACGGAGGAGGACAACCCCCGTCTCCACCACATCATGAAGCTCTTGGAGATATGCCACCTCCTCCAATGGGGTGGACTATGAGGATCTACCATAGGAATGGAGGGAATGCTATCTCTCATCTTCGCCTTGTGGGGATGCTCACTGCTTACTTCGCTGATTGGCATCCAGCTGTGGAGTACGTCTGCTGGGAGCACACTCATCCACTGGAGGATACGTACTGGAAGGCGAGGGCAAGCATCTTTGCACATAAACAAGACAAGGGGGGCGTATCAGCTGGACATGATGTTCTCTCACGTGTGTCATCGAGCTACTATAGAGGATAGCATTGAAGATGCTGCTTTTGAAGCATGTATGGGTCTCCGCTATCTTCGCTATAACCTTATGAAGCATGATATTCACCGCTACCTCCCTCGTGCACACCCCGACCTTGGATGGGCCATGATGGATCCAGTGCAGTTGGAACCACTTCCTCGAGTGATGGTGAATTTTGTCTATGACATGATGAAGAGGAAGCTACAGTTAGAGGAGATGGTGAAGGCACAGGGAAAGACTATCAAGAGGTGCCAGGCAACCATTGATGAACTCTGAGCAAACCAAGGTATGCATAAGATTTATGAGACATTAGAGCATGAGCCACTTCCTTAGGAAGTAGGAGTCCTTTATGTAATAAGAACGTTCTTAGTAACGTCAGTTGAGTCAGTCGAGTCTGTCGTGTGGTTTGAACCTTAGTGTGCTAGTTGCTTTATTATTATGCTTATGTGTGAGTTGGATCTTTGTTTGAGTGTTGGGACTTATAGGCATGTCTACAAGTTCCATTTTTAAGAATAAAAAGTCTATTAGTCAAGGGAATAATAGTTGGGTTTGGTATTGTCACTTTTCTATCCTTGCTGTTTTCTAGAGCAGTCTGCAATGTTTCTGATATGGTTCAAAAACGGTTTGTGCAACATTTATGAATTTTTTATGAGAGAAACTAGGCTTAAGCACCTTTAAAATGCCACTAGAATCACCTTTTTATCTGATCTGATTCGAGAGATATAACTGTCACAAGTTAAAGTTTCTGCACAGTCTGGAATCTGGAACAGTTTCTGTTGCGCATTAATTTTCATTAACTTAACGACAGAATCTGGTCTTATGGTCTGAATGGAAGTTGTGGAGAACTTCATAAGCTTTCCAACCATATAAATCACGCCTCTATTGGACTTCTGTAGTTCGAGATATGATTGAATTACTGAACTGTTAATATTGATATTCGCCCAGAAAACTTTCAGATCCCATTCTTTATCTTATAAGTGGATGATAACATGGAAATCTCAAAGTTTGCATTCTTATGGATGGCAGATGGCCGGAAGAGGAAGAGGCAGGGGTCGTGGAGGTGTTCCCCTGAATCCACCACCACCACCGTCACCAACTATTGAGCAGCTTCTGGCAGTGCAGACACAACTTATGCAACAATTGGTGCAAAACCAACATAATCATCTAGTTGTTGGGGCACCACCACGTGATAAGCATGGTGAGTTTTTGAAGGGTCATCCCCCGGTGTTCACTCACGCTGCTGATCCCTTAGAAGCAGATGATTGGCTTCATGCCGTAGAAAAGCAACTCAACATTGCTTAATGTGATGACTGACAGAAGGTGTTGTTTGCTTCTGGATAACTCCAGGGAGAAGCTCAGGACTGGTGGGAATTATATGAGTATGGTCGTCCCGCCAATGCTCCCGCAGTCACCTGGCAGGAGTTTAGAGAGAACTTCAGAGCCTACCATATACCAGAAGGGATAATAGAACTGAAGGCAGAGGAATTCAGGAATTTGACCCAAGGGTCATTGTCTATAGCTGAGTATCGTGACAGGTTTGCCCAGTTGTCACGATATGCTCCAGATGAGGTGGCCAATGACAATGATAAGCAGCGCCGCTTTTTGAAGGGATTGTATGATGGATTACAACTGCAGCTGATGTCCAATACTTATCCCAATTTTTAGACGCTTGTGAACCGCGCTATCGTGGTGGACAACAAGCGCAAGGAGATGGATGTCAAGAGGAAAAGGCTTTAGGGATAGACTTCTGGTAGTAACACTCGTCGTCGTACTGGTTTCCAGTAGGTTAATCAACAGAGGCCTCCTTCTGGTCAGTGGAATCGTGGTCAGGTCCCTTTCCGCAATCAGTTTCCGCAACGTCCCCCATTCCAGCCGTAGAATGGTAACCAACGCCCTCCGCAGCAGAATAGAAATCAACCTCAGCGCCAGGGTCCTTCCAATAATACTCCAATGAAGACCAGTGCTCTCAATACCCCCAACAAGTGTTTCCGATGTGGAAAAGAAGGTCACTTGTCCTACAACTGTCCTGAGAAGATCAACCAGCAGACTCCACAGAGGCAGGGTAGTCACCAGAAGCCTGCATCTAACACTGGAAGAGTGAATCACTTGTCCCAGGAAACCACAGTGGAGGAACCCAAAGTTATGCTTGGTACGTTCGATGTCCATTCCACTCCTGCCACTGTTCTTTTTGATTCTGGAGTATCACATTCTTTCATATCACAATCATTTGTTAGAATACATAGAATTCATTTGTGTGCCATGAAGGATCCTATATTAGTAAACTCACCTGGTGGAAGTATGCCAGCATCTTATCGTTGTCTCCCGATTAGTCTCATTCTAAGGTGGTAGAGTTTAAGGTGAGTCCTATAGTATTGAGAATAGCTAGGATCGATCTTATCTTGGGAATGAATTGGATGATGCAACAACAAGCAGAGATTCAGTGCAAAGGTAAATCAGTAGTACTGACAACACCAAAGGGGGATAGGATCAGAGTTGATGTGAAAGTTCAAAAACAGGAGACCGCTACAGTGAACCAGCTTACTGATGGTGCCAATAAGGAGGACCAGGTTGTGGAGGAATTCTCCGATGTGTTTCCTGAGGAATTGCCAGGTATGCCACCAGACCGTGACATTGAATTTATTATTGAATTATTACCTGGAACTGCACCCATAGCTAAGCGTCCATATAGAATGGGAGTAGATGAATTAGAAGAACTTAAGAAACAAATTAAGGAATTGCAAGATAAGGGTTTCATTCGTCCTAGTTCTTCACCTTGGGGAGCACCAGTGATTTTTGTGGATAAGAAATATGGTACTCAGAGAATGTGTGTAGATTATCGGTCTCTCAATGAGGTCACCATCAAGAATAAGTACCCGTTGCCTAGGATTGATGACTTGTTTGATCAGTTAAGAGGTGCTTGTGTATTCTCCAAGATTGATCTACGTTCTAGATATCATCAGTTAAAGATTCGTGCTAGTGATATACCAAAGACAGCTTTTACCACACGGTATGGGTTATATGAGTATACAGTTATGTCTTTTGGTCTGACTAATGCTCCTGCATACTTTATGTATTTAATGAATAAGGTGTTCATGGAATATCTGGACAAGTTTGTAGTGGTATTCATTGATGATATTCTAGTATTCTCCAAGACTGAGGAAGAACATGCTGAACATTTGAGGTTGGTCTTGCAAAAGTTCAGAGAACACCAGCTATATGCCAAGCGGAGTAAATGTGAGTTTTGGTTGAAGGAAGTTTCCTTTCTTGGTCATGTTGTTTTAAACGGAGGAATATCAGTAGATCCTAACAAAGTGAAAGATGTATTGGACTGGGAGCCACCAACCAATGCAAGTGAGATCCATAGTTTCTTAAGATTAGCAGGCTATTACCGGAGATTTATAGAGGGATTTTCTAAGCTTGCAAAGCCTATGACTGCATTATTAGAGAAGAATGCTAAGTTTGTGTGGTCTGAGAAGTGTTAGACTAATTTTGAGGAATTGAAGAAAAGATTGACCACTGCACCAGTATTAGTTTTGTCAGATCTGAGTAAGCAATTCTCTATCTACTGTGATGCATCTCGTTTGGGTTTAGGATGTGTTCTTATGCAAGAAGGTAGAGTTGTGGCATATGCATCGAGACAGTTGAGGAAGCATGAGTTGAATTACCCTACTCATGATTTGGAATTAGCTGCAGTGGTTCATGCACTAAAGATATGGAGACACTATTTGATTAGACATAAGAGTGATATATACACTGATCACAAGAGTCTGAAGTACATCTTCACTCAATCAGATCTGAACTTGAGACAACGTAGATGGCTAGAATTAATAAAGGATTATGATCTGGAGGTGCATTATCATCTAGGAAAGGCTAATGTTGTTGCTGATGCTCTTAGTAGGAAAAGCTACGCTAATGAGATGCAAGTAATGCTCTGGTCAAGAGAGTTGTGTGCTGAATGTGAGCATCTGAACTTAGGATTTACCACCAATGCAGTAGAATTAGTACTAGAACCTACCCTGGAGCAAGAAATCCGCAAGAGTCAGATGAAAGATGCAAAGTTGAGAGAGATAGTTAAAAATATAGTGAAGGGTAAATCACCAGGATTCCATAAGGATGATAAGGGTACATTATGGTTTGGAAAAAGGCTGTGTGTGCCAGAGGATAAGACTATCAGAAAGGCAATTTTGAGTGAAGCTCATGAGTCAGCTTATTCCATACATCCAGGGAGTACTAAGATGTATCTAGATCTGAGAGAGAAATATTGGTGGTATGGTTTGAAAAGAGATGTTGCTGAGTATGTTGCTTTGTGTGACACATGTCAAAGGGTGAAAGCTGAACATTAGAGACCTACAGGATTGTTACAGCCTATGCAGATACCTGAATGGAAATGGGAAGAAGTTGGTATGGATTTTATAGTTGGATTGCCACGTACTCAGAGAGGGTATGATTCGATTTGGGTAATGTAGATCGCTTAACAAAGGTTGCTCATTTTCTGCCAGTGAGGACTACATATAGCAGTGCGAAGTTGGCAGAGTTGTATATGGAAAGAATAGTGAGTCTACATGGAGTTCCTAAGAAGATTGTGTCTGATCGAGGTACTCAGTTTACATCTCATTATTGGCAAAAGATACATAAATCATTAGGAACCAAGCTGAACTTTAGTACAGCCTACCATCCACAGACAGATGGACAGACAGAAAGAATTAATTAGATATTGGAGGATATGTTGAGAGCTTGTGCTTTACAATATGATACTAGTTGGGATAAGAGCTTGCCTTATGCAGAATTCTCATATAACAATAGTTATCAGAAGAGTCTTCAGATGGCACCGTTTGAGGCTCTGTATGGACGAAAGTGTAGAACCCCGTTGTTCTGGAATCAGACAGGGGAAAGTCAAGTGTTTGGGCCTGATGTATTAAAGGATGCTGAAAAGAAAGTGAGAATGATTAGAGATAATCTAAAAATAGCTCAGTCCAGACAGAAGAGTTACGCTGATACTCGTAGAAGAGAGTTGATTTTTGAGATAGGGGATTATGTTTACTTGAAAGTGTCTCCCATGAGAAGTGTGAAGAGATTTAATATGAAAGGTAAATTGGCACTAAGATATATTGAACCTTTCAAGATTATAGAGAGACGTGGTGAAGTGGCATATCAATTGGAATTACCCGAGAGTCTGGCAGGTGTACATGATGTGTTCCATGTGTCTCAACTGAAGAAATATTTGCGAGTACCAGAGGAACAGATTCCGTTAGAGGAGCTCACTGTTAAGGAGGATCTTACATATGAAGAGTTCCCGGTTAAAATTTTGGAGACTGCTAACAGAGTCACAAGAAGTAGAACAATCAAAATGTGTAAAGTACAGTGGAATCGGTACACAGCAGAAGAGGCCACTTGGGAGCGAGAAGAGGATTTGAGAAAAACCTACCCGCAATTGTTTGAGTAAGCATCGGTCGAATCTCGGGACGAGATTCATCTTAAGGGGGTAGAATTGTAACACCCTAAAATTTTGAAAAGAAGAAAAATAGGAAAAATATGATTTTTTTGTATATTTTTGTGTGCATGCAAATTTATAATGATAATAATTTTTTATAAATTTAAAATCAAATATAAGGGTAGAAATATGATTGAGCATTCATGCTGCTGCATTTGAATTTTTGTAATGAGTGGTTTAGATCAAATTCAAATTAGATTTGAAAATCTCTTGAAAAATGGCTTTGAAAAATTAGGAAAAGAAAAAGAAAAGTAATTCTTCCTGCTCGGGCCGCTTCTCCTACCGCAGCCCAACTCTTCGGCCTGCTGCGGCGGCCCAGTCTTTCTCTTTCCCTTCCCCGCGCCCGTGTCCGGCTCCTCTAGGCCGAGCTCAGGCACGGCCTGTTGGCCCAGCTTCGCGCGCCTTCCTTCTTCCCGGCGTGACGCTGACATCCGGGGCCCACGCGTCAGTGGCTCAGCCTTCATCTTCTTCCCCATGCCGAACGCCGGCTTCCCTTTCCATGTTTGCCGTCACCGAATCCATCTCGAATCCCTCCCTTTCCTTGTTTCCTCGCGCCTCCGGGCTATAAAAATGGAACCCCCGCGCCTCCCCGCTACATATTAGGCCACAAAACCCTAGCCTCGACGTCCTGAGAAGGCATCGGTCGAAGCTCCGCCTCCACCGCCGCCATCCCGAGCTAGCCACCACCCTCCGGTCGTCCTCCGGTCTTGTTTTCGCGCGAGGTAAGATCGCCGTGAGTTGCTCGTTCTTCCGGTGTCTTCGGTTTGGCGAACGGTGCTCGGTAGGGCCGTCTTCTCAAGCTCCGGCGAGCTCGAGCCGTTTCCGGCCATGGCACCGCCGTCGGGCTCCTGTAGCCGTCGGCTGATTCCTCCCTCCCTCCTCCGATGTGATCTGATCCGTCCGATTTAAATCCAACGATCTAGATTAGAAGATACTGGTTCGTTCGTAATTTTGTAAAAGAAACCCTGAGTTTTTAGTATATCAACCCGCAGTCCTAAAACGTAAAGCTCAGAGTACTCTTTGATCGGTTGAAAACGTATTTCGTTTCGGTAAATGAAAAATACGTTTTCTGATATTTACAGTTTTGCCACTCAACTTGTTTTAGTCGTAGAATCTCTGTTTTAACTCCGATTTGATCCATTCAAGTTGCGTTAGATTCATATTTGTGAGCTCTATATGACTATAGAACTGTACAATAGTTTTGGATTAATTTATTTTCGAGTTTTTATTAAAGTATTTTTTTTCTATAGGAAATCTTTGTAAATTCATAACTTTGTCGTTTTAGCTCCGTTTTTCGTGATCTTTGCGTCTGTGTGATCCTAGCGAGTCGTAGATTCGTTTTAAAGACTTTTTATTTTGTTTTCTTACTGATGGTGTACTGTTCTAATTATAGTCTTGTTTGTTTATGCATGATTGCCTCTGGATGTGTGTTGTTGCTGTTGTTGATCGAGTATAGACGGTGAGCAATTCGTTGGAGATCAAGAGTTTTACTACAAACAAGATCACCAGGACCAGTTTGAGCAAGGCAAGTATAGCATGGGATTATCCTTGTTGTCCTATTCACATTAAGCAAATAATATCATTATGCATATATTCCTTGTTAAGGATGACTTAGTGTTGATCTTATTCCTTGATACCTATTATATTGCATGAATTAGTATTGCTAGTGCTCAACATGAACTATGATCATGTAATTTGATTAATGGAATATGCAATAAAGATTAAAAGATGATTTTATTACTGTTAAAGGGTACTAGAGCATGGGGTTACTTTGGTGCTCTTATTACTCTCCATAATGACTTATCTGTAAGCAAAAATCCGGGATTTACAGTACAACTGTGAGGGCTAAAATGGCTCTGGGTTTAGTCATATAGAAAGACCTTTTCTAGCTTGTTAGAGGTATTCCTTTATGGCGTAAGAATGGCTTGACGAATCGTGTATAGTGCGGCCTCTGTCCTCATGTGTATAGGCTGCGTGTTATTGTGCCATCAGGAAGGGGGGCTCTACATCTGTTTGCCGAGTGAAATCTAATGGCCCTAACTTGTTAGACGAACATTCGAAAGACTTCATAGTGTTTCCCTGCCTGCTCACCTTGGAAGTGTTTTGGGAGTAATTAACCCGGGCATATGGGCAACATGACTCACAGTGAAAGTGTACAACCTCTGCAGAGTGTAAAACTATTAAAACAGCCGTGCTCACGGTCACGAGTGGCCTTGGACCCTTATGGAATAGTGGATCATTAATAATGAATATGTTTTTGCTATTTGTTAATCATTTCACATGGATCATATGTTTATTGTTTACATTGAGACACTTTGATATCATTGATATACTGAATTAATGTTAATTAAAAGCTACATGCTGATAAACCTATGTTATGCCTTTGAGCTTCATGAACCCCATGTTACACTTGTTGAGTACGAGATGTACTTACGCTTGTTTATTTTTCTTACTTGGATAAAAATCCCGGATGGGTAACAGATGGTGCAAGTAGTGACTACTTCTACTTTCCGGAAGATTACTAGACTTGCTGTCAACCAGTCAATGTGCCTGTGTTGGAGCTACCACGAGAGTTTTTATATTTTACTTCCGCTACATTATTGTAAAGACTATGTGTTATTAATCGTGATGTAATAACATTTGTGATGATATATCCTTTATAATTTGTTAACTTATGTGTGATTGATCTCTGGGCACACATAAGAGTATGCATTTCATTTGGTCGTTAAATGGGTGTGACACCTGTGAGATAATGATTAGAGCCCATTTATAACCCCTAGATGCTCTTTTGTAAACACAAGCCCCATTAAAGAAAATTATGAAAATTTCCCCTCCCACCTCCCTACAAAAGGGGAAGCATGGAGGTGGAGAGGACCTAGCCATTGATTCATTTGCTCTTTCTCTCAATTGCTCTCCACTCTTATCTCTCGTTTGTTCGATCCAAGACCAAAATTCTAGATGTATGCTGTATTACAAAACACTTAAGGGCTTAGGAACGTTTAAACGTTTAAGCACGCTTAGGAACGCTTAAGCACGCTTAAATTCTAGGCGGTGGGTCATTGCTCACTTAGTGCTTAACGCCTTTTGTAATACATAACTTGAATGATGCAATAGCCGTAAAAAATACTATAAGGAAGCATATAAAGGAATCCAAACATACTAGATAACATCAAGCATATGGGCTCAACGACAAGAGCTACGGCTAAGGAAAAAAAGATCTGAACTTGCAATAACTGATTTTCAACATAATACATACTAGCGTAACAAATATTGGTAGCAGCATATGGTAAATTCTAGTAGTTGCGCAATAGTGAATTTCCAGCAATCCCGTTACATATTTAAACCCACATCTCTTATATATGTCTCATTAGTAAAATAATTAGTAGTCACAACAAGCTCTAGTTCCAATCACCGGCCAGAGTGTGGTCAAGCCAGATCCCTGGAGAAACATTCGAGATAACAAGCTTCAATTACATGGGCTCAGATCATGTATCACGACTTTCAGAGCCACCTGTGCAAACGAAAAACAAAATTATGAGATTACTGCACTTGATTTTGCTTGCATAAGAATAAAATGAAATATAACCTCTCTAACAGCTTTATAAACCTTAATGAATCAAGTGATAAAAGCTCCTAGAAATTTTGATGACATCAGAAGTTTTGTTGGTAATAAATAAGCTTGGACAAGAAAGCATAACTTATCGTGTACATCCAGCTCATGCCTTCCTCAAGACCTTCAACAGTGGAAATGCAACGCTACAAAACGTTCTCTTGTGTTGATTACTGAACTGCTTAAACCTTCTGACTGGACCAAGATTGAGATCTGGAATCAGGGGAGATCCTTGGCCCGCAAACTTGTTCCTAGAATCTTCAAACTCTTCAAGAGTAAGCGTATGCGCTGGGATCACCTTCACAGGTGACTTCTGTTTCAGCACTGATCTCCAATATGGGAAAAAACTTCTCCGTGCATATTCAATTCCCCATCCTCTAGGTGTTCCATTCCTCACAGCCTGCCTCAGTTCAAAAAAGATCAAAATGTTAGATCCCCCCTCCCCCCAAAAGAAAAAACAGATATGTATATGACATACTACATGCTATCTGCATCATGATGGAAAATGCACTGTTACTAAAGCAATTTAAATATGTTTCTTCAGCAGGATGTTCAGTAACTCAACTAACCTATCAAAGTGCTTTGACCAAGCAGATCAAGAGAACTTAGGAGATAGGAGCAAAGAAAGACTAGTATTCAGTCTACAAGCACACCTCTTACTTATATATATATATATATATATATATATATATATATATATATATATATATATATATATATATATATATATATATGGAAATTATTTTGAGTATGCACCTATATACAATGTGGTTTTTTTGAAGATGGAAGTAACTATTTCCGGGAGTATAGAAAACTCACCTCCCCGCGCTCGGTCAACAAGTCTCACAACCATTAAAAAAATCTCGTGTTTCAATTGTTTGGAACGTGCGGTGCTAAATAGCTTATTTAGCACACAGGGTGTTGTACATATACTTCGTTAGGTCATATATACTCTAAATCAAGAGATATAAACATGGGAGTAGCTACTCCCTATAAACATGTGTATATCTTTAGATTTAAGGTGTATATGGCCCGACGAAACGTATGTTGAAGTATATGATCATAATAGACCATCTATTGTAGTATGTATGTCAAGTATGCAAGTATACACTTGAGTATATGGTTATATATATATATATATATATATATATATATATATATATATATATATATATATATATATATATAGAGAGAGAGAGAGAGAGAGAGAGAGAAATTCCTTTCTACACCAACATGTAGCTACTCCCACCTCTCGAACGTACTCCCCGCCTGATAGTATATATGCACGTGAGCGCCCAGCCAGTCCGCGACTAACATGCAGATGACGCCGTTCCATCGTCGTCGGTACGGGCCGATCCTCATCCACGGAGCTTCCCACGCACGTGGCCTGGCTTAGCGGGTTAGTAACAGGTCCTTACCGGTTCATTTCAAATCCACTCTCTCTCGTGACATTCTCTCTCATCCGCCGTCACCGAGTCACTGGAGATCCGTCGGAGGCAGCGGGGCACTGGTCCCCGTGCGCACGGCCTCCTCCTCGTCGGCCCCATGCCATCACCGGTGGCGGCCCTGCTCGCGTTCGCGCCGAGGCCTGCTTCCTCCTCGTCGCCCTCTACGTTCGGCTGGAGTTCATCCTGGTCCCCACCGACAGCGCCCCACCCAGATCTGGAAGAGCTGGTGGCTCCTGAGGGGGTGACGCGTAGCCAGGGCGCGGCGGCTGCCTGCGGCCGAGCCGCTAGGGAGAGCGGCGACCCTCCTCTGGCGAATCCAGCCATGAAGCCCCTCCCTGCCCTCCGCTGGTGGAGTTGACGGCAGGGCCCTCCCATCGCGGATCTGCTGCGAGGATATCAATCTCGAGCAGGTACGTCTTGACAGAAATAAGTCTATGTGTGGCTGGTCTTTGTGGGACTGCAACACATGGTCCTTGTGTCCTTGTAACAACATACTTGACTGTTTTTAGGACAACAGTTAGCATCTTAGGACAGACATCTTAGAACAACATCGGCATCTTAGGACAGCATCTTAACTAGCATATAGGACATCATCTTAGACTAGCATCTTAGCAGTATCTTAGCATATGCTTGGCTGGCTAGCAGCCCTATAAATATGTATCCCCAACCCCTCAGGTTGGTATGACATTGTATGAGTTTGTGTGAGAAATAAACCAGAAAATTGCCCTAACTCTTAGTGTCATCCTCTCTCGATGAGAGTAAGGATTCTGCTAGTACCAAAAGTGAGAATCCAGCGACTAACAAGTGGTGTCAGAGCCGTACTATCCTGTAGCCTGAGCATCTCCTGCTCATCTCCTTCCACGGTCTCACAACAGCCCCAGTCGCAGCCGGTAGCAGCAGCAGCTCCGGCTGCCCCTGCTCTCCACACAACAGCCCCCTCAATAGCGTGCCATGTCCGCAGGACAGTCTCAGGGCTCGGTCGCCTCGAGCACGCGGCGTCGGCAGGAGGCCGACCTCGCCGCGGCAGAGAAGCGCGAGCGAGCGGCGGCAGACGCCGCAGCAGCGGCGGCAAGGGCATCGAGGCTGGCAGCAGCGGAGCTAGCAGCAGCTAGAGCGGAGGTGGAAGCAGCGGTGGCGGCGGATGCAGCACGTGCAGCAGCAGCGGAGGTCGAGGTTCTGCGCGGCAGCAACAACAGCTCTATCGCTGCTGATGACAGCGCCGACAGCAGCGAGGGCGAGCGGCGCAGTGGGCAGCCGCGCACGCCCACGAGCGCGGCGGCAGCCCAGACAGGCGCAGACACGCCGGCAGCGCTCCTGAAGGAGGCGCGCACGGCGGTGGCGCTCCTGGAGGAGGCGCGTATGGCGGCGGCGGACGGGTCAACGGAGAGCGCGGCCTTCACAGGCAGCGCGGCTCTCTCCCCGGTTCGGTACCGTGGTCACCACGAGTACCAGGCTGTCGTTAGGGACGTCGGCCCCGACGGCGGGTGGCCTACCCTCACCAAGACCAACTACATTGAGTGGGCTGCGGTGATGAGGGTGAGAGTCCAGGTGCGGCATATGTGGGATGCAGTCCGGTACGGCGACGTCGACTACGACCAAGATTGACGGGCGCTCGATGCTCTCATTGCTGCAGTCCCGTCCGAGATGCAGTTTTCGCTTACCAGCAAGCGGACTGCCAAGGAGGCCTGGGACGCCATCGCTGCAGCACGCATCGGCAGCGACCGCGCCCGCAAGTCCACACTGCAGGCACTTCACAAGGAGTGGGAGAACCTAGCCTTCAAGCCAGGTGAGGACGTTGATGACTCTGCTCTCCGTCTCAACACTCTGTTGCAGAAGTTGGTGCAGTTCGGCGACGACACCTACGGCGAGGAGAGAGCTGTTGAGAAGCTCTTCCGCTGCGTCCCCGAGAAGTACAAGCAGATGGCTCGCTCAATCGAGTCTCTGCTGGACCTCTCCATGATGACGATCGAGGAGGCGTTGGGCCGCCTCAAGGTCGTTAACAGCGATGAGCCACAGCGCCTCTCGGGATCTGTCACCATTGGCGGGAAGCTCCTCCTCACTCGGGAGCAGTGGGCTGCCGGCCAAGGTGACAGGAAGAAGGGGGAGCCTTCTTCCACGACAAGCGGCTGCAAGCGTGGCAAGCCGCGCAAAGACGCCGAGGTAGGGGCGCGAGGACGTGCCGAGGGTGATGATCGTGGAGGCGCCTAGGGTGGCGCCGCTAGCAAGCAAAAGCCAGCACGAGACGACCCTTGCTACAACTGCGGCAAGCTTGGTCATTGGGCCAAGGATTGTCGACAGCCACGACACGGCCAGGCCCACGTCGCGCAGACGGAGGAGCAGCCAACTCTGTTCATTGCTCATGAGAGCATCGAACTACCTCCAGCGGCACCGGCCGCAGCGGCTCTCCTCCACCTTGACGAGCCAAAAGCACACGCCCTCCTCGACGACAGCTCCGGCAACGACAAGACCGACGGGTGGTGCCTTGACACCGGCGCCACCCACCACATGACCAGGCGGCGGGAGTTCTTCTCCGAGCTCGACTCAGGCGTTTGAGGCACCGTCAAGTTCGGCGACGCCTCCGCTGTGGAGATCAAGGGCGTCGGCTCTGTCGTCTTCGTCGCCAAGACTGGCGAGCACAGGCTGCTCACCGGTGTCTACTATATCCCCGCGTTGAGGAACTCCATCATCAGCTTGGGACAGCTGGATGAGAGCGGATCGCGCGTGGAGATCGAGCACAGGGTGTTGCGCATCTGGGATCATCAACACCGGCTCCTGGTCAAGGTCAACAGGAGCAACCGCCTCTACGTCCTTCACGCGCAAGTGGCGCAACCTCTCTGTCTTGCAGCCCGCCGCGACGACGCTTGGAGGTGGCACGAGCGCTTTGGGCACCTCAACTTTGAGGCCCTGAGGCAGCTCGGCAGCAAGGAGATGGTGCGGGGCATGCCGCACGTCGACCACGTGGAGCAGTTCTGCGACACCTGCGTCCTCACCAAGCTGCGGCGGCTCCCTTTCCCTCGCCAGGCAAGCTTCCGTGCCAAGGAGAAGCTGGAGCTCGTACACGGTGACCTCTGTGGCCCCGTGACACCGGCTACACCTGGAGGCCGACGCTACTTCCTCCTTGTCGACGACGTGTCCCGCTACATGTGGGCTGTCCTGCTCGACGCCAAGGCAGCCGCGGCGGACGCCATCAAGCGTCTTCAAGCTGCTGCGGAGGCGGAGTGCGGTCGCAAGCTTCGGGTCCTACGCACGGACAACAGCAGCGAGTTCACAGCGGCCGAGTTCGCGGCGTACTGCGCCGATGAGGGGATCCACCGCCACTTCTCCGCGTCGTACACTCCGCAGCAGAACGGCGTCGTCGAGCGCCGCAACCAGACGGTGGTGGCCACCGCTCGTGCCCTCCTCAAGCAGAGAGGGATGCCAGTGATCTACTGGGGTGAGGCGGTGATGACTGCCATCCACTTGCTCAACCGCTCCCCCACCAAGGCCCTCGATGGCAAGACGCCATACGAGGCTTGGCACGGGCGCAAGCCCGCGGTGAGCCACCTTCGTGTCTTCGGCTGCCTGGTCTTCGTCAAGGAGCTCAACCACGTCGGCAAGCTCGACGACCGGAGCACGCCAGGGGTCTTCATCGGCTACGCGGAGGGCGCCAAGGCCTACCGCGTCCTTGACACTGCGACACGGCGCGTGCGCATCACGCGTGACGTCGTGTTCGACGAGGGGCGAAGCTGGACGTGGGGCAAGATGGTGGATGACGGCTCGACTCCGACGACCAGCGATTTTGTCGTCGACTACGTCCACTTCAAGGAGGCGGGGGGAGCTAGCAGCTCGTCCTCACCGAGCTCGCCTACCCCACCACCTTGTTCGCCACCACCTCCGGCGAGTCCTTCACCACCGCCACCACCAGCTCCGGCAAGTCAACAGGCTCCGGCGAGTCCACCACCAGCACCGCCGGCCACGCCTCGCTCTCCTACACCGGACCCTACCCCTTCAGGCTCGGCACCGGCAACTTCGGCCCACGACGAGCAGCGCACAGTGGAGTTCGCCACTCCGCTGTCCAACGACGAGGATCGCATCGACGCCTACCACGGCGGCGAGCCTCTGCGCTACCGTACCATGGACAACCTCCTCGGCGAGCAGCCGGTCCCTGGACTGGCGCAGCACAACTTTGAGGCGGAGCTGCACCTCGCACAGGACGATGGCGAGCCTCATTCCTTCGCCGAGGCAGAGAGGGACGCGGCATGGTGTGCCGCGATGCAGATGGAGATGGACGCCATCGAGCAGAACAAGACGTGGGAGCTGGCCGACGCCATCTCTCTCAAGTGGGTCTTCAAGCTCAAGAAGGACGAGACCGGAGAGGTGATCAAGCACAAGGCGCGTCTGGTGGCGCGTGGCTTCATCCAGCAAGAAGGAATCGACTTTAACGACGCTTTCGCGCCCGTTGCACGGATGGAGTCCGTGCGACTCCTCCTTGCGCTAGCTGCTCAGGAGGGCTGGCGTGTCCATCACATGGATGTCAAGTCGGCGTTCCTTAACGGCGACTTAAAGAATGAGGTCTACGTGCATCAGCTGCCGGGATTTGTGATTCCCGGCAAGGAGGGCAAGGTGCTCCGCCTGCGCAAGGCCCTCTATGGCTTGCGGCAGGCACCGAGGGCGTGGAATGCCAAACTGGATTCCACGCTAAAGGGGATGGGCTTCGAGCAAAGTCCGCACGAGGCGGCCATCTACCGGCGGGGCAGCGGAGGAAAGGCCCTGCTGGTGGGTGTCTACGTCGACGACTTGGTGATCACCGGCACTAAGGATGCGGAGGTGGCGGCATTCAAGGAAGAGATGAAGGCCAACTTCCAGATGAGTGATCTGGGGTCTCTCTCCTTCTACCTAGGAATCGAAGTGCACCAGGATGACTCCGGGATCACGCTTCGACAGACCGCCTACGCCAAGCGCATCGTTGAGCTAGCTGGGCTCACCGACTGCAACCCAGCCCTCACTCCGATGGAGGAGAGGCTGAAGCTGAGCCGCGACAGCACGACGGTGGAGGTGGACGCTACGCAGTACCGGCGTCTTGTGGGGAGCCTTCGCTACCTCGCCCACACACGGCCGGACTTGGCATTCTCCGTCGGCTACGTTAGTCGGTTCATGCAACGACCGACGACGGAGCACCAGCAGGCTGTGAAGAGGATCATCCACTATGTTGCGGAGACTCTCGACCACGGTCTCTACTACCCGAGGTGTCCTGGCGCGACACACTTCATCGGGTACAGCGACAGTGACCACGCAGGCGACATCGACACCAGCAAGAGCACAAGCGGGGTCCTCTTCTTCCTCGACAAGTGCCTCGTTAGTTAGCAGTCGGTCAAGCAGCAGGTGGTGGCCCTGTCCAGCTGCGAGGCCGAGTACATAGCGGCTTCCACCGCTTCGACTCAGGTGCTCTGGCTCGCTCGACTGCTTAGTGATCTCCTCGGCAGAGACACTGAAGCGGTGGAGCTCAGGGTGGACAGCAAGTCCGCCTTGGCCTTAGCAAAGAACCCCGTCTTCCATGAGCGCAGCAAGCACATCCGCATCAAGTACCACTTCATTCGGAGTTGCTTGGACGAGGGGAGCATCAAGGCCGGCTACATCAATACCCAGGACCAGCTGGCAGACCTTCTCACCAAGTCCCTTGGGCGAGTGAAGTTCCAGGAGCTTTGCGCCAGGATTGGGATGGTCCGAGTTCCCTAGACGGCGCCACACAAGACTTAGGGGGAGAATGACAGAAATAAGTCTATGTGTGGCTGGTCTTTGTGGGACTGCAACACATGATCCTTGTGTCCTTGTAACAGCATCCTTGACTGCTTTTAAGACAGCAGTTAGCATCTTAGGACAACATCTTAGGATATGCATCTTAGGACAGCATCGGCATCTTAGGACAACATCTTGAATAGCATCTAGGACAGCATCTTAGACTAGCATCTTAACAGCATCTTAGCATATGCTTGGCTGGCTAGCAACCCTACAAATATGTATCCCCAACCCCTCAGCTTGGTATGGCATTGTATGAGTTTGTGTGAGAAATAAACCAGAACATTGCCCCAACTCCTGATGTCATCCTCTCTCGATGAGAGTAAGGATTTTGCTATTACCAAAAGTGAGAATCCAGCGACTAACACGTCTGCCCTGAACTTTTTCCCAAGTAATCTTGTCGTGGCCAGCAATTTCTTCAGGTCTGCCATGGTTTTTTTTTATGCAGATGCCTTCCTATGCGCTGTGGCTGCATCAAGTATGAATACGCCTCATCTACATATACTTCTGCATGGTTTGTCATTGCTTGCCAGATTTCATTTTGGATTTCTACATATAATGTGTCTTTCTCGTAGCCATGCAAATGGTGATACATGCCAGGTTATCAAGGCAAATGCCAATCCGAGTAATTTTATTTCAGCAGTATGCGGCGTTTCACATCTGGAGCTTGAGCAAATTCAAATGCAATCTCAGATTGCCGTATCACTTCATAGTTTCAGTTCAATACTTTCATCAAATTACATTATGATTAGAGTATCAGTTGATACTTTTTTCGGAGTCAAACAAATTCATTGTACCAGTTGGTACTTTTTTCCAGACCAAATAAGGCATCAGTTTATACTATTTTCAGATTAGAGTACGTACTCATACTCCTATAAATATACTTTCTGATAATGTGTATGTACTCATACTCCTTCGGTATACTATCTGAGAATATGTGTAGGATCTCATATAATTTCCAAGTATCTATGGATACTCTGTATATCAGTATATGAACATACTCATGTATGAAAATCTAATCCTTCTTAAAAAAAAGTATGCATACATACTCGTATGAATATGTACTCCTTTCATGAAAACAGTATGCCTATGTACTCCTTTTAAAAAGTATGAATATGTACTCCTTATATTATGAAAATAAAGTATGAATACATACTTAAAAATAAAGTATGAATACATACTTTATAATGGGACGTATGTGAACATACCCTGATCAATTCATACATTGTTCTACATCTTTTCCCCAAAGTAGTATTATATTAATATATGCTGTTCTACTTTATTTTCCGAGTATTTATTCATAGTCTTTTGTTGCAAGTACGTATTAGTTCATACTGCTACAGTGCATCTGATAATCTCTATGATGTTCATCATGTAGGTGCCATGACGAGCAGGGATGTCTAGGAGTACATGACTGCCTTTTTTTTTGACAACAAGCACATGACTGCCTTGCCATGCCGTTAACCGTTATGGTGGCTGCATCTCTAGGCCTGGCTGTGGCACGGTGAAGTAGCAAGTTCAGAGTTTATAGCTGATTGCTTTGGAATCATGATGTTCAGGAAGGGCTCCACTTTTGACTTTAGGAGGGATGACTATGGCCCGGTGAACTAGCAAGTTCAGACTTTATAGCCGAACCTATATGTTCAGTTTATAGCCGAACCTATCAGTTTGCCTGTACATTATAGATAGAGTATGTGCTAATACTAGCTCCTGTCAAAATATGCACGCATACTATCATACTCATGTCAATGTCAGTGTACTGATACTCGTGTCAAAAAAAGTATGTCCACATAATAGCATGCTATTTTTCCCCCTAAAAACAACGGTACATATACTCTGTAATAAAATTCTATGAGTATATGGACGCACTCTCAAATACATGTATGCAAATATGCTCATTTAATTTAAAAGTATGTGTCCATACTTTATTGATGGACAAAACGCTACATATACTCTCTAATCCACGTGATTGGATCTCAAGGAGAAAAGGCTGACGAGAGAGAAGCTAACAACCAGACGTAATCCACGTGAATAGCGAACGGATAGACTTACGGGTGCGATAGTTGGCAACAACAGATCTGATTAGATGTCTCCCGTTAGCTATGTCCGCACCCCGACGTCTACGTGCGTGTAGGAAAAACTCACCCTATATATATATATATATATATATATATATATATATATATATATATATATATATATATATATATATATATATATAGTCCCACACTTGTCCTATCATACCTTCTTCGTGTACGAAATAGTAGACTTGACTAACTCAATTCTTAGGAAATCGCGAATTAGATCGTTTGTTCTTACCTCAACAAGAGAAGCACGAGCCCCCTCTTTTTCTTGTTGTTCCCAATTCACTACTAAGCAAGTTCGAACGAATTGACTATTTGTGTGACACACACACGCTATATATATATATATATATATATATATATATATATATATATATATAGATAGAGAGAGAGAGAGAGAGAGAGATTATTTCCTACTCCCAGTGAGTAGTTACTCTCATGTGTGTGTGTGTGTATATATAGGTTGGCATGTTTAGCAATTTTTCCCTTTCAGTTTTCACCTATGTAAGTTGGCAGTCCAACAAGGCTCAGTGTACTGTCTACATCTAGATAAGCCTGGGAGTCAATCCTTCAAATCTAGCTTGCGACACATACATAGAGCTCAACCAGTTGTCACCTAGCAGCATGATCTTGAGACTAGCACCATGTATTGCATATGAGACATGCTTTGCTATTAGCTCAAGAGATTAGTTTTGTTGCACAATTTCACAAATATTTCCAATTTCCTTTGTTTCAAAAATATTTCCTCAATGCAGAGAGTTCTTTCACCAGCAGGTAGGACAGTGGTGTAATCAGTAAAATTACAAAAGATCATGCAAGTAGTCATATAGCAACAGCATCAGTAACAAAGACCTTGCACTGGTTTTAGTATGATATCCCATTGTAGAAAAATAGGCGGCGACCATTTAAACCAATGCTTTCAAACAGAAAATTACTCAAATTGAATGCATGGAAAATTCCACTTCCCCAACATAAACATGTAAGCAGAAAGCAGTGGAAAAGTGGGGATAACTTAGTCAAGCATACGGGGCCAACATATAGAAATACAATAGCATCAAACGAATATCTTTACCTTTTCTGCTTTAGAATCCTGACAAGGAATTCCTGGAGATGCCTTAACTGCAAAAATATCCCGTGTCATCCATCTCAAATAATTGAGACTTACTTTCTCAAATCTTGAAAGAGAAATATCAAACAACACAAGCACTGACATACCACGTTTGTCAGGTGACACTTCAGATAATTCCTGTTCATAGTGGTAGCTTCACAAACAAGTAGAAGAAATAAATAAACATAGTGATCATGTAGTTGTAGGTCAAATTATAACAAATAAATAAATCTACTAAGAAGGTGCAAAAACAGTACAGATTTCCAATGTCAACGTTTTCTCCAGTATGGCCAAACCCGTTATCTTGAAGAATTGATGAAACATGATGAATCATCTCGTTACGCGGTACCTGCACATCACTGGGCACCTGCATACCATGCTCAACTTTTTTGAGACAAGTGACATTGATGATGAACAATCATTTGTTGAAAATGTAATAAAACAGCACCACCGCATAATAAATGGGAGCTGAGAAATGACAATTGATATGTAAAAAAGGCTTGCACAAGCTTTCAAATAAAGGAAATCACATTGACAACAAAAAAGTTCAGCTAAGACCCATCCTTGTACCATGTCAGAATTCAGAACAAGTCCACATAATAAATTGGCCATTTGAGGATATTGTGAACTAAAGAGAACCTACCTATATTTGTGGAAACACATTTGAACTTTTAAAGTTCCAAATATTATGTAATGAAGCTGTACTCAAGAGCCCTAAACATAGTCCGACATAATTGACTGATACATCACCTTAGTTAATAAATAAAAATTCTGTAATGAAGCTGTAGCATCGGCTGCAAGTGCTTAACATAATGTATTCATCTTTATGGTGCGTGCATATACTGATAAATTATCAGGCATTTAAAATTGAAATACATCTCTATCACACATACACAAGGTCCCTAGACATAGTCCTTCATAAGACGACACGTTCATTTATATACCAAATATTTTAGACCAAGGCTACCGATGCAGATATAATCAATTACCCTATTTATATGCCAAATATTGCAGACAAAGGCTATAAATGCATATATAATCAATTACCCAATACAACAAATATAAAATCAGACAGGTGGACTCCATTTTAATGCTTTCGTTGCGCAGACATATAACAGCCCATGTTTTAAAGGTGGTAACGCGAGGCGTGGCAACAGATCCCCTTCCAGTCGCCTAGGCGTGCATAAGGCGAGAGGTGAGGCGACGCCATATCCATCTAAGAAACATACCATGTGCGCATCCTGGAGGAAAGAAAAAAGGAAAAGAAAAAGAAGAGAAAGCTGGAAGTAGAAGAAAGCCTAGCCCACACGTGCTCCCACCTCTCTCGCGTGCGACGCTGTGCCGGGGGGGGGGGGGGGGGGGGGGGGGCTCAGCCGCCTTATCCTAGATCTGCTGCCACGAAGCAAATCGGAGGGAGGTGTGCCGGCCAGAGCGCCAGAGCCAGCAGGGAGAGCAGTGGTGGCAGCTGTTTGGCGTTCCTAGCTGGTTCCCATCCCATTATTCCCCTCTTCCCCCCTCCCTCCCTCGCTTTTGCTGCTTTATTGGAAAAAAGCGACTGGGACACCCAAAATTTTTGAGCGCCTCAACGCTTAGGCGATGCCTTAAAAACATAGATAACAGCAACTATAGAGGTTTATTGTCTCTAAATTCTCATAGACATGAATTGATAAAAGCAAATTCAGAATTTCAGTACAGCCATTGACCACCGTAGATAACCAATATGTCAATCAAAAAAAAAAGTGACCGCATTATCAAATACTATGTTAAGTGAACTTTTAGCCATTCAGTACACCTAAAATACAAAAAACTCAACTGTAAGTATTACCTAAATATCAGTCTCAGCAGGCTAGTGTTATAGTAATAGGTCGACTTTAGATGATGAAAGAACATTTTAAATTCATTAATTTGGTGTCAAAAGCCTAAAGGCCACTGCCGTCTTGAATTATTCAAGTAATTGGCATCAAATGCTCAAAGGCTTAATATGAGGCTTCTTATTGAAGCTAGTGGAGGTGAGTTGTAGCTTCTAAAGCTCCATTTGGCATTGCAGTAGATTAGATGATTTTGTTTGTTAGGACAGCTTTATAGAGTGTGGTTGGTTATGATCTTTTACTAAAATAAACTTGCACTAATTTGGAAACATAGTTCTGCTGACAGAAAGTTTTAACAAAAGAGAACTGACCCGTCTCGAACAAGCAGGAATAGATGAAAACAATTCAAATTAGAAACATGAACACCAGCAAACACAACAAAAAGAAAAGCCTAAAACGGGTGGTGCAGTCTATTTAGGTGAGGATAAAATACCCAACTCTGTAATTAAATGTAATAACGCATCGGCATTCTACATGTCATGGAAAAAAAATCACATCCAATAACTGTTTGTTAAGATTTAATTTAATATGCTACTTGTGACACTAGATTCCCAGCAGTAACTTTGCAATAGCAGCTTTTCAAATAAGCGTGCACCAACCAGAACCTTTCTGGTGGCATTGCCCTGAATCTGAAATTCCTCATAGAAGGCGTAAATAAACAAGTTTACGCATGGCCATCCCCATGAAATCAATTTTCAAACAAATATTTTGCCAAAAAATTATTAATCTCGGGCTCAAACTATAACAAGAGCCTATACATCAGTATAAGATTTCTTTTTTTATTACTCTCAAGTCTCAACTGATTCAATAAGTTTCAGCATATATCAATGTTTTCAAGTCGTCCGATTAATCGTCCTGGTCGGTCCCAGGTCGACCAGGTTCGACCAGACGACCTGAAAACATTGGCATATATGATGAAGTTAATGCAGAAACCCCTTGGTAGAAGGGTGAAAACATTCTCAAACCAGGGAAGGATGTCGTAGCCATGCTTGTCTAAGAAACCAATTCTTGCAAAGAACACATTGAGCAAACAGACTTGAATTGTAACAGTAACTAATCAATGATTTGTACCTCTGGATGTGATCGGATATATGCATCAAGAGCTTCACCAGCGTGGGAAACTGCATGAACAAGCAGTAATGCGGCATTAGCAAGCTTTTTCTGCGCCACCAGCTGCCTATTTTCCTTTCCAGTTTGACCTCTCTCCAAGCTGACAATGTGGTACAGAATACGATTTATGAGAACATAAAATCCATCTTGCTTGTTTTTGCCGTTTCTGTTGCAGGATAACCCCCCACGGATCTGCTTTTGAGTTGCCAGGAGCAAAATTGCGCTCTCGACAAGTCTTCCTTCCTTAATGTAATTCCAGAGCTCATCGATAAGATTATCTGTGTGTTCCCCAAGCAATCTTGTCGTATCCAAGAAGATTTTCTGCAAAAACAACAGATAAGGAACAAAACTCATGAGCTTCCAGATTTACACAGAGGCACATAAAACTGATTAATTTCCAACAGTGTTGCCACATCCAAGCAAAACATAACTGAATATTCAAATTTGCTGATATCAATGATCTTCTGCAAAGACAGTAAGGAATAATATTCAAGAGCATCTGGAGTCTATATAGAAGCAGATAGAACTGAGCAATTTCCAGCAGTGTCGTTATATCCATGAAAATCCAAAATTTGCTGACATCAACTTGAAATTACGAACTCCTCAACCAGTAAAGACATGTTTCAACACATGAAAACACGAAAAATGACACATTCTGCAGTCAACATATGGGTGTATAAGAATGTTCAATCATTTAGTTATGGCATTAGTGGTTTGAGATAAGAGCACAATAACTTTTACGCTGCAAAGTAGATATCTATTCTGGTAGGATGGATGTGACAAACCATTTCAGGCAGGCACAGAAGATGGATGAGCTTGCAGACATAGTTCGCATTTGCCTGATTGTTATCCAGATCCTCCTGGTTAAGAAATGCATTGTCCTCCAGATACTTATGCAGACAAGTGTTCTCAACTGCAACATGGAGCGGAAGTAGGCCTTCAATGACCTCAGGACCAGCCGTGCGTACATTTGCCGATGCATTATAGCAGAAGAGCAACTTGATCATGTCAACAGAGAACATTTCAGCAGCTTCGTGAAGAGGGAAATATCCATATCGGTTCATGCAATTGGGATTGGCACGAAACCCACGAAGCTCAGGTGCTTTGCCAACCAAAGCAACTTTAGCGCATTTCAGCGCGTTTTGCTTGACCATCTGAGTGAAGGTTAGTGGCGTGATGATGAAACCCCATGCCAAGCCACGATAATCCCGTTCAAATAACTCAAGAAAGCCATGCACGTTATCCTCATCCAGTATGGGCACCAGATGGGTAAGTGCATCCCAGAAGCCACCATCCACCGACTAGATTGATCAATTCACAATTGAAAAAGAGAACCTAATCAGTTATCAATGTGAAAAGGAACACAAAAAATAAAATAAAGAAGGGCTTGCTCAAACGCATCATTGATTAAGTCCAATACTTAAAGATAATTCAGGTTTTTAATATAATAGCCAAAAGATTTATCCAACAAATTCTGCAAATGATGATAACAAAAAACCTCAGGAGTACGGTCTGGAATGATAATTTTGGTCCTCCTCGAGGTAGCGATCACTTCATCTACTTCATCAAACCACTGAGAGAGGAAATTTGTCAACCAGTGGAAATTTGTCAACCACGGAAGCTAAGAAAATAGAAAAGAAGGAATATCATAATGTGTGGTCAGTTACTGTACCTCACTGATTAATTTGGCTTGGGCCAGCAGGTCAAGGCCTGGAGGCGCAGGACGGCGTGGAGGACAGGGAGGATTCCACGGATCCCATTCATCCATGGATGGTCCATGAACTTCATGAGAAGCGGATTCCACTTTCTCCACATGCGTTGTCTCCATTCTGCAGATGTGCCATGGAAAACGCTCCAAATAAGTTTCTTTATATATGTTTAGAGATTTTGTGCCGTGGAATATAACGATGGAAATGTGGATTTATTTTAAGTACAAAAAAAATTACAAGATGGCTGACCAATCTATATTTCAGGATCATAACACGAGCTTTGACCAATAATTACAAAGTGACACCTCCATATGCATCTACTAGGTCCATAAAAACAGTGTGAACATCACAAATAATCACATAACCTTTATGTTTCCCTTGTTCCAATAAATATAATACCAGCAGATTCATTTTGAAAACATTAGACAAAGTAACAGTATTTGCAATTCAAGGCAATGGTCACACGGTGATCTTGAAGACCGCATGGAAGGATTGGGGGACATATGCCAGGGTTTAGTTTTCATCCTAAACCATCCACAAATGTTGTACAACATTAGTTCCCTAGGCTTGTTTGAAAGTAAGTCTTGGGTCACTTAGCAGCCATGTCAACAATTTCGAGATGCCATACTCCAATTGGCAGAAGGCCTGCATGTCAGTTGCAAAGGAGGATTTTTCTTTACTTTTGCTTGTTCACTCGGCGATATGTTAGCGCACATGTGTCAATATATTGGATGCTAGTTGGTGTAATATAGGACCAAAAGCAGGTTAGTTAGGGTGTGGGATGTGGAATGCACTGTGTTAAGACTGGAGAATGTAAAACAAACAGTATTGATATTGAGTGTGCGAATTTAAGATCCCTTATGAGGATCAAGAATGGATGTTATCCTAAATTCTAGAACAGTCAGAGCTTTACATTGCAAATAACAATCAACATGTAAACAAGTCTGTTTTTTACCCTATGGTACCAGTGGCCTGAGAATCACAAGGATCCTGCCTATAAACATGAAACAAGCATATAAGTTCGTCTCGCACATGCAAGCTGAACTGAACAACAGGACACTCTGACAGCAGGGTTCCCAAAAGCGGCGCTAATCGCACGCTTCAGCGCGCTGAAGCGCTAAGCGGACGGGGAGCGCTTCGCTATGGGGCATAAGCGCTCCCAAAGCGGCGTGACCGCCTTGGTGGAGCAGCGGCTGCTGGCTCCCGCTGCCCGCCGGCCGCGCGCGGCGCGCGGCGCGCGGCGCAGCCGCAGGGCCGGGCGCCGTCGACGGTCCAGCGGAGGTGGGAGGGGAGAGGGAGGTGCGTACGCAGGGTCGCCGGCCGGTGTGCGGAGGACGTAGGCGAGGCGACTGGCGAGAGGCGGGACGGGGAGCCGCTGACGCCGGCGCCGAGCCTGGGACTGCCCCGCCGTCGCTGAGGCCCAAGCCTGAGCGCCGCCTCCGTGGCCTTCGTGCCGAGCGCGAGTGGGGGAGGGAGCAGAAGATGCGCCGGCGCTGCCTGGAAGATAAGAAACGGCGGCGGCTGTCAGGCTGTGTGCCTCAGTGTTAGGTGCTGGATTAATGGGCTTTTAGATGGGCCACTAAATAAAAGCCCATACCATCCTTTTTTTCCTTTCCTTTTCTATTTCTTTTTTCTTTCTAACATATTTTGACAAATCAGCACATAATCTATATCTATATCTATATAGCTACGATAACATATTTACCTATGTTTCGTGAAGCCACATCGATCTCCATTATCCTCTATTGATCATATGTATTTATAGTTAAATTCCTGCTCCACCAGAAGACATCCGATTTTAAACCTGGATCGACGTCTATTAGGCTTCCTAGCCTTGTGTCAAGGATTTAGAATTTGCTAGTGAAGTGTGGACAAGATTGAGTGAAACATATGAGGGCACTAAGGTTGTGAATAGTGCCAAGCTATATGGGCTCAAGAGTGAATTTGAGAACTTCAAGATGAAAGAAGAAGAAATAATCTTAGAGATGTTTCATAGATTATAAGTCATTGTGAATGATCTCAAGAGCTTAGGGCACAAGACATAAGACCAAGATTTTTGCCACAAGTTCTTGTTGAGCTTACCAAGAATATTCAAAATGTTGATCATGATGTTACAAAGAGATGGGCTTGATACAATGAAGCCAAATGATTTACTTGGTGAAGTCTTGACATATGACAAGTATGATCAAGATGCCGATGAGAAGGAAAAGAAGGAAGAAGAAAAGAAGAAGAAGACCGTGGCATTCAAGGCCACCTCCTCCAAGGGCAAAGCTATCATCATAGAAGAAGAAGAAGACAATAATGAAGGTGAAGATTTTGAAATTGATGATGAGGCACTTGCTCTTGTAGTCAAGAGAATGGGTCACATGTTCATTAAGAGAAGAGTCTTCAAAAGGAGAAGTGACAATTTCAAGAGCAATGAGCAACAAAGGAAGTGCTTCAATTGTGATAGCACCGAACATCTTCAAGCCGAATGTCCCTATGACAAGAAGAAGAACAACAAGAGGGGCAAGTTTGAGAAGAAAAAGAGAGAAGCCAAGATGACTTTCAAGAAGGGCAAAAATGGAGCCTATGTGGTCACTTGGGAAAGTGATGATGATGATGAAGAAGAATCATCATCCAACAAGGCTTTTGCTTTAATTGCTATCAACAAGAAGCCCTCACTATTTGATTCATCCTCTTCATGCTTCATGGCCAAAGAAACTAAGGTATTATATGATGAGAGTGATTATGAAAGTGAAATGGAATATGTTCATGATAGTGATAATGATAATAATAATAAAAATGATGATGATGAACCAACTAAAGAACAACTATATGACTTGATGCAACAAACTAGAGACATAGCTATTGCCAAGGACAAGGAGTGTAAGAAGCTTTCAATGAAAATAGCAATACTTGAGAAAATTCTTAGTGAGCTTAAGACCACTCATGAGAGTCTAGTGGAAGACCATGAGGATTTTGGTAAGGCTCATTCCAAGCTTGAAAAAGCTCACTCATTGCTACTTGAGCAACAAGCAAAGAAGAAGGTTGTTGTATCATGTGATATAGGTGTTACATGTGATATAATTGATGAATCCTCTTATGAACCTATCATCACATCAAATGCTAACCCTTCTTGTAGCTCTTTATCTACCACCACCGACTCTACCTCCACTACTAGTGATGGTTTCACTTGTGATGCCTCACTAATGGTTGAGAATAAGACTCTCAAGAGAGAGGTGGATGAGCTCACTCACGCCCTAGGCAAGGCCTATGGTGGTGAGGCCCGCTTGCTTAAGTGCTTGGGTAGCCAAAGGTTCTCTCTTAACAAAGAGAGATTAGGCTACACCCCCAAGAAAGGCAGTCGGCCTTTGCAACTCCAAAGCCTAGCTTTTGTGAAGGGCAATGGTCAATTTTGCAATAGATACAAGCAAGTCGGGCACCTAGAGCATAATTGCAATAAAAAGAACCAAAGCAAGAACTTTGTTAATGCTATACCTTTTGATTCTTGCTATGTGCTTACCAAAGGTGTGAAGAGTGTGAAAGCTAAGTTTATTGGTACACCCATTGTTGGCCCAAAGAAGAAGGCTATTTGGGTACCAAAGAGCTTAGTTACTAACCTACAAGGACACAAGAAAAAATGGGTACCTAAGCTTCATTGATTTGCTTGTAGGTCAATTACAAAGCCGGAGGAAGGCATTGGATTATTGATAGTGGGTGCACTCAACACATGACCGGTATATCAAGAATGTTTGACTCAATCAATGACAATGATAGTGGTGTTGATTCTATCACATTTGGCAATAACAAGAAAGGCAAGGTTATTGTCTTGGGTAAGATTGCAATATCAAATGACTTGAGTATCTCCAATATGTTGCTAGTTGAAAGCTTGGATTTCAATCTTCTATCCGTGGCACAAATATGTGATCTTGGTTACAAATGTATCTTTGGGGTTGATGATGTGGAAGTCATTAGTATGGATGGCTCAAATGTGGCATTCAAGGGCTTTAGATATGAGAATCTCTACCTAGTTGACTTCAATGCTAGAGAAACTTCCTTGACAACTTGCTTAATCTCCAAATCAAGCATAGGTTGGCTTTGGCATAGAAGGCTTGGTCATGTTGGCATGAAACAATTGAAGAAGCTTACAACTCACAATCTTATCAATGGTTTAAAAGATATTAAATTTAAGAAGAATAAGCTTTGTAGTGCATGTCAAGCCGGGAAGCAAGTTAGAAGCTCACATCCAAAGAAGGGTACAATGAGCACATGCAAAGTATTTGATTTGATGCACATGGATCTATTTGGTCCAACAACATACACAAGCATATGCGGCAACAAGTATGGCTTTGTCATAGTGGATTACTTCATAAGATTCACATGGGTATTCTTTTTTAGTGACAAAAGTGAAGTGTTTGACATCTTCAAGATATTTCTCACTAGAGTTCACAATGAGTTTGAGATTAGAATCAAGAAAGTGAGAAGTGACAATGGAAGTGAGTTCAAGAATACAAGAATTGAAGAACTTTGTGATCACTATGGCATTGGACATCAATTCTTGGCCAAGTATACTCCACAATCAAATGGCCTAGTTGAGAGAAAGAATAGAACATTACTTGATATGGCTAGATCAATGCTTCATGAGTATAATGTGAGTCAATCATTTTGGGATGAAGCAATCAATACCGCTTGCTACTACATCAACAGACTATATTGTCATCCATTGCTAGAGAAGACCCCATATGAGCTACTTCATGGAAGAAAGCTAAATATTTCTTACTTTAGAGTGTTTGGTTGCAAATGCTATATCTTGAAGAAGGGCACTAGATTAGAAAAGTTTGACAAGAGATGTGATGAGGGGTTCCTACTTAGTTATTCAACTACAAGCAAAGCTTATAGAGTTTGGAACAATTCAAGTGGCATTCTAGAAGAAGTCCATGATGTGCAATTTGATGAAACCAATGGGTCACAAGATGAAGAAGAGAATCTAGATGATGTTGGTGGAACTCAATTGGTGGAAACAATGAAGAACATGGACATTGGGGACATTAGAGCAAAGCAAGTAATTGATATTCAAGATGATGATAAAGATCAAGTGCTCAATTCTCCATTCAAGCTAGCTAGTGACTCTCAAGTGCAAGATCTTGGTGCTAGTTCATCTCATCAAGATACATCAAGTGATCAACCAAGCTCAAGCAATCAAGTGCAAGTACTCCAACCGCAATATGTTGCAAGAGATCACCCCATTGATAGTGTTATTGGTGATATTAGAAGTGGTGTGCAAACAAGATCAAGATTGGCTATGTTTTGTGAGCATGCATCATTTGTGTCAACCATAGAACCAAAGAAAATAGAAGAAGCTTTGAGGGATGCCGATTAGATCATGGCTATGCAAGAAGAACTTAACAATTTCACAAGAAATGATGTTTGAGAATTGGTAGAAAGGCCAAATGACTACAATGTGATTGGAACCAAGTGGGTGTTTAAAAACAAGCAAGATCAAGATGGCATTGTGGTGAGAAACAAAGCAAGACTAGTTGCTCAAGGTTACACTCAAGTAGAAGGTCTTGACTATGATGAGACATATGCTCCCGTGGCAAGATTGGAGACAATAAGGATTCTATTAGCTTATGCTTGTGCACACAACATCAAACTATATCAAATGGATGTCAAAAGTGCATTTCTCAATGGAATCATCAATGAGTTAGTCTTTGTTGAGCAACCTCCCGGATTTGAAGATGACAAGAAACCCAACCATGTATACAAGTTGAAGAAGGCTTTATATGTCTTAAAGCAAGCACCTAGAGTATGGTATGAGAGGCTAAGGGATTTCCTTCTCTCTAAGGGATTTAAGATGGGCAAGGTTGATACAACTCTATTCACCAAGAAGATTGGGAGTGATCTATTCATAGTGCAAATATATGTTGATGACATCATCTTTGGATCAACCGATCAAGCTTATTATGAAGAATTTGGTGTTATGATGGCCAAAGAGTTTGAAATGTCTATGATTGGTGAACTTAGCAACTTCCTTGGTCTCCAAGTCAAGCAATTGAAGAATGGGACATTTGTGAGTCAAGGGAAATACATAAGGGACATGTTGAAGAAGTTTGGAATGCAAGATGCAAATCTAATTTCAACTCCAATGGGTATAAATGGCAATTTGGATAGTGATCTTGATGGCAAAATGGTGAATCAAAAGGAATATCGGTCTTTGATTGGAAGTCTACTCTATGTCACCGCATCAAGGCCGGATGTCATGTTTAGTTTTTGTATGTGTGCTAGATATCAAGCCTCACCTAGAGAGAGTCATCTCACGGCCGCAAAGAGAATATTGAGGTACTTGAAGCAAACAAGAGATGTTGGACTATGATATCCCAAAGGGTCAAAGTTTGAATTGATTGGATATTCGAACTCTGACTATGGGGGTTGCAAGATCAATAGAAAGAGCACAAGTGGCACATGCCAATTACTTGGAAGATCACTTATGTCATGGTCCTCAAAGAAACAAAATAGTATGGCAATCTCTACCGCCGAAGCCGAATATGTGAGTGCGGGGAGTTGTTGTGCATAATTGCTATGGATGAAATCAACTTTGAAGGATTATGGCCTCAACTTCAAGAATGTGCCATTGCTATGCGATAATGAAAGTGCAATCAAGATGACACAAAACCCGGTTCAACATGGAAGAACAAAGCATATTGACATAAGACATCATTTCATTAGAGATCATCAATAAAAGGGAGATATTGCCATTGAAAGTGTTGGCACCGATGATCAACTTGCCAATATTCTCACCAAGCCACTTGATGAAAAGAGGTTTTGCAAGCTAAGGAATGAGTTGAACATTCTTGATTTCTCAAACATGAGTTGAATGCACCCCACCCACTTATTGACATGCCTCTCCTTCGACATTGCAAGGTAAAGTTGATTGACATGTCATTCATCCTATGCTAAGGACTTGCTAGAGCATGTAGACATAATAAGTGGTATGCATGAGCATTCATGATAAATCAAATGAATTTGATGGATATATGTTACCACTATTGCTTCTATGTTTGTTTTGATCTAGTGGTGGCATATGACATGTTTGTAAGCTTGCAAACCTAGTGTTGAATCTAGAAGATTTGCTATACGTGTTTAATTCAACATAGGCAAGATAACCCTTATTATGAGGTGTGAAGAAGCTTGTCTTTGGTTCAAATAGAATTAAATATCTTTGGCAAGTGTTCTAGGTTGAACCAAATTTGATAAATTTTAACCTACTCCATCAAACATTGTTTTTCTCTCCACAATTTGATCCCATTTTTGGGTAAGTTATTGACAAAGGAGAGAGAAAAAGATGATTCAACATGATAAAGGGGTAAATAAAATTTTGATGCACACAAGTAGGGGGAGAAAGCTCATAAACAAAGTCGTTGCATTTGTTTGTGCATTCTCATATGACTTGCTTATTGCACATGTATTTAAATTCAATATACATGCTTGTGTGGTGTAATGCTAGTATAGAACTTGAATGATGAAATGATCTACTAGCATGCATAGGAATAGTTACATGTGGTATCTAGACATGCCTAAAGCTTTACAAGTGGTCCAAGAACCTTTACATATAATGTTGATCTCACGGGGTTCTTGAGTTGTGATGGATGTCTAGTTACTTCATGATGCTAAGGATGGTATAAAAGGCAACTCCGACTGGTATCACACTTCAAAGGTTCATTTCTTACACCTTAGCATCATTTTGGTAGAATTACTCTCTCAACACTTCTATCCATGCATATGTGCAAAGCTTTCAATCCAAACTCTATGCACATATGTAGGGAGAGCTAATGCTACCAAAACGGAGCTTGTGATAATTGTCCAAACTTATGAGCAAAATAATTGGACAAGTATGACAAGTTCAAAACTTTTATTATCAAAATCATCTTTGTGAGGGTTGTCATCAATTACCAAAAAGGGGGAGATTGAAAGTCCCTAGTTTAATTTTGGCTAATTGATGAAACCTAGGACTAACCTTTGTATCTAAGTGGATGATTTAGATAAAGGTGGTCATTGAATATGAGACATGACATTGACTCATGTGACCAAGATGATGAAGACTAAGATGATGCTTGGCTCGATGAACTGGGTGTGAAGGTGAAGGGCAAGTCGAGGCTTCAAAGCGAAGGACCATGCGATGGTGAAGCTTGAGCAAGACTTGGCGCCGACGGACCGATGCAACGGTAAAGAGCAAGTGAAGTCAAGGTCGATGGATCGAGACGGTCATGTGATGATATGAAGTGGATCATATCTTTTGGAAAAACAAAATGTGCTCAAGGCAAAGGTATAACCATAGGGCCATTTTGTTTTGCACTCAAGACACCATAGAGGGTGTGAGTGGTTTAGGATCGATAGCCGAACTATTAAGAGGGGAAGTCTTATCGGTTATTCGACGTACGGGTGCCACTAGGTGAATTCATGAAGTGCATTGCATGTAGGGCCTAGTGAGCTAACTAGAAAACCTTCGAAAATAATTATAAAAATGCTAACACACATGCACAAGGTGGTGATCACTTGTTGGTGTTGGCACATTTATGAAGGCGATGAAGTTTGAGTGGTAGAGAGGGTTTGGGTTCCTCTCTCCCTCCCGCCGAGCTTGCGAGCGCGGGATTCAGGCGTTTTCGAGGAGTTGAAATGCCTATTTTCCACTACGCCGGAAGTCAGAAAAGAAACGGAGGCAAACAGAGGTCACAGAGGTGACCGGACGCTGCACTGGACACGGTCACGGTTTGACCGAGCGTGTCCGGTCAGTTCAACGCAGCAGTCAGGCGCGCGGGTGTTAGGGTTTGCAACCGACGCGTCCGGTCACTCGTGGGACCGGCGCGTCCGGTCGGGCACCCAGAAGTATAGCGCGTGGCGTAAAGCTGATCGAATGCACGGCGCGTCCAATCACACGCGATCGGACACGTCCGGTCGTTTAGGGAGCTTACTAGACTCCAACTGGACGCTGGCACTGTCACGTCCGGTCGTTGTCTGGAGCGCGTCCGGTCGTTGCTTTGTGGGCGCGCGGTGCTGTGCAATCGGCGCGTCCGGTCGGTTGAGCAGCGCGTCCGATCGTGGCGTTTGACCGTTGGCGCGCAGTGATCATTGGAGGATCGGACGCGGTTGAGCGCGTCCGGTCAGTTTCGACCGGTGTGTCCGGTCGTCCCGAAAAACATCCAGTGAAGGGGTACAACGGCTCTATTCGTTTGGGATGCTTATAAATACTTGTTGGCCGGCCCTTAGGGAGGTCTCTCGTGATTTCTAACACTCTTGTGTATCTTTTGAGCTGGAGCTTCTCCCTCCCACTCATCTCTCTTGCTTGATTGCAAATCAAAAGTGAGATTGAGTGATCCCAAAGTGGATTGCATAGCTTGAGGGCATCTAGTGGCACTTGTGGGTGGTTTAGCCGGTGGATTTCTTGTTACTCTTGTAGAGTACCGCTCCTAGCCGACTTGGAGATTGTTGGAGGCGTTGGCAAGAGAAGGAGATTGTTCTTGGGCACCTACTGTTGATTGTAAGAGGTTCTTGTGCTTTCCTCAGCGGAGCGCCAAAAGCAACTCTAGTGGATTGCGCGTGTCATTGAGTTACCTCACTTGAGAGTGGTGTTTTGCGGTGCCTTGCGGGGTGTGCCTTGAGGGGCAAGTGACTTAAGGGTCACACCGAGAAACCATCTAAGTGTTGGTCGACACAACCAGTGACGTAGCTTGTCGGTGCACAAGTGAACACCGGGTGAACAAAAATATTGTGTCTCTTGTCTCCCGGTGATTGGTCTTCATATTGTGTTGTTGTCAATATTGATTGATTGTATATCATCTTGGTGATTGGCAACATCTTCACTCCACCGTTGGTATAAGATACACAATCCTCTCTCTTGCATTTACATTTACTAGATTATCTTGTGTAGCTCTAGTGGTAGCCTTTGCTAGTAGTTATTAGCTTGTTCACTAGTGTAAGTTTAGTGACTTAGCCCTTGTGTGAACTAGAGATCATAATCTACTAGACTTGTGGATAAGAGGCTTGCATCACAATCGTAGGCTAAGCAAAACTCGCTTTACGCCGTTTGTTATTCTAACAAGTTTGCTTAATGGCTTGTGTAGGATTTTTTATAGGCTATTCACCCCCCCTCTAGCCATCTAGGACCTTACAACCTTGCTGACCTTCCTTGGTAGTGGGTTAAGAGGTTGATCACCTCAGACGAAAGGGTAAATCATGGCTCATGGATAAAGATGTACAACCTCTATAGAGTGTCTAAGAACTGTTATAACAGCTATGCTCACGGTCACGAGCGGCTTGGAAAACTCATGGAATTATGAGTTCTTATTTTACTATGATGTTGATGCTCATGTTTAATCATTATTGTCGTATTGCCATTGTTTATGATTATGTGAGGATTAGAGCTTAAGCATAATTTAGCAACTCAGGTTCTGATGATTAAACTTGATCTATTAAAAGTGCTTACCGTAGTTCAGCTGTGTCAAACCTTTTGAGCCTTCATCCCCTCATATTATGCTTGTTAAGCGGTGGTTTGCTTACGCTTGCATTACTTTTTAATTACGTTGGAAAAATCCCAGATGGGTAACAGAAGATGGAGCTAGTGAGTTTTTCTAAGAAGTGTTAGGCATATGTTACCCCCAGTCAACCGTCTCTGTGAAGAATGGAGCCTGAAGAAAAGATTAGCACCATTCCGCTATACTCTGATGTAAGTGTTAATAT
Organism: Saccharum hybrid cultivar R570; assembly: GCA_038087645.1. Classification (NCBI taxonomy): domain Eukaryota; kingdom Viridiplantae; phylum Streptophyta; class Magnoliopsida; order Poales; family Poaceae; genus Saccharum; species Saccharum hybrid cultivar. The sequence goes on from JAQSUU010000173.1 coordinate 440,131, forward strand.
AACTATGTTTTCGCTATATAACATTGTTTTTGATATTTTTCTTTCTGTTGTTGTATGTGTGGACTTTCTGGGCACACATATGGCGAGCCTAGTTTTGTCTTTAAAATTGGGTGTGACAAGTTGTTTATCTTATCCTTCTGCCTGACGATCTTCCGAGGTTGTGCAACGTGTTGGTGGGAGATCTCAAATGTGTGCGTGTTGTTCTTGAGATATCTCTCCACACTTATTCTTGCACCTATTTTATTTAAAAGAAAAACAAAACAAGAGAAACAAAAACAAGCAAAGGTTCCTTCGGCTTGAATACCAGGGAGCTTTATTGTGATTAATTTTATTTTATTTATTTATTATTTTTTAATTTATTTTATTATTGCTAAAAATTTGTTCACCCAACTTTTTATTAAATCTCAAGCAAGGCTAAGATAAAGTTTGTAAAGTAAAACAATCCTTGCTTCATCTCCATATTAGATTACTCTCATTGTTTATGAAGATAATTACTCCAAGCTCATTAACCAAGATTCAACACCATGTCAAATTTTGATTAAAGAAGGTCATTTTAACCTAAGCACCATGCTTAATTTAAAAAGACCTATGGATGCACCTTAAGAATACACCCAAACCAAAGCATACAACATAAACAAAGAAAGTATGAATTTGTATGAGCAAGTTACTCATATGGACATAAATATGAGTAAAGGTGTTGGTGAACATTTATTACCTTTGCTTACCTGAGTGCATTTTACCGACATCATATGTGCTTGGAAGCTTTGAGCCTGCTGCAGCGGTGCCTTGATTGCATATGGTCCAACTCAGGTGAATCACAAGACTTAGGTCATGCACACAACTAGTGTATATGGACCTTGGATCTTAGTGGTAGCAAAGGTGCAAAGGAGGAGGCTCCTCCTTTTTTCTTTTATATATCTCATATTTTTTTCTTCATTCTTCTCTTTTTCTCATTCTTCTTCTTTTTCTTTTCTTCTTTTTTTAACAAGGCAAGGCTGACATCTTTTATTCATCAATTTTTTTGGATGACCCTTGATGTGTGTGGAACTCGGGATTCTCACCATCCTCCCCCACACTTAGACTTAAGTGTAGAGTCAGGGTCTCCTTTTGAGTGTGTTCCATTACACAAGGGCATCATAGTCTATTATTGATGCAACTTCCACGTTCTCAAGCATTATATGACCTGTGTTGTTTTTAATCTCAACCTGAAATGGTTAGGACAAGAATACCCGAAGGTGCATACTAACTTGACAACATGTCCTTGCTTTTATTTGAAAAGGAAAGCTTCTACATTTTTTATGCTTGTTATTATTATTATTTCTTAGGATAATCTAGGGTATCTCTCAGTAGTGCTTTATTTATGGTCATAAGCTTGACCTTGGGAACTTATCCTGCAATTATCAGTGGTGGTGTAGTTCCTAGCTTCACCACCAAACATTGAGCATTAAATTTCAAGCTACGAGGTTAGCGGCACCGTGCCACTGAGATTTGCAATGTTTATGATAAACATAGGCATCCACAACTATCCTCTCAAAAAGTTTGACAACGAGAATCAAGAGATGGTTGTGTTCCTTGTAGAAGCAGGTGGTCAGAAGTGAAATGAACTCTAGAGACCCCAAAAATGAGCATGAAACATGAGAAGTCTCAAAAGAAAAGTTAACATGCTCGTTAGCGGATTTCTACTTGGTCTCCAGAGTTGTTGCTTCGGGCATGTCCATGGCATGGGAGTTTTTGTTCTCAAAAGATATATCATGCAACATCAATGTTGATTCTCGTCCACTATCGAGAACAACATTTCTAGGGCTAGAGGGACATGGCTTGGGTTCGAGCGAGGGTGATGGTGCATGTTCTGTTTCACAAGCAAGCTTAGGTGAAGTGAACGGGGATATGAATTTGGCCTCCTCAAACGAGTAATGGTTGGGATGCTGCTTTGCCACTGCATATTTGGGGCAAAGGGTAAGAGTAGCGAAAGCGGTTTTTTCCCAACTTTTCACTAAGGTTCCCATCGAAAGGTTTTTCTTGAAAAAGCGTTTCGAGTGGGTAACCTATCAGAAGATCAAAATCGAGGATGACATAGATATGGAAGTCCAAGAAAACCTCGGTTTCATTTATTTTTATTAGCACGGCCCTATCAATCCCACAACACTTGAAAATGAGCCTTGATGGACTTTTGAAGAGTTTGTCGGTCGGGACTAGCAACATGTCACGCAAAAGGGTTTCTGCTAAGAATTGTGACATGATATTGGTCCCAACTGTGAGGTTGTGTAAGGCTTCTATAGAAGTTCCCTTTAATGAACAAGACATGGTCATGGAAGGTGAAAGGATCTGAATTGCTTCAGAAGAACATTTCACCTCCATTAACCATTCTTTTGAAGGCTCTATGTTAGGAGAGACTTCCTTAGAAAGAAATATATTCTCTTCATGCTAAGGAAGGTTCGAGGTTCTGCCATAATCCTTGAATTTGATCAGAAACTCCGAAAGATGAATCTCCTTCCTTCGGTGTTTCAGGTTCGGGTGAGGGCTCAATAGTCGAATCTAAGGATGACAAGGGTAAGGACTTGGCTGATGAGGGCTCCTCAAAGCTTGACAAGACCTTTTTAAGGAGGTGGTTGGGTTTTACGATGGTAGAAGCGTGCTTCTCTAGGATGTGATCAAGGATTTTCCTCTGTTCCGTCGTAGTTTTATGTGTAAACGATCCTCCGGCAGTCATGTCAAGGCATAGGGTAGCTTCTATGTCAAGATCCGAATAAAAGAGATGCAAAAGCACACTATCAGGTAATGACAAGTCTGGGCCAGCATGTATTAACATTGAAAACCTAGCCTAGGCTACACCTATGGACTCCTTCTCATTTTGCTTGAAATTGAGGATTGCCCTTGGTAGATAGTTGATATGGGACATAGGAAAGAATGGAAGACAAAACTTATCTTTAAGTTCTTCCTAGTCCCCATTCATACTTTGTACGGTATTAGTGTACCATTGCTTCGCCTCCCCTTTGAGGGAGAAGGGAAATAATTTCCATATAAGAATTTCTTGTGTCATGCCCAGGATGCTCAAGCAAGAACACATTTTCTCGAAATCTTGCAGGTGGTAAAAAGGATCTTCATTGTCATAACCAGAGAAGGGTTGTGCCCAAACCATGGCATTGAATCTAGGGTGGAGTTCATGGCCAGATGAAAGTTTTGATTTTGAAAAAAACAGTGGCTCTAAGAATTCCCCCTTTGAAGCAGAGATATTTTGAATTGGAGTGGTTGGCTTCATGATAGAATAGGTAAAAGAAAACTATTTTTGTTTTTATAAAATAAAGTATATAGATACGAGGACAAACTAGGTTCGAAGAAAATAGCAACTGTTCCCCGAAAATAGTGCTAGAAAGCTTGTTGGTATTTCTTAACAAATGCAGAAGAATCCACAAGCGTACGTAATTAGCGTTGTAGCCTTCACCCGAAAGTATTCAGGGTATCGTAATTTTCATAGGGAACGAAGGTACTTTCTCCATCTAGTTCATCCAAGGACAACTCAAGGGTAGAGATGGATTCCTGTAGCTTTTGGGTCTTTAGGATAGCGATACTCTACTTCTACTTGCTTACTTCGGGCACTGGAGATCACCTGGTCTTCCAAGCGATGCCAACCTATAGCTCTACGCCGTACCCGAACGTGGAGGATTACAAGGGACAGATAGGGCTATCACCACCTGCCGCCTACCCCTCAACCATGGAGTACGAGGCAAAGAAAGGTAGCCTCTAGCCTAGACACAACATCTATGGTATTGACTACTACTCTAGTGTCAGCTAGGGCAGTCCGTCTTTATCAGGGACCCTATCACTAGAGTATCCGTCACGGGGATGGACGACGAACCTACAAGCAAGTATAGGCAAAACTCAACTAAACAAAAGACACAAATGAATATAAGAACCACAAACACTTACTTAGCCAAGATCCCATTAAGGAGCCAAGTATTTGTTCATAGAGGTACAAGCTAGAGGAGACACCGACAATCTCGGTGCTTCCTCGCTCTCTTCCCTCACATCTCACTTTCTCACTCTAGCTAGCTACTAGGGCATAGCCCTTTGGAAATGATGCTCAAGTGGTGCTCTTTCTCCCTTGGAATGCTGTTCAAATGAGAGGGAGAGGGCCTCTATATATAGGGGAGGAGAGGGGGAATGTGCCATGGAATCCCCCCCTAAATGGCCCTAAATCGTCATCTAAACCACCCTTTTGTGCAATAATTGTACCGACACACCTCGCAGTTGCCTTTGGGCTGTCGACATGGACCTCTTGGTGAAAGATGGGCCAGAGAGGGTGTAACACCTCAGGTGTTTAAAATACTAAAACAGGACATGTCATCATATGCATCGCAAGGCATTTGGTCATATTGTAAACATTGATATGCATTCACTAAAACAAGTTTACATTTATGTGGTATGTGTTGAATTGTAATGTTTAAATCAAGTTCAAAATCTGGTTTGGATTTGAATTTTCGAGAAAACCCTGATTTTCAGCATTTAAATCCTACCCTAAAAACTCATTTCAAAATCTAAGCATATTTTGGGGTTGAGACCAAAAGCAAAAGTGTAGAGCTTGTCAAGATATACAAAGTTTGTTTTTGGACTTTTCAAAGTTATGAAAAATTTAAAGTAATTTGAAAAGGCGTAATTCGTTAAATGTTTCCTATTTGAATTCACAAGTTCATTTCAAAATGTAGACCGAACTAGGGGATGGTTATAAAAGCAAAGTTGAAGAACTTTTGATTTTGAACAACTTTTATTTTTGGAGATTTTTGAGTTGTTATACAAATTTGGGAGTAATTTGTGTTTTAAACCGAGGGGCAATTTTGTTATTTTGAGGAACAGTAGCCGTCGGGCAGCTGTCGTCGCCGGCGTGCTTCTCCGGGCTTCCAGTCGCCCCTGTGGCCACCGTTGGCTTTGCACTGGCGCGGAGAAGGTCCCTGCGTGTCTTCTCTTTGCTTCCTGGACGGCCTTTATAGTCAGAGCATCGCCGACGTTCTTCTCTTCTCTTCCTCTGCTTTTCCCGTCGCCACCATCGCAGCTCCGTCGAGCTCTCATCGTCGACCTAGCGCCGTTGCCGTCTCGGTAAAGGCTGTCCCAGCTCCATCTCTTCCTTGCGAACCCAGCTAGCCAACCTTGGTCACCTGAAATTGCCGAGAACCCGCTGTCCACGCCTTTCTTCCTCGCGGCCGGCAACCTCACCGTCGTGGGCGTGTCATCGTGGCCAGAGTCCTCCGGTGAGCCATTGCCCTTGATCGGTGTACCTACGGCTTCATATCGATGCTGTGGTGCTATATACCTCGTTGATTTATCATTTTTCCCACTGCAGTCGCCGTATCACCGTCACCGACGAGCTTCGCTCCGCCGTGGCCGCTGTCAACGTCGTCACGCGTCACCGTTGCTTCTCCGGTCTCGCTGTTTGCTCCAACGTGTTCGTGGTGAGATACTGATGCTTCCTAGACTCTTTGTTTCACCATTACCGGCTTTGTGTCGCCGGCGTAGCGCTGCCGTGCCACCGCATTCGCCATGGCCGGCGTCAACCTTGTTTCGTGTAGTAATTAAGCTCCGTAGTGTCTCAAATCGATGCGCCATGTTGCTGTGAGTGTTTTGGTACCTTGGCCGTCGCCGTTGGTCTCACTGTCGGCGAGGAATCACCGGTCAGCGCGCGTGCCGCCGGAGTCAGCGCTGAAGGTTGAAGATGACAAGTGGGGTCGGGTTGTCAGTGACACAACGTTCAAATTGGTTTTTTTTATTTTCAGAATTGAATGAATAGTATATGTTTTTGTTATTTTTGTGTAGATTTATTTATAGCTCCAAAAATTATGAAAATTTTTGTGTGACCTCCATGTGATGTATATTATTTAATAAAAATATGAAATGTTATTTTTCAGCACTTTTTGAATGTGATAAAAATTGCTCAATTAATTAATAAATGAGTTTCCATGATTTTTCTAGGCTTATTTATTTATCTAAAAATTATGAAAATTGTTTTTCTACTTAGTTATCATGGGATGAACATTTGAAAATTTTTTGAGGTCAATTGGAACAAGTTTATTTATTTCATAATTCTTAATTAAATAATTAATTCATAAAAGCAAATAGTAACTTTTAATGATTTAGATTTTGATTAAATTTTTGATTGAGTGATGTCCTTGGGTCATTAGTGGGTAATGATATTTGGTAATTGATGTATAAATTATGAAATAGGTTTAGTTAGTTGACTTGTAACTGTACCGCGAAGGAAAGTTGTATTCCAATTGTTAACTTTTGCATCCATCATCGAGCATCATATTTTGTATCTCGCATCATGTTAAACATAGCATTGTTACTACGTGTAGTGAAAAAAGGTGAGCACGTAGTGGTTAATCAAGTGGTTGAGGAGGTTAATCCGTCTATTGAGGTCGGATCGAATACTTGTGACACGTCGCAGGAATCAGACTTTTCTGTCAACGAAGGCAAGCCCCAGATGCATACAACCCTACCTTGTGTTTTATGAATTAATTTCACTTTTGCTTTTCTTTATTGCATTAAGTGATTAGGAGTCAAGTGGAAACCTAATTGGTGCATTACCAACCTTGCTTTTCCATATCTACCTTGATTACCTGTTTTATTCGTAAATGACTAGTTATGCTTAGTCATGCTTAGTCGGGTGATTACCGGTCACCTGCGAGTTTTAAATAGATCTTTGGTTACTTATGTTATCATGAAATATGAGAATGTGAAGTAATAAATCTAGACCAGGCGGACTCGGTGTGTGAGAGCCACAAGACATGGAGGTCTTATGAGCGACTTCTTTCCACCTATGTCGATTAAGGTCCGTACTGTTGTTGAATTGCATGAGGTGAGACCTTGTAGTACTAACCACATACTTCGGTAAGCCTTAACTTGGCGATTCTATTACGAGAATGGCTACTCGCGCACTAGGAGTGGAGAGATGGTGGGAATAGCGTGTACCCACGTGGCAATGGGCCAGATTGGTGGAGTACTGTATTCTCGGGTGGCGCGGAGACCTGCATATGTCGTGTGGTCTAGAATTCCCATCTGGGTTTTTAATCGGTTCGAATCGTCGTTGCTCCTCGGTTATGGAGACTCAACTCAGTGTTCATCATCGTAGTATTAATAACTGAAACTTGAGAATGGTTTGAGAAGGTGTTGAATATGAAGTTTCATGATCTCAATACGGGTCATGTCAGCTTTGTATATAATCTTGATGAAGTTTTAAATCTTGATATAAAGAATTTTGTTAAAAGAGCTTTTATGCAAAATAACTTTGACTATTGCTAAAGCCGTACCTTGAATCCCTGAGCCTGCATTCCTGAGCTTATCAGTTCTTATTTCGGTTAAGTCTTGTTGAGTACTTTTGTACTTAGGGTTCGTTGACCCTTGCTGTAGGTGAGCCTCATGAGCAGATCTATTTTGGGTCGTGCTGCATGACTATTGTTCAATCTGACGATGAGAAGTAAATGTGTGGCCCTTAGGCAGGGCAGTTTTATTGTGTGTTTTGTATTATGTTATAATGCCACTCCACTACTACTATGGTTTGTAATAATTATCGAACTTAGTTTGTAAGGTTTGAAACAACTGGTTTGTAAACTAAGTTATTGTAAGACTTCCGCTATTTTACTTTGATGTATATATATTTGAATAAATGTTGTAATACTGCAATGACTCAGTAATGTGATCCTACTTGGAAATCGTGGATGATTCGGGGTTCCCCGAGGACACCCGACAGTCTTCTTAAGTTACTAGGAATATATGCATAGTTGTCAGAGGTCGTTGGACAGTGACATGTGCATGTGGGTCCTATAATTTAGGAGGTTCTGCCACAGAGGGGCTAGAAAGGGCTCAGCCATGCCCTTGGAGTGGCAGCTCCTTATAGGCCTCCAAATGGCTTGTTCCTTATTCTATTGGGCTTTTGGAATGCCTATGGGCCACCCCAACAAGTTGGGCCTTATTTGGAGATGGTTTGCTTTGTGATTTGGCCTATTTATTCTCCTAAATGGGTCCTAATTTGTTGGGTAGTGGGCTTGCTCCTCTTGGGCATATGTCGAGTATGTGGTTTGTTGTGTTTCTTGTACACTTTAGGCAAATTTCTTGTGTAATTCTGACATGTCCTCGTGTGCATGGTTGTTGATGGTAGTTATCAACCAATTTATATGCCAAAATAACCCAAGGAAATGCATGAAAATGATCACGAATAGAAACTTAGGTGCTTAAACTGATAATTTCCATGATTTTTGGTGAATCTGTGTTTTCAATAGGGATTATTCAGAAAATAGTCAAGAGGGATCTAATTGTCAAAGGAAAAATTAGAATTTCAACGTAACTTAAAATCTGGAAGATTCTAGAGGACTCCAGGAGGCAACCCCCAAGGTAGGCCCTGAGAGGCTACCAAGTGGGATCAACCGGTCCCACCTAGGTGCTGCCAGGTCCTGCCTGGTGGGCCCCGCCTGTTAGCTTCCAGAAGATTCCTCCCACCGATGTTTAAGATGCAACCTAAGCCATTCCTCAAGTCGGTTTGATCCAAGGGCTCACGTTGCTCCCCAAGGCTATATAACCACGACCTTCCCCCTCCCTAGAGATCATCCCTAAAACCCTAATTCATATATCTCATTTAGAGATCAGAGTACACCAAGAGGATTAGGTCTAGACTCTCCAATGTAGTAGATTAGAAACTCAGGAGCGAGGGTTAAGTTCCGGATCTAGTCTTGGAGGCTTGGCAAGCCATGTATCTTCACTTCTTCATCTTGTAAGACTTGTTATAAATTTATCATATTCTTATTTACATTGCTATGCTTACTTTCAATTTACATCTTGCTTAGTTATGGTTATCATTAGTTTTGTGTGCAGGTTCATAGAGCGCTTAGCCTACTAGTTTTATTGGTTGGGCTAAGTAGCCGAGTCTCGTGTAAGCGTGGTTCTTATATGATGCTCTGCTTGTGGGTACATCCTATTCTCTAGTTGGGTAGTAGTAGTGGGTGGTGACAGCCCCATCTATCCTTTGTAGTACACCCCGAATTGAGCAGATTCTTAAATTATAGGACCGTAGTCGTATTGGTAGAGTTATCTATTGTAGGTGCTCTACCGTCTAAGCGACGTCCCAAAGTGCACAAGAGTAGGGTTAGTCTTAGCTATAGCTGGGTGTATACATATACTTTGACCATGTACTAAGAACATCATAGGAATCTACCTCACCCGTTGTTCTCCGGAGTTGACTATTTTAAATTATTTTAGTGATATATCCCCTGAGTGTCATTATACTTATTCCTATCATTACCATTACCTCTGCTCTAGCTATGCGGGTATGTTGATTAGTAGACATTCTTTTATTACTTAATAAGTCTTTACTCCATTGTTTCCCTATGGTAAAATATAAATAACAGTACCCGAAATACTCATAGTAAAATGCTACAATGGTATTCTATGCGCTTGCAGAATCCTTCATATTCTATTTGCACTTTATAAATACCAACAATGCTAAATCACTGAAACTCGTGGAATATGTTAGCGTAAAACCCTATTCACTAAGTTTGGTGTGGATTTTATATAAATGTTGGCGATTAAAAGTGTGAGTTAAGGACCGCCAACAATGAGGATGAGAGTGCACATCTCCAACACTTTCTGGAGATTTGCAGCACTTTCACCATCAAGGAAGTAACCAGAGATGCTATTCTACTCTGCCTTTTTCCATTTTCACTGTTGAGAAAGGCAAAATAGTGGTTCTATGCCAATAAAGACAAGAACACTACATGAGATATCTGCTCCACTGCCTTTCTAGCAAAGTTCTTTTCCATGGGCAAGACAAATGCTCTACATGGGAGAATTTTGAGTTTTCAGCAACAACATGATGAATCTATCCTTGAAGCTTGGGAACGCTGTTGACACAAAAATGTAGCAATATGATCAACACACAGCAAGCCAGAAGGATCCAAAAAGAAGCAGAGGCCTCGCAGATCCGCTTAGCTTCAACACTAGGGCCCAAAGATCCTGAGTAACCCTGAATGACGTGATAGTCAATCTGACCTACAATTAATAAGGAAAGCAAATTTTATTAGTAACACAAGGTGGAACATGTCAGTGTTGCTCTAGATAGTTTCAAAAATGTATGGCTTAGAGAGCCAATGAATGAATGACCATCGACTAGACAGTCGATATCCAATGATTGTTAAATGGAGTCTTTTTGATAAGGGATAAATCAGTTGATCACATGTACGTTAATGCAAATTAAACTTTGAATTATGATGTGTCTTATGATTAAGAATAAACTAAGACAAAAACAAGTACAACACACCCAAATACAAATATAAATCAAAGTCTTCATCATGCAAGCTCTTAGTTTAGATAGATATCTGATTTCAAGAAAGCAAAGATCATAGCTTATATCAATTGACCATTAAACATAAATGAACTTATGAACCATCAACTCTAATCTACTATGATTAATAGTGAGGGTCGACTGGATCAATGCAGCTATGTCAATCATAACAAACTTTGAGATAAAAGCCTATGAGTTTATTCATATTCAAAAGCCGCATGACATAAACATTTGTACATAAATCAATCCATAATCAAATCAAATCTTAATCTATCATGTTCATCAGTGAGGGTCGACCGGATCGATGTAGCTATGATTTTCATAATAAATCTTGAAAGGAACCTCTTACGAATCCATCTATGTTTGAAGATAGTGTAACACAAACTATGTATATGAAAGCACATAGAAATCGGCTAAAAAACAACCGATTCTTGCATGGGAAACAAACGAACGCATGACCTGTCAATAGTTCGATTCGCCGAATCTACTCTACTCCTACTCCTAAGGGTTTGGTGTTTGAAGCCAAAAAAGATTGTATTGATTGTGTCATGTCCTGTTACAATACCTTGGGTTCAATATTTATAACCAGAACCTAAACAAAGTCCTATTCGAATACAAACTTATTACAAATCATGGAATAAAAAGAAAACTTTCTAATCTTATTGGTAACTTAGAGTCCAATATTTCCTTTCGTAGACCCCGACGTATCTCCTGACATTGTCTTGACATATCCTACTGACGTCATCCAAAATCTAGCTGATTCAACTTTTCTCCAAAGCTGATCGATATCGATTTTCTCTAGAATCGATTGCGAATAATCCCCTCTAAGAGGATTTCACATTCCCGTGTCTTCTCTTTCCAAATTCTGGTGCAAACACATACCCCCAATTTTGGGATAAAATTGATTTTATTACAAAATTAATATTCACATCTAAACTGCACGTTCTAAAACAAGCGCACAAAATCCATTCTCTTCGGTTAACCCTTTATAAACAGTGCTCTTGTCGTCCACTTTCCCCATTCCTCAGGAACATAGCCGCCAGCAAATTTTAACCCTAGCAAAGCCCCTTCATCAAAAACTCTCTTGCTCAGCTCGGACACAAGGATTGCTGCAATCTTCATCCAAATGGTGACCTACGACCACGTTCCAGAGGTATACTGCTTGAACTTTTCATTTTTCTTTCCGCCATCTTCATACTTTCTCTTATTCATTAGGAACTAAACAATGAAATCTTGATCCAATCTATACCTATCCCTACTGCTTACTACCTTGGCCCCATGGGTGATTCTGATTCCTCTGAGTTTATAACCAAGGAAATCAATCAAATCCCCTTCAAAATTTCCACCATTGATCTAGCCTCCTGGACTGCAAAGAGCCCCTTTAGAAACTGGCCCAAGATGCCTAAAGGGTGGAGGAACTAGTACTACAGGATCTCCGAAAAGAAAGGCGTAGCATGAGAAACTTTGAATTTAAGCCAATGCCTCAATCTTTCTTTATCTCAGATGGAAAGAAACGAGCCACTACTGACATCCACCTGCTATTTCTGGTCCAATTCCATGAATGCTTTCATTTTTGGTCATGGACCAATGACTATTTCTCTGGCCGATGTTCATATGTTAACTGGCCTTCAAATCACTAGAGCACTGCAACCCTTTGAATTTTTAGGCACTGGATCTAAAAAGCTCCCAAAAATATCAAAATATTCAGAACGGGTCAGCTATATCAAGAAGAACCAGGGATCTAGACCCAACATAGAGGAAAAGGAATATGTTGCTTTTTATGCTCATGTGGCTAGAAAGATTTATCTTTTGTGGATCATCTTGTGGTCTAGCTTATAGCCATAAGTATCTGGCAGAACGCCTAGTAGTTGGAGATGCCATTCCTCTAGGCAAATATCTACTAGGAGTAGCTTATCATCTGATGAATCAAGTTACCTCTTATCTTCTAAAAAATGAAGTTGTAGCCTACTCAATGGTCCCTAGTGGCTGATCCAAATGTGGTTCAACTTATATCTGCATAAAACTATCAGTCCAGACCTCAAAAATATGAGTTTCCCTTCCACTCATTTTGCTGAAGAGAAAAATGAGATAACCAGAGGATGTCTAAACTATGGTGAAGCTGCATTAGCCAATTTGATCAATATTGACAGAGGTCATCTCTTCAAAAAGTTTTATAGAGGTTTTGAGGTAGATATACTCATTTGGCTACCCTATGATGATGAAGACAATGATCTGACTCTACCTTTTAGTTTCAGATTTGAAACAGGCTGCTCTGACCCCAAAGCTACTACAATTTTCAACTATATCATCAAGCCCTATGTTTTGTCAGTTGAATTTTGTCACAGTCGTGGCAAAACAAGTAGTAGCTCTCACCTAGAAAATCTGCCAACCTATGAATTCTACAATGCAAATTTTGTGGCACGGCAGTTTGGTCTAGGTCAATTATTGCCTCGGCTATTCTTTTCCAGCACTCTAAATCCGAGAGAAGGAATTAGTGAGCTAATGGAAGCCCTCAGAATATTTCAACTAGGATCAGAACTCCCCTCACTGCATTTGGCAGACTAGACCAGGGTCACCTTTACTTCTAGGTCATTTGATTCTTGGTGGCAAGAATGGCATTCCTACCTCTTTTGCGAGGTAGCTCACAATAAATGTGTTATGCTGGATGAAGACTTCTCTTCTGACAGTGAGGTAAATTCTTCCTTTTTTACTGCATAATTGCTAGTTTCTTCAATCAACCTTATACCAGAATGCCTGCAGGAGGCATTATCCAATATTATCCTCCATGCCCAAATGCTAGGATGGGATCAGAGGCACCATCCATGAAGATGATGAAAACTCTAGCTACTCCAGTAATTGTTACATATCAACACAAACGAAAAACAACTGAAAGCAAACCTGGCAACAAAAAATTAAAGGCACAATCTTCTGCCCCCAAGTGAGTTTACTCAAGTTTCTAAATTTTTCAATATCTTTGCCTCGACCGTTATTTTATAACCTTCCATTTCTTTGCTTTAGTCATCCACCATTGAGGCTCAAGCTGCTCCAGAAGCAAATCCATCTAAATTGGCTAATCCAAAAGAGCTGATCACTATTGACATTCCTGAGGAGATCACAGAAGAAGAAGCTGAACACATCTAGGTATAAACCACTGTATTTACAACCTTGCATTTTGAACTTTAGTCACCATTTATCTTGTAGCCAAACACCCCCCTATCAGAGGCTGATCATGCCGATGCTGACACTCAGAATGTCAACTCACCAGTCCAACAATCCCCTCAAGGTAAATCCTTTTTGCTCACTTATTCATGCTGATTATTTACTAACACTACATCATCCATAGATGTTAACCTTCTAAGCCTAAAGCCGACTCAACTAGAACTAGATACTGGTGCATCATCAGCTATTCATCCTTCTAAACTTGAAGAGGTAAAGAGACATTCCCATAATTTATTCAAACTCGTTCCATCAAACAATATTTTCAACAATACCTGTCTTGTACTTTTGCAGGTACAAAAATCTCTAGCTTTGAGCTATTCTTTCAACCTTGAAGAATACATAGAGGAAGATAAGGCAGATCGACTTGTTACACGACTCCACCAAATCGATAGTTACTAGAACCTTTCGGAAGATCAGGAATCCTAGTTCACATCAAGTGGTATCAGAGCTTAAGGTATACCGTCAAGTTCACATCATATCCCCTAGTTTTGAGTGTTTCGCCTTTGGTCCCATAGTCCAGTGCCATACTCATTTATCCTACCCTAGAACCTTTTGCGCCATAGCCTTTGCATATTTCAGTTTCAGAGTCCGTCGTGTTGAGTTTATGTGTTGGTAGAGTTCTTGTTGCTGGTTAGGTCGTGTTACAGTCCAAATCATGTGTTTTCCCCATCGTGTCCATCAGATCCTTGATGCCGTGACCAATTTTTGCGTGTATTGTTCCCGTTTTACCCTCTAATTCGGGGTCAGTTTCTAAACTAGTCATAGTTTTCGCATACGAACTTGGATTTCGATGTTCCAGATATCAAAATCGATTAGAAAATTTTTTAGATCCATTTGTCCCCCGACTTGTTGGGGTTAGAAAATTTTATTTTGGCTAAAAACTGGTCACAAGATCCTCTTTTCGTGGTCACAAGTTTTTTGTCAATTTTGAGCATGATTTCTGAATTTTCCACAGGCCACGCCTTTCACTTGTTTAAGCTTATATTTTCTGTGGTTACTTCTTTTGTGCACCTAAGCGAAAAAAATAAAAAAAAATAAAAGAAAAAGTGAAAGAATACCAAAAAACAACAATAGCACAAAAATAGAGAAAAAAAGAGGGGCAAAAGTGAAACAATATCTTAAGGAGCACATAGAGAAGGCCAAAGTGAGCTGTGCTTGCGTGTGCTGACTGGTTCCTTATTCGTGTTGCTCTTGCTATCCACCATCCTTATTTTTCACACACCTTGATGAGGACATCACTCCTTCAGATCCACACAATGATCCTCTGCTGGACATTCAAGGTCCAATCACAAGAGCTCGCACGCGACAATTAAATTTAGAGGTGAGCTCGTTCCTAAGTAACTCTTTATATGAATTTGAGAATAGATTGCTACCTAATAATTATGTTGTGCTTAGGAACCAAGGAGAGGACTAGGAGACACATAGAAGAGGGCTTGGTGGTGTGGAGGACCAGCAAGGGCCCCCGAGTAAAGATGGAGATTCAAACCAAGTCGACTTTGAGTCCATTTTGGAGTCTAGGAGCAGTCTGCATTAAACTGGTCATGCAAGTCGCATACGGACTCCGTTTTCGATGCTCCACATATAGATCAAAAGATAGTTTCATAAGGGAACTAATGAAAGTGGACCCACTTCAAAATTCAATTAGAATCAACAGGAATCATTGAAACAAGTTGATGTCCGAAATCTATCATGACGCTGTGTCGTCGTCTTTTAGGGCGTTGGGCCTTGTAATATGTTGGGACACCTTTAGGACGTGAAGAGGGGTCCTTAGACGTATCTTAGGCTATATAATCAGCAGTCGTCGCCTACATTAGGTTTTGAGTTTTGCTTAGATTATTCTATTTACAACAGTTTCGCCGTCATCGATTTGTGAGACCCTAACTTCGTGAGATTAATAATTCATCTGTAATTTGGTTGTAATCTTTCTTGTTCTTTCTTGTGTTCTTCGATTCACAGGCAAGGATTAGCCTTCTTGGCGAGGTCGACCGTGCACCACCGGTTGATAACCTGAGGAGACGTGGTGCTGCGATTTTGGGGTTCAGGACGTGTTGTTCGGAAGCCGGATCGACTTGTGACACGACTCCACCAAATCGATAGTTACCAGAACCCTAGTTCACATTAAGTGGTATCAGAGCTTAAGGTATACCATCATGTTCACATCATATCCCCTAGTTTTGAGTGTTTTGCCTTTGGTCCCGTAGTCCAGTGCCATACTTATTTATCCTGCCCTAGAACCTTCCGTGCCATAGCCTTTGCATATTTCGATTTTAGAGTCCGTCGTGTTGAGTTTATGTCCTGGTAGAGTTCTTGTTGCAGGTTAGGTCGTGTTATAGTACAGTTCGTGTGTTTTCCCCATCGTGTCCATTGAATCCTTGATGCCGTGACCAATTTTTGCTTGTATTGTTCCCGTTCCGCCCTCTAATTCGGGGTTAGTTTTCAAACTGGTCATAGTTTTCGCATACGAACTCGGATTTCGACGTTCTGGATATCAAAATCGATCAGAATTTTTTTTTGGATCCGTTCGTCCCTTGCATTGCCTAGGTCGGAAATTTTTATTTTGGCTAAATACTGGTCACAAGATCCTCTTTTTGTGGTCACAAGCTTTTTGTCAATTTTGAGCATGATTTTTGAATTTTCCACAGGCCACGCCTTTCACTTGTTTAAGCTCATATTTTCTATGGTTACTTGTTTTGTGCTCCTAAGTGAAAAAATCAAAAAAATTAAAAGAAAAAGTGAAAGAATACCAAAAAAACAATGACAACACAAAAAAAGAGAAAAAAGAGGGGCAAAAGTGGAACAACATCTTAAGGAGCACATAGAGAAGGCCAAAGTGAGTTGTGTTAGCGTGTGTTGACTGGTTCCTTGTTCGAGTTGCTCTTGCTATCCACCATTCTTATTTGTCACACACCTTGATAAGGACATCACTCCTTTAGATCCACACAATGATCCTTTGCTGGACATTCAAGGTCCAATCATAAGAGCTCGCACGCGATAATTAAATTTAGAGGTGAGCTCGTTTTTAAGTAACTCTTTATATGAATTTGAAAATAGATTGCTACCTAATGATTATGTTGTGCTTAGGAACTAAGGAGAGGACTAGGAGACACATAGAGGAGGTCTTGGAGGTGTGGAGGACCAGCAAGGGCGCCCGAGTAAAGATGGAGGTCCAAACCAAGTCGACTTTGAGTCCATTTTGGAGTCTAGGAGCAGTCTGCATTAAAATGGTCACCAGGTCGCATACGAACTCTATTTTTGATGCTCCACATATGGATGGAAAGATAATTTCATTAGGAAACCAATGAAAGTGGTTCCACTTCAAAATTCCATCAGAATCAATAGGAATCATCAAAAAAAGTTGATGTCTAGAATCTGTCATGACACTGCGTCATCGTCTTTTGGGCCGTTGGGCCTTGTAACATGTTGGGACACCTTTAGGACATGAAGAGGGGTCCTTAGATGTCCCTTAGACTATATAATCAGTAGCCACCACCTACATTATGTTTTGGGTTTTGCATAGATTATTCTGTTTACAACAGTTTTACCATCGTCGGTTTGTGAGACCCCAACTTCGTGAGATTAATCATTCATTTGCAATTTGGTTGCAATCTTTCTTGTTCTTGCTTTTGTTCTTCGATTCATAGGCAAGGATTAGCCTTCTTGGTGAGGTCGATCGTGCACCACCGGTTGATAACCAGAGGAGACGTGGTGCTACGATTTCGGGGTTCATGACGTGTTGTTCATAAGGCGGATCGACTTGTGACACGACTCTATCAATCGATAGTTACCAGAACCTTTCGAAAGATCGGGAACTCTAGTTCACATCAAGTGGTATTAGAGCTTAAGGTATACCATCAGGTTCACATCATATCCCCTAGTTTCGAGTGTTTCGCCTTTGGTCCCAAAGTCCAGTGCCATACTCATTTATCCTGCCCTAGAACCTTTTGCGCCATAACCTTTGCATATTTCGGTTTCAGAGTCTGTTGTGTTGAGTTTATGTCCTAGTAGAGTTCTTGTTGCTAGTTAGGTCATGTTACAGTCTAGTTTGTGTGTTTTCCCCATCGTGTCCAT
Source organism: Saccharum hybrid cultivar R570 (assembly GCA_038087645.1). Classification (NCBI taxonomy): domain Eukaryota; kingdom Viridiplantae; phylum Streptophyta; class Magnoliopsida; order Poales; family Poaceae; genus Saccharum; species Saccharum hybrid cultivar. Next base: position 457,739 of record JAQSUU010000173.1, read on the forward strand.
CAGATCCTTGATGCCGTGACCAATTTTTTGCGTGTATTGTTCCCATTATGCCCTCTAATTCGGGGCCAGTTTTCAAACTGGTCATAGTTTTCACATACGAACTCGGATTTCGACATTCCGGTTATGAAAATCGATCAGAAAAAAATTTCGGATCCGTTTGTCCCTCGCATTGCCAGGGTCAGAAAATTTTATTTTGGCTAAAAACTGGTCACAAGATCCTCTTTTCATGGTCACAAGCTTTTTATCAATTTTGAGCATGATTTTTGAATTTTCCACAGGCCACGCCTTTCACTTGTTTAAGCTCATATTTTCTGTGGTTACTTCTTTTGTGCTCCTAAGTGAAAAAAATAAAAAAAATTAAAAGAAAAAGTGAAAGAATACCAAAAAACAACAATAGCACAAAAATAGACAAAAAAGAGAGGGGGCAAAAGTGGAACAATATCTTAAGGAGCACATAGAGAAGGCCAAAGAAAGCTGTGCTTGCGTGTGCTGACTGGTTCGTTGTTCATGTTGCTCTTGCTATCCACCATCCTTATTTGTCACACACCTTGATGAGGACATCACTCCTTTAGATCCACACAATGATCCTCTGTTGGACATTCAGGGTCCAATCACAAGAGCTCACACACGACAATTAAATTTAGAGGTGAGCTCGTTCCTAAGTAACACTTTATATGAATTTGAGAATAGATTGCTATCTAATGATTATGTTGTGCTTAGGAACTAAAGAGAGGACCAGGAGACACACAGAGGAGGGCTTAGAGGTGTGGAGGACCAGCAAGGGCGCCCGAGTAAATATGGAGGTCCAAACCAAGTCGACTTTGACTCCGTTTCGGAGTCTAGGAGCAGTCTGCATTAAACTGGTCATGCAAGTCGGATACAGACTCTGTTTTTGATGCTCCACAAATGGATGGAAAGATAATCTCATAAAGAAACCAATGGAAGTGGTTCGACTTCAAAATTCCATCAGAATCAACAGGAATCATCAAAACAATTTGACGTCCAGAATCTGTCATGACGCTGCGTCGTCGTCTTTTGGGCCTTTGGGCCTTGTAACGTGTTGGGACACCTTTAAGACATGAAGAGGGGTCCTTGGACATCCCTGAGGCTATATAATCAGCAGCCGTCACCTACATTAAGTTTTGGGTTTTGCTTTGATTATTCTGTTTACAATAGTTTTGCCGGCGTCGATTTATGAGACACCAACTTCGTGAGATTAATCATTCATCTAAAATTTAGTTGCAATCTTTCTTGTTCTTGCTTGTATTCTTCGATTCACAGGCAAAGATTAGCCTTCTTGGTGAGGTCGATTATGCATTGTCAGTCGATAGCCAGAGGAGACGTGCTGTTGTGATTGCGGGGATTAGGACGTGTTGTTCAGAAGCCGGATCAACTTGTGACATGACTCCACCAAATCGATAGTTTCTAGAACCTTTTCGAAGATCGGGAAACCTAGTTCACATCAAGTTGTATCAGAGCTTAATATATACCGTTTGGTTCGCATCATATCCCCTAGTTTCGAGTGTTTCGCCTTTGGTCCCGTAGTCCAGTGCCATACTCATTTATCCTGCCCTAGAACCTTCCGTGCCATAGCCTTTGCATATTTTGGTTTTAGAGTCCGTCGTGTTCAATTTATGTCCTGGTAGAGTTCTTATTGCTGGTTAGGTCATGTTATAGTACAGTTCGTGTGTTTTCCCCATCATGTCCATCGGATCCTTGATGCCGCGACCAATTTTTGCTTGTATTGTTCTCGTTCCGCCCTCTAATTCGGGTCAGTTTTCAAACTAGTCATAGTTTTCGCATACGAACTCGGATTTCGACGTTCTGGATATCAAAATCGATTATAATTTTTTTTTTGGATCCGTTCGTCCCTTGCATTGCCTGGGTCAGAAAATTTTATTTTGGCTAAAAACAGGTCACAAGATCCTCTTTTCGTGGTCACAAGCTTTTTATCAATTTTGAGCATGATTTTTGAATTTTCCACATGCCACACCTTTCACTTGTTTAAGCTCATATTTTCTATGGTTACTTTTTTTGTGCTCCTAAGTAAAAAAATCAAAAAAATTTAAAAGAAAAAGTGAAAGAATACCAAAAATTACAACGATAGCACAAAAATAGAGAAAAAAGAGAGGGGGCAAAAGTGGAACAATATCTTAAGGAGCACATAGAGAAGGCCAAAGTGAGTTGTGTTAGCGTGTGCTGACTGGTTCCTTGTTTGAGTTGCTCTTGCTATCCACCATTCTTATTTGTCACACACCTTGATGAGAACATCACTCCTTTAGATCCACACAATGATCCTCTGCTGGACATTCAAGGTCCAATCACAAGAGCTCACACGCGACAATTAAATTTAGAGGTGAGCTCGTTTTAAGTAACTCTTTATATGAATTTGAAAATAGATTGCTACCTAATGATTATGTTGTGCTTAGGAACCAAGGAGAGGACCAGGAGACACATAGAGGAGGTCTTGGAGGTGTGGAGGACCAGCAAGGGCACCCGAGTAAAGATGGAGGTCCAAACCAAGTCAACTTTGAGTCCATTTTGGAGTCCAGGAGCAGTCTGCATTAAACTGGTCACCAGGTCGCATATGAACTCTGTTTTCGATGCTCGACATATGGATGGAAAGATAATTTCATTAGAAAACCGATGAAAGTGGTTCCACTTCAAAATTCCATCAGAAACAACGGGAATCATTAAAAAAAGTTGACATCTAGAATCTGTCATAACGCTGCGTCGTCGTCTTTTGGGCCGTTGGGCCTTGTAACATGTTGGGACACCTTTAGGACATGAAGAGGGGTCCTTAGACGTCCCTTAGACAATATAATCAGCAGCCACCACCTACATTAAGTTTTGATTTTTGCTTAGATTATTCTGTTTACAACAGTTTTGTCGTCGTCGGTTTGTGAGACCCCAACTTCGTGAGATTAATCATTCATCTGCAATTTGGTTGCAATCTTTCTTGTTCTTGCTTTTGTTCTTCGATTCACAGACAAGGATTAGCCTTCTTGGTGAGGTCGACCGTGCACCACCGGTTGATATCCAGAGGAGACGTGGTGCTGTGATTATGAGGTTCAAGACGTGTTGTTCGGAAGGCGGATCGACTTGTGACATGACTCCATCAATCGATAGTTACCAGAACCTTTCGGAAAATCGGAAACTCTAGTTCACATCAAGTGGTATCAGAGCTTAAGGTATACCGTCAGGTTCACATCATATCCCCTAGGTTTGAGTGTTTCACCTTTGGTCCCAAAGTACAGTGCCATACTCATTTATCCTGCCCTAGAACCTTTCGCGCCATAGCCTTTGCATATTTCGGTTTCAGAGTCCGTTGTGTTGAGTTTATGTCCTGGTAGAGTTCTTGTTGCTGGTTAGGTCGTGTTACAGTATAGTTCATGTGTTTTCCCCATCGTGTCCATCAGATCCTTGATGCTGTGACCAATTTTTGCGTGTATTGTTCCCCTTCTGCCCTCTAATTCAGGGTCAGTTCTCAAACTGGTCAAAGTTTTCTCATACGAACTGGGATTTTGACGTTCCGGATATCAAAATCGATCAGAAAAATTTTTGGATCCATTCGTCCTATGCTTTGTATGGGTTAGAAAATTTTATTTTCGCTAAAAACTGGTCACAAGATCGTCTTTTCGTGGTCACAAGCTTTTTGTCAATTTTGAGCACAATTTTTGAATTTTCCACAGGCCACGCCTTTCATTTGTTTAAGCTCATATTTTTTGTGGTTACTTCTTTTGTGCTCCTAACTGAAACAAATCAAAAAAATTAAAAGAAAAAGTAAAGGAATACCAAAAAACAATGACAACCAAAAAATAGAGAAAAAGAGGGGCAAAAGTGGAACAATATCTTAATGAGCACATAAAGAAGGCCAAAGTGAGCTGTGTTAGCGTGTGCTGACTGCTTCCTTGTTCCTGTTGCTCTTGCTATCCACCATCCTTGTTTGTCACACACCTTGATGAGGACATCACTCCTTTAGATCCACAAAATGATACTCTGCTGGACATTCAAGGTCCAATCATAAGAGCTGAGCTCGTTCCTAAGTAACTCTTTATATGAATTTGAGAATAGATTGCTACCTAATAATTATGTTGTTCTTTGGAACCAAGGAGAGGACTAGGAGACGCATAGAGGAGGGCTTGGAGGTGTGGAGGACCGGCAAGGGCGCCCGAGTAAAGATGGAGGTCCAAACCAAGTTGACTTCGAGTTCGTTTTGGAATCCAGGAGCAGTCTACATTAACTGGTCAGCCAGGTCGCATACGGACTCCGTTTTTGATGATCCACATATGGATCGAAAGATAGTTTCATAAGGGAACTAATGAAAGTGGACCCACTTCAAAATTCAATTAGAATCAACATTGATGTCCGAAATCTATCATGACGCTGTGTCGTCGTCTTTTAGGGCGTTGGGCCTTGTAATATGTTGGGACACCTTTAGGATGTGAAGAGGGGTCCTTAGACGTATCTTAGGCTATATAATCAGCAGTCGTCGCCTACATTAGGTTTTGAGTTTTGCTTAGATTATTCTATTTACAACAGTTTCGCCGTCATCGATTTGTGAGACCCCAACTTCGTGAGATTAATCATTCATCTGCAATTTGGTTGTAATCTTTCTTGTTCTTTCTTGTGTTCTTTGATTCGCAGGCAAGGATTAGCCTTCTTGGCATGGTCGACCGTGCACCACTGGTCGATAACTAGAGGAGACGTGGTGCTGCGATTGCGAGGTTCAGGACATGTTGTTTGGAAGCTAGATCGACTTGTGACATGACTCTAACAAATCGATAGTTACCAGAACCTTTTAGAAGTTGGGAACCCTAGTTCACATCAAGTGGTATTAGAGCTTAAGGTATACCATCAGGTTCGCATCATATCCCCTAGTTTCGAGTGTTTCGCCTTCGTCCCATAGTCCAGTGCCATACTCATTTATCCTGCCCTAGAACCTTCCGCGCCATAGCCTTTGCATATTTCAGTTTCATAGTCCGTCGTGTTGAGTTTATGTCTAGGTAGAGTTATTGTTGCTGGTTAGGTCGTGTTATAGTCTAGTTCGTGTGTTTTCCCTATCGTTTCCATCGGATCCTTGATGCCATGACCAATTTTTACGTGTATTGTTCCTATTCTGCCCTCTAATTCAGGGTCACTTTTCGAGGTGGTCATAGTTTTCGAATACAAACTCGGATTTTGACGTTCCGGATATCAAAATAGATCAGAAAAAATATTCGGATCCGTTCGTCAACCGCTCTGCCGGGGTTAGAAAATTTTATTTTGGCTAAAAACTGGTCACAAAATCCTTTTTTCGTGGTCACAAGCTTTTTGTCAATTTTAAGCATAATTTTTGAATTTTCAACAGGCCACACCTTTCACTTGTTTAAGCTCATATTTTCTGTGGTTACTTCTTTTGTGCTCCTAAGTGAAAAAAATCAAAAAAAATTAAAAGAAAAAGTCAAAGAATACAAAAAAACAATGATAGCCCAAAAATAGGGAAAAAGAGGGGCAAAAGTGGAACAATATCTTAAGGAGCACATAAAGAAGGCCAAAGTGAGCTGTGTTAGCGTGTGCTGACTGCTTCCTTGTTCGTGTTGCTCTTGCTATCCACCGTCCTTGTTTGTCACACACCTTTATGAGGACATCACTCCTTTAGATCCACAAAATGATCCTCTGCTGGACATTAAGGTCCAATCATAAGAGCTCGCACGTGACAATTAAATTTAGAGCTGAGCTCGTTCCTAAGTAACTCTTTATATGAATTTGAGAATAGATTGCTATCTAATAATTATGTTATGCTTAGGAACCAAGGAGAGGACTAGGAGGCGCATAGAGGAGGGCTTGGAGGTGTGGAGGACCAGCAAGGGCGCCCGAGTAAAGATGGAGGTCCAAACCAAGTTGACTTCGAGTCAGTTTTGGAGTCCAGGAGCAGTCTACATTAACTGGTCACCCAGGTCGCATACAGACTCCATTTTAGATGATCCACAAATGGAACGAAAGATAGTTTCATAAGGGAACTAATGAAAGTGGACCCACTTCAAAATTCAATTAGAATCAACAGGAATCATTGAAACAAGTTGATGTCCGGAATCTATCATGACGCTGTGTCGTCGTCTTTTAGGGCGTTGGGCATTGTAACATGTTGGGACACCTTTAGGACGTGAAGAGGGGTCCTTAGACGTCTCTTAGGCTATATAATCAGTAGTCACCGCCTACGTTAGGTTTTGAGTTTTGCTTAGATTATTCTGTTTACAACAGTTTCGCCGTCGTCGATTTGTAAGACCCCAACTTTGTAAGATTAATCATTCATCTGCAATTTAGTTGTAATCTTTCTTGTGTTCTTCAATTCGCAGGCAAGGATTAGCCTTCTTGGCGTGGTCGACCATGCACCACCTGTTGATAACCAGAGGAGACGTGGTGCTGTGATTGCTGGGTTCAGGACGTGTTGTTTGGAAGCTAGATCGACTTGTGACATGACTCTAACAAAGCGATAGTTACCAGAACCTTTCAGAAGTTGGGAACCCTAGTTCACATCAAGTGGTATTAGAGCTTGAGGTATACCATCAGGTTCACATCATATCCCCTAGTTTCGAGTGTTTCGCCTTTGTCCCATAGTCCAGTGCCATACTCATTTATCCTGCCCTAGAACCTTCCGCGCCATAGCCTTTGCATATTTCAGTTTCATAGTTCGTCGTGTTGAGTTTATGTCCAAGTAGAGTTATTGTTGCTGGTTAGGTCATGTTATAGTCCAGTTCGTGTGTTTTCCCTATCGTTTCCATCGGATCCTTGATGCCATGACCAATTTTTGCGTGTATTGTTCCTATTCTGCCCTCTAATTCGGGGTCACTTTTCGAGCTGGTCATAGTTTTCGAATACAAACTCGGATTTTGACGTTCCGGATATCAAAATAGAGCAGAAAAAATTTTCGGATCCGTTCGTCAACCGCTCTGCCGGGGTTAGAAAATTTTATTTTGGCTAAAAACTGGTCACAAAATCCTTTTTTCGTGGTCACAAGTTTTTTTTGTCAATTTTAAGCACAATTTTTGAATTTTCTACAGGCACACCTTTCACTTGTTTAAGCTCATATTTTCTATGGTTACTTCTTTTGTGCTCCTAAGTGAAAAAAATAAAAAAAAAAATTAAAAGAAAAAGTCAAAGAATACAAAAAAACAATGATAGCCCAAAAATAGAGAAAAGAGAGGGGCAAAAGTGGAACAATATCTTAAGGAGCACATAGAGAAGGCCAAAGTGAGCTGTGTTAGCGTGTGCCGACTGCTTCCTTGTTCGTGTTGCTCTTGCTATCCACCATCCTTGTTTGTCACACACCTTGACGAGGGCATCACTCCTTCAGATCCACACAATGATCCTCTGCTGGACATTCAAGGTCCAATTATAAGAGCTCGCACGCGACAATTAAATTTAGAGCTGAGCTCGTTCTTAATTAACTCTTTATATGAATTTGAGAATATATTGCTATCTAATGATTATGTTATGCTTACGAACCAAGGAGAGGACCAGGAGACACATAGAGGAGGGCTAGGAAGTGTGGAGGACTAGCAACGATGCCCGAGTAAAGATGGAGGTCCAAACCAAGTCAACTTCGAGTCTGTTTCGGAGTCCAGGAGCAGTATTCATTAAACTAGTCACCCAGGTCGCATACGGACTCCGTTTTCGATGCTCCACAAATGGATGGAAAGATAATTTCATAAAGAAACCAATGGATGTGGTCCCACTTCAGAATTCCATCAGAATCAATAGGAATCGTCAAAACAAATTGAAGTCCGGAATCTATCATGACGCTGCGTCGTCGTCTTTTGGGGCGTTGGGCCTTGTAACGTCTTGGGACACCTTTAGGACATGAAGAGGGGTCCTTGGGCGTCTCTTAGGCATACAATCAGCAGCCGCCACCTATATTAGGTTTTGAGTTTTGCTTAGATTATTCTGTTTACAGCAGTTTCACCATCATCGCTTTGTGAGACCCCAACTTCGTGAGATTAATCATTCACCTGTAATTTGGTTGTAATCTTTCTTGTTCTTGCTTGTGTTCTTTAATTCGTAGCCAAGGATTAGCTTTCTTGGTGAGGTCGACCGTGCACCACCGGTCGATAACCAGAGGAGATGTGGTGCAACGATTGTGGGGATCAGGATGTGTTATTCGAAAGCCGAATTGACTTGTGACACGACTCTACCAAATCGATAGTTACCATAACCTTTCGGAAGATCGGGAACCCTAGTTCACATCAAGTGATATCAGAGATTAAGGTATACCATCAGGTTCACATCATATCTCCTAGTTTCGAGTATTTCACCTTCGTCCCATAGTCTAGTGCCATACTCATTTATCCTGCCCTAGAACCTTCCGCGCCATAGCCTTTGCATATTTCAGTTTTAGAGTCTGTCGTGTTGAGTTTATGTCCTGTTAGAGTTCTTGTTGTCGGTTAGGTCATGTTAGAGTCCAGTTCGTGTGTTTTCCTCATCGTTTCCATCAGATCCTTGATGCCGTGACCAACTTTTGCGTGTATTGTTCCTGTTCTGCCTTCTAATTTGGGGTCAGTTTTGAAACTGGTCATAGTTTTCACATACAAACGCGGATTTTGACGTTCAGGATATCAAAATCGATCAGAAAAAAATTTCAGATCCATTCGTGAACCGCTTTACCGGGGTTAGAAAATTTTATTTTGGCTAAAAATAGGTCCCAAGATCCTTTTTTTGTGGTCACAAGCTTTATGTCAATTTTGTGCTCGATTTTCGAATTTTCCACAGGCCACGCCTTTCACTTGTTTAAGCTCATATTTTATGTGGTTACTTCTTTTGTGCTCCTAACTGAAACAAATCAAAAAAAGCTAAAAAAAAGTCAAAGACAACCAAAAAAACAATGACAGCCCAAAAATAGAGAAAAAGAGAGGGGCAAAAGTGGAACAATATCTTAAGGAGCACATAGAGATGGCCAATGTGAGCTGTGTTTGCGTGTGCTGACTGCTTCCTTGTTCGTGTTGCTCTTGCTATCCACCATCCTTGTGTTGTCACACACCTTGACAAGGATGTCACTCCTTCAGATCCACACAATGATCCTCTACTGGATATTCAAGGTCTAATCATAAGAGCTCGCACGCGATAATTAAATTTAGAGCTAAGCTCGTTCCGAAGTAACTCTTTATATGAATTTGAGAATAGATTGCTATCTAATGATTATGTTATGCTTAGGAACCATGGAGAGGACTAGGAGACGCATAGAGGAGGGCTTGGAGGTGGGGAGGACCAGCAAGGGCGCCCGAGTAAAGATGGAGGTCCAAACCAAGTCGACTTCGAGTCCGTTTCGGAGTCCAGGAGCAGTATGCATTAAACTGGTCACCTAGGTCACATACAGACTCTGTTTTCGATGCTCCACACATGGATGGAAAGATAATTTCATAAGGAAACCAATGGAAGTGGTCCAACTTCAAAATTTCATCAGAATCAACAGGAATCGTCGAAACAAGTTGATGTCCAAAATCTATCATGATGCTACGTCGTCATCTTTTGGGGCGTTGGGCCTTGTAACGTGTTGGGACACCATTAGGACGTGAAGAGGGGTCCTTGGATGTCTCTTAGGCTATATAATTAGTAGCCACTACCTATATTAGGTTTTGGGTTTTGCTTAGATCATATTGTTTACATCAATTTCGCCATCGTCGCTTTGTGAGACCCCAACTTTGTGAGATTAATCACTCATGTGCAATCTAGTTGCAATCTTTCTTGTTCTTGATTGCGTTCTTCAATTCGTAGGCGAGGATTAGCCTTCTTGACAAGGTCGACCGTGCACCACCAGTCGATAACCAGAGGAGACGTACTGCTGCGATTGCGGGGATCAGGACGTGTTGTTCGAAAGCCGAATCGACTTGTGACACGACTCCACCAAATCGATTGTTACTAGAACCTTTCGGAAGATCAGGAAAACTAGTTCACATCAAGTGATATTAGAGCTTAAGGTATACCCTCAGGTTCACATCATATCCCCTAGTTTCGAGTGTTTCACCTTCGTCCCATAGTCTAGTGCCATACTCATTTATCCTGCCCTAGAACCTTTCGCACCATAGCCTTTGCATATTTCAGTTTCAGAGTCCGTCGTGTTGAGTTTATGTCCTGGTAGGGTTATTGTTGCTGGTTAGGTCATGTTAGAGTCCAGTTCGTGTGTTTTGCTCATTGTTTCCATTAGATCCTTGATGCTGTGACCAACTTTTGCGTGTATTGTTCCCGTTCTGCCCTCTAATTCAGGGTCAGTTTTGAAACTGGTCATAGTTTTCGCATACAAACTCAGATTTCAACGTTACGGATATCAAAATCGATCAGAAATTTTTTTGGATCTGTTCGTCAACTGCTCTGCCAGGGTTAGAAAATTTTATTTTGGCTAAAAACTGGTCTCAAGATCCTTTTTTTTGTGGTCACAAGGTTTTTGTCAATTTTGAGCTCATTTTTTGAATTTCCCACAGGCCATGCCTTTCACTTGCTTAATCTTATATTTTCTATGGTTACTTCTTTTGTGCTCCTAAGTGAAAAAAATCAAAAAAAGTTAAAAGAAAAAGTCAAAGAATACCAAAAAACAACGACTGCCCAAAAATAGAGAAAAAGAAAGAGGGGCAAAAGTGGAACAATATCTTAAGGAGCACATAGAGAAGGCCAAAGTGAGCTGTGTTAGCGTGTGCTGACTGGTTCCTTGTTCATGTTGCTCTTCCTATCCACCATCCTTGTTTGTCACACACCTTGATGAGGACATCACTCCTTCAGATCCACACAATGATCATCTGCTGGACATTCAAGGTCCAATCACAAGAGCTCACACGCGACAATTAAATTTAGAGGTGAGCTCGTTCCTAAGTAACTCTTTATATGAATTTGAGAATAGATTGCTATCTAATAATTATGTGGTGCTTAGAAACCAAGGGGAGGACTAGGAGACACATAGAGGAGGGCTTGGAGGTGTGGAGGACCAGCAAGGGTGTCCGAGTAAAGATGGAGGTCCAAACCAAGTCGATTTCGAGTCTATTTTGGAGTCCAGGAGCAGTCTGCATTAAACTAGACACCCGGGTCGCATACGAACTCCATCTTTGATGATCCATATATGGATGGAAAGATAATTTCCTAAGGAAACCAATGGAAGTGGTCCCACTTCAAAATTCCATCAGAATCAATAGGAATCATCAAAACAAGTTGATGTCCGAAATCTATCATAATGCTGCGTCGTCGTCTTTTGGGGCGTTGGGCCTTGTAACGTGTTGGGACACCTTTAGGACGTGAAGAGGGGTTCTTGGATGTCTCTTAGGCTATATAATCAGTAGCCACCGCCTACATTAGGTTTTAGGTTTTGCTTAGATTATTCTATTTATAGTAGTTTCACCATCGTCGCTTTGTGAGACCACAACTTCGTGAGATTAATCATTCATGTGCAATTTGGTTGCAATCTTTCTTGTTCTTGCTTGCGTTCTTCGATTCATAGGTGAGGATTAGCCTTCTTGGTGAGGTCGACCGTGCACTACCGGTCGATAACCAGAGGAGACGTGGTGCTGTGATTGCGGGGATCAGGACGTGTTGTTCAGAAGCCGAATCGACTTGTGACATGACTCCACCAAATCGATAGTTACCAGAACCTTTTGGAAGATCGGGAACCCTAGTTCAAATCAAGTGATATCAGAGCTTAAGGTATACCGTCAGGTTCACATCATATCCCCTAGTTTCGTGTGTTTCGCTTTCGTCCCATAGTCTAGTGCCATACTCATTTATCCTACCCTAGAACCTTCCGCGCCATAGCCTTTGCATACTTCAGTTTCAGAGTCCGTCGTGTTGAGTTTATGTCCTGGTAGAGTTCTTGTTGTAGGTTAGGTCATGTTAGAGTCCAGTTCATGTGTTTTCCTCATCGTTTCCATCAGATCCTTGAGGTCGTGACCAACTTTTGCGTGTATTGTTCCTGTTCTGCCCTCTAATTCGGGGTCAGTTTTGAAACTGGTCATAGTTTTCGCATACAAACTCAGATTTCAACGTTCCAGATATCACAATCATTCAGAAAAAATTTCGGATCCGTTTGTCAACCGCTCTGCCGAGGTTAGAAAATTTTATTTTGGCTAAAAACTGGTCCCAAGATCCTTTTTTCGTGGTCACAAGCTTTTTGTCAATTTTGTGCTCGATTTTTGAATTTTCCACAGGCCACGCCTTTCACTTGTTTAAGCTCATATTTTCTGTAGTTACTTCTTTTGTGCTCCTAAGTGAAAAAAATCAAAAAACGTTAAAAGAAAAAGTCAAAGAATACCAAAAAAACAATGACGTCCCAAAAATAGAGAAAAAGAAAGAGGGGCAAAAATGGAACAATATCTTAAGTAGCACATAGAGAAGGCCAAAGTGAGCTGTGTTAGCGTGTGCTGACTGGTTCCTTGTTCGTGTTGCCCTTGCTATCCACCATCCTTGTTTGTCACACACCTTGATGAGGACATCACTCCTTCAGATATACACAAGGATCATCTGCTAGACATTCAAGGTCCAATCACAAGAGCTCGCATGCGACAATTAAATTTAGAGGTGAGCTCGTTCCTAAGTAACTCTTTATATGAATTTGGGAATAGATTGCAATCTAATGATTATGTTGTTCTTAGAAACCAAGGAGAGGACTAGGAGACACATAGAGGAGGGCTTGGAGGTGTGCAGGACCAGCAAGGGTGCTCGAGTAAAGATGGAGGTCCAAACAAAGTCGATTTCGAGTCTGTTTTGGAGTCTAGGAGCAGTCTGCATGAAACTAGACACCCGGGTCGCATACAGACTTCGTCTTCGATGATCCACATATGGATGGAAAGATAATTTCATAAGGAAACCAATGGAAGTGGTCCCACTTCAAAATTCCATCAGAATCAATAGGAATAGTCAAAACAAGTTGACGTCTGGAATCTATCATGACGCTGCGTCGTCGTCTTTTGGGGCGTTGGGCATTGTAACGTGTTGGGACACCTTTAGGACGTGAAGAGGGGTTCTTGGACATCTCTTAGGCTGTATAATCAGCAGCCGCCACCTACATTAGATTTTGAGTTTTGCTTAGATTATTCTATTTAGAGTAGTTTCACCATCGTCGTTTTGTGAGACCCCAACTTCGTGAGATTAATCATTCATGTGCAATTTGGTTGCAATCTTTCTTGTTCTTCCTTGAGTTCTTCGATTCGTAGGCGAGGATTAGCCTTCTTGGTGAGGTCGACCGTGCACCACTGGTCGATAACTAGAGGAGACGTGGTGCAGCGATTGCGAGGATCAGGACGTGTTGTTCGGAAGCCGAATCGACTTGTGACACGACTCCACCAAATCGATAGTTACCAGAACCTTTTGGAAGATCGGGAACCCTAGTTCACATCAAGTGATATCAGAGCTTAAGGTATACCATCAGGTTCACATCATATCCCCTAGTTTCGAGTGTTTCACCTTCGTCCCACAGTCCAGTGTGATACTCATTTATCCTGCCCTAGAACCTTCCGCGCCATAGCCTTTGCATATTTTAGTTTCAGAGTCTGTTGTGTTGAGTTTATGTCCTAGTAGAGTTCTTGTTGTAGGTTAGGTCATGTTAGAGTCCAGTTCATGTGTTTTCCTCATCGTTTCCATAATATCCTTGATGCCATGACCAACTTTTGCGTGTATTGTTCCCGTTCTGCCCTCTAATTCGGGGTCAGTTTTGAAACTGGTCATAGTTTTCGCATACAAACTCGGATTTCGACGTTTCAGATATGAAAATCGATCAGAAAAAAATTTCAGATCCGTTCGTCAACCGCTCTACCGGGGTTAGAAAATTTTATTTTGGCTAAAAACTGGTCCCAAGATCCTTTTTTTGTGGTCACAAGCTTTTTGTCAATTTTGTGCTCAATTTTTTAATTTCCCACAGGCCACGCCTTTCACTTGTTTAAGCTCATATTTTCTGTGGTTACTTCTTTTGTGCTCCTAAGTAAAAAAATCAAAAAAAGTTAAAATAAAAGTCAAAGAATACCAAAAAAACAATGATAGCAAAAAATAGAGAAAAAGAGAGAGGGGCAAAAGTGGAACAATATCTTAAGGAGCACATAGAGAAGGCCAAAGTGAGCTGTGTTAGCGTGTGCTGACTGGTTCCTTGTTCGTGTTGCTCTTGCTATCCACCATCCTTGTTAGTCACACACCGTGATGAGGACAACACTCCTTCAGATCCACACAACGATCATCTACTGGATATTCAAGGTCCAATCACAAGAGCTCACACGCGATAGTTAAATTTAGAGGTGAGCTCGTTCCTAAGTAACATATTTATATAAATTTGAGAATAGATTGCTATCTAATAATTATGTTGTGCTTAGGAACCAAGGAGAGGACTAGGAGACACATAGAGGAGGGCTTGGAGGTGTGGAGGACCAGCAAGGGTGCCCGAGTAAAGATGTAGGTCCAAACCAAGTCGATTTCGAGTCTGTTTCGGAGTCCAGGAGTAGTCCGCATTAAACTAGACTCCCAGGTCGCATACGGACTCGGTCTTCGATGATCCACATATGGATGGAAAGATAATTTCATAAGGAAACCAATGGAAGTGGTCTGACTTCAAAATTCCATCAGAATCAACAGGAATCGTCGAAACAAGTTGACGTCCCGAATCTATCATGACGCTGTGTCGTCGTCTTTTGGGGCGTTGGGCCTTGTAACGTGTTGGGACACCTTTAGGACATGAAGAGGGGTCTTTGGACGTCTCTTAGGATATATAATCAACAACCGCTTCCTATATTAGGTTTTGGATTTTGCTTAGATTATTCTGTTTATAATAGTTTCACCATCGTCGCTTTGTGAGACCCCAACTTTGTGAGATTAATCATTCATATGCAATTTGGTTGCAATCTTTCTTATTCTTGCTTGTGTTCTTCGATTCGCAGGTGAGGATTAGCCTTCTTGGTAAGGTTGACCGTGCACCATCGGTCGATAACCAGAGGAGACATGATGCTACGATTGCAGGGTTCAGGACGTGTTGTTCGGAAGCCGGATCGAATTATGACATGACTCCACCAAATCGATAGTTACCAGAACCTTTTGGAAGATCGGGAACCCTAGTTCACATCAAGTTATATTAGAGCTTAAGGTATCCCGTTAGGTTCACATCATATCCCCTAGTTTCGAGTGTTTCACCTTCGTCCCATAGTCCAGTGCCATACTCATTTATCCTGCCCTAGAACCTTCCGCATCATAGCCTTTACATATTTCAGTTTTTGAGTCCACCGTGTTGAGTTTATGTCCTGGTAGAGTTATTGTTCTAGTTATGTAACACCTCAGGTGTTTGGCTTCCTTAAGTGCATTGCATTTCATGAGCATTAACATTAATCACCTCATTCATGAGTGGGAGCATCATTCATTTCATGCATGAGCTTTTAATATGTGAAACATGCTGTGGAAACATTGCCACATATGTTATATTTCATGTGAAGTAAGAAGTGAGTAGCGTGCAACACACAAGTACCTTATGTGCAATTTCATTTGGAAACATACTAACCACTTTAGTGTAACATAATTAGAGAGTGTTATGCAACACACTCATGCAACATGTGCAACATGAGCTTGCAACATTTGGGTGGAATATTGATTTGCTTGTTTCAAAGTGTGTGACACTAGGAATTTTGTGTAACCAATGTATAGAGTGGCTAATTAGGTCTCATAACACCTTAATTATATTTAGGGTAAGTAGTGGAGCAATGTTCATGTTGACCAAAATTACCAAATTGCCCTTCCAAATGTTGTTGACTAAGTGTGGACCCCTAGAGTGATCTGGTTTGACCAATTAAAAAGTCTAGCTTAGAGATCTTGCATGGAGGAGCACCTTAAGCAAAGTTGTAGAGAATTTCATAAGGAACAAAAGTTCTAATATGGCCATCTCATGAAAATGACCAGAACATACTCAAAAATGGCCCACAAGTCAATTTTAGAGGCTGTTTTGGGACTTAGCATTTTTGGCTAAGTATGAAGCTGAAAACCGTTTCACTGTACCCCACTTTGGCACCCTATAACTCACAAACCAGGCCGAATCAGTCCTTGAGCCAATTGACAAAGTTGTAGTCCTCATGTAGCTCTACCATTTTAGTATTATCATCTTCTGCTAACTCGAGCTGGTTTAGGAGATAATCGGCGCCAAAATCCCTGTGTCAGTCCAAGCCTTGGACACCGATTCAGTCAAAACACGACGTTCAGTAAACGTCGTGGCCGACCGGCCGCAGGGCCATGCTGCCGCGTGGGCGCGCGGTGGCGACCGTACGCCGATCGGGGCCCCACCAGTCAGGCCGCGAGGGCTTCAAGGGCGCCACGACGCCGCACTCCTCCTCACTCGCGCTCTGTCTCCTCTCTCGCTCTCTCCACGCTCAAGCGGAGAGAACCGAGCCACCATTGCCGCTCTTGCTCCGACGAGCTCACGCGCGTTTTCCACCGCACCACCGCGCCTCAAGTCCGGCCAACAGCTACACCTTGAGCCCCTCTACCCACTCGTCCCGTCCCTGCCCTCAGACGTAGCTCGGTAAGGACGAATCGCCAGTTCCACCACCGCCAGACCTCATCGGCATTCTCCCGCGCGGCGGCTCACCGTGGCTGGGGTCTTTGGTGCTTCCACTGCGAGCGCTAGTAGGTGCATTAGGACCGGGGTCGTACGGGGATGCTCACCATGGGTCTAGGAGAGGATCCCGAGGTCACCGCCGGCGAGGAGCACCACCACCGCCCCGCCGGTCCGCCATGCCCGCCACCATCCCCCATAGCCATAGCCATTGCTCCAATTAGTGGCACCCCTAGGTGCGCAAGGGAGAGGCGAACATGCCTGTGCCCTTGGTCTCGCCGGAGTTGCCACCGGCGACGAGTTCACCGTCGACCGCTCTTCCCCCTGCCCTGTCTCGCTGACCGGTGGGCCCTTCTCGTCAGAACGTGGGCGTGGGCGGGAGGCCGTCGCGGGCCGCGCACGGAGAAGTGGGCCGCGCGTGAGATCTGGGCCGTGCGAGCGTGTTGAGCCGGCCCAGTGCCCTTTTTGATTTGTTTGAAATTTCAGTTTCTTTATTATTTCACAGATTTGAATAATGTTTGTGATTTTCATATCTAGGGTTTGGTAGATCCAAAAATTGTGATCTAAATTTTGTTGGGTTCCAAATAAAGTGTAGGATCTAGGAAAAATATCAAATGCTTATGTGATGTTTAATTTCTGGGAGATTTAAATAGGTTTTTGAAATGTGTTTTAGATTGCATGCAAACTTGTTTAAATCATATCTTGAGTTTCAGTGTTCCAAAAATTATGAAATTTGGTGGGTAGGCTAATTTATACTTGCTCTAGCTTTGGTAAAAATTTGGGCAGTAGTGCTTAAGTACTTTTCAAGTTATAATGCTATCTTGTTATTTTAGGAAAGACTTAAATGAATTTTAGTAATTTTTCTACATGTGCAATGTTCTTATAAATTTTTGGAGAATGTTTTGGTACCTTAAAGTGTCTAAGAAAAATAGGAAATCTGTTGTTTGACACTTTTTAATATGATTTGTTAATTATACAAAAATCAGCCTTTTGGACTTGTGAATTTTGTTTAGGGAGTTTCTGTAAATAAATTTAGTTCAAATTTTTACAGTGGTCTCTTTTTGGTTCCTAGAGTCTCCTGTAATTTTTGTAGAATTTTAGGAGCAGTTTACATATATGTTTAAAATTTCACTTAATTACTTAAGTAAATTAAGAAATGGGTTTAAATAAATATTTTAGGTGGGCCAACCTTACTTTCTGGTGTTTTTGTGACCTATGTGAACTTTTGGTAATATTAGTTTGGTCTTATGGGATGTTTGCCACATAAATAAATATTTAATCTTTGCAATTCTAGGTTTTCTGGACAGCTGGTAGTATCTTTGGGTTTGACCCTTAATAAAAGTGTTTGCTGGAAAACTTGTGAATACCAAAATTGTAGTAAACTTGATAAACTAGCTTGTGTCAAAATTTGGGAGCATTTGGCTTAGTAGTTTAGGAGTTATTGCTGTTTTAAGTGACAGTCCAGAATTAGCTGCTCTCTGTTTGGGGAGGACAGATTCTGGAACTTTGGAATTTCGACTAGGTAAAATTTGGAATTAAGTGTTGTGGTCTGAAAATATTTTGTGGTGCATTTCATAAGCTTTCCAGATTGTCTTAGATCATATCTTTTGGAGTTGGTAATCTCCAGTTATGTTAGAAACAAGTAGCTGCTGTCCAGAATGTCTTACTGTGATATTTTGGGTTGGATGTGGTAACCTAAATAATGTCACTCTTGTGTTTGTTAGGTGTTAGGGCCTTAACCGAAGATGAACAACTATACCTTAGATCGAGTAGATTAGGTAAGTACTTCTCCACCGGAGAAGAGATTTGCACGTACTGATAAAGTGACTTGATTAGATTATTGTTTTTATTTCTGGAATGCATTTCATCCCGAGCATGTTGCACCATTATGCACCCATGATATTTATTGTGCACTCATGCAATAGGTGTTCTGGAGGGGATAACACTCCTCGAGTTCGAGCCAGTGATTCCGGAGGAAATCCAGGACCAGCCAGAGGAGCCAGCGGAACCAGTCGGCGGAGGAGACGCCGCTGAAGACTTGCCTAAGTGTCTTGACCACCGGCCCTCGACCTTTCTAAAAGGCAAGCCCCGGTGCATGCTGAACCTACTGTTTTATAAAGAAATCTTGAGTACTTTTAATTGTTTACTGCATTAAGTTGTAGGAGTTATATGAAAACACTTGTTGCATTATACCTGTCCTTGTCCAGATATCGTACTTAATCCTATATTAGGTTTAGGCACATGTCTATGTTTAGCCCTACTTAGTACGGTAGAAGTCGGGTGATTTCCGGTCATCCGCGAGATGTAGGAAGGAGTCACGAGTGGCTTTATGGCTATCGTGGATGGAAACATGCTTTAAAAATGAAATTGAGACCGGGCGGGAGTTCGATAGTACAGCCGCAAGACACTACACGTCTTGGGTGTGGAGCTATGCCCGTCTGAGTCATTTAAGGACCGATTCGCTGTACGTCCTTGAGTCATGTTGAACGCAGTCTAACACTTAGTTGGCCGGATAAGCCGTTCCGACCGCGAAGTCGAGTAGTATGGTTCAGGCCGGGAATCGAATGGTAGGTTGCATCTTGGAGGAGAGAAAGGATGTGCTTGGGGACATTGGCGTGAGACCAAGGGGGGGTTAGAGTCCCTAGCACCTGGCAGAGTGTCGCCCTTGGGGACGCGACATTATTCGGGCCTGCGATTCCTGAACTGTACAAAAGATGACCTGAGCAGCCCTCGTCAGGCGTGACTCGGTGAGTGTTAGAAATACCCCTCCAGCTGGATAGGAATTCGATTCGAATCGCCGTCGCTCCCGGTTAGTGAGCACTTGACTTGAGCAGCGGCAACGTAGATCTCATTAAATGAACTGGTGGTTAAGGGAATGATACAATGTTGCCACAATTCATACCTGCTCTAGATATAACGATGATAATTGTTTGATTATAATCAAGTGCATGCTTAGTACAGGTGCTAAGATAGATGACAGGTAAATGCTAAAAATAAATGCTAATACAGGTTAAAAGAGTTTAAATTACTTATGCTTTTCCGCAAAAGGTAATGTCAGCCAGCTCCAATTATGAAAGCCTTGCATAATCCTTGGTGTCATCTTATTTCTGGTTTTCGACGGGTAAGTCTAGCTGAGTACATTCCAGTACTCAGGGTTTATTCCCTCCTGTTGCAGATGATATGCTCTACTAAGGCTTCTGCAAAAATTGTCTCCACCCTGCAGGTGATGAAGACTAGATCACTAGGGTGTGATCATCTTTTATGTACTTTCCTGATGCTTTTGTGGGTTGTTGATCAGCAAGACTGGCAGTAGTTAAACAACTGACGTGTGTTTGCTTCCGCTACTTTATAAACTTGGTTTGTAATAACTGCGACTCCGTGTGTGTAAACTTATTTTGGAACTACTTGCGAAATGTAACGTATGATGTTGTATGTTGAATGATGCGATCTTGGTTGTAAGCAAGTTGGTTTGAAATCCTTCGTGGTTTCAATTGACTACCGGGATTATATGGGCTCAAGTTCGAAAATTTGAGCGCTTCGGTGCTTGTTTTTGTACTTGTGCTCTTATAATTTGGTCGGTTCTGTTACAGCTGGTATCGGAGCATAATTCAACATTAAACACATCATACGAGTATTTAAAAACAAAAGTATTTGATTATGAAAAGGGTTAAAACATTAAAAATTATTTTCATAGGTATGCCAGTGATCACATCCCTTAGCCCAAATAAGGACTCTTAGGTGGCTTATTATAAAGACTAACTTGGGGACCTTGTTTGTTTTTGTTTCGTTGTCCATACGACGTGATATTGTATGGATGCCATCCTCCTGGGTGGTAATGTATGGATCAATTGCCTCGACGCTCTGGTAAGTGTGAGTTGTGAGAGCATGATCGTCCAACCGGTGATCTAGGGGAGAGTAGTTTTGGTGACTTGCATACTTACATGTTTAAACCATGTAATTACGTAAGCACTTAATTGTGAGAATATATATATCGGGTAGCTTTGATACTGAAGTATATACATCAGGGGATGTGTATATGGAAAGTATTTAAATTACTGCTTTCTTGTGTGCTTATATTGGGAAACTGTTGGGCTGAAATGAGATTTTCTGCAGGTACACTAACAGCGCAAACGAGTAGACCGATAGTTTTGCCTATATGAGAGAACATATGTATGCCACCGCCTAGCGTTAGAAATTTTGATTCTACTAGGATGAGAGGGCGTACGAAATGTGCATGCATCATGTTTAATTACCTCATATATATCATTTACTCCCTCCTTAACAATTTCAATAGTCCTGACTAAATTAAATTTCGTATCCCCTAAATGATCCTCACTTTCAGTCGTATCTTGTTGCTACAGATGGCACGTACCAAGAGGACCACTCGCAAGTCCACTGGAGGCAGGGCACCTCGTCACTAGCTCGCTCCACGTGAGCCCCGCCCTGAGCCCACTGAGGTGGACAGGCTGAAGGCTGAGTTGGCGGAAGTGACTGCTGCCAGGAATCCAGCGCGTCAGCAACTGGAGCAAGTGATCCATGATTGTGACCAGGAAACACTTGCAGTCCAGAGATTGACAGTAGCACATCGCAACTGTCAACGCATGTTGGTCCATGTCATGAATCAGAGGGATGAAGCCTGGCACGAGGAGAACGTTCTGAGAGCTCGTCAGTTTGAGCTCGAACAACAGTTGGAGAATGCTGAAGAATATAATGACAATCTTCATGAAGAAGTGCACTGCCTGAACAACCAGCTTAATCCTCTGTTGCCTCAAAACAACAACGCAGATGAGGACATGGGTTCGGGAATCTTCATGGTTGAAGATGATGATGAAGTGGAGGTCAATGGGCCCCAAGATGCCGCACCAGAAGAAGCACAAGAAGAAGAAGAAGATGAGGAGTTAGAGCCTGTTAGTGATGAGGACGGCGGGGAGATCCTTGACACTGACTCTGAGGACGATGCTTAGAGTAGTTATCACGTAGCTATGATGTTAGGATCGTCTTTTGTGCCCTCCCTGTGTTGGAGTGAAGCTTTGTAATAACTTGACTTTTGGGATATAAGGTCGAACCCTATATTTCCTAGATGTTTATTGGAACCTGTTAATTTCGATCGCAATTAGATGTCTTATTGTGTTGCGTTCGATGATGGTGTCACGATTAGCACTCTTCGGTGCCGCGACGAAACCGAGGGCCTCCTATGGCGCACAACATAAGGCTGTGCTGCTTGGCACGCGCTGGTATCGAGGTGGCTAGTCATGATCCACCATGGAGCTCTACCATGAGAAGTCTCTTTGTGGTCAGTTTAAAGTAGCCTTTCTCAGTCAACTAAAAAAACTTTGAGATCGAATCCAAGTACCTGGCGGAAGGTTAAAAATCACGTAGATTTTAACGTAAACGGTTCAGTAACTGCTGTGCTCCTTGTGAGTGAGCCTTTATCAAAGTACATCTTGTCGGATTCCCTCGCCTGATTTCGTCACTTGATGCGCTTGAATGGATTGTGCGGTTGTGATGAATTATTGTGCCATGATTATTTTGAGAAGTCTATTTCATGAAGTCAGTTTGACATATTTACAATAATTCATCTACAAACTTCCCACATCGTCAGTGCTCATTGGCTATGCATTTTGCAGATGTCGTACAATCTCCGTCGGGGTCGTGGCAATGAGGATGAGGAACAGCCACCCCCTCCGCCACCACCTACCCCGGCTGATCTGATGCAGACCGTGGTCGAAGGGCAGCGCATGCTGGCAGATGTTATGCGCCAGCTTGCCAACCGGGAGGCTCGTCATGGCCGCCAGGGCCCAGAACCCAATCCGTACAGTGATTTCAAGGACTTTCTTGATACTAAGCCCCCGCTCTTTAAGGAGGCGGAGGAACCACTGCAAGCCGATGAGTGGTTGAACACTATTGAACAAAAGTTTCGTCTGCTTCGCTTGACCGATGAGCTGAAAACTGAATATGCTTCTCACCAACTACATGGTCCAACGGGTATTTGGTGGAGCCACTATCGTTCCACACTGCCTGCAAATGTCCCGATTGCTTGGGACCAGTTCAAGGCCACATTCCGTGGGAACTATATTCCTCCAGGTCTTATGGCTATCAAGCACACAGAATTTATGAGACTATCGCAGGGCAATAAAAGCTTGACTGAATATCTGCAATCTTTCAACAACCTGGCAAGGTATGCCACAGAGTTTGTGGATACCGATGCCAAGAAAATTACTAGCTTTAAAAGAGGCCTCGGCCCAAAGCTAATGAAGACTATGGGCACTAGCAAGTGCACTACCTTCAATGAATTTATCAGTGATGCTCTGACTCAAGAGAACAATAACTCTATCTATGCTGCTTCTAAGAGCCGCAAGAGGGCACTTGAGGCAGGTGCTTCGCAGTCTCGGACCTCAGCTGCCCCGAGGGCTCCTCCTCGCCCTCCTGCCACAAGTGCTAAGTTCCGTCCTCCGCAAAAGAAGGCGCCAGTGAAGACTGGGTTTCGCAAGGCATATACAGTGGCTCTGCCAAAGAGTAATTCGGGCCAAGGCAGCTCCAGTGTTCCTCCTAGCAACATGCCTTGCTGGAACTACAACAAGCCAGGCCATTGGTCCAGGAACTATCCTTACCCTAAGAAGAATGTCAACCAAAGTGGCCGTCAAGGGCACGCTCATTATAACAGTATTGAGGAAATCCCATCTGGTGAGGTTGTCACTGCTGGTAAGTTCCTAGTTGACCAACACCCTGCAGTGGTACTTTTTGATTCAGGTGCTTCGCATTCCTTTATCAGTTCTAAGTTTGCATCAAAGTTTACACACAAATTGCATACTGTTGAAGGTGGGGGTTATTGTATTAGCACAGCAAGTGGGAATATTTCCACAAATAAAGTAGTGGGGAATCTTGAGCTTGAGATAGAAGGGCGAAAGTACTCGCTTGCCTTAGTGGTTTTGCCGGGCTTAGGCATAGATGTTATCTTGGGCATGAATTGGATGAGTCAGAATGGGGTACTCATTGATACATCCACTCGGGTAGTTATGCTCAGAGATCCTACAGATCAAAAGGGTTTTTTGGTACAACTTCCTAGAAAAGTTGATTTGTCTGGGGAAGTTCATGCTGTGCAAGCAAAGGCGTTGGCCGAAATTCCAGTAGTAAATGAGTTTCCGGATGTTTTTCCCGATGATTTGCCGGGGCTCCCTTCGGATCGAGATGTGGAATTTAAAATTGAGTTGTTACTTGGCACGGCTCCCATCTCTAGGAGACCTTATAGGATGCCTCCGAATGAGTTAGCTGAACTTAAGGTGCAATTGAATGAACTTTTGAAGAAGGGGTTGATTCGTCCGAGTTCGTTGCTGTGGGGATGTCCTGCTATCTTTGTAAAGAAGAAGGATCAGTCATTGCGAATGTGCGTAGATTATAGACCTCTCAATGCAGTCACTATAAAAAATAAGTACCCTCTACCGCGCATCGACATCTTGTTCGATCAGTTGTCTAAAGCTAAAGTTTTCTCCAAGATCGATCTAAGATCTGGTTACCATCAGATCAAAATCCGTCCCGAAGATATTCCAAAAATGGCTTTCTTGACAAGATACAATCTTTATGAGTATCTTGTTATGTCTTTCGGCCTGACAAATGCCCCCGCACACTTCATGTACTTGATGAATTCGGTGTTTATGCCCGAATTGGACAAGTTTGTGGTGGTATTTATTGATGACATCCTGATATATTCTATAAATGAGGAAGATCACGCTGAACATCTGCGTATAGTCCTCGCAAGACTGCGTGAACATCAACTATATGCAAAGTTCAGTAAGTGCGAATTCTAGCTTCGAGAAGTACCCTTCCTTGGGTATGTGTTGTCCGATGGAGGAATTATGGTGGACTCCGCCAAGGTACAAGAAGTACTGAACTGGAAGGCTCCTATCTCGGTTCACGAGGTCCGGAGTTTTCTTGGTTTGGCTAGCTATTATCGTCGCTTCATCCCGGATTTCTCAAAAATAGCCAAACCTATGACTCAGTTGCTGCAAAAAGACACCAGGTTTGTCTGGACTTCTGAGTGTGATGCGGCTTTTCACCATCTGCGCACCCTCCTAACCTCGGCTCCGGTTTTGGCATAACCGGATATTGAGAAACCATTTGAGGTTTATTGTGATGCCTCAGGCATAGGTTTGGGAGGTGTGTTGATGCAGGAAGGCTGAGTGATTGCATATACCTCTCGACAACTTCGGAAACATGAGGTGAATTACCCAACGCATGACTTAGAACTCACCGCAGTAGTTCATGCTTTGAAAACCTGGCGGCACTATATGTTGGGCAATGTTTGCAATATCTATACAGACCACAAAAGCCTCAAATACATCTTCACCCAACCCGAGTTAAATATGCATCAAAGAAGATGGCTCGAGTTGATTAAGGATTATAACCTTCAAGTGCACTATCATCCTGGCAAGGCAAATGTGGTTGCGGATGCTTTAAGCCATAAGTCTCATTGCCATTCCCTAGTTGAAACTGATTTTCATCGATCTCGCCTTCTACATCCAGCAGTCTTGTACAACATCACTGTTAGTTGTACTCTAAAAAGCAGAATTATTGAGCTCCAAAAGACTGACACTGGTATATTCCACATCAAGCGTAAGATGAAAGAGCAAGAAACTACACAGTTCAGGGTAGATGAAGAGGGTGTACTATGGTTCAAGGATAGGTTAGTTGTGCCTAAGGACCGAGAGCTTAGAAATGATATTATGTCTGAAGCACACTCCTCCAAGTTGTCCATCCATCCTGGCAGCAATAAGATGTATTATGATTTGAAGCCATACTATTGGTGGACCAAGATGCAGAAAGAGATAGCTGCATATGTGGCTAGGTGTGACACCTGCTGTAGAGTTAAAGTTGTGCATATGAAAGCTGGGTTACTTCAACCACTTTCTATACTAGGTTGGAAATGGGAAGAGATAAGTATGGATTTCATTGTCGAACTTCCTCCTACTGTCAAAAATCATAGCTCCATCTGGGTAATTGTAGACCGCCTAACCAAGTCGGCTCACTTCATTCCTGTTCGAGTAGACTATCGTCCTACTGACTATGCTGAGTTGTATTTCAATCAGATAGTCCGGCTCCATGGGATACCTCGTACTATCATATCTGACCATGGTCCCCAGTTCACTGCTCGCTTTTGGGAGCACTTGCATCACCTTCTGGGAACCAAGTTAGTGAGAAGCTCTGCTTATCACCCCCAGACATCTAGTCAGACGGAACGGGTTAACCAAATCTTGGAAGATCTGTTGCGAGCATGTGTCATTTCATCCAAGGGTTCTTGGGAAAAATGGTTACCTCTAGCCAAATTCTCGTACAATAATAGTTACCAAGAGATTATTAAGATGGCCCCATTCGAAGCTTTGTACGGTCGTAAGTGTAGAACCCCACTAAATTGGATAGAAGCTGGTGAGAGGAGATTTTATGGTATTGCTTTTGTTGAGGAAGCGGAGGAACAAGTCCGTACCATCCAAAAACATATGGTTGCAGCCCAAGCTAGACAGAAAAGTTATGCTGATCGTCGTAGAAAACCACTCGAGTTTGAAGTTGGAGACTTCGTGTATCTGAAAGTTTCTCCAATGAAGAGTGTCCAATGTTTTGGTGTTAAGCGAAAACTTGCGCCAAGATACGTGGGTCCTTTCCAAATCATAGGCAAGAGTGGAGCTGTTGCGTACAAGATCCAGTTACCTCCTGAAATGAGTGCCATATTCAACGTCTTCCATGTATCTCAGCTCAAAAAGTGTCTTCGAGTTCCTGAGGAAAGAGTCCCTTTAGGAGATATCAGGCTGGAATCCGATCTAACTTATGAAGAGAAGCCAGTCCGAGTGATCGATACTCAGGAACGAGTGACTAGAAGCAAAGTGGTTAAGTGGTATAAAGTAATGTAGAGTAATCAGGGTAGTGAAAGTGACGCTACATGGGAACAGGAAGACTATTTGCGGGATGGTTATAAGGAATTCTATGAAAAATGGTACGCTTTCCAAATCTCGGGACGAGATTTTTATAAGGGGGGAGGGTTGTAACACCTCAGGTGTTTGGCTTCCTTAAGTGCATTGCATTTCATGAGCATTAACATTAATCACCTCATTCATGAGTGGGAGCATCATTCATTTCATGCATGAGCTTTTAATATGTGAAACATGCTGTGGAAACATTGCCACATATGTTATATTTCATGTGAAGTAAGAAGTGAGTAGCGTGCAACACACAAGTACCTTATGTGCAATTTCATTTGGAAACATACTAACCACTTTAGTGTAACATAATTAGAGAGTGTTATGCAACACACTCATGCAACATGTGCAACATGAGCTTGCAACATTTGGGTGGAATATTGATTTGCTTGTTTCAAAGTGTGTGACACTAGGAATTTTGTGTAACCAATGTATAGAGTGGCTAATTAGGTCTCATAACACCTTAATTATATTTAGGGTAAGTAGTGGAGCAATGTTCATGTTGACCAAAATTACCAAATTGCCCTTCTAAATGTTGTTGACTAAGTGTGGACCCCTAGAGTGATCTGGTTTGACCAATTAAAAAGTCTAGCTTAGAGATCTTGCATGGAGGAGCAACCTTAAGCAAAGTTGTAGAGAATTTCATAAGGAACAAAAGTTCTAATATGGCCATCTCATGAAAATGACCAGAACATACTCAAAAATGGCCCACAAGTCAATTTTAGAGGCTGTTTTGGGACTTAGCATTTTTGGCTAAGTATGAAGCTGAAAACCGTTTCACTGTACCCCACTTTGGCACCCTATAACTCACAAACCAGGCCGAATCAGTCCTTGAGCCAATTGACAAAGTTGTAGTCCTCATGTAGCTCTACCATTTTGGTATTATCATCTTCTGCTAACTCGAGCTGGTTTAGGAGATAATCGGTGTCAAAATCCCTCTGTCAGTCTAAGCCTTGGACACCGATTCAGTCAAAACACGACGTTCAGTAAACGTCGTGGCTGACCGGCCGCAGGGCCGTACTGCCGCGTGGGCGCACGGTGGCGACCGTACGCCGGCCGGGGCCCCACCAGTCAGGCCGCGAGGGCTTCAAGGGCGCCACGACGCCGCACTCCTCCTCACTCGCGCTCTGTCTCCTCTCTCGCTCTCTCCACGCTCAAGCGGAGAGAACCGAGCCGCCATTGCTGCTCTTGCTCCGACGAGCTCACGCGCATTTTCCATCGCACCACCGCGCCTCAAGTCCGGCCAACAGCTACACCTTGAGCCCTCTACCCACTCGTCCCGTCCCTGCCCTCAGACGTAGCTCGGTAAGGACGAATCGCCAGTTCCACCACCGCCAGACCTCATCGGCATTCTCCCGCGCGGCGGCTCACCGTGGCTGGGGTCTTTGGTGCTTCCACTGCGAGCGCTAGTAGGTGCATTAGGACCGGGGTAGTACGGGGATGCTCACCATGGGTCTAGGAGAGGATCCCGAGGTCACCGCCGGCGAGGAGCACCAGCACCGCCCCGCTGGTCCGCCATGCCCGCCACCATCCCCCATAGCCACAGCCTTTGCTCCAATTAGTGGCACCCCTAGGTGCGCAAGGGAGAGGCGAACATGCCTGTGCCCTTGGTCTCGCCGGAGTTGTCGCCGGCGACGAGTTCACCGTCGACTGCTCTTCCCCCTGCCCTGTCTCGCTGTCCGGTGGGCCCTTCTCGTCAGAACGCGGGCGTGGGTGGGAGGCCGTCGCGGGCCGCGCACGGAGACGTGGGCCGCGCGTGAGATCTGGGCCGTGCGGGCGTGTTGAGCCGGCCCAGTGCCCTTTTTGATTTGTTTGAAATTTTAGTTTCTTTATTATTTCACAGATTTGAATAATGTTTGTGATTTTCATATCTAGGGTTTGTTAGATCCAAAAATTGTGATCCAAATTTTGTTGGGTTCCAAATAAAGTGTAGGATCTAGGAAAAATATCAAATGCTTATGTGATGTTTAGTTTCTGAGAGATTTAAATAGGTTTTTGAAATGTGTTTTAGATTGCATGCAAACTTGTTTAAATCATATCTTGAGTTTCAGTGTTCCAAAAATTATGAAATTTGGTGGGTAGGCTAATTTATACTTGCTCTAGCTTTGGTAAAAATTTGGGCAGTAGTGCTTAAGTACTTTTCAAGTTATAATGCTATCTTGTTATTTTAGGAAAGACTTAAATGAATTTTAGTAATTTTTCTACATGTGCAATGTTCTTATAAATTTTTGGAGAATGTCTTGGTACCTTAAAGTGTCTAAGAAAAATAGGAAATCTGTTGTTTGACACTTTTTAGTATGATTTGTTAATTATACAAAAATCAGCCTTTTGGGCTTGTGAATTTTGTTTAGGGAGTTTATGTAAATAAATTTAGTTCAAATTTTTACAGTGGTCTCTTTTTGGTTCCTAGAGTCTCCTGTAATTTTTTTAGAATTTTAGGAGCAGTTTACATATATGTTTAAAATTTCACTTAATTACTTAAGTAAATTAAGAAATGGGTTTAAATAAATATTTTAGGTGGGCCAACCTTACTTTCTGGTGTTTTTGTGACCTATGTGAACTTTTGGTAATATTAGTTTGGTCTTATGGGATGTTTGCCACATAAATAAATATTTAATCTTTGCAATTCTAGGTTTTCTGGACAGCTGGTAGTATCTTTGGGTTTGACCCTTAATAAAAGTGTTTGATGGAAAACTTGTGAATACCAAAATTGTAGTAAACTTGATAAACTAGCTTGTGTCAAAATTTGGGAGCATTTGGCTTAGTAGTTTAGGAGTTACTGCTGTTTTAAGTGACAGTCCAGAATTGACTGCTCTCTGTTTGGGGAGGACAGATTCTGGAACTTTGGAATTTCGACTAGGTAAAATTTGGAATTAAGTGTTGTGGTCTGAAAATATTTTGTGGTGCATTTCATAAGCTTTCCAGATTGTCTTAGATCATATCTTTTGGAGTTGGTAATCTCCAGTTATGTTAGAAACAAGTAGCTCCCGGTTAGTGAGCACTTGACTTGAGCAGCGGCAACGTAGATCTCATTAAATGAACTGGTGGTTAAGGGAATGATATAATGTTGCCACAATTCATACCTGCTCTGGATATAACGATGATAATTGTTTGATTATAATCAAGTGCATGCTTAGTACAGGTGCTAAGATAGATGACAGGTAAATGCTAAAAATAAATGCTAGTACAGGTTAAAAGAGTTTAAATTACTTATGCTTTTCCGCAAAAGGTAATGTCAGCCAGCTCCAATTATAAAAGTCTTGCATAATCCTTGGTGTCATCTTATTTCTGATTTTCGGCGGGTAAGTCTAGCTGAGTACATTCTAGTACTCAGGGTTTATTCCCTCCTGTTGCAGATGATATGCTCTACCAAGGCTTCTGCAAAAATTATCTCCACCCTGCGGGTGACGAAGACTAGATCACTAGGGCATGATCATCTTTTATGTACTTTCCTGATGCTTTTGCGGGTTGTTGATCAGCAAGACTGGCAGTAGTTAAACAACTGGCGTGTGTTTGCTTCCGCTACTTTATAAACTTGGTTTGTAATAACTGCGACTCTGTGTGTGTAAACTTATTTCGGAACTACTTGCGAAATGTAACGTATGATGTTGTATGTTGAATGATGCAATCTTGGTTGTAAGCAAGTTGGTTTGAAATCCTTCGTGGTTTCAATTGACTACCGGGATTATATGGGCTCAAGTTCGAAAATTTGAGCGCTTCGGTGCTTGTTTTTGTACTTGTGCTCTTATAATTTGGTCGGTTCTGTTACAGGTTAGGTCGTGTTAGAGTCCAATTCGTGTGTTTTCTCATCGTTTTCATCAGATCCTTGATGCCGTGAGCAACTTTTGCGTGTATTGTTCCCGTTCTGCCCTCTAATTCGGTGTCAGTTTTCAAACTAGTCACAGTTTTCGCATACAAACTCGGATTTCGACGTTCTGGATATCAAAATCGATCAGAAAAAATTTTTAGATCCGTTCGTCAACCGCTCTGCCAGGGTTATAAAATTTTATTTTGGCTAAAAACTGGTCCCAAGATCCTTTTTTCGTGGTCACAAGCTTTTTATTAATTTTGAGCTCGATTTTTGAATTTTCCACAAGCCACGCCTTTCACTTGTTTAAGCTCATATTTTTTGTGGTTACTTTTGTTGTGCTCCTAAGTGAAAAAAAATATCAAAAAAATTAAAAGAAAAAGTCAAAGAATAGCAAAAAAACAACGACAACCCAAAAATAGAGAAAAAAGAGGGGCAAAAGTGGAACCATATCTTAAGGAGCACATACAGAAGGCCAAAGTGAGGAGCTTAAGGTATAGTGTCAGGTTCACATCATATCCCCTAGTTTTGAGTGTTTCACCTTTCGTCCCATAGTCCAGTGCCATACTCATTTATCCTGTCCTAGAACCTTCCACGCCATAGGCTATGCATATTTAAGTTTCAGAGTCCGACGTGTTG
Source organism: Saccharum hybrid cultivar R570 (assembly GCA_038087645.1). Lineage (NCBI taxonomy): Eukaryota > Viridiplantae > Streptophyta > Magnoliopsida > Poales > Poaceae > Saccharum > Saccharum hybrid cultivar. The sequence goes on from JAQSUU010000173.1 coordinate 488,679, forward strand.
AGTTTGTGTCCTGGTAGAGTTCTTGTTGCTGGTTAGGTCGTGTTAGAGTCTAGTTCATGTGTTTTCCTCATCGTTTCCATCAGATCCTTGATTCTGTGACCAACTTTTGCGTGTATTATTCCCGTTCTGCCCTCTAATTCGGGGTCAGTTTTCAAACTGGTCATAATTTTCGCATACGAACTCGGATTTTGATGTTCCGAATATCAAAATTGATTAGAATTTTTTTTGGATCCGTTCGTCCCTGACTTGTCGGGGTCAGAAAATTTTATTTTAGCCAAAAACTGGTCATAAGATCTTCTTTTCGTGGTCACAATCTTTTTGTCAATTTTGAGCACGACTTCTGAATTTTTCACAGGCCACGCCTTTCACTTGTTTAAGTTCATATTTTCTGTGGTTACTTCTTTTGTGCTCCTAAGTGAAAAAATATTAAAAAAATTAAAAGAAAAAGCCAAAGAATACTAAAAAAACAACGACAGTCCAAAAATAGAGAAAAAAAGAGAGACAAAAGTGGAACAATATCTTAAGGAGCACATAGAGAAGGCCAAAGTGAGCTGTGTTAGCGTGTGCGGACTGGTTCCTTGTTCGTGTTGCTCTTGCTATCCACCATCCTTGTTTGTCCACACCTGGTACCTTGCTATCCACCATACTTGTTTATCACACACCTGGTACTTGGAACATTTTAGACCAGCAAGAGAATAAGTACTTTGGACTATAATTCAACATTACTTTCTGTTACTGACTTGTGTGCCAAATATACAAATTATTCTTTATGTGCCTTCCAAGCTCCGCATATTACTTCTAGACAGCATAAGTTTTTGACCCTGTAAGAGCTTTATAAGAACCTTGTAAGAGTTTGATAAGGTGTTTCTTTTTGCTATGATCTTGAGAGGCAGCACCACTCCACCTGTGTAGTAGGATTATTAGGGATAACCTTCACTGTTTGTTGCTATGTTTTATGTCTACATTGGCAGATGACGATGAAGATAAGACACCCAAAGATTTCAAGGAGTGCATCAGCCAAGAGCAACTATAATCTGTTATAGAACATGCTCAGAAGGATATGAGCAAGGCAATCGCCAAGGCTGTAACTGACACGCTCATTGATCTCAAGCTCAGTAACACTCTTGAGAGATTGGACAAAAGAGTGTCCACGCTAACCGACAGGATAGTTGCATTGGAAAACCATCCAACACCCGATGAAGATGTGAACGACGATGACGAGATGTATGATGCTAATGGTAATGTTGATCGAGCAGCGATAGTGAGAAACAGATTACATCGCCGTCTTCACACAAACACCACAGGTATGGGTGGTGCTCAACACTTCAACCGCCATCAAGGTAATCGTAATCGTGCTCCCGATGATCCTTATGCTAAGGTTAAATTTACCATACCTTCTTTTTTGGGACAATATGATGCTAAGGGATACCTTGATTGGGAGATAACAGTAGAGCAAAAATTTAGTGCCCACCTTGTGCCTGAGTAGCATAGAGTTAGACAAGCCACTAGCGAATTTAAAGATTTTGCTATCATTTGGTGGGCTAGTTTAATTGCAGAGGGTGCTGCACCTAGTACTTAGGAAGAACTTAAGGTCTCTATGCATGATAGATTTGTGCCACCATCTTATCATAGAGACCTATGTAAGAAACAAATGTGCTTAGAACAAAGAGACAAATATGTGCAGGATTACTATGGAGAGCTTCAGAAGGGTTTGATGCATTGTAGCACAGTGTAGGGACCCGAGGATTCTATTGTTCATTTTTATTCGGGTTTGAGGCGCGACATTTAGGTCATACTTGATTATAAGGACTTTAACACTATCAACCAATTATTTCAGTTTGCCATGCTTGTAGAGAAGAAGTTGCAGGGGCATGATTTGCAGGGCAAGAGCAAAGTTGGCACCACATACACGCCACGCATAGTGTCATATTCAGGGCTTCCCAAGGCATCCTCCTTTCGGGTGCCCCACTAGGGAGCAAGTGGACAACAGTTTCTAGAGTTCCTATGGCCCCAAAAATGCCTTTTTCACAACCTTCAGGCTCTGGTAAGAATTCTATGCAGGAACCTTCGAAGAGTGCCTCCTCTGTTGCTTCGACGGGATGTACTTCTAGCATTCATTGCCACCGCTACCTTGGATTTGGGCATATACAAAAGGAATGCCCAAGTCAGTGAGCATACATTGCTACAGAAGATGGATACTTCAGCACCTCTGACATTGACGATGATGAGAATGAAGAACAAGCTGTTCAGGGGGACATTGAGGTCTTTGGTAGTGAAGACACAGCAGCCTACATGAGCATTATTGTGCAGCAAGTGCTCAATACATAGGTACAACAACCTAAGAAGCTGCAACACCATAATTTGTTCCAGATTTTCTTCGTTATCAACAATCGGCGAGCACATGTCATCATTGATGGAGGTAGCTACAATAATTTGATGAGTTTAGATTTGGTCAAGAAGCTTGGTTTAACCACACGCCCACATCCGCATCCATACCATATTCAGTGGTTTAATGATGCCGCAAAAGCTAAGGTAACACAAACTTGTAGAGTCTCTTTTTTCATTGGCTCCTATGTTCATTATGTTGATTGTGACATAGTACCTATGGAAGCTTGTTCACTATTATTGGGTCATCCTTGGGAATTCGATAATGATGCTATACACCATGGTAGAAGTAATACATATACTTTTGTGCATAAAGGAAAGAAAATTATCTTGGTTCCTATGACCCCTGCCAAAATTGTACAAGCTGATAAAGACCGAGCTACTAGTTTGCATGATGTTAAATATGAAAATCAGCAAGTTGCTAATTCAGTTTATCCACCTAAAAAGGATACACCGGCACCTAATTCTAAGGCTCAGGGAATTAAATTGAAGAGTGTTGTTATGCTTGCAAGAAAAAGTGACCTCGCTGAAATTTCTGATGATGATATTTGCTATACTTTGGTTTGCAAACGAGCTTTGTTTTCGCTTAATGATGTTGTTAGCTCGATACCTCCTACTTCCACTAACCTTTTGCAAGAGTATGAGGATGTTTTTCTAGTCAAGATACCCCCGGGGCTGCCACCTACAAGAGGGATAGAGCATCAAATTGATTTGATCCCAGGAGCAACATTGTAAACCATGCTACTTATCGAACCAACCTCGAGGAGACTAAGGAAATTCAGCGACAAGTCCAAGAGCTTTTAGACCGTGGGTACATATGTGAAAGCCTTAGTCCTTGTGCCGTTCCTATGATTTTGGTTCCTAAGAAAGATGGTTCTTGGCGAATGTGTGTGTGGATTGTAGAGCCATTAATAATATTACTATTTGATATCATCATCCCATTCCTAGGCTTGATGACATGCTTGATTTGTTGAGTGGCTTTGTAATTTTCACAAAGATTGACTTGCATACTGGCTACCACCAAATTAGAATGAAACTTGGAGATGAATGGAAAATGGCTTTCAAAACCAAATTCGGGTTGTATGAGTGCTTAGTCATGCCTTTTGGTTTGACTAATGCACCAAGTACTTTCATGCGCTTAATGAATGAGGTTTTAAGAGTTTTTATTGGTCGATTTGTGGTAGTTTACTTTGATGATATCGTGATTTATAGCAAGTCTTTGGATGAACATATGGATTATTTACGTGCTGTCTTTAATGCTTTATGCGATACACGTTTATTTGGTAACCTTGAGAAGTGCATCTTTTGCATGGATCGAGTCTCTTTTCTGGGTTATGTTGTTACTTCACAGGGAATTGAGGTGGATGAAACAAAAAATTGAAGCCATAAAGAGCTGGCCAGTTCCCCAATCCATCACACAGGTGAGGAGTTTTCTTGGTCTTGCAGGATTTTACCGTCGCTTCATCAAGGATTTCAGCACCACTGCTGCCCCTTTACATGAGTTAACGAAGAAAGGTGTGGTGTTTCATTAGGGTAAGGCATAAGAGGAGTCCTTTGACACTTTGAAGGATAAGCTTACACATGTGCCATTGCTACAACTTCCAAACTTTGGTAAGACCTTTGAGCTAGAATGTGATGCTAGTGGAGTTGGCATTGGAGGTGTTTTGATGCAAGATGGTAAGCCTGTTGCATACTTTAGCGAAAAATCGCATGGCCCTGTTTTGAATTACTCTATGTATGATAAGGAATTGAATGCACTTGTACGTTCTTTAGAGTCATGGCGTCATTATTTGTGGCCTAAAGAATTTGTTATTCATTCGGATCATAAATCGCTTAAGTATCTTGGTTCGAAAAATAATTTGAATCGTAGACATGCTAAGTGGGTTGAATTTATTGAATCTTTCCTTATGTTATCAAACACAAGGAAGGGAAGGATAATGTGATTGCTGATGCTTTATCTAGGTGATATATTTTGCTGTCCCAACTTGATTGTCGAATTTTTGGACTTGAATCAATAAAAGAACAATATGCGCTTGATCCTGATTTTAAAGCTGTGTTGCTAAATTGTAAAGAGGGATGTACATGGAACAAGTTTGTGGTCAATAATGGATTTGTGTTTTGAGCTAACCGTCTATGCATTCCAGTTGGTTCCATTCATCTTTTGTTGATGTAGGAAGCGCATGGAGGAGGGTTGATGGGACATTTTGGTGCTAAGAAGACAGATGATGTTTTGGCCACACATTTTTATTGGCCAAAGAAGTGAAGAGATGTTGAGCGGTTCATGGCACACTGCACCACTTGTCAAAAAGCTAAGTCTCACATGAATCCACATGGGTTGTATATGCCTCTTCCCATTCCTTCTATTCCTTGGGCAGATATTTTGATGGATTTCGTGTTGGGATTGCCTAAGACTAAGAGGGGGAGGGATATCATTTTTGTTGTGGTGGATCGATTTTCTAAGTGGCACACTTTATACCATGTCATAAAAGTGATGTTGTTGTTCATATTGCTGACCTCTTTTTCAAAGAGATTGTTCGTTTGCATGGTATGCCTTCTACTATTGTTTCAGATCGAGACGCTAAGTTTTTGAGTCATTTTTGGCGTACTCTATGGAATAAGTTGGGTACAAAATAGTTGTTTTCGACAACTTGTCACCCATAAACCAATGGATAAACGAAGGTAGTGAACTGCACTTTGGGTGCCATGTTGAGAGCTATTTTGAAGAAAATATTGAAGATGTGGGAAGAATGTTTGTCTCATGTGGAGTTTTCTTACAACCAGGCAACACATTCTACCACCAAGGTAAGTCCTTTTTAGGTAGTGTATGGTTTTAACCCCCATGCTCCTATTGATCTTTTGCCTTTACCTACCACTAAGAGAACACATAGTGATGCTAAAGAGCATGCTAATTTCATTCGTAAGTTGAACGAAACAACAAAAGCAAATATTGAAAGAATGAATGAAAAGTATAGAATTGCTGGTAGTAAAGGTAGAAAAGAAATTAAACTTAAACCGGGTGATTTGGTTTGGTTACATCTGAGAAAAGATAGATTTCCTGAGCTGCATAAGTCTAAATTAATGCCAAGAGAAGTTGGTCCTTATAAGATAATTGAGAAAATAAATGATAATGCCTATAAACTTGAGTTGCCACTCGAGTTTGGGGTTAGTCCCACCTTTAACATTTTAGATTTGAAGCCATACTTGGGAGAAGAAGGTGAGCTAGAGTCAAGGATGACTCCAATTCAAGAGGGGGAGGATGATGAGGACATCACTCCTTTAGATCCAATAATGATCCTCTGCTGGACATTCAAGGTCCAATCCGTTGGGCCTTGTAACGTGTTGGGACACCTTTAGGACATGAAGAGGGGTCCTTAGACATCCGTTAAGCTATATAATCAGTAGCCGCTGCCTACATTAGGTTTTGGGTTTTCCTTAAATTATTCTGTTTACAATAGTCTCCCTGTCGTCGGTTTGTTAGACCCCAACTTCGTGAGATTAATCATTCATCTGCAATTTAGTAGCAATCTTTCTTGTTCTTGATTGTGTTCTTCAATTTACAGGCAAGGATTAGCCTTTATGGCGAGGTCGACCATGCACCGCTGGTCGATAACCAGAGGAGACGTGATGCTGCGATTGCGGTGTTCAGGACATGATGTTCGGAAGGCTGATCGACTTGTGACATGACTTCACCAAATCGATAGTTACCAGAACCTTTCGGAAGATCGGAAACCCTAGTTCACATCGAGTGGTATCAGAGCTTAAGGTATACCATCAGGTTCGCATCATATCCCCTAGTTTCGAGTGTTTCGCATTCGTTCCATAGTCTAGTGCCATACTCATTTATCCTGCCATAGAACCTTCCGCGCCATAGCCTTTGCATATTTCAGTTTCAGAGTTCGTCGTGTTGAGTTTGTGTCCTGGTAGAGTTCTTATTGCTGGTTAGGTCATATTAGAGTCCAGTTCATGCCGTGACCAATTTTTGCGTGTATTGTTCCCGTTCTGCCCTCTAATTCGGGGTCAGTTTTCAAACTGGTCATAGTTTTCGCATATAAACTCGAATTTTGACGTTCCAGATATCAAAATTGACCAAAAAAATTTCAGATCCGTTCATTCCCCGTTTTCTCGGGGTTGGAAAATTTTATTTTGGCCAAAAACTGGTCACAAGATCCCCTTTTCGTGGTCACAAGCTTTTTGTCAATTTTGAGCACGATTTTCGAATTTTCCACAGGCCACGCCTTTCATTTGTTTAAGTTAATATTTTTCGTGGTCACTTCTTTTATGTTTCTAAGTGAAAAAAAATCAAAAAAATTAAAAGAAAAAGTCAAAGAATACAAAAAAACAATGACAACCCAAAAATAGAGAAAAAAGAGGAGCAGAAGTGAAACAATATCTTAAGGAGCACATAGAGAAGACTAAAGTGAGCTGTGTTAGCGTGTGCCGACTAGTTCCTTATTCGTGTTGCTCTTGCTATCCACCATCCTTGTTTGACACAAACCTTGATGAGATCATCACTCCTTCAGATCCACACAATGATCCTCTGCTAGACATTCAAAGTCCAAAATAAGAGCTTGCACGCGACAATTAAATTTAGAGGTAAGCTCATTTCTAAGTAACTCTTTATATGAATTTGAGAATAGATTGCTATCTAATGATTATGTTGTACTTAGAAACCAAGGAGAGGACCAAGAGACACAAAGAGCATGGCTTGGAGGTGTGGAGGACCAGCAAGGGCGCCCGAGTAAAGAAGGAGGTCCAAACCAAGTCGACTTCAAGTCTGTTTCGGAGTCTAGGAGCAGTCTGCATTAAACTGGTCACCTAGGATGCATACAGACTCTGTTTTTGATGATCCACATATGGATGGAAAGATAATTTCATAAGGAAACCAATGGAAGTGGTCCCACTTTAAAATTCTATCAGAATCAATGGAAATCGCCAAAACAAGTTGACATTCAAAATCTATCATGACGCTGCGTCGTCGTCTTTTGGGCCACTGGTCCTTGTAACGTGTTGGAACACCTTTAGAATGTGAAGAGGTTCCTTGGATGTCCCTTAGGCTATATAATTAGTAGCCGCCATCTACATTAGGTTTTGGGTTTTGCTTAGATTATTCTGTTTACAACAGTTTCACCATCGTCGATTTGTGAGACCCCAACTTCGTGAGATTAATCATTCATCTGCAATTTGGTTGCAATCTTTCTTGTTCTTGCTTGTGTTCTTCGATTCCTAGGCAAGGATTATCCTTCTTGGCAAGGTCGACCATGCACCGCCGTTCGATAACCAGAGGAGACGTGGTGCTGCGATTGCGGGGTTTAGGACGTGTTGTTCGGAAGCCAGGTCGACTTGTGACATGACTCCACCAAATCGATAGTTACTAGAACCTTTCAGAAGATCGAGAACCCTAGTTCACATCAAGTGGTATTAGAGCTTAAGGTATACCATCAGGTTCGCATCATATCCCCAAGTTTCGTCCCATAGTCTAGTGCCATACTCATTTATCCTACCCTACAACCTTCCACGCCGTAGCCTTTGCATATTTCAGTTTCAGAGTCCATCGTGTTGAGTTTGTGTCCTGGTAGAGTTCTTGTTGCTGGTTTGGTCGTGTTAGAGTCTAGTTTGTGTGTTTTCCCCATTGTTTCCATCAGATCCTTGATGTCGTGACCAATTTTTGCGTGTATTGTTCCCGTTCTGCCCTCTAATTCGGGGCCAGTTTTCAAATTGGTCATAGTTTTCACATATGAACTCGGATTTTGATGTTGCAGATATCAAAATTGATCAGAATTTTTTTTGGATTCATTCGGCCCCATTCTGTCGAAGTTGGAAAATTTTATTTTGGCCAAAAATTGGTCACAAGATCTTCTTTTTGTGGTCACAAGCTTTTTGTCAATTTTGAGCACAACTTCTGAATTTTCCATAGGCCACGTCTTTCACTTGTTTAAGCTCATATTTTCTGTGGTTACTTCTTTTGTGCTCCTAAGTGAAAAAAATATCAAAAAAATTAAAAGAAATAGTCAAAGAATACCAAAAAAACAACGCCAGCCCAAAAATAGAGAATCCTGCTACGCGTGGGGGCTCAGGGGCTCGGAATCGCAAAGAGACCGAACACGTGGTCGCAGGGCGAACAATGGGCCACCTCAAAGAGCCTCTGAAGGAGTGTCCCACTCCTCCAAAGACTTAGGGGCTACTATCGGATATAAATATCAAGGTATCCAACAGTTACGGGATGACTACCGCTAACCTTGACCCAACCGGGGGTTAAGGATAACGTGACGGCCCCGGCAGACCTCCCAGGGCACAGGACCCATCCCATCTGACCTCAATGGCATGGGTCCCATCCCGTCTGACCCTAAAGACTTGGGCCTTGCCCTGCCTGAGGGTGCGGGCCCCTATTTTGGTCGACCCCAGGAGGCGCAGACTCTGTCTCACCCGACCCGGGGGGGGGGGGGGGCACGGGCACCGCTTTGCTCGTCGCTAGGGTCACAAGTCTCGCCTCGACCGACCCTAAGAACTCAGGCCCCATCTCGTTCGAGGACACGAGCTCTAATTTTGCCTGACCCCGAGGGGCACGGGCCTCGCCTCACCCGTCCACGAGAGCGTGGGCTCTGCATCGCCCGACCCCCGAGGGTTGGATCGCCCCCGTGCAAAAGATCAGATCTAGGGGTAGGATCGATACCACATTAACTGCCCAGGACGCACGAATTTGACACTCCGACAGGTTGGTACTGTGCCACCAGTTCTCCACCATGCTCGATCACCTCGAATGAGGGGTGCATGTTCGAAATCGTGTCCTAATGCTAGGGAGGGACCCGACACACCTTGATGTAACCAGTGACCTCTAGAAAGCTACATCTCGACACCCGCATCGCCAATAGTGTCAAGCGGACCGACACTGTACCACTTGGTTCCCGAGCCACTCCTGACATGGGATCTGCCCATACCGCACACTACGGACGGCAGAGGCACCGCCTGCCTATTTTCACTATGATCAACAGGGCCTATAGGACCTGCCCGTGGAGGAGAAGGGCAGCGCTAGACAAAGAGTTGTACCACCTTTTTCCTGTCTTTCTCTCTCTCCCTTGTACCCTAGGTCCTTCCCTTAGTTTATAAAAGGGAAGGATGGATGCCTGGTGGGGGGAGAGGATGAACCCACCAAAGAAACACAGCACACACGAAACACTCAAACATCGTTCGAACCCACAGAGACTTGGGACCCGCTCCCTCTCTTGACCGTTTGTACCCCTACTACAAACTTGGTGCCAATAACACAAGTAGCCATGAACTGGACATAGGGACATTTTGCCTGAACCAGTATAACCCCTCGTGTCCCTTGAGCACAGCTGTAACACCCTAGGTGTTTATCACCAATTAAGTGGTGGGTTTAAGCTCAACCATGACATATTAAATGGAGATGAGCCTAACCTAAAGTTGGATGTTGCATCATTGCTTTACATATAGGTCCCTTTTCAAAGATATATTCTTGGATGGTGTTATGGCAATATCTTCATGTGTCTCACCTTGGTACCTATCTATATTGATCCCTAGAAAAGTTTCATGAAGTTTGGAATCAAAAAGTCACATGAAATGATAAGTTCCATTCCTGTTGGAATTTGCCCCATTAAGTTAATGGAACTATAGATCATCAACCAAGCTTTGCAAATTTGCTCGAATGACTCTAGATGGACTCTACAACAAAAGTCATGAAGGGTTCATGTTGAGCAAAAGTCAAGAAAATGCCCCAATTGGCCTAAAACCTTAGTTTAGGCTTTATCGAGTTGCTAATTTGACCAAAGTGAAAGTTTGACTTCTATACCAGTTTTCATGTTGGACCTTAAATAAAAGTTGTAGTTCTTGTTATGTAGAACAAACTTTGTTTAAAGATCAAGACCTAGTTAGGCCTCTAACTTAGTGTAACCGAGCCCTCAAGTTGGAATCTAGTGCTGTTTTGGGAGCTCGAAATTTTGCTAAGTCCTCGATGGACTGAATGGTTGTTTTAGTTTCCATGTAGGCATGTTGGTGAGTTTGTAACTTGAAAACCATGGAGATCTGGACCGAACTCATATAAGAAAAGTTGGACCTAACATGTAGCTCTACAACTTATATTAGTGAAGTTTTCGCAAAAACCGACCGGATTAAGAGTTAGAAGGGGGAGAAGAATGCCATTTCAGTCAATGTGGAACCAAAGTTCAGATTTCAGTTTCATTGTAGCTCTCTTTGGGAATTAATATCTCTTAAACCATTTTGAATTGGACCAAACTCCCTTAATCAAAGTTGTTGTACTCATATAGCTCTAACACATCATATATAGCTCAAATAACTAATCGGTCTGAGAGATACGGAGGGGGAAAGATGGTGGATTTAGTCGAACTTTTGAGGTAGAATTGGATTTTTGAATTTGCTGCTAAAGTGCCGACCAGGATAGAGCCTTCACGCCGCGTGGCGCTCCAGCTCGCTCGCATGCACGCCACCTCGCGTCCATGCTCGGCAAAAAGGACACCGAGTCCTCTCCCTTGGTCCCCTTCTCTCACTCCCTCCACCCCGCTCTCGCTCGTCCTCCCTTGCCGCTGCCGAGCGCGCTCGGCCATGGCTGGGCTGAGCTCTGGCCGCCGCTTCCGTTCTCGCCGCTCCCAGCCTCCTCACTCCCCACGAGCACCACCGTCAGCTTCGCCGCCATCTCCTTCACGTCGTGCTCGTGCTCGCCGTCGCAAACCGCCACCGTGGCCATGGAAACTCCGACCGCCACCGCCACAGCCGCCGCCCGCGTGTGGCCAAGCCGTCGTGGGCCACCTCGGGCCGAGCCGAGGCCACTGGCGGGTGCGTAAGGGCCCCCTAGTGCTCCCCCGCCCGTCGGCTGCCGTTGGCATGGCCTCCCTCCGTCGGAAACGGCGAGCGCCTATGGCCTCTGCTCCAAAATCCCGTCAGGGACCTCCTACATGAATTCGACGAAAGTCAGGGGCCTAACTGCAATGTCATTGACTCATATGAATAGTGCCGTTAAGGACCTTGTTGCAGGGAATTTGCTAAACTTTGGAAATTCATAGTAATTCATAGGAAATTCGTAAAATAGCAAATACGGACTTTTTGGAATCATTGTGAAATTGTCTATGCAGTAGATCTATAATATGGCATGTTTTAGTTTAAAGTTTTTGCTGTAAAAATAGATTTTTCAGATTAGGTTTTCAATGCTAGTTGTATTTGTCATTTTCATAACTGCAAATCTAGAGCTCTAAATGAAGTGAAATTTTTGTGGCATGCTACTCATGTTATGTTTGATGTGTGGTAAAAATTTCATGAATCTTTGTTGTAGTATGAGTGAGTTATTGATTCATCTTGCTCTCACATGAATTCTTGCAATAGACATTTGTCTTTTTCATAGAGGTTGATATATATGTCCAAATGGTTTGAAATTTGTACAGTAAACTATTGGGAGCATATGTAGGCCACTTTAATTTTGGTAGAATTTATTGTCCACTTTTGATATGTGTTCATAATTCCACCTAATTATTTAAATAAATTAAGAAAATGCATTAAAAGAATTTATTTAGGAATGCACACTATGTTTTCTGGTGTTCATTAGTCATGTGTGACATGTTGATAAAGTTGGTTTTGTCCAATTATATGTTTGCAACATAAGTTAATAATTATTTCTTGCAAATGAAGTTTCTGGACAGATCTGGAAACTTGGCAAAGTTCTTCATGATAATTTGCTTTGTTGGGAAACTTGTTTATACAAAAGTTGTAGATAATTTATATATGTAGCTGATGTTAAAATTTGGTGGTATTTTCCCATGTGGTTTAGGAGTTATAGCTGTTTAAAGTTGGGTTACAGAATTGCTTGCTCTCTGTCTTGTTAGACCAGTTTCTGTGTTTATGTAAATTCGACATATTAAACTTTGGAATCATGCTGTGATGATTATAAATTAAATGTAGAGAATTTCATAAGCTTTCCATAATGTCTTCTTTCAATTCATTTGGATTTGTAGAACTTCAGATATGATTGATTTACTTAGCTACTGCATAAATGTCCAGAATTGTTGAAAATACATGATTGCTTGGTTACTTGCTTGCGTATTGCTAAGTGTGATTCATGTCTTTGGTGATTAAGCTAGTACACATGAGACTTTGTAAATCTTATGTCATGCTTGGTATTGCTTTCTTTGCTATTTTAGCATGTTTGTTTGTGTGAGGTTACTTAAGTAATGTGATGTGCTTACGTGTCTTTACTATAACCTTATACTTGCCTTGATTAACGTGCGATGCATCACCTATTGCATTTCCTTGTATTCATGCACTTGCATCTTGCATTTCATTTAGGTACGCTAGCTAAAACGCGTGAAAGATGTGTGTTGGAGCCAAACCCGAAGACAGTGTTTGGTGGAACTATCCCGAAGATGGAAGTACTCAGCGAGTTTCATCTGACCAACACTAACTTGAGTCAGATCCCAGGCAAGCCCCGGAGCATTATAAGCCTCCTACCTTCAAAGCAATTAATTCTATATATGTTATAAGTATTGTTGCATTAAGTGGTAGGAGTTGGTTGAAAACCTTGCTGCATTATATCATTCCTTGTCTAGATATATGAATCCTTGAATCCTACATAGACTAGGATCGAGTAGATGCTTAGCCCTGCTTTAAGCGGTAGAAGTCAGGTGATTTCCTGTCACCTGCGAGATATAGGGATATTCATATATGGCACGGTTGGCTATATTTGCTATCGTGGAATAGAACCATGTGTTAATAAAATGAAATGAGACCGGGCGGGATGACGATAGTGAAGCAACAAGGCATGGAGGTCTTGGGTGTGAATCTATCCCCGTCTGAGTCATTTAAGGACCGATTCGCTGTACGTCCTTGAGTCATGTTGAACGCAGTCTAACACTTAGTTGGCCGGATAAGCTGTTCCGACCGCGAAGCCGAGTAATGTGATTCAGGCCGGGAATCGAATGGTAGGTTGCTTCTTGGAGGAGAGAAAGGATGTGCTTGGGGACATTGGCGTGAGACCAAGGGGGGGGTTAGAGTCCCTATCACCTGGCAGAGTGTCGCCCTTGGGGTCATGACATCATTCGGACCCGCGATTCCTGAATCATATGAAAAGGTGGCCTGTGCGACCCTGGCAGGGGTCTGCACGGTGAGTGTTAGAAATACCCCTCCAGCTGGATAGGAATTCGATTCGAATCGCCGTCGCTCCCGGTTAGTGAGCACTTGACTTGAGCAGCGGCAACGTAGATTCAATTAAATTGAACTGATGGTTAATTGGATCACGATGGAAAGGTTGCCTCAATTTATACCTGCTATGGTTAATATTGTTTGCTCCTAATAAAGTGAGTGCTCTAGTACAGGTTCTAATATAGCTGATAGGTTAATGATAATTAACTTGATGCTTAAGCATTAATGATTGATCATCTATATTAAGCTTTTATGCAAAATGTTGTCAAGCTAGCCCCACTTTATATCAGCCTTGCATGATCCTTGGTGTCACCTTATTTTTGGTTTCTGACGGGTAAGTCTAGCTGAGTACTTTGTCGTACTCAGGGTTTTATCCCCACTTGTTGCAGGTTGTGATGTATCATGGCGACTGCAAGAGTTGGTTGGCTCCTGCCGTAGAGGCGGAGTGTGATCATGGGCATGATCCTTCTTATTTACCTTATCTCTAATGCTTTTGTTAGAAATCGACCGTGGTACTGGCATGTATTTGAAATAAGAATAATGTTAGTTTCAAATTACTTTGCTTCCACTACTTTTGAACTTAAAGTTGTAATAACTATGTTGAACTCCGATGTAAATTGATTTACTTGGGAAATGGTTGTAACATGTGACTTGTTATGTTGAATCACTACGATCTTGGCTTGTATGTTGGTTGGTTGAAATCCCTCATGATTTCATTGGATTACCGGAGTTATATGGGCTCAAGTGTGAGAATTTGATCACTTCGGTGATTGTTTTTATACTTGTGCTCTTATAATTTGGACGGTTCTATTACAGCTGGCATCGGAGCAAGATTCAACATTAAACTTGTCGTATGTGTATTTAAAACAAAGGTTTTGTTTTATAAAATCAGTTTTATCAACTTATAGCTATATATAGGTTTGTGAAATCTGAATTCTAAACCTAAGTATGCTAGTGGTCAATTTCCTTATGCCCATATAAGGATTATTAGGTGGCTTATATAAGTACTAACTTGGGGGTTTTTCATTTATGCATCTACGCCCAGGTCAAGGTATGTATGTGTGATGACTCTCCCACACTATGCTACCCGGTGTGTTAGATTAGAGGTAGCCTTCATATATGAAATAGCTATATATGTCGCTAGTTTACTTTTATGCAACATCGCACCTACGCTCAGGTAAGTGTGAGTTATGAGAGCATGACCGAACATCTATCGGTCTAGGGGAGAGCTAGTTTTGGTTACTGGATTATTTACATGTTACACACATGTATATATGAAGGTACTTAATTGTGGGTGATCGAATGATTCAGGTAGTTTTGGTGCTACATGTATATATACAGGGGTATATGTACATGGGAGTACTTAGAATTTTACTTCTCTACTTTCATTGTGTGCTATATTGGGAAATGTTGGGCTGCAATGAAACTTTTCTGCAGGTACGCTAACCACGAATGCGTAAGTCGAATGTAGCTGACGACTAGCTATATATCGAAAGAGTGCGTGTTATGCCACCGACATAGAACGTGATCACCACCTTAGGTTGGCAATCTTGTGAGGACGAATAGGACGAAGCATGCATTATCATGATTGTTGCTTTATGCATGGCTATACTCTTCTCACCCTTGTTCTATAGTGTGTAACTTGTGATCAATGTGTTACACTATCTTTCTTGAGTGAAGTAAAACAAAAATGCCTTGTTCCATGTTGCTTGAGAAAAATGTGTGCTTAGCCTTACTAGAAATAAGTGTGGCAACATGCTTGAACTTAGAGATATCCTCTAGCTTAGCCAAGTGGTGGATATGTTGTTCACCCAAGCGTTTGCCAATGATTTAGACCTCACTTAAATAATTATGGATTCTCATGAATGAATTAAATTCATGTTGGTCTAAGGTAACAAAATTTAGAGCTACTAGAATAACATGTTTGTGTGCTCTCTTGTTAAGTAGAACAAAGGCAAGCTTGGTTTTGCTTGTTGGACGTTGGCTGCTAGAACGATTTCTGTTGTAGTGATGTTTTTGTGGTCATAATGGTGTTTTCTGTAGTTATAGAGAATATCAAAGTTGTAGCAAACTTACGTCTCTAGATTGTCCTAAAATTTTATGACCCTAGGTCTTATGCTTTGAGAGTTATGAATTTTAGAAGTTTATTGTCAGGTTTTGCTTATGCTCTGAATAGATCTGAATGTTTGGTTTGTTTGACCTATGTGCATAGGGAATCATGTCTTGGAGATAATAGAAGAAGTGTAGTACTTTTTCTAAGCTTTCCAAAATGTCCTATAGCACTAATTGTGGTGGTATAAATCTCTAGTTATGAGCTTGCAAAATGGAATGACAGAATCTGTCCAAATCGGGGCAGAGATGTCTTCTTTGTCTTGTTTGGCCTTGTTGGCTATAGAATCATCTTAATATGATAATGAGAAAGTTATATACAACTTAATAAGCTTTACATAAAGTTAAGGCTCAGCCTTGTTGTGTCCCTAGAACTCCAGTTTTGAATTTTTGAAGTTCTTGTTAGTTTTCTGTCCATATTGGTACAGATCTGAAACATTAGCATTTTTGGCCATGTTAATCTATGAATTAGCTTTTGGTATGAATAACTAAACTGCAATCATCTTCCTAAGCTTTCTAGAAAGTCTAGGATCACCTTTATAGAAGGTCTACAACCTCAGTTATGGTTGAAACAAGTAGTTACTATGCGGCTGTCCATATACTATGCACATGCTAAGTTGGCTCCCTTAGCTAGCGTTTGTTTTGAGCTAAACTTGTAGTTAGTTCATGCTTGAGATAAATGCTTATTTTGGGTGAGCCTTGTGCCTTGTATTGGTTGCTTAAGCCCATTCGTTTGAATTTTCTCAAATGACTGCTTGATTGTTTATGCTTGTTATCTAGGTAGGCCATAGTTGTCACCTCGTTTGTCCTCGGTGAGCATACGAGGGTCGCATAGCTTTATCCTAGAACAACATTCACGTTACATAGTTGTATGGTTGTTGTCTTCAATTAGGTTTCTCTCTTAGGAGCCTGAGCCTGTAGACTTGGTGGTTAGCCTTTGAATGTTTGTATCCATGCCTTTGCTTGATCGAAAGCCTAAAGTTTAGTTCTCCTATATGTTTGTATGAGTCGTGGATGTTTTGCAACCCTTTTTGTGAAGACCTTTATCGACTGACCAACCAAGTTAACTTTCATCAATGCTAGCCTTTGACCATGGTTCATACATTGCCAATTGTGGAGACCATACCCAAATCTATGTTGGACCTTTTGGTTACCTCTCCTAAGGGTTAGCTAGTGTGATGCAATGTATCTCTGCTATGGTCTCTAAAGCGTGTGCTTGCAAATTCGTGCATCTACCCTATCAACTCAATCTATGACTACAGATCGGTTTTTGCCCATGAAATTTGCTTAATCCATCCCCAACCTTCTCAAGTCTCGAGATGTTTACCAGTCTTGATCTCATGTTGTGGTCCAACATGACCAAATCTTGTGGTAATCTTTCATTTTGGCCTCACTGTGGTGAACGCTAGGTGTATGTGGAATTACCCAAAAATCGCATGCTCAGTCACCTTCGGCAATGGAGCTATGTTCTCTTGTGAGGTGTTTTAATCTGTGAATAGCTTCCCTATTGATTCTAAACCTTGTGAATACCTTTGTTTGCTATCCTTCCTTGTATAATGCTTGTTGTTAACCACCCAAATTGTGTCACTTGAAATTTCACCTTGGTGGTGTGATCAGTAATGGTGTTATGAGTAGCAACTAATGGTGTCGCGACGAAACCGAGAGCCTCCTGTGGGCGGCCGACACAAGGTTGTGCTGCTCGGCACGCGCTGGTATCGTGGTTTTTAGTCATGATCCATTGCGGAACAACATCAACGTGTTATTCTCATGTGAACTCTTCCTTGGTTATCTCTCCATATCGTATCGTAAGATCCATATCTTGGACCAAAAGTAGTAGAGCTTCCTTCTGATGTTGCTAAGAGGATAACCTTTGAAGAACAGGCCACCGACATAAACTTTAACAGACTGCAATAGGTGGTAGACAAGTGACTCTACTTAGTTGTCCCAATACTGACGACCACCATCTAGTGAGCGAAGTATCTCATTCCTGTTGGATAAAAAGGACACACAACACTTACTACTGGACAAGTCATCCGTTGGATAAGACTCGATCATCACATTAAGCAAGTTTTAACCTTTGTACGCATAATGGCCATACCGTTGAGATCAACCATCTCTGGTGAGCCTCCGTATCTGCTGGCTTCGATGGCAACCATCTGCTTTGTATCAACCACAATTATTGTGATCAAGAATGAAGATTTGGAACTTTTTAGTGTTGAGAGACAACTAATTAGTTACCAATAGGAAGGTTAATCTCTAGCTAGGTAACGATTCTTTGGTAGCTACGAAGGCTAGGTCTTACAGAGCAATAACCAACAAGAAGTTAATCAACTAGCCAATAACTGGAGTGATACTCTATCGTCTAGAGTCATTGCGACCAAGTCAATTCCATCTTGGACAATCACACAGATAGTGCAAGGTGTTCTATCAGTTAAGGTGAAGAAGTAGAGAAAGTATGTGTTTTGCCTTGCAAAAGTAACCCGCAAGTTCAAAGCATGTGCATCCTCGAATTGGTATGTAAATTAATAGTCGAGATCTGCTGTTGGATGGCCCTTTTGAGGTCTCACAGATACTAGTTTACACTCTTTCATTTGCTTTTGCTTTCTCGTATCCCCAATGTACGAGCAGCCTTGGTTTCTGCAAATCAATTTATACCATCGCGAATCAAAAGCAATTTGAAAGGTGTCAAACAACAGATTTCCCATCTTAGAGCTGTTGTTTGATCCTAAAAAGGAATCCTCAAGGTGAAAGTTGGCCTGACAAAGTTGTTATGCTACAAGTCAACTCAACTTACAGTACAACTAAGTCACCAAGGAAAATTTTACTCAATCGCTTGGTGGTAGACTACTCCCCGCGGTTTAGTGAATAATTACAACTTTTGTTGTCCTTAAGGCCTCGTTACGTCTTTCTTTGGGAATTATTTTCCAATGATGACATACTTTGGTATCTTATAAATGTTTTTACCCAAGAAGTTGCATCTGATTCAACCCAGATAAATGTTGTCTTTGGATAAAAAAAATCATTTAGATAGCTATTGGCAGAAATAGGAAGCCGACAGAGTCAACTATCACATTCACTGACCCCTCGACAGACTCAGATAATACAGTGTTGTCATAAGAGAAAGAGAACTATACACATGGAACCTCAAGTAGTTTTCCATTAGTTGGTGTCTAAATGAAGGAACATTTACGACCAACATAGACCCTGTCTATTGGTTAGTCAGTATCCTATAGCCTCAGAGTATATTTATCATCTATGATCTCACCCTTTTGGAAGGTTGTGCTCAAGCCATTTTGGTAGAGGACTGCTTTTCAAACTTTGTGAACATAGAGTCATTTTGACGAGTATACTTCTGAAGATTTTGGTCTAATGTAAAGTTCATATGGCCTATGCTGTGTTCACTAAAGAGTTAGATACTTGTGAGTGGTTCACTCATAGACCAAATGATCTCCGTACACTGAGAATGCAGTACGTGCTATCTTGGATTCCTCCCAAAGTAACAATGCTTCATGAAAGTCAATGAAGGAAATTCTTCAGACAAATTTTACCATGAAAAGTCAGTGTCAGAAAGTGCCTTTGGCCAAATTGTTCACCGATGTTGAAGCTTTGTAGCTGAATGCTATAGCAGATATTGAGAACTAGATAACATGTCTCTCTTCCTTAAAAGGTCTTCCATTCTAAATCTCGGGATGTGATTCTTTTAAGGGGGGAGGACTGTAACACCCTAGGTGTTTATCACCAATTAAGTGGTGGGTTTAAGCTCAAACATGACAGATTAAATGGAGATGAGCCTAACCTAAAGTTGGATGTTGCATCATTGCTTTACATATAGGTCCCTTTTCAAAGATATATGCTTGGATGGTGTTATGGCAATATCTTCATGTGTCTCACCTTGGTACCTATCTATATTGATCCCTGGAAAAGTTTCATGAAGTTTGGAATCAAAAAGTCACATGAAATGATAAGTTCCATTCCTATTGGAATTTGCCCCATTAAGTTAATGGAACTATAGATCATCAACTAAGCTTTGCAAATTTGCCCGAATGACTCTAGATGGACTCTACAACAAAAGTCATGAAGGGTTCATGTTGAGCAAAAGTCAAGAAAATGCCCCAATTGGCCTAAAACCTTAGTTTAGGCTTTATCGAGTTGCTAATTTGACCAAAGTGAAAGTTTGACTTCTATACCAGTTTTCATGTTGGACCTTAAATAAAAGTTGTAGTTCTTGTTATGTAGAACAAACTTTGTTTAAAGATCAAGACCTAGTTAGGCCTCTAACTTAGTGTAACCGAGCCCTCAAGTTGGAATCTAGTGCTGTTTTGGGAGCTCGAAATTTTGCTAAGTCCTCAATGGACTGAATGGTTGTTTTAGTTTCCATGTAGGCATGTTGGTGAGTTTGTAACTTGAAAACCATGGAGATCTGGACCGAACTCATATAAGAAAAGTTGGACCTAACATGTAGCTCTACAACTTATATTAGTGAAGTTTTCGCAAAAACCGACCGAATTAAGAGTTAGAAGGGGAGAAGAATGCCATTTCAGTCAATGTGGAACCGAAGTTCAGATTTCAGTTTCATTGTAGCTCTCTTTGGAAATTAATATCTCTTAAACCATTTTGAATTGGACCAAACTCCCTTAATCAAAGTTGTTGTACTCATATAGCTCTAACACATCATGTATTTAGTTGCTCAAATAACTAATCGGTCTGAGAGATACGGAGGGGGAAAGATGGTGGATTCAGTCGAACCTTTGAGGTAGAATTGGATTTTTGAATTTGCTGCTACAGTGCTGACCGGGACAGAGCCTTCACGCCACGTGGAGCTCCAGCTCGCTCGCATGCACGCCACCTCGCGTCCATGCTCGGCAAAAAGGACACCGAGTCCTCTCCCTCGGTCCCCTTCTCTCACTCCCTCCACCCCGCTCTCGCTCGTCCTCCCTTGCCGCTGCCGAGCGCGCACGGCCATGGCTGGGCCGAGCTCCGGCCGCCGCTTCCGTTCTCGCCGCTCCCAGCCTCCTCACTCCCCACGAGCACCACCCTCAGCTTCGCCGCCATCTCCTTCACGTCGTGCTCATGCTCGCCATCGCAAACCGCCACCGTGGCCGTGGAAACTCTACCCGCCGCCGCCGTAGCCGCCGCCCGTGTGTGGCCAAGCCGCCGTGGGCCACCTCGGGCCGAGCTGAGGCCACTGGCGGGTGCGTAAGGGCCCCATGGTGCTCCCCCGCCCGTCGACTGCCGTTGGCATGGCCTCCCTCCGTCGGAAACGGCGAGCCCCTATGGCCTCTGCTCCAAAATCCCGTCAGGGACCTCCTACATGAATTCGACGAAAGTCAGGGGCCTAACTGCAATGTCATTGACTCATATGAATAGTGCCGTTAAGGACCTTATTGCAGGAAATTTGCTAAACTTTGGAAATTCATAGTAATTCATAGGAAATTCGTAAAATAGCAAATGCAGACTTTTTGGAATCATTGTGAAATTGTCTATGCAGTAGATCTATAATATGGCATGTTTTAGTTTAAATTTTTTGCTGTAAAAATAGATTTTTCAGATTAGGTTTTCAATGCTAGTTGTATTTGTCATTTTCATAACTGCAAATCTAGAGCTCTAAATGAAGTGAAATTTTTGTGGCATGCTACTCATGTTATGTTTGATGTGTGGTAAAAATTTCATGAATTTTTGTTGTAGTATGAGTGAGTTATTGATTCATCTTGCTCTCACATGAATTCTTGCAATAGACATTTGTCTTTTTCATAGAGGTTGATATATATGTGCAAATGGTTTGAAATTTGTACAGTAAACTATTGGGAGCATATGTAGGCCACTGTAATTTTGGCAGGATTTATTGTCCACTTTTGACATGTGTTCATAATTCCACCTAATTATTTAAATAAATTAAGAAAATGCATTAAAAGAATTTATTTAGGAATGCAAACTATGTTTTCTGGTGTTCATTAGTCATGTGTGACATGTTGATAAAGTTGGTTTTGTCCAATTATATGTTTGCAACATAAGTTAATAATTATTTCGTGCAAATGAAGTTTCTGGACAGATCAGAAAACTTGGCAAAGTTCTTCATGATAATTTGCTTTGTTGGGAAACTTGTTTATACAAAAGTTGTAGATAATTTATATATCTAGCTGCTGTTAAAATTTGGTGGTATTTTCCCATGTGGTTTAGGAGTTATAGCTGTTTAAAGTTGGGTTACAAAATTGCTTGCTCTCTGTCTTGTTAGACCAGTTTCTGTGTTTATGTAAATTCAACATGTTAAACTTTGGAATCATGCTGTGATGATTATAAATTAAATGTAGATAATTTCATAAGCTTTCCATAATGTCTTCTTTCAATTCATTTGGATTTGTAGAACTTCAGATATGATTGATTTACTCAGCTACTGCATAAATGTCCAGAATTGTTGAAAATACATGATTGCTTGGTTACTTGCTTGCGTATTGCTAAGTGTGATTCATGTCTTTGGTGATTAAGCTAGTACACCTGAGACTTTGTAAATCTTATGTCATGCTTGGTATTGCTTTCTTTGCTATTTTAGCATGTTTGTTTGTGTGAGGTTACTTAAGTAATGTGATGTGCTTACGTGTCTTTACTATAACCTTATACTTGCCTTGATTAACGTGCGATGCATCACCTATTGCATTTCCTTGTATTCATGCACTTGCATCTTGCATTTCATTTAGGTATGCTAGCTAAAACGCGTGAAAGATGTGGTGTTAGAGCCAAACCCGAAGACGGTGTTTGGTGGAACTATCCCGAAGATGGAAGTACTCAGCGAGTTTCATCTGACCAACACTAACTTGAGTCGGATCCTAGGCAAGCCCTGGAGCATTATAAGCCTCCTACCTTCAAAGCAATTAATTCTATATATGTTATAAGTATTGTTGCATTAAGTGGTAGGAGTTGGTTGAAAACCTTGCTGCATTATATCATTCCTTGTCCAGATATATGAATCCTTGAAACCTACATAGACAAGGATCGAGTAGATGCTTAGCCCTGCTTTAAGCGGTAGAAGTCAGGTGATTTCCTGTCACCTGCGAGATATAGGGATATTCATATATGGCACGGTTGGCTATATTTGCTATCGTGGAATGGAACCATGTGTTAATAAAATGAAATGAGACCGGGCGGGATGACGATAGTGAAGCAACAAGGCATGGAGGTCTTGGGTGTGAATCTATCCCCGTCTGAGTCGTTTAAGGACCGATTCGCTGTACGTCCTTGAGTCATGTTGAACGCAGTCTAACACTTAGTTGGCCAGATAAGCCGTTCCGACCGCGAAGCCGAGTAATGTGATTCAGGCCGGGAATCGAATGGTAGGTTGCTTCTTGGAGGAGAGAAAGGATGTGCTTGGGGACATTGGCGTGAGACCAAGGGGGGGTTAGAGTCCCTATCACCTGGCAGAGTGTCGCCCTTGGGGTCGCGACATCATTCGGACCCGCGATTCCTGAATCATATGAAAAGGTGGCCTGTGCGACCCTGGCAGGGGTCTGCACGGTGAGTGTTAGAAATACCCCTCCAGCTGGATACGAATTCGATTCGAATCGCCGTCGCTCCCGGTTAGTGAGCACTTGACTTGAGCAGCGGCAACGTAGATTCAATTAAATTGAACTGATGGTTAATTGGATCACGATGGAAAGGTTGCCTCAATTTATACCTGCTACGGTTAATATTGTTTGCTCCTAATAAAGTGAGTGCTCTAGTACAGGTTCTAATATAGATGATAGGTTAATGATAATTAACTTGATGCTTAAGCATTAATGATTGATCATCTATATTAAACTTTTATGCAAAATGTTGTCAAGCTAGCCCCACTTTATATCAGCCTTGCATGATCCTTGGTGTCACCTTATTTTTGGTTTCTGACGGGTAAGTCTAGCTGAGTACTTTGTCGTACTCAGGGTTTTATCCCCACTTGTTGCAGGTTGTGATGTATCATGGCGACTGCAAGAGTTGGTTGGCTCCTGCCGTAGAGGCGGAGTGTGATCATGGGCATGATCCTTCTTATTTACCTTATCTCTAATGCTTTTGTTGGAAATCGACCGTGGTAATGGCATGTATTTGAAATAAGAATAATGTTAGTTTCAAATTACTTTGCTTCCACTACTTTTGAACTTAAAGTTGTAATAACTATGTTGAACTCCGATGTAAATTGATTTACTTGGGAAATGGTTGTAACATGTGACTTGTTATGTTGAATCACTACGATCTTGGCTTGTATGTTGGTTGGTTGAAATCCCTCATGATTTCATTGGACTACTGGAGTTATATGGGCTCAAGTGTGAGAATTTGATCACTTTGGTGATTGTTTTTATACTTGTGCTCTTATAATTTGGACGGTTCTGTTACAACAGCCATCCGAAACCTTGACGAGCAAATACACAAATTTACTAGTCGGTGAATCCGAACGCCAACAATTGGCGCGCTAGGTAGGGGCCTTTTTGCGCGTCACGGTGATCTCAACCACCTGGTTTTCGGATGGCTAGCCATTGTATCCACTTCACCCTGGGCTCCCATATCCGGTTTGGGAGCTTGGACTTCCTCTACACCAGAGTGGAGCATGACTTGGTCTTGCTCCCTCCCTCCGTGCCAATTGACCACATTGCTGGCACGGACGAGGGGCACACCACACTCCACCCGACTGGGTCTGCTGACCCGCCTTCTGATATTGACTCTATTGTTAAGTCAATGAGTGGCCTTCACCTATGGGTCACCCCAGAGCTCCTCTAGAGTCCTGAGGCAGCCTCAAACTCTAACTCCGGTGAGTACGACAACAACTGGGGCGATGCCTGTAACGGAACCGTCCAAATTATAAGAGCACAAGTACAAAAACAATCACCGAAATGATCAAATTCTCGCACTTGAGCCCATATAACTCCGGTAGTCCAATGAAATCACGAGGGATTTCAAACCAACCAACATACAAGCCAAGATCGTAGTGATTCAACATAACAAGTCACATGTTACATCCATTCCACAAGTAATTCAATATACATCGGAGTTCAACATAGTTATTACAACTTAAGTTCAAAAGTAGCGGAAGCAAAGTAATTTGAAACTAACATTATTCTTATTTCAAATACATGCCAGTACCGTGGTCGACTTCCAATAAAAGCATTAGAGATAAGGTAAATAAGAAGGATCATGCCCATGATCACACTCTGCCACAAGGCAGGAGCCAACCAACTCTTGCAGTCGCCATGATACATCACAACCTGCAACAAGTGGGGATAAAACCCTGAGTACAACAAAGTACTCAGCTAGACTTACCCGTCAGAAACCAGAAATAAGTGACACCAAGGATCATGCAAGGCTGATATAAAGTGGGGCTAGCTTGACAACTTTTTGCATAAAAGCTTAATATAGATGATCAATCATTAATGCTTAAGCATCAAGTTAATTATCATTAACCTATCATCTATATTAGAACCTGTACTAGAGCACTCACTTTATTAGGAGCAAACAATATTAACCATAGCAGGTATAAATTGAGGCAACCTTTTCCATCGTGATCCAATTAACCATCAGTTCAATTTAATTGAATCTACGTTGCCGCTGCTCAAGTCAAGTGCTCACTAACCGGGAGCGATGGCGATTCGAATCGAATTCCTATCCAGCTGGAGGGGTATTTCTAACACTCACCGTGCAGACCCCTGCCAGGGTCGCACAGGCCACCTTTTTATATGATTCAGGAATCGCGGGTCCGAATGATGTCGCGACCCCAAGGGCGACACTCTGCCAGGTGATAGGGACTCTAACCCCCCTTGGTCTCACGCCAATGTCCCCAAGCACATCCTTTCTCTCCTCCAAGAAGCAACCTACCATTCGATTCCCCGCCTGAATCACATTACTCGGTTTCGCGGTCGGAACGACTTATCCGGCCAACTAAGTGTTAGACTGCGTTCAACATGACTCAAGTACGTAGAGCGAATCGGTCCTTAAACGACTCAGACGGGGATAGATTCACACCCAAGACCTCCATGCCTTGTCGCTTCACTATCATCATCCCGCCCGGTCTCATTTCATTTTATTAACACATGGTTCCTTTCCACGATAGCAAATATAGCCAACTGTGCCATATATGAATATCCCTATATCTCGCAGGTGACAGGAAATCACCTGACTTCTACCGCTTAAAGCAGGGCTAAGCATCTACTCGATCCTAGTCTATGTAGGGTTCAAGGATTCATATATCTGGACAAAGAATGATATAATGCAGCAAGGGTTTCCAACCAACTCCTACCACTTTATGCAACAATACTTATAACATATATAGAATTAATTGCTTTGAAGATAGGAGGCTTATAATGCTCCGGGGCTTGCCTGGGATCCGACTCAAGTTAGAGTATGTCAGAAGAACTCGCTTGGCGAGCATCCTCCAATCTAGCACTCGTCCGACCCTTTTATCTTCGGGATGGATCCACCAACTCCATCTTCGGGTTCAGCTCCACATCAGGTCCTTCACGTGCTTCATCTAACGTACCTAAATGAGGTGCAACAATGCATATGTATGAATGCATAGAAGTACAATAAATAAAGTAATCATGCAAGCATACCAAAGTTCTCAAAAACACCTAGAGCTAATTAACTTAATCCTCACTAAGGCATAACATAGAAGAGGACAAGCACATCAATCAAGGCACAAGTCTTATAAGATTATAGGGTACCAACCCAAGTACCATCAAGGATATGAGTCACACTTCAACACACTAGCATGGCAAAGTTAATCAAATCACTAGACTAGAATTTGCCACTTTCTGGGCATCAGAACAGCAGCTAAGTAATTTAATCATAACTGGAGATCTACAACTCTAAATAACTTGCAAGAAGACATTATGGAAATCTTATGAAATTCTCTACATTTCATTTATAATCATCACAGCATGATTCCAAAGTTTAACATGTTGAATTTACACAAACACAGAAACTGGTCTAACAAGACAGAGAGCAAGCAATTCTGTAACCCAACTTTAAACAGCTATAACTCCTAAACCACATGGCCAAATGCCACCAAATTTTAACAGCAGCTAGATACATAAATTATCTACAACTTTTGTATAAATAAGTTTCACAACAAAGCACATTATCATAAAGAATTTTGCTAAGTTCCCAGATCTGTCCAGAAACCTCGTTTGCAAGAAATAATTATTAACTTTTGTTGCAAACATATAATTAGACAAAAACCAACTTTACCAACATTTCACACATGACTAATGAACACCAGAAAACATAGTGTCCTTTCCTAAATAAATTATTTTAATACATTTTCTTAATTTATTTAGATAATTAGATGGAATTATGAACACATATCAAAGGTGCACAATAAATTCTACCAAAATTACAGTGGCCTACATATACTCCCATTAGTCTACTATCCAAATTTCAAGCCATTTGGACATGTATATCAACCTATATGAAAAAGACAAATGGCTATTGCAATAAATCATTTGAGAGCAAGCTAAACCTAAAACTCAATATTTTCTGTGAACACAAGGCCATATTATGAATCAATATGATAAAGAAATATCATACTAAGGTAATGGAACAACATTTTCTATTTTATCAATTATATATTATTTATAAGCTATTTATGAAGCCTTAAACAAGTTAAATCAATAAATAGATCATACAATAAGCAATGACCACGAATTTTATACCACAGTACATCCATATCATGACAAACCTACCATAAAAATTTCACATCATTTGGAGCATTACAACTCAAGATATAAAATGACAAGCAACATAATATAGATTTCCTTATTTATCTAGGTCAAATCACAATCTTGAGAAAACAGTAAACAACTAAGGTATTTAATATTTTTCCTAGCAAGTACATGCCATCACAAAATTAACAAAACAAGAATCACTATTTTTGGATGTCTAAAACTCCAGATCTTGCTCTGGTTAGGTTTAAAGGTATTTAAGAGCATTTTTAACACTTAAATAAAGACATCAGAAAACATCTACAAACATGTAACATTTTATGACTCCACTGCATAGATCTCTTCTCAAGGTTTCCAAAAAGTCCACCTTTACCATTTTTGGAGTTTCCTATCATGAGATATGGAATTTAGAAGATTTACACAAAATCTGAAATTCAAATTACTAGAAAACCGAATTCTAGTTAATTCGCTAGGCGCACCCGGTTACCCACCCAAACAGATCACCACATTAACTGTCCTGCGGGACCCGCCGCCCGGTTGGGCCCACCTGTCATATACAGAGAGAGAGACAGAGCGAAGGAGGCGACGGTCTTCTCTTCGGATGCCGGGGAAAACAGAGGACGGCGGCGGAGAGGGACCGGCCACGGCCAGCAGCGGCCGGCGACGGCGATTGGAGGGCTGACCGGCTTCGCGGCTGCGAGACGCGTCCGCGCGTGCTTGCGGTGTGAGCTGAGGTGGCTCGTGGCCTCCTGGCCACGTGCACGGGCGGCGGCGGCCGTGACCAACCATGGCCGGCAAGCACCGACGATGGCGGGCCAAGGGGAAGGGCAGCGCGAGCACCCACACGTCCATCCGCACCTGTGGGTGCCCTCGGACTTGCCAGAGGTGGTCCATGATGGCCTGGCCACGTGCGGCCGTAGCATGGAAGGCGACGCGCGGCGGCGCTACTCGGCTCTGCCAGCGAAGGTGATGCGCAGGGGCAGCAGCGGCTACGCCCGCGTGCGTGGGCGATGGCGGCTCGGCGCTCCGCTTTCAAGGGTGCAGGAGGGTGCGTGGAGCAGGAATGAGCGGTGCGGGGAGCTTTGCTGGGCCGGCCATGGTGATGGCGTCTGCGCAGCGCGAGGCCGCGGGCACAGAGCGAGAGAGGGGCGAGCGAGAGACGAGACCGAGCGTTCGGCTTCTCCACTCGATGAGTCAACACGCAGGCGTATTGAGGGGCGACGATGGAGCATGGGCACCACGCGGCAGGGAGGTGGGGGCGCGACACGAACATGGCCGCCACGTCCAGAGCACGTGTCGGCGGTTCGGACATTGTGTCGAGTACGTGTCGTGTGTTGCTGCGCCTGACTTGGAGACCATTTTTGGGCCGGCTCGGTTCCGAATTGGACAATGGACCTAAAATGAAGTTTGCAGCCCACATGAAGACCTACAATTTCTATTTAAGGTGCACTGCAATTAGGGTTATGGATTAGTGGATAATCAAGTCCAAAGTTGACACTGTCAGTGATTTGAAAGCAACGAGCAACAATCCAAAATGAGGGTAAAAATGAATTGCAACTGGTGCCATCTTCTCATATGTTCTTCCCCAACAGGTAAGCTCCAACTTTTATTTTTGGGTCAACTTGAGGTACTCAACAAAATTCGGAGAACGTGAGATGCCAATGTCGACGACGATGAATTTCCAGGCTTAGAAAATGCTAAGTGTTGGAAACAGCCCTAATTCTGACTTGTGGGCCCTTTTTGAGCATGTTGCACACATTTTCATGACTTGACTCTTAAACAAAGTTTGTTCCTTATAAAATTCTCTCCAACTTTGTAAAAGGTTACACAGTCATGCAAAGCTTCTAGGTCCCACTTTTGAAATGGTCAAACAAAAGTGTTCCTGGGTCCATACATGGTCAACCATCACTTAGAAGCACATTTAGGCAAAATGATCAACATGAACATTGTTCCATTAAGTGCCCTAAGTGTAGTTAAGGTGTTGTAGAGTTCATCTAGAGTCATTTGGATAAATTTGCAAAGCTTGGTTGATGATATATAGTTCCATTAACTTAATGGGGCAACTTCCAACAGGAATGGAACTTATCATTTCATGTGACTTTTTGATTCCAAACTTCATGAAACTTTTCCAGGGATCAATATAGATAGTTATTGATGTGAGACATGTGAAGATACTTTGATAACAACACCCAAGCATGTATCTTTTAATTGAGCCTATATGTAAGCAAGGGTGCAACATCCAAGTTCAGATTAGGGTTTATTTCCATAGGGTTGACTTTGGCATCGTCATCTCCACTAATCTGTCATGTTTGAGCTCAAACCCACTGCTTAGTGAGTGACAAACACCTGGGGTGTTACAATGCCGACTTCTCCGGGCTCAACGACCCAGAGGCAAGGCCCGCCGACCTACCCCCGGTCTGAGAACGCGTTGGCTCCATCCAAGACACCCGCGTCATCCTAGACGCTCGCATGCGCGAAAGGGAGGACAGGGAGTGGGGTGCCGACCATGGCTATCACCCTCGCCATGGCGGGCGCTGCACTACGATGCCAACAAGGACCAGAGTCCGAGCCCCCCTCCACTAGGGCCTTAGGCTTTTGGTTGACACATACTCCGTGCACCGTTTCCTCAGTGGTACCGTGCACCAACTAATGTCCTCAAGTACTCTGGGGAATCAAACCCCGCCCTTCGACTCGACGACTACAGGCTTGCTTGTCAAGCCGGGGGCGTGGACAATGATGATTTCATCATCCACAACCTCCCCTTGTATTTGGCTAACTCGGCCCATACATGGCTAGAGCACCTGGGGTGTTACAGCCCTCCCCCCTTAAAAGAATCGCGTCCCAAGATTCGGAATGGAAGACCTTTTTAAGGAAGAGAGGCACGTTATCTAGTTCCCATCATCTGCTATAGCATTTGGCTACAAAGCTTTGACATTGGTGGAACTAATTTGGTCAAGGCATTTTCTGATACTTACTCTTCATGGTAAAATTTGTCTGAAGAATTTCCTTCATTGACTTCCATGAAGCATTGTTACTTTGGGAGGACTCCAAGATAGCACAGTACGACATTCTCAATGTACGGAGATCATTTGGTCCATGAGCGACCACTCACAAGTATCTGATTCTTTAATGAACACAGCATAGTCCATATGAACTTTACATTAGACCAAAATCTTTAGAAGTATACTCATCAAAATGACTCTATGTTCACAAAGTTTGAAAAGCAGTCCTCTACCAAAATGGTTTGAGCACAACCTTCCAAAAGGATGAGATCATAGACGACAAATATACTCTGAGGCTATAGGATACTGACTAACCAATAGATAGGGTCTATGTTGGTCGTAAATGTTCAAACATTCATATATCAGCTAATGGAAAGCTACTTACTATTCCATGCGTGCAGTTCTCTTTCTCTGACAACAACACTGTATTATCTGAGTCTATCAAGGGTTTAGTGAATGTGATAGCTGACTCTATCGGCTTCGTATTTCTGCCAACAGCTATCTAAAAGATTCTTTTATCCCAAGATAACAGTTATCTGGGTTGAAGCAGATGCAACCTCATGGGTAAGAACACTTTTAAGATAACGAAGATCAGTGAGTATTATCAATTATTGCCAAAGAAAGATGTAGCGAGGCCTTAAGGACAACAAAAGTTGTAATATTTACTAAACCGCGGGGAGTAGTCTACCACCAATCGATTGAGTAAAAATTTTCCTTCGTGACTTAGTTGCACTGTAAGTTGAGTTGACTTGCAGCGTAGCAACTTTGCCAGACCAACCTTTCATCTTGAGGCTTCCTTTTTAGGATCAAACAGCAGCTCTAAGATGGAAAATCTGTTGTTTGACACTTTTCAAATTGCTTTTGATTCGCGATGGTATAAATTGATTTGCAGAAACCAAGGCTGCTCGTACATTGGGGATACGAGAGAGCAAAAGCAAAAGAAGGAGTGTAAACTAGTGTCTGTGAGACCTTAAAAGGGCCATCCAACAGCAGATCTCGACTATTAATTTACATACCAATCCAAGGATGCACACGCTTTGAACTTGCAGGTTACTTTTGTAGGGAAAAATGCATACTCTGCCTGGAGAACATTCCTACAAGGATAAGGAACCATTTCCGAATATTTCTCAACACTTCATCCAATAGAGTCTTGAATAAAAAGTTTGTGGCACCTAGGGGCACAAGGATGCAGATCGGAACTAGGGCATACTTTCTCTACTTCTTCACCTTAGCTGATAGAATACCTTGCACTATCTGTGTGATTGTCCAAGATGGAATTGACTTGGTCGCAATGACTCTGGACGATAGAGTATCACTCCAGTTATTGGCTAGTTGATTAACTTCTTGTTGGTTATTGCTCTGTAAGACCTAGCCTTCGTAGCTACCAAAGAATCGTTACCTAGCTAGAGATTAACCTTCCTATTGGTAACTAATTAGTTGTCTCTCAACACTAAAAAGTTCCAAATCTTCATTCTTGATCACAATAATTGTGGTTGATACAAATCAGATGGTTGCCATCGAAGTCAGCAGATACGGAGTCACACCAGAGATGGTTGATTTCGATTGTATGGTCATTATGCACACAAGATTGAGACTTGGATAGCTCCGGTCATATGCACAATGCACCAATCGATCCTCATCCCACAGATAACTTGTCCAACATTAAATGTTGTGTGTCCTTTTTATCCAACAGAGATGAGAAACGTTGCTCCATAGATGGTGGTTGTCAATACTTGGGACAACTAATTAGAGTCGCATGTCTACCACTTCTTGCGGTCTGTTAATGTTTATGTCGGTGACCTGTTCTTCAAAGGTTATCCCCTTAGCAACTTCAGGAGGAAGCTCTACTACTTTTGGTCCAATATAAGGGTATTTTGATAAGATATGGGAAGACAACCAAGGAAGAAGGTCACGTGAAAATCACATCAGTGTTGTTCTGCAATGGATTATGATTAGACACCATGATACCAGCGCGTGCCGAGCAGCACAACCTTGTGTGTGCACCCACAGGAGGCTCTCGGTTTTGTCGCGGCACCATTAGTTGCTACTCATAACACCATTACTGAACATTCACCCGATGAGGAATTTCAATGACACAGATTGGGTTGATAAGGTAGCTGCACGAATTTGCAAGCACACGATTTAGAGGCCACAACAAACAGACGTTGCGTCATACTAGCTAACCTTTGGGAGAGGCAACCGGAAGGTTCAACATGGATTTGGGTACGATCTCCACAACTGGCAACGTACGAACCATGATCAAAGGCTAGCGTTAATGAGAGTTAACTTGGTTGGTCCGTCGACAAGGGTCTTCACAAAAAGGGTTGCAGAACATCCATGGCTTATGCAAACATATAGGAGAACTAAACTTTGAGCTTTTGGTCAAGCAAAGGCATGGATACAAACATTCAAGGCAAGCAACCACGGCTACAGGATCAGACTCCTAAGAGAGAGAACCTAACTAGAGACGACAACCAAACAATTACATACGTGAACGTTGTTCTAGGATAAAGCTATGTGACCCTCGTGTGCTCACCGAGGACAAACGAGGTGACAACTAGGGCATTACCTAGATAACAAACATACATACAACATCACAGTCAAGCAGATATTGGAGAAAAATTAAACGGATGGGCTTAAGCAACCAATACAAAGCACAAGGCTTATCCAACATAAGCATTTATCTCAAGCATGAACTAACTACAAGTTTAGCTCAAAACAAATGCTAGCTAAGGTGACTAACTTAACATGTGCATAGAATCTGGACAGCAGCACAGTGGTTACTTGTTTCAACCATAACTGAGGTTATAGACATCCCACAAAGGTGATCCTAAACTTTCTAGAAAGCTTAGGAAGATGACTACACTTTAGTTATTCATACCAAAAGCTAATTCACAGATTAACATGACCAAACATGCTAATGTTTCAGGTCTGTACAAACATGGACAGAAAACTGACCTGAACTTCAAAAATACGTAACTGGAGTTCTAGGGACCCAACAAGGCTGATCCTTAACTTGATATAAAGCTTATTACGTTTTCTATAACTTTATTATTATCATATTAAGATGATTCTACAGCTAACAAGGCCAAACAAGACAAAGAAGACATCTCTGCCCAGATTTAGACAGATTCTGTCATTCCACTTGACAAGCTCATAACTAGAAATTTCGACCATCAATATTAGTGCTATAGGACACTTTGGAAATCTTAGAAAAAGTACTACACTTCTTCTATTATCTCCAAGACATGATTCCATATGCACACAGGTCAAATAAACCAAACATTCAGATCTAATCAGAGCATAAGCAAAACCTGATAGTAAACTTCTAAAATTCATA
The DNA here is from genome assembly GCA_038087645.1 of Saccharum hybrid cultivar R570. Lineage (NCBI taxonomy): Eukaryota > Viridiplantae > Streptophyta > Magnoliopsida > Poales > Poaceae > Saccharum > Saccharum hybrid cultivar. Next base: position 522,350 of record JAQSUU010000173.1, read on the forward strand.
ACTCCCAAACCATAAGGCCTAGTGTCATGAAATTTTAGGACAAGCTAGATGAGTAAGTTAGCTACAACTTTGGTATTTTCCATAACTATAGAAAACAAAAATATAATCACAAAAGCATCACTACAACAGAAAACGTTCTAGCAGCCAACATTCGACAAGCAAAACAAAGCTTGCCTTTGTTCTACTTAACAAGAGAGCACACAAACATGTTATTCTAGTAGCTCTAAATTTTTGTTACCTTAGACCAACATAAATTTAATTCATTCATGAGAATCCATAATTACTTAAGTGAGGTCTAAAGCATTGGCAAAAGCTTGGGTGAGCAACATAGAGTAAGGCATTCTTGTTTAGCTTCACACAACAAAGATAGTGTACTACATTGATCACAAGTTACTTAATATAGAATAAGGGTGAGAGGAGCATGGCTATGCATAAAGCAACAATCATGAAGATGCATGCTTCGTCCTATTCATCCTCACAAGATTGCCAAACTAAGGTGGCGATCACGTTCTATGTTGGTGGCATAACACGCACTCTCTCGATATATAGCTAGTCGTCAGCTACATTCGACTTACGCATTCGTGGTTAGCGTACCTACAGAAAAGTTTCATTGCAGCCCAACAATTCCATAATATAGCACATAATGAAAGCAGAAAAGTAAAATTTTTAAGTACTCTCATATACATATACCCCTGTATATATACATGTATCACCAAAACTACCCGAATCATTAATCACCCACAATTAAGTACCTTCATATATACATGTGCATAACATGTAAATAATCCAGTAACCAAAACTAGCTCTCCCCTAGACCGCAGGTTGTACGGTCATGCTCTCACAACTCACACTTACCTGAGCGTAGGTGCGACGTTGCATAAAAGTAAACTAACAACATATATGGCTATTTCATATATGAAGGCTACCTCTAATCTGACACACTAGGTAGCATAGTGTGGGAGAGTCATCACACATACATACCTTGGCCTGGGCGTAGATGCATAAATGAAAAACCCCCAAGTTAGTACTTATATAAGCCACCTAATAATCCTTATATGGGCATAAGGAAATTGACCACTGGCATACTTAGGTTTAAAATTTAGATTTGACAAACCTATATAAAACTATAAGTTGATAAAACTGATTTTATAAAACAAAACCTTTGTTTTAAATACACATATGACAAGTTTAATGTTGAATCTTGCTCTGATACTAGCTGTAACAGAACCGTCCAAATTATAAGAGCACAAGTACAAAAACAATCACCGAAATGATCAAATTCTCGCACTTGAGCCCATATAACTCCGGTAGTCCAATGAAATCACGAGGGATTTCAAACCAACCAACATACAAGCCAAGATCGTAGTGATTCAACATAACAAGTCACATGTTACATCCATTCCACAAGTAATTCAATATACATCGGAGTTCAACATAGTTATTACAACTTAAGTTCAAAAGTAGCGGAAGCAAAGTAATTTAAAACTAACATTATTCTTATTTCAAATACATGCCAGTACCGTGGTCGACTTCCAATAAAAGCATTAGAGATAAGGTAAATAAGAAGGATCATGCCCATGATCACACTCTGCCACAAGGCAGGAGCCAACCAACTCTTGCAGTCGCCATGATACATCACAACCTGCAACAAGTGGGGATAAAACCCTGAGTACAACAAAGTACTCAGCTAGACTTACCCGTCAGAAACCAGAAATAAGTGACACCAAGGATCATGCAAGGCTGATATAAAGTGGGGCTAGCTTGACAACTTTTTGCATAAAAGCTTAATATAGATGATCAATCATTAATGCTTAAGCATCAAGTTAATTATCATTAACCTATCATCTATATTAGAACCTGTACTAGAGCACTCACTTTATTAGGAGCAAACAATATTAACCATAGCAGGTATAAATTGAGGCAACCTTTTCCATCGTGATCCAATTAACCATCAGTTCAATTTAATTGAATCTACGTTGCCGCTGCTCAAGTCAAGTGCTCACTAACCGGGAGCGATGGCGATTCGAATCGAATTCCTATCCAGTTGGAGGGGTATTTCTAACACTCACCGTGCAGACCCCTGCCAGGGTCGCACAGGCCACCTTTTTATATGATTCAGGAATCGCGGGTCCGAATGATGTCGCGACCCCAAGGGCGACACTCTGCCAGGTGATAGGGACTCTAACCCCCCTTGGTCTCACGCCAATGTCCCCAAGCACATCCTTTCTCTCCTCCAAGAAGCAACCTACCATTCGATTCCCGGCCTGAATCACATTACTCGGCTTCGTAGTCGGAACGACTTATCCGGCCAACTAAGTGTTAGACTGCGTTCAACATGACTCAAGGACGTAGAGCGAATCGGTCCTTAAACGACTCAGACGGGGATAGATTCACACCCAAGACCTCCATGCCTTGTCGCTTCACTATCATCATCCCGCCCGGTCTCATTTCATTTTATTAACACATGGTTCCTTTCCACGATAGCAAATATAGCCAACCGTGCCATATATGAATATCCCTATATCTCGCAGGTGACAGGAAATCACCTGACTTCTACCGCTTAAAGCAGGGCTAAGCATCTACTCGATCCTAGTCTATGTAGGGTTCAAGGATTCATATATCTGGACAAAGAATGATATAATACAGCAAGGGTTTCCAACCAACTCCTACCACTTAATACAACAATACTTATAACATATATAGAATTAATTGCTTTGAAGATAGGAGGCTTATAATGCTCCGGGGCTTGCCTGGGATCTGACTCAAGTTAGAGTATGTCAGAAGAACTCGCTTGGCGAGCATCCTCCAATCTAGCACTCGTCCGACCCTTTTATCTTCGGGATGGATCCACCAACTCCATCTTCGGGTTCAGCTCCACATCAGGTCCTTCACGTGCTTCATCTAACGTACCTAAATGAGGTGCAACAATGCATATGTATGAATGCATAGAAGTACAATAAATAAAGTAATCATGCAAGCATACCAAAGTTCTCAAAAACACCTAGAGCTAATTAACTTAATCCTCACTAAGGCATAACATAGAAGAGGACAAGCACATCAATCAAGGCACAAGTCTTATAAGATTATAGGGTACCAACCCAAGTACCATCAAGGATATGAGTCACACTTCAACACACTAGCATGGCAAAGTTAATCAAATCACTAGACTAGAATTTGCCACTTTCTGGGCATCAGAACAGCAGCTAAGTAATTTAATCATAACTGGAGATCTACAACTCTAAATAACTTGCAAGAAGACATTATGGAAATCTTATGAAATTCTCTACATTTCATTTATAATCATCACAGCATGATTCCAAAGTTTAACATGTTGAATTTACACAAACACAGAAACTGGTCTAACAAGACAGAGAGCAAGCAATTCTATAACCCAACTTTAAACAGCTATAACTCCTAAACCGCATGGCCAAATACCACCAAATTTTAACAGCAGCTAGATACATAAATTATCTACAACTTTTGTATAAATAAGTTTCACAACAAAGCACATTATCATAAAGAATTTTGCTAAGTTCCCAGATCTGTCCAGAAACCTCGTTTGCAAGAAATAATTATTAACTTATGTTGCAAACATATAATTAGACAAAAACCAACTTTACCAACATTTCACACATGACTAATGAACACCAGAAAACATAGTGTCCTTTCCTAAATAAATTATTTTAATACATTTTCTTAATTTATTTAGATAATTAGATGGAATTATGAACACATATCAAAGCTGCACAATAAATTCTACCAAAATTACAGTGGCCTACATATACTCCCATTAGTCTACTATCCAAATTTCAATCCATTTGGACATGTATATCAACCTATATGAAAAAGACAAATGGCTATTGCAATAAATCATTTGAGAGCAAGCTAAACCTAAAACTCAATATTTTCTGTGAACACAAGGCCATATTATGAATCAATATGATAAATAAACATCATACTAAGGTAATGGAACAACATTTTCTATTTTATCAATTATATATTATTTATAAGCTATTTATCAAGCCTTAAACAAGTTAAATCAATAAATAGATCATACAATAATCACTGACCACGAATTTTATACCACAGTACATCCATATCATGACAAACCTACCATAAAAATTTCACATCATTTGGAGCATTACAACTCAAGATATAAAATGACAAGCAACATAATATAGATTTCCTTATTTATCTAGGTCAAATCACAATCTTGAGAAAACAGTAAACAACTAAGGTATTTAATATTTTTCCTAGCAAGTACATGCCATCACAAAATTAACAAAACAAGAATCACTATTTTTGGATGTCTAAAACTCCAGATCTTGCTCTGGTTAGGTTTAAAGGTATTTAAGAGCATTTTTAACACTTAAATAAAGACATCAGAAAACATCTACAAACATGTAACATTTTATGACTCCACTGCATAGATCTCTTCTCAAGGTTTCCAAAAAGTCCACCTTTACCATTTTTGGAGTTTCCTATCATGAGATATGGAATTTAGAAGATTTACACAAAATCTGAAATTCAAATTACTAGAAAACCGAATTCTAGTTAATTCGCTAGGCGCACCCGGTTACCCACCCAAACGGATCACCACATTAACTGTCCTGCGGGACCCGCTGCCCGGTTGGGCCCACCTGTCATATACAGAGAGAGAGACAGAGCGAAGGAGGCGACGGTCTTCTCTTCGGATGCCGGGGAAAACAGAGGACGGCGGCGGAGAGGGACCGGCCACGGCCAGCAGCGGCCGGCGACGGCGATTGGAGGGCTGACCGGCTTCGCGGCTGCGAGACGCGTCCGCGCGTGCTTGCGGTGTGAGCTGAGGTGGCTCGTGGCCTCCTGGCCACGTGCACGGGCGGCGGCGGCCGTGACCAACCGCGGTCGGCAAGCACCGACGATGGCGGGCCAAGGGGAAGGGCAGCGCGAGCACCCACACGTCCATCCGCACCTGTGGGTGCCCTCGGACTTGCCAGAGGTGGTCCATGATGGCCTGGCCACGTGCGGCCGTAGCATGGAAGGCGACGCGCGGCGGCGCTACTCGGCTCTACCGGCGAAGGTGATGCGCAGGGGCAGCAGCGGCTACGCCCGCGTGCGTGGGCGATGGCGGCTCGGCGCTCTGCTTTCAAGGGTGCAGGAGGGTGCGTGGAGCAGGAATGAGCGGTGCGGGGAGCTTTGCTGGGCCGGCCATGGTGACGGCGTCTGCGCAGCGCGAGGCCGCGGGCACAGAGCGAGAGAGGGGCGAGCGAGAGACGAGACCGAGCGCTCGGCTTCTCCACTCGATGAGGCAACACGCAGGCGTATTGAGGGGCGACGATGGAGCATGGGCACCACGCGGCAGGGTGGTGGGGGCGTGACACAAACATGGCCGCCACGTCCAGAGCACGTGTCGGCGGTTCGGACATTGTGTCGAGTACGTGTCGTGCGTTGCTGTGCCTGACTTGGAGACCATTTTTGGGCCGGCTCGGTTCCGAATTGGACAATGGACCTAAAATGAAGTTTGCAGCCCACATGAAGACCTACAATTTCTATTTAAGGTGCACTGCAATTAGGGTTATGGATTAGTGGATAATCAAGTCCAAAGTTGACACTGTCAGTGATTTGAAAGCAACGAGCAACAATCCAAAATGAGGGTAAAAATGAATTGCAACTGGTGCCATCTTCTCATATGTTCTTCCCCAACAGGTAAGCTCCAACTTTTATTTTTGGGTCAACTTGAGGTACTCAACAAAATTCGGAGAACGTGAGATGCCAATGTCGACGACGATGAATTTCCAGGCTTAGAAAATGCTAAGTGTTGGAAACAGCCCTAATTCTGACTTGTGGGCCCTTTTTGAGCATGTTGCACACATTTTCATGACTTGACTCTTAAACAAAGTTTGTTCCTTATAAAATTCTCTCCAACTTTGTAAAAGGTTACACAGTCATGCAAAGCTTCTAGGTCCCACTTTTGAAATGGTCAAACAAAAGTGTTCCCGGGTCCATACATGGTCAACCATCACTTAGAAGCACATTTAGGCAAAATGATCAACATGAACATTGTTCCATTAAGTGCCCTAAGTGTAGTTAAGGTGTTGTAGAGTTCATCTAGAGTCATTTGGATAAATTTGCAAAGCTTGGTTGATGATATATAGTTCCATTAACTTAATGGGGCAACTTCCAACAGGAATGGAACTTATCATTTCATGTGACTTTTTGATTCCAAACTTCATGAAACTTTTCCAGGGATCAATATAGATAGTTATTGATGTGAGACATGTGAAGATACTTTGATAACAACACCCAAGCATGTATCTTTTAATTGAGCCTATATGTAAGCAAGGGTGCAACATCCAAGTTCAGATTAGGGTTTATTTCCATAGGGTTGACTTTGACATCGTCATCTCCACTAATCTGTCATGTTTGAGCTCAAACCCACTGCTTAGTGAGTGACAAACACTTGGGGTGTTACAATGCCGACTTCTCCGGGCTCAACGACCCGGAGGCAAGGCCCGCCGACCTACCCCCGGTCTGAGAACGCGTTGGCTCCATCCAAGACACCCGCGTCATCCTAGACGCTCGCATGCGCGAAAGGGAGGACAGGGAGTGGGGTGCCGACCATGGCTATCACCCTCGCCATGGCGGGCGCTGCACTACGATGCCAACAAGGACCAGAGTCCGAGCCCCCCTCCACTAGGGCCTTAGGCTTTTGGTTGACACATACTCCGTGCACCGTTTCCTCAGTGGTACCGTGCACCAACTAATGTCCTCAAGTACTCTGGGGAATCGAACCCCGCCCTTCGACTCGACGACTACAGGCTTGCTTGTCAAGCCGGGGGCGTGGACAATGATGATTTCATCATCCACAACCTCCCCTTGTATTTGGCTAACTCGGCCCATACATGGCTAGAGCATCTCTAGCCCAACAGCATACGAAGCTGGGTGAACCCCCACGAAACCTTCGTGGGAAACTTTCAGGGTACTTACACGCGCCTTGGAAACCCTTGGGACCTCAAGAACTACCACTAGAAGGCAAAGGAGTCCCTCCAGGACTACATCCAATGCTTCTCTCGATAGTGTAATGAGCTCCCTAACATCGCTGATGCTGACGTCATCAGCGCATTCCTATTTGGAACCTCCAACGAGTCCCTAGTCCACAAGCTAGGGAAGAAGAGTCCGTGGACCACCAAGGAGCTCCTTGACATCACCACCAGTCATGCCTCTAGTGACGACATGGTGGAGGCTATCTTTGACTGCTCCAAGGGCAAGGCAAAGCAGGATGAGGGGGCTGGCGAGGGAACCTCCAACCTCTCTGGCAAGAAGAAGAACAAGCGGCAGCATGAGGGCTCACTCATGGCCACCGTCGAGTGAAAGGGCAAAAAGGCACCCACCGAGGGCATCCCCGATGAAAGATCCTAATTGGCTAGAGGGGGGTGAATAGCCTAATTCAAAAACTACAAACCACTAGACAAACTTGTTAGACAATTGAAAGGTTGTAAAGCTTTTTGCACTAGCTCTAACAAGTGTTGCAAGCCTCCTGTTCCAACAATTCTAATTGCTACAATCTCTAGTACAGTCAAAAGCTAAGTCACTAAGAGCTCTCAAAGATAGCTACACTAAAGAGCTCAACTAGTTGAAAGACTAAACTGGCAAGGAAAAAACAAGCTCTCAAAACTAATTACACTAAAGAGCTTGTTATCACTAGTCTGCACAAAGTAAAGAGAGGATAGAGAAGCTTATACCACCATGTAGAGGTGATGAACCAATCATCTAATCAACACAATAAGAATACTGGGAGAAATCCAATGGCAAGAGACAATCAATTTTTCTCCCAAGGTTCACGTGCTTGTCAACACGCTAGTCCCCGTTGTGTCGACCAACACTTGGTGGTTCAGCGGCTAAGAGGTGTAGCACAAACCTCATCCACACATCAGACACCGCAAGAACCGACCCACAAGTGAGGCAACTCAATGACACGAGCAATTTACTAAAGTTGCCTTTGGCGCTCCGCCGGGGAAGGCACAAGAACCCCTCACAAATCGTTGGGAGGTGGCCAAGAATAAACACCAAATCTTGCCACAACTCCTTCGCTGCTCCAGGCCATCTAGGTGGTGGCAACCACCAAGAGTAATGAGAAAATCATAGCAAAACGATCACCAAGTGTCACTAGATGCAACAACACAAGCAGATGCACTTGGAATCACTCAATCTCACTTTGATTTGCAATATCAAGCAAGGAGATGAGTGGGAGAGATTCGGCTTAGCTCACACGGATGAAATGTCAGTGAAAAATGTGCAAGAGACTAAGCTAGAGCCGGCCAACATCTATTTATAGAGCCCCCAAACCAATAGAGCCGTTATACCCCTTCACTGGGCATTCTGCGCATCGACTGGACGCACTCAAAGTCGCACCGGACATCCAATGGCTATTTTACAATACAAGTTCAAATAATGACTGGACGCATCACGCGTCCAATCGGTATGCACCGAACATCCAACGACTGCTTTATGACACAGGTTCAAATAACGACTGGACGCATCGTGTGGTGCAGCGTTCGATGGTGCGGGACCCTGCAAGCCCAACCTCAAGGACACAGATCCCGTCCTGTCCGATCCCGAAGACTCGGGCACCCGCCCTGACCAAGGGCACAGATCCTAATTCTAGCCGACCCCGGGAGTGCCTCCTCCGTCTCGCCCGACCTCAAGGGTGTGGGTCCTAAGTCCAGCCGACCCCGGGATTGTCGACTCTGTCTCGCTCGACCTCAAGGGCGCGAGACCTGAGTCTAGCCGACCCTGGGAGTGCCGACTCCGTCTTGCCCGAGTCCTGAGTCTAGCCGACCCAGGGAGTGCCGACACCGTCTCGCCCAAGTCCTGAGTCCAGCCGACCCAGGGAGTGCTGACACCGTCTCACCCGAGTCTCGTCCAGCCGACTCAGGGAGTGCCGACTCTGAGGACTTAGGCACCCACCCCGACCAAGGGTACAGGTTCTAAGTTTGGCCTACCCCATCTTGCCCGAGTCTCGTCTAGCCAACCCAGGGAGTACTGACACCGTCTCACCCGACTCATCCGACCCAAGGGGAACTTGCCCCGCCTCGCCCGAGAGCGAGGACTGCTAAGTCCGATCAATGCAGCGCTTCTTTGTATCGACCGAACGCATGAGCAGTTGCACCTGTGCGTCCGGTCAACTTTCCACTCAACGTCCGGTGCACCCGAATCTAGCGTTCAGTGCACTAAAAAATGAAGAATACTCCTAGAAATTCACTGAATCCTGCCTCACAAGCTTGGCAGGTGGGAGAGGGACTATCCACTGTTTTCTCCTCTTTCTTCACCATAGAAAGTTTATCCTTTTGTAAATGTGCCAACACCACCAAGTGTACGCCACCATGTGCATGTGTGTTAGCATTTCACAATCATACTTTAAAGGATTTTCACAGGTGTTAAGTTAGCACACTAGGTCCTAATGCATATGCATATATTGATTTCACCTAGTGGCACTTGATAACCACGTTAACCGAGATTCTCCCCTCTTCATAGTACGGCTATCTATCCTAAACACACTCACACCCTCTATGGTGTCTTGAGTGCCAAAACAAAAGAGCCCTATCAAGTTATACCTTTGCCTTGATCTCTTTTGTTTTTCTTTTTCTTCTTTTCTGAAGTGTGAGCACTTGATTCATCTACTTGTGGCCTTCACCATCCACCATTATGATCATCACTTTGCTCCACAACTTGGCTTGGACTACCTTTACTAATCAACACACTTAGCCAAGAGTTAGTCCAATAGGTTTCATCAATTAACCAAAATCAAACTGGAGCTTTCAATCTCCCCCTTTTTGGTAATTGATGACAACCTTTTTTCACAAAGATATTCAATTAAAATTTTTTGGATTTATGTTGCTTGCCCAAGCATTTTACCATGTGTAAAGGATATGGACAAGTTTCATAAACCCAATCTAGTAGCATTAGCTCCCCCTACATATGTGCTAAGAATTTTGCTTGAAAGCATGCACATATGCATGAATATAAATTGTGTGAGAGTGAATGACTACCAAATGATGCTAAGGTGTAAAGAATGGACCTTTGAAGCGTGATACCAATCGGAGTTGCCAATATATACCATCCTTAGATACCATGGTTAGCTAGATACCACTTGTAGCTAGATACCACTTGTAATCACTTATAATATAAACACAAACTAGAAACCTCATGAGATCAACATTACAAGTAAGGTTCTAGTACCACTTGTGAATACTTGTGAAAGCAAAAGCCATATCTAGCTATTACCTAAGCATGCTAGTGTTTCAGTCATCAATCAAGTTTTATTACTAGCATACACCACACAAGCATGGATAGGGAATTTAAGAACTTATGCCATGCAAGCAAACATATGTAATGCATATACAAGTGCAACATACAAGTTTATGAGCTTGCTCCCCCTACTTGTGTGCTTCAAATTTTAATTTTAATTGATCCCCTTCCTTTTACCTATCTAACTACCTTTGGTTTCTCTCCCCTTTTTGCTTATCTTTGAGAAATTACTTCTCCTCCTTTGTCATTAATGACCACAAAAAGGTTAGCTCAAATTTTAAGGTTGTGTGAAACCATGATAAGTGAGGATCATCTTCCCAAATTTTGTTCAATCTAGATTACTTGCAAAAGATATTTAACTCAGTTTGATCCAAGGGCAAGCTTCTTCACACCTCCAAATAAGGGTTATCATGCACCATGTTGAGTTAAACACTTATAGCTCATTTTCTAGATTAAACACTAGGTTCACAAGCCCACAAACATGTCATATGCTACCACTAGATCATTTCAAGCATACAAGAAATAGTGGTACCATACAAACATTAAATTCATTTGATTTTGATGAATGAGCCTAAGACATGATACTAATGGCTAGATGCACTAAGCAAGTCCTTAGCAAAGAATGAATGCCATGTCAAACAATTTTTACCTTGCTTTGCTCGAAGGAGAGGCGTGTCATATAATGGGGGTGCATCAACGCATATTTGAGAAGTCAAGTATGTTCAATTCATTCCTTAGCTTGCAAAATCTCTTTTCATCAAGTGGCTTGGTGAAGATATCGGCAAGTTGATCATCGGTGCCCACACTCTCAATGCAAATGTCCCCTTTTTGTTGGTGATCTCTTATGAAATGATGGCGGACATCTATATGCTTTGTTCTTGAATGTTGAATTGTATTGTTGGTGAGCTTCACGACACTTTCATTGTCACATAGCAATGGCACTTGTTTGAACTTGATCCCAAAATCACTCAAAGTAGCCTTCATCCAAAGTAATTGAGCACAACAACTACCGGCCGAAATGCACTCCGCTTCGGTGGTTGAAAGTGCTATACTACTTTGCTTCTTTGATGACCAAGATACAAATGATCTTCCCAATAGTTGACATGTGCCCGATGTGCTCTTTCTCTCAACTTTGCATCCCGCATAATCTGAATCCGAATATCCAATAAGCTCAAATCTTGCACCTTTGGGATACCATAATCCAATATTTTGTGTATGCTTCAAGTACCTCAATATTCTCTTAGTTGCCTTCAAATGACTTTCTCTTGGTGAGACTTGAAATCTAGCACACATGCATACACTAAACATTACATCCAGCCTTGATGCAGTTACATAGAGTAGGCTTCCAATCATAGACCGATATATTGTTTGATCCACCATATTGCCACTAGCATCACTATCCAAGCTTCCATTTGTCCCCATTGGTGTACTAATAGCTTTGCTTTCATCCATGCCAAACTTTTTGAGCATGTATTTAATGTACTTGCCTTGACTTATAAATGTGTCATTCTTCATTTGCTTGATTTGAAGACCAAGGAAGTAACTAAGTTCACCAATCATAGACATCTCAAACTCACTTGCCATCATCTTTCCAAATTTCTCACTAAAATCTTGATTGGATGATCCAAATATGATATCATCAACATATATTTGCAATACAAACAAGTCATTTCCTATCTTCTTGGTGAAGAGAGTGGTGTCAACCTTTCCCATGATAAACCCTTTAGAGAGCAAGAAGTCTCTCAATCTCTCATACCATGCTCTAGGTTCTTGCTTCAAGCCATACAATGCCTTCTTCAACTTATACACATGGTTGGGATTTGTGTAATCTTCAAAATTGGGAGGTTGCTCAACATAAACTTCTTCATTGATGTAGCCATTTAGAAAAGCACTCTTCACATCCATTTGATAGAGCTTAATGTTGTGGGCACAAGCATAGGCTAACAAGATCCTAATTGCTTCCAATCTTGCAAACGGGGCATATGTTTCTCCAAAGTCAAGACCTTCAACTTGAGTGTAACCTTGAGCCACTAATCTTGCTTTGTTCCTTACAACCATCCCATCTTGATCTTGCTTGTTCCGAAAGACCCATTTAGTTCCAATCACATTATGATTCTTAGGCCTCTCAACTAACTCCCATACTTGATTTCTCTTGAAATTGTTTAGTTCTTAATGCATAGCATTGACCCAATCAACATCATTCAAAGCTTCATCTATCTTCTTAGGTTCAACAGATGAGATAAAGAGTATTGTTCACAAAATGATGCCACTCTTGATCTTGTTTGTACACCCCTTGAGATATCACCAATAATAGAATCCAAAGGATGATCTCTTGCTACATTGATTGGTTGGAGCACTTGCACTTGATTGATTGTATTAGATTGATCACTTGGTTGAGATGATGAACTAGCTTGATTTGTATCAACTTGCACATTTGAGTTAGAGAGCACTTGATCTTTGTCATCTTCAACTTCAATCATCTCTCTAGGCCTTATTTCTTCAATATCCATCTTTTTCATTGCATTTGCCAATTGAGTGCCTCTCACATCATTTAGATTTTCATCTTCCTCTTGGGAACCATTTGTTTAATCAAATTCTACATCATGAACCTCCTCAAGAGTACCACTAGCCAAATTCCAAACTCTACATGCTTTGCTAGTAGTGGAGTAACCAAGCAAGAAACCTTCATCACATTTCTTTTCAAACTTGCTCAATCTAGTGCCTTTCTTCAATATATAGCATTTGCAACCAAACACCCTAAAGTATGTAATGTTGGGCTTTCTACCATTTAAAATCTCATATGGTGTCTTCTCTAGGAATTGATGGCAATAGAGGCGGTTGCTACAGAAGCAAGCCGTGTTGATAGCTTCGGCCCAAAAAGAATAACTAACATTATATTCACTCATCATTGATCTTGCCATGTCAATCAAAGTTCTATTCTTCCTTTCAACTAGCCCATTGGATTGTGGTGTGTACTTGGTCGAGAATTGATGCCTAATGCCATGTTCATCGCAAAGCTCATCAATTCTTGTATTCTTGAATTCACTACCATTATCACTTCTCACTTTCTTGATGGTTGTTTCAAACTCATTGTGAATTCTCTTGATGAATGTCTTGAAGGTTGCAAACACATCACTCTTGTCACCAAGAAAGAATACCCATGTATATCTAGTGAAATCATCCATAATCACAAATCCATATTTATTTCCACCAATGCTAGTGTATGTGGTTGGTCCAAATAAATCCATGTGCAATAACTCAAATGCCTTGGATGTGCTCATCATGCTCTTCTTAGGATGTGTATTACCAACTTGCTTTCCGGCCTGACATGCACTACATAGCCTATCCTTCTCAAATGTGACATCTTTCAAGCCTCTAACTAAGTCATGCTTCACTAACTTGTTTAATTGTTTCATTCCAACATGACCAAGTCTTCTATGCCATAGCCAACCCATGCTAGATTTGGTGAGCAAACATGTTGACAATCTAGCTTTACTTGCATCAAAATCAACCAAGTATAGATTCTCATATCTAATCCCCTTGAAGATCAAGTTAGAGCCATCTACACTTATGATTTCTACATCATCAACACCAAAGATGCACTTGAAACCAAGATCACACAGTTGAGCTACTAATAATAGGTTGAAGTTCAAGCTCTCTACTAGTAGCACATTGGTAATGCTCAAATCATTGGATATAGCAATTTACCAAGCCCTTGACCTTGCCTTTGCTATTATCACCGAAAGTAATACTTTGCACACCATCACTATCACTTGACTTGATTGAATTGAACATTCTTGAATCACCAGTCATGTGTTGTGTGCACCCACTATCAAGCACCCAATGCCTTCCTCCGGCTTTATAATTGACCTACAAAAACAAATCAATATTTCTTAGGTATCCATGCTTGTTTGGGTCCTTGGAGGTTAGTAACTAAGCTCTTTGGCACCCAAATAGCCTTCTTCTTTGGACCCACAATCAGTGTGTCGGGTATAAATATCGAGGTGACCCACGCATATGGGATGACTACCTCTAACCTTGACCTGACCGAGGGCTAAGGATGACAAGGTGGCCCTGGCCAATACTCAGGGCGAGGAGCCCGGCACGCCTGACCACTAGGGCACGGACCTCATCTCGTCCAACCCCAAGGACTTGGGAACCCGTCCCGAGTCCTTGGCGTGGGTCCCCGAGTTCAGCCGACCACTAGGGCACGAACCTCATCTCGTCCGACCCCGAGTTCAGCCGACCCCAAGGGCACGGGCTCTGTCCCAACCGACCTCAAGGGCTCGGGCACATCCCGCCCGACCTCAAGGGCTCGGACATGTCTCGCCTGACCTTAAGGGCTCAGACACGTCTCGCCCGACCTCAAGGGTACAGGGCACGTCTCGCCCAACCTCAAGGGCTTAGGCATGTCTCGCCTGACCTCGAGGGTATAGGGCATGTCTCACCCGACCTCAAGGGTTCTAGCACATCTCGCCCAACCCCAAGGGCTCAGACACGTCTCGCCCGACCTTGAGGACTCGGGCCATGTCTCGCCCAGCCTCAAGGGCTCAGACATGTCTCGCCCGACCACGAGGGTATAGGGCATGTCTCACCTAACCTCAAGGGCTTAGGCATGTCTCGCCTGACTTCGAGGGTATAGGGCACATCTCGCCCAACCTTAAGGGCTCAAACGCGTCTCGCCCAACCCCAAGGGCTCGGACATGCCTCGCCTGACCTTAAGGGCTCAGGCCATGTCTTGCCTGACCCTAAGGGCTTGGACATGTCTCGCCTGACCTCGAGGGCTCGGGCCATGTCTTGCCTGACCTTAAGGGCTCAGCCACGTCTCGCCTCGATCGACCTCGAGGGTCGGACCATCCCCAAACAAGACATAAAATCCAAAAGCAGGATCCGTACCACATTAAATGCCTAGGACACGCCAATTTGACACTCACCCAGTGTCAGACGGACCAGTGTTGTACCACTAAGCTTCTCAGCCTTCCCTGACATGAGATCTACCCATACCACACACCAGGGAGAGGGGAGGCGTCGCCTGTGTGCCTCCACTACTGTTAGCGGAGCCCACAGGACCCACCAATGGGGAGAAGAGCAGCGTCGGGTAAAGAGCTGTGCCACCTTTTCTATCTCTCTCTCCCTCCTCTGTACCCTAGGTCCTTCCCTTAGCCTATAAGAGGGAAGGCCGGACACCTGGGGAAAGAAAAAGAGAGAAAGAACTAGGAGGGGGCCAACGTTGCCTGAACCACTACAGGCATGAGGACATGTGCCCAGAACCATGACTCTAGTATCAGGGAGGCCTACGACGCCCGTAGCATCATGAGGACAACACTGAGCTGCCCACTCCCCGTACGTCCCCCATCATAAGGATATGGGTCGCTGCGTCCACCCAGGCGGGATGGGACACCACGGTCGGAGCACGACGAATGGGCATGTGCCAAAGCGTCTAGCGGGACCCCGCCATGGCACCATTTCCGCCATACTCCACGGGGTCAGCGAGACCCCCGTAAAGAGGAGGATGATTCATCCCATCAGGTGACCATCTGGTGTCAGCCCAGCGGCACTATTCTGCCAACTCCTTAGGCAGAGCCTGCTAGCAGGCATCAATGATCACCCCACCTGCACGCACGGGATGGAGGGCACTGCGTTCCCAAATGGTCAACAAAATAGGACGGTGGCACCTGCCCCTTCAACGTCTACGACATCTACAGGGTCAGCGGGACCCACCCGGGGAAGAAGTAGATAGCTCTAAGGCTTTAGGGCCTTTTCTCCTCTTCCCTAAGTTTTCTACCATCTCCCACGATCGTAACCTCCTGGCTCCCCTTGGTCTATAAAAGGGGAGAAGGAAGGGAGATGAAGGGGAGGCTCGACTCGAACCCACAAAGGTGGGGCAGCCTCGAACTAGACGTAGGGACATTCTGCCCGAACCAGTATAAACCCCGTGTCCTTTGAGCACACCATCCAAAACCTTGACGCGTAATACACAAATTCACTAGTCGGCGAATCTAAACGCCGACAGTTGGCGCGCCAGGTAGGGGCCTTTGCGCATCACGACAATCCAAACAACCTGGTTTTTAGATGGCCAATGACCATAGCCACTTCACTCTAGGCTCCCACATCCGGTTGGGGAGCCTAGACTTCCTCTCCACCGAGGTGGACCACAATTTAGTCCTGCTCCCTCCCTCTGCACCAGTTGACCACGCAACCGGCACAGAGGAGGGGCGCACCATGCTCCACCCCACTAGGTCCATCGACCTGCCTTCTAACATCAACTCTATCGTTGAGTTGATGAACCGCCTTCGCTTGTGGGCCCCCTTGGAGCTCCCCCAGAGTCCTAGGGCGATCTCTAACTTTGACTCCAGTGAGTGCGGCAGCAGCTAGGATGGCGCTGACTTCTCTAGACTCGATGACCCGGAGGCTCTACGACACTTCCTGATGGGGCCATACCACCACATCTCCAGTGCCTCCTCGACTAGGCGGTTAGAGAAGACTAGCAAGGGGTTGGCAGGGTCGTTCCTGAGGTTAAACCAGAGTTTATGCCATCCCTTGTTCGATTTCAATAGAGGGATGGACATATATGCCCGGTTGCCCCGAAGGAGGATGCTCACGCATCCCATCAGAACAGCCAGGTCCTGCGACTTCTTCTCCTTCTTCTTCTGCTACAGCTCAACAAATAAGAAATACTTCTAGAGCTCGAAGTAGGGCTCGATCCCTAGGTACCCCTCGCACAACACCGTGAAGGCTAAGATGTGTTGAATCCCATTGGGGAGGGGTCGTGAGCCCACGCTCGTGGAAGGGGATGAAGGACACGATGTAGCCATTAGGTGGTGCTAGGGCATCTTCGTTGTCGAGCACGAGCCATTCCATCACTGTAGTTCTTGCATGAAGGAGGCCCTTCTTGACTAGCCCCTCCATGCGTGCGTGGAGGATGTCAGAGCGAGGCCATGGCTCCATTGGCAAACATGGGTGGCAGTGTGGGAGCGTTCATGGTGGCGCAAAGGGGGACGGGGAAAGCAGACCTCGGTGAAAAAGGCAAGAAAATGTAGAGAGATGGAGGATAGAAAAAAGAAGGAGCGGAGTCCCTATATTTATGGATGCAGGGCGGAGCCTAAACCAACTGCTCCGAACTTTGCGGCATCACAATCCTCGCTGGATCCGTCTCCCTCTGATTTCTCGCCAAAATCGTGCCTGAACCACATGGCCCCATATGGTAAGCGCAGGTAATAACCCCTCTGTTTTTATCACATCAGGATTCCAGGGGCGCTTGCATCGCTCCCAACCACTCCCTCGAAGGCCGCGTCGGATGACAATATTTCAGCCCCACAAAATGGGCCAAGCCGCCATAGGTAAAAAAGGGATATGGGGCTGAGAACACCCCTATGACCCACTAAACACCTAGGAGTTTGAAGGTTGGCCCACTAGTGGGTTCGCAGCCGCTCCCGGGCACCCCAAAGCAAGGGGAGGCTAAGGATGGGCCCGCTAGCGGCCAATACCTAAGGCGTGCAGAGCGCCATGGGCGTCCCAACCCTCGTTTTGAGTCTTGAATGATGCATGGCCCATGGTTTTCCTCGAAGGAAGGTTGCGAGCCCTCGGGATCAGCTAACCAGACCCGAGAACTATATGGATCAGCCACCGAGGATTTGGAGTCAGTCACCAGCTGACCTCAAACTGGGGCCCCGCAAAGAGGATGCCGTGGCTACACTTGAACAAGCCCGTTAGCAACTCACCAAGCATTGTGCTTTGTCCGATGAGGAAAAGAGTGATACGGCTCAACCCCTTCGTTCTAATGAATGAATGCACGAGAGATAGCGATCACAAGATGAAATGACCCCTCGGTCAGACCCCTGCTATGCGTGGGGCCTCGGGGGCTCAGAATCGCAAAGAGACCGAACACGCGGTCACAGGACAAACAATGGGCCAACTCAAAGAGCCACTGAAAGAGTTTCCCACTACTCCAAAGACTCAAGGGCTACTGTCGGATATAAATATCAAGGTATCCAACAGTTATGGGATGACTATCGTTAACCCTGACCCAATCGGGGGTTAAGGATAACATGACGGCCCTGACTGACCTCCCAAGGCACGAGACCTATCCCGCCCAACCTTGTGGGCATGGGTCCCATCCCGTCCGACCCCAAAGACTCAGGCCCCGCCCCACCCGAGGGCACGGGCCCCAATTTTGGCTGACCCCGAGAGGCGCAGACTCCATCTCGCCTGACCTCGGGGGCACGGGCCCCGCTTTGCTCATCGATGGGTCACGAGTCTCGCCTTGATCGACCCTAAAGACTCAGGCCCTGTCTCGCCCAAGGGAACGGGCTCCAATTTCACCCGACCTCGAGGGGCATGAGCCCCGCCTCACCCGTCCACGAAAGCGTAGGCTCCGCATCACCTGACCCCTAAGGGTCAGACGCCCCCATGCAAAAGATAAGATTCAGGGGTAGGATCGATACCACATTAACTGCCCAGGATGCACGGATTTGACACTCCGATAGGTCGATACTATGCCACTAGTTCTCTGCCGCGCTCGACCACCTCGAATGAGGGGTGTAGGTTCAAAATCGTGTCCTAATGCTAGGTAGGGCCCCGACACACTTTGATGTAATCGGTGACCTTTGGAAAGCTACATCTCGACACTCGCGTCGCCAACAGTGTCAGGCGGACCAGCACTGTACCACTTGGTTCCCGAGCCACTCATGACACGGGATCTGCCCATACCGCACGCCAGGGAGGGGAGAGGCGCCACCCGTGTATTTTCACTATCGTCAATAGGGACTGCAGGACCCGCCCATGGAGGAGAAGGCAACGCTGGATAAAGAGTTGTACCACCTTTTTCCTATCTTTCTCTCTCTCTCCCTTGTACCCCAGGTCCTTCCCTTAGTTTATAAAAGGGAAGGCTAGATGCCTAGCGGGGGAGAGGACGAACCCACCAAAGAAACATAGCACACACGAAACACTCAAACATCATTCGAACCCATAGAGACTTGAGACCCGCTCCCTCTCTCGACCATTTGTACCCCTACTACAAACTTGGTGCCAATAACACGAGCAGCCATGAACTGGACGTAGGGACGTTTTGTTCGAACCAGTTTAACCCCTCGTGTCCTTTGAGCACAACCATCCAAAACCTTGACGTGCAAATACACAAATTTACTAGTCAGCAAATCCGAACGCTGACACCTAGCACTTGGAACATTTTAGACTAGCAACGAGAACAAGTACTTTGGACTATAATTCAGCATTACTTTCTGTTACTGACTTGTGTGCCAAATATACAAATTATTCTTTGTGTGCCTTCCAAGCTCTACATATTACTTCTAGACAACATAAGTTTTGACCCTGTAATCGTGGACTACGCCTTCCAGGTATCCTTTGCCTTGCTGGTAAGAACCTTGTAAGAGCTTGATAAGGTGTTTCCTTTTGCTGTGATCTTGAGAGGCAGCACCACTCTGCCTACATAGTAGGATTATTAGGGATAACCTTCACTGTTTGTTGCTGTGTTTCGTGTCTACAATGGTAGGTGACGATGAAGATAAGACGCCCAAAGATTTCAAGGAGTGTGTTAGCCAAGAGCAACTACAATCTATTATAGAACATGCTCAGAAGGATATGAGCGAGGAAATTGCCAAGGCTATAACCGACGCGCTCATTGATCTCAAGCTCGGTAACACTCTTGAGAGATTACACAAAAGAGTGTCCACGCTAACCAATAGGATAGTTGCATTAGAAAACCATCTAGCACCCGATGAAGATGTGAACGACGATGACGAGATGTATGATACTGATGGTAATGTTGATCGAGCAGTGATAATGAGAAATAGATTACATCGCCGTCTTCACACAAACACCACAGGTATGGGTGGCACTCAACACTTCAACTGCCATCAAGGTAATCATAATCGTGCTGCGGGATACCTTGATTGGGAGATGACAACAGAGCAAAAATTTAGTGCCCACCTTGTGCCTGAGCAGCATAGAGTTAGATAAGCCACTAGCGAATTTAAAGATTTTGCTATCATTTGGTGGACTGGTTTAATTGCAGAAGGTGTTGCACCTAGTACTTGGGAAGAACTTAAGGTCTCTATGCGTGATAGATTTATGCCACCATCTTATCATAGAGACCTACGTAAGAAACTGATGCGCTTAGAACAGGGAGACAAATCTATGTAGGATTACTATGGAGAGCTTCAGAAGGGTTTGATGCGTTGTATCATAGTGTAGGGACCCGAGGATTCTATTATTTGTTTTTATTCAGGTTTTAGGCATGACATTCAGGACATAGTTGATTATAAGGACTTTAACACTGTCAACCAGTTGTTTCAGTTTGCCATGCTTGCAGAGAAGGAGTTACAGGGGCGTGATTTGTAGGCAAAGAGCAAAGTTGGCACCACATACACACCGCACACAGTGTCATCTTCGGGGCTTCCCAAGGCATCCTCCTTTCAGGTGCCCCCACCAGCGAACAAGTGGACAACAGTTTCTAGAGTTCCTACGGCCCCAAAAACGCCTTTTTCACGACCTTCGGTCTTAGGTAAGAATTATATGCAAGAACCTTCGAAGAGTGCCTCCTCTGTTGCTTTGACAGGATGTACTTCTGACATTCAGTGCCACCGCTGCCATGGATTTGGGCATATACAAAAGGAATGCCCAAGTCAGCGAGCATACATTGCTATAGAAGATGGATACATCAGCACCTCTGACATTGACGATGATGAGGATGAAGAACAAGCTGTTCAGGGGGACGCTGAGGTCTTTGGTAGCAAAGACACAATAGCCTACATGAGCATTATTGTGTAGAGAGTGCTCAACACATAGGTACAACAACCTGAGAAGCTGCAACGCCATAATTTGTTTCGAGATTTTCTTTGTTATCAAGCACGTGTCATCATTGATGGAGGTAGCTGCAATAATTTGGTGAGTTTAGATTTGGTCAAGCAGCTTGGTTTAACCACACGCCCACATCCCCATCCATGCCATATTCAGTGGTTTAATGATGCCGCAAAAGCTAAGGTAACACAAACTTGTAGAGTCTCTTTTTCCATTGGCTCCTATGTTGATTCTGTTGATTGTGATGTAGTACCTATGGAAGCTTATTCACTGTTATTGGGTCATCCTTAGGAATTTGATAATGATGCTATACACCATGGTAGAAGTAATACATATACTTTTGTGCATAAAGGAAAGAAAATTACCTTGATTCCTATGACCCCTGCTGAAATTATACAAGCTGATAAAGACCGAGCTGCTAGTTTGCATGATGTTAAATCTAAAAATCAGCAAGTTGCTAATTCAGTTTATCCACCTAAAAAGGATACATCGGCACCTAATTCTAAGGCTCAGGGAATTAAATTGAAGAGTGTTGTTATGCTTGCAAGAAAAAGTGACCTTGCTGAAATTTCTGATGATGATATTTGCTATACTTTGGTTTGCAAACGAGCTTTGTTTTTGCTTAATGATGTTGTTAGCTCGATACCTCCTGCTACCACTAACCTTTTGCAGGAGTATGAGGATGTTTTTCTAGCCGAGATACCCCCGGGGCTGCCACCTATGAGAGGGATAGAGCATCAAATTGATTTGATCCCGGGAGCAACATTGCCAAACCATGTTGCTTATTGAACCAACCCCGAGGAGTCTAAGAAAATTCAGCGACAAGTCCAAGAGCTTTTGGACCACGAGTACGTATGTGAAAGCCTTAGTCCTTATGCCGTTCCTGTGATTTTGGTTCCCAAGAAAGATGGTTCTTGGCGAATGTGTGTGGATTGTAGAGCCATTAATAATATTACTATTCGATATCATCATCCTATTCCTAGGCTTGATGACATGTTTGATGAGTTGAGTGGCTTTGTAATTTTCATAAAGATTGACTTATGTAGTGGCTACGACCAAATTAGAATGAAACTTAGAGATGAATGGAAAACAACTTTCGAAACCAAATTTGAGTTGTATGAGTGGTTAGTCATGCCTTTTGGTTTGACTAATGCACCAATTACTTTCATGCAGGTTTTAAGAGTTTTCATTAGTTCATTTGTGATAGTTTACTTTGATGATATCTTGATTTATAGCAAGTCTTTGGATGAATATATGGGTCATTTACGTGCTGTCTTTAATGCTTTACGCGATGCATGTTTATTTGGTAACCTTGAGAAGTACATCTTTTGCACGGATTGCATCTCTTTTCTAGGTTATATTGTTACTTCATAGGGAATTGAGGTAGATGAAACGAAAATTGAAGCCATAAAGAGTTGGCCGGTTCCCCAATCCATCACATAGGTGAGGAGTTTTCTTGGTCTTGCAGGATTTTACCGCAGCTTCGTCAAGGATTTCAGCACTTTGCTGCCCCTTTACATGAGTTGATGAAGAAAGGTGTGGTGTTTCATTGTGGTAAGGCACAAGAGGAGTCCTTCCACACTTTGAAGGACAAGCTTACACACGCGCCATTGCTACAACTTCCAAACTTTGGTGAGACCTTTGAGCTAGAATGTGATGCTAGTGGAGTTGGCATTGGAGGTGTTTTGATGCAAGATGGTAAGCTCGTTGCATACTTTAGCAAAAGATTGCATGGCCCTATTTTGAATTACTCTACGTATGATAAGGAATTGTATGCACTCGTATGTTCTTTAGAGTCGTGGCATCATTATTTGTGGCCTAAAGAATTTGTTATTCATTCGGATCATGAATCGCTTAAGTATCTTCATTCACAAAATAATTTAAATCGTAGACATGCTAAGTGGGTTGAATTTATTGAATCTTTTCCTTATGTTATCAAACACAAGAAAGGGAAGGATAATGTGATTGCTGATGCTTTATCTAGGTGATATATTTTGCTATCCCAACTTGATTGTCAATTTTTTGGACTTGAATCAATAAAAGAATAATATACGCTTGATCCTAATTTTAAAAATGTGTTACTGAATTTAAAGAGGGATGTACATGGAACAAGTTTGTGGTCAATGATGGATTTGTATTTTGAGCTAACCGTCTATGCATTCTAGCTGGTTCCGTTCGTCTTTTGTTGATGCAGGAAACGCATGGAGGAGGGCTGATGGGATATTTTGGAGCTAAGAAGACAGAGGATGTTTTGGCCACACATTTCTATTGGCCAAAGATGCAGAGAGATGTTGAACGGTTCATGGCACGCTGCACCACTTGTCAAAAAGCTAAGTCTCGCATGAATCCACATGGGTTGTATATGCCTCTTCCCATTCCTTCTATT
This sequence comes from Saccharum hybrid cultivar R570, assembly GCA_038087645.1. Taxonomy (NCBI): domain Eukaryota; kingdom Viridiplantae; phylum Streptophyta; class Magnoliopsida; order Poales; family Poaceae; genus Saccharum; species Saccharum hybrid cultivar. Next base: position 545,841 of record JAQSUU010000173.1, read on the forward strand.
CCTTGGGCAGATATTTTGATGGATTTTGTGTTGGGATTGCCTAAGACTAAGAGGGGGAGGGATAGCATTTTTGTTGTGGTGGATCAATTTTCTAAGATGGCACACTTTATACCATGTCATAAAAGTGATGATGTTGTTTATATTGCTGACCTCTTTTTCAAAGAGATTGTTCGTTTGCATGGTATGCCTTCTACTATTGTTTCAGATCGAGACGCTAAGTTTTTGAGTCATTTTTGGCGTACTCTATGGAATAAGTTGGGATAGTTTTGTACAACTTGTCACCCACAAACCGATGGACAAACGGAGGTAGTGAACCGCACTTTGTGATGAATACTGGCCCGATCTTCCGAGAGGTAACCGGTAAGTTCGATTTGTGGAGATCTCAACGTTGGCGATCCGGCTTCAAATCAGACACGATTTGAACCCTGCAACCGTTACACCACTGCTCCGTTGGTTATCAACCAAGCACAACTTGATTGACCTCGCCAAGAAGGTTTTTCCTACAAGCGAATCGAAAAGCACAAGCAAGAAGGTAAAAACATGCAATCTGAAATTGCAAATATGAATGATGTGAATATCAATAAAGGGTTCAAGAACTCGGTTCCAAAGGACTAATCGACATAGTGGAGGAGATCAAGAACAGGGGCCCTAGATCACTGTAAAAGAATTTGTCACCACAGTTACAATGAACGATTCTGTTTCTCGATGGAAAACTAAATTCTAAACAAAACCCAATTTTCTAATAGTGGCGGCGGTTGTGTTTATAGTCTAAGACTCGACCTAGGGTTGGGAACGGCCAGGGGTTGGGCGCCCACAACTTGGGCTTAAGGCCCGGCACGATACATGGCCAAGTTGGCCTAAATAAATGACGCAGCACCTTGACATGGTCACACAGAATGATCCATGGACCTTCTGGAGCTGGGACTAGATCCAAAACAACAGCGTCGTCGTCCCCTTTCCAACGCATCCAAGAACGCCCCATTTTGATGTCGTATGAGAGAGTTATGACCAAAACAGTGACGACGTGTCTGCTTCCACCGAGGGTGACGTGGCAGCTAAGTTGGGGGCGAATTGCAACTTGGAAAAGACCATAACGTCGGTGTGTCCAGCGTGGCGATGTCCTCATCACTTTGGGTGCCATGTTGAGAGCTATTTTGAAGAAAAATTTGAAGATGTGGGAAGAATGTTTGTCTCATGTGGAGTTTGCTTACAATCAGGCTACACATTCTACCACCAAGGTAAGTCCTTTTCAGGTAGTGTATGGTTTTAACCCATGTGCTCCTATTGATCTTTTGCCTTTACCTACCATAGAGAGAACACATAGTGATGCTAAAGAGCATGTTGATTTCATTCGTAAGTTGCACAAAACAAAAAAGCAAATATTGAAAGAATGAATGAAAAGTATAGAATTGCTGGTAGTAAAGGTAGAAAAGAAATTAAACTTGAACCGGGTGATTTGGTTTGGTTACATTTGAGAAAAGATAGATTTCCTGAGCTATGTAAGTCTAAATTAATGCCAAGAGCAGCTGGTCCTTATAAGATAATTGAGAAAATAAATGATAATGCCTACAAACTTGAGTTGCCACCTGAGTTCGGGGTTAGTCCCACCTTTAACATTTCAGATTGGAAGCCATACTTGGGAGAAGAAGGTGAGCTAGAGTCGAGGATGACTCCAATTCAAGAGGGGGAGGATGATGAGGACATCACTCCTTTAGATCCAACAATGATCCTCTGCTGGACATTCAAGGTCCAATCACAAGAGCTCGCACGCGACAATTAAATTTAAAGGTGAGCTCATTTATAAGTAACTCTTTATATGAATTTGAGAATAGATTGCTACCTAATGATTATGTTGTGCTTAGGAACCAAAGAGAGGACCAAGAGACACATAGAGGAGGGCTTGGAGGTGTGGAGGACCAGCAAGGGCGCCCGAGTAAAGATGGAGGTCCAAACCAAGTCGACTTCGAGTCCGTTTCAGAGTCTAGGAGCAGTCTGCATTAAACTCATCACCCAGGTCACATACGGACTCTATTTTTGATGATCCACATATGGATGGAAATATAATTTCATAAGAAAACTAATGGAAGTAGTCCCACTTCAAAATTTCATCATAATAAACAAGAATCGTCAAAACAAGTTAACATACAGAATCTATCATGATGCTGCGTTGTCGTCTTTTGAGCCGTTGGGCCTTGTGACGTGTTGGGACACCTTTAGGTCATGAAGAGGGGTCCTTGGACATACCTTAGGCTATATAATCAGTAGCCACCACCTACATTAGGTTTTGGGTTTTACTTAGATTATTCTGTTTACAATAGTTTCGCCGTCGTCGGTTTGTGCGACCCCAACTTCATGAGATTAATCATTCATCTATAATTTGGTTGCAATCTTTCTTGTTCTTGCTTGTGTTCTTCGATTCGCAGGCAAGGATTAGCCTTCTTGGTGAGGTCGACCATGCACCGCCGATCGATAACCAGAGGAAACGTGGTGCTGCGATTATGGGGTTCAGGATGTGTTGTTCGGAAGCTGAATCGACCTGTGACACGACTCCAAATTGATAGTTATCGAAACCTTTTGGAAGATCAGGAACCCTAGTTCACATCAGTACCTTTGCTGGTGGATGGTTGGCGTCTAGCTCATCAAACATCGATGGGCTTGCTATCACATCTTTCAGGATACCCTGGAGCCTTTCTAAGATTTCCTCTTCAGTTAAGTCATCTTTTTAACATCTTGGTAGGATCTTCTACCCCAATGTACTTGAAGCCATAATGAACCCTCTCACGAAGGGGTTGTACTCAGCACCTAATGAAACTAGCGACTATTCCTATGCTAGCTAGCCCTCGGATCTTCAGGGTTTTGATTTTTGTCAAAAAGGGCTTCATTTTTTCTAAGTCACTTGGACTGACTTTCTCTGTGTCCCACCTGTTGTTGACTTTTGGCCCAGCATTATTGTAACGTCCCGCCTCCTCGAGGCCGGGCCCGCTTACATCTGGCCGCTTTTCTAGGACATAGACTGTCCTCACAGACCAACACAAGTCTTTTCTGCGCACTTTGTCCTCACTCGTGCGCACCCGGAAAGAACTTCCCGGTCGGTCACCCATCGCTCCAGGCCAAGCACGCTTAACTTTGGAGTTCTTTCGAGATGGGCTTCCGGAAAAGAAGTTGCAACTTGTTGGTATGAGTATCCTATTAATCCTATTAAGCCCTGGGCCGGGATGTTACATCCTCACCCCCTTAAGAGATCGACGTCCTCGTCGATCAATCCTAAGCCAGGAGCGTCCTCTCTTGGCCACGTCCGTATATCCAGAGCCAGCGCATGTGCCATGCTGTGTGACCACGACGGATCCACACCAGCCATGCGCACCATGCCTGCGCAACTGTGACACACGCGCCCGTGAAACCGCGAGAGTCGGCTCTGATACCATTCTGTAACGTCCCGCCTCCTCGAGGCCGGGCCCGCTTACATCTGGCCGCTTTTCTAGGACATAGACTGTCCTCACAGACCAACACAAGTCTTTTCTGCGCACTTTGTCCTCACTCGTGCGCACCCGGAAAGAACTTCCCGGTCGGTCACCCATCGCTCCAGGCCAAGCACGCTTAACTTTGGAGTTCTTTCGAGATGGGCTTCCGGAAAAGAAGTTGCAACTTGTTGGTATGAGTATCCTATTAATCCTATTAAGCCCTGGGCTAGGATGTTACAATTATTGTGTACCACTAGGGGTGGGAGGACGTTCTCGTAAGTCGCAATAGAACCACTTGGTTCTCTAGTCTTTAACAGAGTCCACAAGAGTATACTCAAAATACTCTTGCTTTCTTCCAACCCAAAATTGGATTCTAGCCCCACTTAGCATACTAGGTTTGGCAGTACTCGGCTAGGGCTTCAACTTAAAGAAATAGCGGAATAAGGTAAAAGAGGGAGGAATTCCAACGAATGTTTCATAGAGATGAACAAAGACGGACAAGTGCAGAATAGAATTGGGATTAAGGTGATTGAGCTTGATTCCATAGTAATACAAAAATCTATGCAAAAATGGGCAAGCCGATAGATAGAGGCCAGCTTTGACGAATGGAACAAACATGACAATCTAGTTGGAACAGAGGGATGGAACTTGATGCTAACCTGATTCCTTCCATCCAGCGATTTTGTGCTCGGGAAGAAGATGTTGTTGGTGCAGATTCCTCAACTACTTGATCTTGGTGGTTAGAGCTGGCCAGATCTTGGTGGTCGTTGCCATCGCCGCTAGCTCTGGGTTGCTTGCTGCAATCATGCCCCAATCATTGTCTTTCCTTGAGCTTGAGCCCCTTCCCATCAACGATGGCACTGCTCCTATGGTTTTGTAACTTGGGCTCTATTGACGGGTGCTAATGGTGGCGATAGTGGTGGCAGAGGATGAACTAGGGTTTGGCGGATGTTTCAACAAGCATATAAAATCGGGGTGGGGGAGGGGATGTTTCCTTTTATAATAAGTCTATTTGGTCCGGTGGTTTCGCCTATTATTACAGGGTGATGGTTCCTATTCTGCATTTAAGGGATGCGATATCTGATGTCATCTTGGGACACCTTTTTGTACATGAGTGCAATAGATAGATTTGTTTCCATACTTATCCTCTTACCGTGATTCTTGGGATTTTTAGTGTGATCAGATGGATTCAGTTTGTTGGCAACAGATTTACCCGAATGAATTCTATTAACTACCTGGTTATGCCAGGCATATTCGGCATCCTACCCAGATGGCTATTATAGTACTCTATTGTGATTCTTACAAGCATGGATTTCATTCAGTATTAGATTTTTTTCTTTCAGCAACCAGTTGCATAGATACAAGATTATAAGTCTTACAAGACCCAACGAATTCAGAACAAACAACAAGGAACCTAGTGGAATTTGACCAATAGGCCGACTAAGTCTACAACAAGGGTCCTAGTTGCTACAAGGGTAGAACCCACTCTACTCGAATCGCTGTTTCTAGCAGGACATACAGTGCATCCAAGATTGGGGTCAGCGGTACAATACTTCCTAGTCTGATAGGTTGGGATGACTTCTACAAGCATCCATCTACCCAAGCCCCTTCCACTTCATGTACTCAAACCAAAAGCTGATCACCAGTGAACAGATGTGAACAAGCCAATTTGAAGAACAGACATGGGACTGCTTGATGAGGGAACGTGTCTCTCATCACAAAGTTTCTTCTACTTGCCTTCATAGATCATTCGACGATTTTCCACTGTGGGACTAGTCTACCACTAGTCTCCTTCACAAAATTTGTTCTACTCACTCTATGCATTGCAAGCTTCTTCATATATGCCTTGGGGTTGTTATACTTCGCATACTAACATATTCATGGCTATGACTTGCTGGTCGTCTATTTCTACTCAACTGATATGCTTGTGCTTGCTAGGCGGGTATTTATAGGCTTAGTATGGTCTTTGTGGACTATGTCTATTTTAGCTTCATTGTGTTCAGCTCACTCCGATTCAATCAGAGTTCGAAGATTGCATTCATTAGGCATGGGACAAATGCATGTGATACTACAGTTTTCTCAGGTGGCATATTTGGACGAATATTATGTTTCTATGCTGCTCATGACTTCATCAACTTCAATACTCAGCTACTTTTCTGACAAAGTGGTTGGGGGTTACTTATATCTGCTTGTCTAAGTTATTTATTTCAGATCCTACATCTGATTACTTTAATTCCTAAAGAGTACTCGGATCTAGGCTCAGGGGCTATGGGATACATATCCTCAGGGAATTTTTTTATTTTTTCCTAGGAAGTTTGTAGAAAAGACCCTCCAACTTTTTTGTTCCAAATAGCAAGAGGCTCGAGGGTTACACCCAATGGGTGCACTTTTTTTTGCAAAAAGTGTACTCCACTTGGAGGTTTTTATAAGAACATTTTAGGGTTTCACTTTGAAAGTTACTCGGATCATCCTTGTTTCTACTCGGAAGGACTTGGAGGAACAAGAAGATTTTTGAGTTCAACCATGAATTGTTTGGGGGCTTGTTGATACAAGATCTATAGAGTTCTATATCAAGACGACTTCTATCCAAGGGTCTACCTTGGGCCCATGGTCAGAATTGAAGAACATGGACTAGCAAGACATGGACTTCAATTTACACAGACCGACTTTGCCAGGATATTAGGAATGTTAGACTCTGTAATAGATCTAGAACTCCTTAGTTGTATCTGGCTAAGACTAGAATTGCACCTCAACCTCCTCTCCCTATATAAAGAGTGGTTGAGGGCACCCCTTGTACACACAATCATACAATCAATCCAACGCAAAGGCTAAGGCCAACTGGACGTAAAGGCTTTTACTCGATTACGAGGGACTGAACCAGTATAAATCATTTGTCTCTTGCATTACCATCAAGTTCCAAGGTTCGTCGGCCCCACGAACAATCATCCTAGGTAACCCCATGATGAGTTGCCGGTCATCAAACACCAATAGCCACACCTATGGACTCCTTCTCGCGCTGCTCGAAATTGAGGATCACCCTTGGTAGAGAGCCGATGCGGGACATGGGAAAAAAGCAAGATGAAACTTGTCCTTAAGTTCATCCTAGTCCCCATTCATGCTTCCTATGGCGAATGTATACCATTGTTTCACCTTCTCTACGAGAGAAAAGGGGAACAATGCCCACCTTAGTGTTTCTTTTGTCATGCCCGAGATGCTCATGCACAAACATATTTCCTTGAATTCTAGCAGGTGATGGTAGGGTTTTTCGTTATCATGCCCTGAGAAGGGTTGTGCCCGAACCATAGCTTTTAAACTAGGGTGGAGTTCATAGCCAAATGAATAGTCAGGTTTTGGTGGTGGTGGCTCACGAAACTCCCCCTTTGAAGCGGACTGGTTATGAATAGGAGTTGAGTTCATGGTGGAAAAGATAAAAGAAAATATTTTTGTTTTTATAAAATAAAGGATACAGATACAAGGATGAACTAGGCTCGAAGAAAATAGCAACCGTTCCTCGACAACGGCACCAGAAAGCTTATTGGTATTTCTTAACGCATATAGAATAATCTGCAAACGTACAAAATTACCGTTGTAACGTTCACCCAGAAGTATTTAGCGTATCGTATTTTTTGCAAGGAACGGAGGTACTTTCCTAGAGCTAGAGCATCCAAGGACAACACCAGGGTAGAGTTGGAAAGGGGTATAAATGGATTCCTATAGCTTTTAGGTCTTATGAATAGTGAAACTCTACTTCTACTTGCTTTCTTCGGGCACTTGTTGGTGCTTCTTAGCAAAAGCAGATAAATCTGCAAGCACACGAAAAGACCGTTGTAGCACTTCACCCAGTGGTAAGCATGGTATCGTATTTTCTTGAGGAATGGTAGTGTAGGAAGTCTCGAAAGATAGTTCACCCTAGGAACAAGAGAAGGATAACTTGGGTAGTGAGGTTTTCTAGAGGTAGATTCCTTAAGTGAAGCTAATGTTACTATTATAATCTTGTTTCCGGCACCGAATATCACTTGGTCTGCTAGGCGATGCTGGCCTATAGCTCTACGCCAAAATTGAATGTGGGGGATTACAAAGGGCAGATAGGGTTGTCACCACCTACTGCCTACCCCTCAACCGTGGGGAATGAGGCAAATGAAGGTAACTTATAGTCTAGACACCACGCCTATACTATTAGTTACGGTTCTAGCATTGGCCAGGAACTTCTGTCTTTATCAGGAGTCCTCTACTAGAACCTCCGCCATGGGGACAAACGATGAACCCACAAGAATATAACGATAATGATAACTTGCTTAAGGAAATCAAACCAATAGAATAACTTGAACTTGTTACCCCAAGCGGTAAGACGAATGTCAAGGTACAAGCGTGGAGGGAGCCAACATGTCCGGTACTCCATCCTCCCAGTGTACAAGGCGAACTGAGTACAAGGAGTAGAAGGACCAAACTCCGCTCTTTCTCCAACTCTTCCCTCACTCATTCCCTATTCTAACCTAGCTAGAAGCTAGTGGATTAGAGCCTTTCTTCTCTTGCTCAAGTGTATCTTGTTGTATATGAGAGTGAGGTGAACCCCTCCTTATATAGGAGGTGGATGTTTGGTTCTATTAGAATATTTCCTAGATACACCACCACACCACCCTCCACCCTATTGATGGAACCGACCAGAACAAGGGGCCCACTTGGCAGTAGTGGGGCACGGGCGAGCCCTAGGCATGGCCACACCTAGGCTGGCCCAGCTGCTCCCCCCTCATGCTGGTGGGCTACTTTCTGGACTTGGGCATTGGTGGTTGTAACAGAACCGACCAAATTATAAGAGCACAAGTACAAAAACAAGCACCGAAGCGCTCAAATTTTCGAACTTGAGCCCATATAATCCCGGTAGTCAATCGAAACCACGAAGGATTCCAAACCAACTTGCTTACAACCAAGATCGCATCATTCAACATACAACATCATACGTTACATTTCACAAGTAGTTCCGAAATAAGTTTACACACACGGAGTCGCAATTATTACAAACCAAGTTTATAAAGTAGCGGAAGCATACACACACCAGTTGTTTAACTACTGCCAGTCTTGTTGATCAACAACCCGCAAAAGCATCAGGAAAGTACATAAAAGATGATCACGCCCTAGTGATCTAGTCTTCGTCACCCGCAGGGTGGAGACAAGTCTTGCAGAAGCCCTGATAAAGCATGTCATCTGCAACAGGAGGGAATAAACCCTGAGTACAGGAATGTACTCAGCTAGACTTACCCGTCGAAATGGAAAATAAGAGACACCAAGGATCATGCAAGGCTTACATAAGTGGAGCTGGCTGACATTACCTTTTGCGGAAAAGCATAAGTAATTTAAACTCTTTTAACCTGTACTAGCATTTGTTTTTAGCATTAACCTGTCATCTATCTTAGCACCTGTACTAAGCATGCACTTGATTATAATCAAACAATTATCCATATTATATCCAAAGCAGGTATAAATTGTGGCAACATTGTATCATTCACTTAACCATCTGTTCATTTAATGAGATCTACGTTGCCGCTGCTCAAGTCAAGTGCTCACTAACCGGGAGCGACGACGATTCGAATCGAATTCCTATCCAGCTGGAGGGGTATTTCTAACACTCACCGCGCAGGCCCCTGCCAGGGTCGCATAAGCCACCTTTTCATATGATTCAGGAATCACGGGTCCGAATGATGTCGCGACCCCAAGGGCGACACTCTGCCAGGTGATAGAGACTCTAACCCCCCCTTGGTCTCACGCCAATGTCCCCAAGCACATCCTTTCTCTCCTCCAAGAAGCAACCTACCATTCGATTCCCGGCCTGAATCACATTACTCGGCTTCGCGGTCAGAACAGCTTATCCGGCCAACTAAGTGTTAGACTGTGTTCAACATGACTCAAGGACATACAGCGAATCGGTCCTTAAACGACTCAGACGGGTATAGCTCCACACCCAAGACGTGAAGTGTCTTGCGGCTGTACTATCAAACTCCCGCCCGGTCTCAATTTCATTTTAAAGCATGGTTCCATCCACGATAGCCATAAAGCCACTCGTGACTCCTTCCTACATCTCGCGGATGACCGGAAATCACCCGACTTCTACCGTACTAAGCAGGGCTAAGCATTGATACGTGCCTAAACCTAAATTAGGATTTCAGTACGATATCTGGGCAAGGACAGGTATAATGCAACAATTGTTTTCATACAACTCCTACAACTTAATGCATTAAATGAAAAGTACTCAAGATAGATTTATAAAATGATGGGTTCAGCATGCACCGGGGCTTGCCTTTCAGAAAAGTAGACGGGCGGTGATCTGGGCACTCAGGTAGGTCATCTGCGGGCACTCCTTCGCCTGCTGGATCCTCGGGCTCCTTTCTGCTGCTCCTGGTCCTCCTCCGGAATCACTTGCTCGAATTCGAGGAGCGTTACCCCCTCCAGAACACCTATTGCATGAGTGCATAATAAATCTCATGTATGCATAGTGAAAGATGCAGTATGCTCGGAATGAAATGCATTACAACATTCTTAAAGCTCTATTCAAATCACTTCAAATATTAGGTGCAAACTTCCTCTCCAGAAGAGAAGTACTCACCTAATCTACTCAACCTAATATATAGCTGTTCTTCTTCGGTTAAGGCCCTAACACCTAACAATTACAAGAGTAGCATTACTTAGGTTACCACATCAAACACCAAAATACCACAGTAACACATTCTGGACAGCAGCTCAAAGATTCTAACATAACTGAAGATTCCTAACTCCAAAAGATATGATCTAAGACAATCTAGAAAGCTTAAGAAATGCACTACAATTCATTTTCAGATCTCAACCCTAAATTCCTAAGTTTTCCATGTCGAATTTTATAAGTTCCAGAATCTGTCCTCTCTAAACAGAGAGTAGCCAATTCTGGACTGTCACTTTAAACAACAATAACTCCCAAACTACTAAGCCAAATGCTCCCAAATTTTGTTACAAGCTAGTTTATCAAGCTTACTACAACTTTAGTATTTACAAGTTTTCCAGCAACCACCTTTATCAAATGTCAAACCTAGAAATACTACTAGCTGTCCAGAAAACCTAGAATTGCAAAGATTAAATATTTATTTATGTGGCAAACATCCCTTAAGACCAAAATAATATTACCACAAGTTCACATAGGTCACAAAAACACCAGAAAGTAAGGTTTGCCTACCTAAAATATTTATTTATACTCATTTCTTAATTTACTTAAGTAATTAAGTGGAATTTTAAACATATATGTAAACTGCTCCTAAAATTATACAAAAATTACGGAAGACTCTATGAACCAAAAAGAGACCACTGCAAAAATTTGAACTAAAATTATTTACTGAAACTCCCTAAACAAAATTCACAAGCCCAAAAGGCTGATTTTTGTATAATTAACAAATCATAACAAAATGTATCAAACAACAGATTTCATAATTTTCTTGGACACTTTAGGGTACCAAGACATTCTCCAAAAAGTTATAAGAACATTGCACATGTAGAAAAATTACTAAAATTCATTTAAGTATTTCCTAAAATAACAAGATAGCATTATAACTTTAAAAGTACTTAAGCACTACTGCCTAAATTTTTACCAAAGCTAGAGCAAGTAAAAATTAGCCTACCCACCAAATTTCATAATTTTTGGAATACTACAGCTCAAGTTATCCATTTAACAAATTTGCCTTCATTTTAAAACACATTTCAAAGACCTATTTAAATCTCCCAGAAACTAAACATCACATATCCAATTTATATTTTTCTAAAATACTACACATCATGCAGGGTCTAACAAAATTTACTTCACAATTTTTGAACAAGTAAAACCCTAGATATACATTTTCCCAAATCTTACTTAAAGTTGTGACAGAATAAAGAAAATGAAATAAATCTCATTTGAAACTGGGCCGGCCCGGGAACAGACACGGCCCACGACGCGCGCGGGCGGCCTGCTCGGACTCCCGCCCGCACGCGCGTGGCGCTGACAGCATGGGCCCGCAGGCCAGAGAGAGAAGAGCGGAGGGGGGAGACGGCCGTGACTCCGGCGAGCTCTAGCTCGCCGACGACGGCGCCTCCGGCGACGGGAAGAGCACCAACGGCTTCCCCGCGACTTCCCGCATCGACCAAACCTAGATTGGCTGACCCTATCCCACCCTAGCTACGACGGCCATGGCGACCGCGGCTCGGAGGCGGCACCCGGTGGCGGTCCGGCGAGCTCCGGGGGCCAGGGACCTAAGTGAGGTGTGCTATGGCTTCCTGAGGGCATGGCGGACCTCTCTATGCCAAGGAAGAAGACGGAGGTGGAGCGAGTGCCGCTGGCCACGTGAGCACCACACCGACGGCCATGGCGCGGCAGCGCACGATGGTGTCGCGACGTGTACCGGCCATCCCATCCGGTAGCGTCATCACCTAGGCTGCTCTACCCACCCCGAAACCCAGAACACGTAGCGGGGAGACTGGAGGGAGACCATAGGGAGCTGGCCACGGTGAGCCGCTGCGCGGACAGTACGCCGGCGAGGACTCGCGGTGGCGGAAACCAAAATTCGCCCTCACCTCTGCACAATCCGGTCAAGCAACGGGTGAAGGAGGTGGAGGGGATGTTGGCGGAGTAGTGAACGGGATTTGGAGGACGGTGGTGAGACGGTGAGCTCGCGCGAGCACGGAGAAGGCTGCGGTGGCAATTGCGCCTCCGTTTTCCGCCTCGGTGAGCCCGGCCAGAGCGAGAGGGAGGGGGAGGAGAGTGAGCGCGAGTGATGGGGACTGAGGTGTCGACTCCTACTTCACTCCCGTGCGTGAGCTTGCAACGTGGAGGCGATGGCAGGACGCGCACGCCACACGGCCACTGGGCTCTGCCTGAGCGCCACGACGCGGGTCGGCTGTCCGACTGAATGGAGGCCGTCATCGCTCGACTGACAGCACGAATTCATCGAAGAAAATCTCCTAAACCAGCTTGATTTAGTTGAAGGTGATTACAACAATTATGTAGAGCTACATGAGGGCTACAAAATTGCCAATTGGGACTGGTTCGGCCTGGATTTGAAACCATAGAGCTCCAAAGTGGTGCACTTCGAAACTGAAACGTAGTTTCAGTCATTAAGCCGACTGAAACCCAATTTTCTAGACACCATATCTCCTAAACCATTTAGAACTAGGTGATGGTGATGTTGACAATGTTGTAGAGCTAAGTGAGTACTACAAAAGTGTCAACATGAGTTGGAGCTGGTTTGGTCTGGTTTGCAAACTACAAGCTTCCAAAGTAGGTCACTGTAAAACTGGAGGGACACTTTTGAGACTTAGGAAAATTTCTAAGTGTTGAGACAGCCCCTCAAGCTGACTTGTGGGCCATTTTTAAGCATGTTCTGGCTAGTTTCATGAGATGGTCATATTGATACTTTTGTTCCCCATAAAATTCCCTACAACTTTGCTTAACGGTGCTCCTCCATGCAAGGTCTCTAAGCTAGACTTTTTAATTGGTCAAACTAGAGCATCCTAGGGCTAAATGGTGGTCAACTACACCTTGGAGGGCATTTTGGTGATTTTGGTCAACATGAACCTTGCTCCATTAGTGACCCTAAGTATAACTAAGGTGTTGTGAGATATAATTAGCTACTCTCCCCTTTTGTTACACCAACTACCTAGTGTCACATGATGTGAGCCAAACAAAATTCTAAAAACAACCACATTAGTTGCAACCACATAAAATAACATGAAATGATGCATGCTTATGCTCATGCAAATGCAATGCAATTATGGAGCTAAACACCTGAGGTGTTACAGTGGTGATGTGGGTCAGCCTATATTTGATCACCTAAATGGGCTTCTTTCTATTCTTTTCTTGTTTTGCTTTGAGATGAATGTAGTTTTGCATTTCTTCTACTCATTTTGGCCCACTTATGGTGTGTTTCCATGTATATCTCGCAAAATAAGTGAATCCACCAAAACTATGGAAATGGTTAGCTTAAATCCCCTATCTATGTTGTTTTTTGGTGAATTCTATATAAATGTTGGCGGGGTAAGATATGAGGTAAGGACCGCCAACAAGCTCCCCCACACTTAGTCCTTTGCTCTTCATCGAGTAAAGGTATGAAGGACTAAGGTGGTTGTTCCTCCAAGATTTTTCAACCTGCATACAAGCTATTCCAAGCTTCACCTGTCCCTATGAGCATTCAAAGTGTCTACCAAATTATCTTGAGTAATTGGATAATGGAATAGCTTAGATTCAAATCATCTTACTCTACTTGTGCTCTAGAACTTGGGGTTTTAAACTCTCAAATGATACTCTCAAATCACTCATATTTTCTTTCTTGATTCCTTACCAAGGCATTTCTTTTGATAATTTTGCCTTCTTGCTCATCCTACCTCTATAGGCTATATCTACAATTTCTGGGTATGGATGATGAAAAATGCACACTTACCTTGTATATGTTGTTGAGTCAAACCTTGGATCCGTGGAGGGAAGAGTCATACTCTTAGATCAAAATTGTGCAAGTTTGTGAATATTTTTTTCTAAGTTTGTGTACTCCTTTGTTATATCTCTCTTTATTGCTTTTGAAGGTATGGGCTATCATTATTTATTTATTTATCATTTTCACTTATCATTCATTTTTTTGGCTCATGCTTCTTTGTCATGACATATTTTCTCTTTTCTTCTCATGCTTCTTTTGCATGGAGAATATCTTTTTGAATAGCCCATACTTTCTTGTTTTTAGAATTTGGAGAAGGATTCATAACATAGGTGATGGAGTTTGTTTTGGTTAATGGAAGTGTATGTTTTTGTGTAACTCTTAGTGTAAGAGTCAGCATTTTATGGGTGTACAAGAATTTTGATCTTGGGAGCATGAAACTTCTCTCAACATAGATGTCAAGGTTTGACAAAACTCAACACAAAGTAAGTGGTTATGTGTATGATTTGTAACAAGAAGCAATGTATGTGGCTTTGGTAGAAATTATTCTATCATTGAGGAGCATGCTATTGCATTTTTTATTTTTGAAGATAAATCCCAAGTCTATTGCAAAACAGAATAAGTTTTCTTATCATCCTACTATATCACATATTCCAATTACTTAGAGTAAAATAGGGTTCCTATAATAGGTTGCTCACAAGTTGTAGGTTATTGGTGAGGAATAAAATGTATGCATGTTGTTTTATCAATTGGTAGAATTTGAGTTTGGAGCTTTAAATTTTTTTAACTTGGGCTCATTTTATTATTATTGTAGATAGGAAGAGAGCGAGAGAGTGCACAAACCGAATTTGTACCATGCCTTTGCATATGTGTGCACTTCTTTTTGGGAGAGAGCGTGGCATCTTCCCCCACACTTTTTTTGTACCAATCTTATTTTCTTATGCAAAAGACAAAACAAGTGGAGACAAAATATTTCTACTAATAGAATTTATTGAATTGTAAAAACTTGATACAATAGGCCCAACATGGCATGAAAATAAAAATGATAAGAAATACAATGTTTGAAAGTAAAATGTGCGCCTATTTATTTAGCGGGAGAGAGCTCTACTTGGAGAGAGTGAGAGCATGCTCAACTCCTGCTGCCCATGCTATCCTAGCAAGCTTAGTATGAAAACTAAGGCGGAGTTTGTTGAGATCCTCTACTAGCTGAGCATTTTTAGCTTCTTTCTTTTCTAAATCGCTCTCTAGTCACTCAACAATACTAGTGAGAGCGTCAACCCTGCTACTTAGGAAAAGCACGGTGGGAGCCTAAGAAGAGGTGCACTAGTTGACTTGCTCTCAAGAACATTTGGAGCCCTCCTTAGGTTTTTCATTGGGATTCTAAGAGGTGCACTCGAAGATGTTTCCGCTGGTCCTTTTGGGAGAGTGGCCTTGCGCATAAATCCCTTTCCCCATCCTCCATTAGGTAAGTCTATCCCCACGAGAGTGTGAGAGAGACTTGGCCTAGCGGTGTGGAAGGACGAAGTATTAAGGGAAGACATGTCTCCCAAAAATGTCACATACATCGCTGATCTTCCCCCCTGATCACATTTACGTAACGTGGATGCATCAGACGGTCGAATCATCGCTGCTGTAACACCCCAGGTGTTTATCACTAATTAAGTAGTGGGTTTGATCTCAAATATGATAGATTAAGTGGAGATGACGATGTCAAGGTCAACCTATGGAGATGAGCCTCACCTAAAGTTGGATGTTGCACCATTGTGTTACATATAGGCCATTTTCAAAGATATATGCTTGGATGGTGTTATTGCAATACCTTCATGTGTCTCACCTTGGTACCTATCTATATTGATCTCTGGAAAAGTTTCATGGAGCTTGGAATCAAAAAGTCACATGAAATGATAAGTTATATGCTTGTTTGGATTATAACAAAAACCTGCCTTGCATCCCATGGGAACTAGTGTTTGTGCAACATACAAATGCAACATGTGCAACACATCTTGGACACATGTGGAACACCCTAGTGGAACATGTGTAGCTTGTATCTTGAAATAACCACCTGAAACAACTATAGCATTTCACTTAAATTCTATGTTTCAATGCATGTGAGGCCTACACTTTTGTGCAACCTATGCATGGTGTGTAGATTTGGCCTCTACAACACCTTAACTACACTTAGGACACTTAATGGAACAATGTTCATGTTGATCATTTTGCCTAAATATGCTTCTAAGGGATGGTTGACCATGTATGGACCCTAGAACCCTTTTGTTTGACTATTTCAAAAGTATGACCTAGAAACTTTGCATGACTGTGCACCCTTTTACAAAGTTGTAGAGAATTTTATAAGGAACCAACTTTGTTTAAGAGTCAAGTCATGAAAATGTGTGGAACATGCTCAAACAGGGACCACAAGTCAGTTTTGACCTGCTGTTTGGCACTTAGCCAATTTGGCTAAGTCTTGACTGTACAGCAGTTTCAAGTAGCATACTTTGGAGCACTCTATCTCCCAAACTAGGCAGAACCAGCTCTGGCTCATATTGGCAATATTGTAGTGCTCACATAGCTCTATGATTTTGTCAACAACACTATCACCTAATTCCCACTAGTACAGGAGCTACAGAGCCTCAAAGATCGTGTTTCAGTTGGGTTCCTACTGAAACTGAAATTTCAGTTTCGTGTGCTCAACTTTGGAGCTCTGTAGATTGTGATCTAAGCTGAACCAGCTCAAGCTCGTATTGAAACTCTTGAAGTCCTCACATCCCTCTACGACTTTGTCAATTACGACTTGGCCTAATTCGGGCTCGTTTGCAAGTTAATCGACGTCGAACTTGCCCTGACAGGCGGACTCGGCTTCAACTGAATCGTTTTCAGTTTAAAAACGAGCTGATGCTCGTGGCCGACAGGGCCAGGTCGCGCGCGCCATGTGGCGTTCGTACGTCGTCTGGAGGCCGCGGTGTCGGGCCAGAGCGGCGTTATGACAACGCGTGCCCCAGGGCGTGGCCACCATGCGAGCATCGAGCCCCCACCCTGGCCGACCAGCGCTGCCGCATGCCCTTGCCATGTGTCGATGCAAGGGAGTTGGACGCGGTTCCTCTCCACTTCCTCCTCCCCCTCTTCACCGTTCCTCTCATCCTGCACGCGCCAATGCGCACTTTGCCTTGGACGCCAGCAAGCAGAGCTCGCGCCGCCGCTGCCATTCCTGGCGCGTCAAGCCGCCATGGCCACCATTGCCGAGCGGTGGAGCTCCTCCCCACTGCTGCTATGCTCTTTCGTCATCTCAATCGAGCACATCACTGCCTCCGCCTCGCCACGCTCCGCCCCCCTCACGCGCGCTCGCCCAGGCTCCAGGTCGCCAGAGCGCACCGCCGCCGTGCAGCTCCACCGACGAGCCACGAGCTCCCATGGCCGGGTCACCTCGTACCACTACCGGGTCAATTGAGCCCGCCATCAGCTTCACCGTTGCATGCTAACCATCCCGCGTCTCGTCCTTGGCCGCCTAGCCCACCGGAGCGCCGTCGCCGTCGGAGCCGTGCCCCGGCGTGTCACCGCGCACGCGGCTAGGAGACCATGGGCCACCTCACGCCGAGCCGCGACCACCTTTGGATGCACCTCGACACCGCGACACTCACCGGTCCCTCCCTCACCGCCGGCGCCGCCCCTGCCGGCCGGAGCCGCAAGTCCGACGACCCCCCCCCTCTGTTTCCCGGCGAGCTGAAGAAGGAAGCCGTCGCCTCTCTCTGTCTCTCCCTATGTGTGTCTGACAAGCGGGCCCAGCAGAACAAAGGGTCCCACATGTCGGATTAAGTGGTGACCGAGGTTGGGTATTTGTTGGGTGTGCCAAGAAATTTCAGTTGGGGTTTGTTTTCTTCTGTTTTTGAATTTCAATTTCATGTTAATCTTTGGAAATCCATATCTCCTACTAGGAAAGTCCAAAAATAGCAAATGTGGACTTTTTGGAAACCTTGAGAAAAGATCTATGCAGTAGAGTCATAATATGTTATATGTTTGTAGATGTTTTCTGATGTTTTTATTTAAGCTTTAAAAATACTCTAAAATACTTATAAACTTGACCAGAGCCATATCTTGAGTTTTAGAACTCCAAAAATGGTGGTTCTTGTTTTATTAATTTTGTGATGACATGTAATTGCTAGGAAAAATATCAAACACACTAGTTGTTCACTGTTTTCTTAAGGTTTTGATTTGACCTGGATAAATAAGGAAATCTACATTATATTGCTTGTCATTTTTATATCTTGAGTTGTGTTGCTCCAATTGATGTGAAATTTGTATGGTAGTCTTTCCATGCTATGAATGTACTGTGGTATAAATTTCATGGTCATTGCTTACTGTACGATCAAGTTATTGATTTAACTTGTTTATGGCTTGATAAATAGCTTATAAATAATATATAAATGATAAAATAGAAAATGTTGTTCCATTACCTTAGTATGATGTTTCTCTATCATATTGATTCATAATATGGCCTTGTGTTCACAGAAAATATGGAGTGTTAAGTTTAACTTGCTCTCACATGATTTATTGCTATAGCCATTTGTCTTTTTCTTAGAGGTTGTTATACATGTCCAAATGGTTTCAAATTTGGATAGTAGACTTTTGGGAGCATGTGTAGGCCTCTGTAATTTTGGTAGAATTTATTAGACACTTTTGATATGTGTTCATAATTCCACCTAATTATTTAAATAAATTAAGAAAAGGCATTAAAAGAATTTATTTAGAAATGGACACTAAGTTTTCTGGTGTTCATTAGTCATGTGTGAAATGTTGGTAAAGTTGGTTTTGTCCAATTATATGTTTGCAACATAAGTTAATAATTATTTCTTACAAATGAAGTTTCTGGACAGATCTGAAAACTTGGCAAAGTTGTTTATGATAATGTGCTTTGTTGTGAAACTTGTTTATACAAAAGTTGTAGATAATTTAAGTATCTAGCTTCTGTTAAAATTTGGTGGCATTTAACCATGTGGTTTAGGAGTTATAGCTGTTTAAATTTGGGTTACAGAATTGCTTGTTCTCTGTCTTGTTAGACCAGTTTCTGTGTTTATGTAAATTCGACATGCTAAACTTTGGAATCATGCTGTGATGATTATAAATGAAATGTAGAGAATTTCATAAGCTTTCCTTAGTGTCTTCTTGCAAGTCATTTGGATTTGTAGATCTCCAGTTATGATTGATTTACTCAGCTACTGCATGTATATCCAGAATTGTTAAAAATACATGATTGCTTGGTTACTTTGCTTGTGTATTGAAGTGTGACACATGTCTTTGTTGGTACTTGGTTTGGTACCCTAGGATCTTATAAGACTTGTGTCTTGATTGATGTGTTTGCAATCTTCTATGTTATGTCTTAGTGAGGATTAAGTTAATTAGCTCTAGGTGTTTAGGAGAACTTTGGTATGCTTGTTTGATTACTTTGTTTAGTGCACTTCTATGCATTCATACATATGCATTGTTGCACCTCATTTAGGTATGTTAGCTGAAACACGTGAAGGACCTAAGGTGGAGCCAAACCCGAAGATTGAGTTGGTGGATCCATCCCGAAGATCGAAGGACCGGACAAGTGGTAGATTGGAAGATGCTCGCCAAGCGAACTCATCTGACATACTCTAACTTGAGTCGGATCCCAGGCAAGCCCCAGAGCATTATAAGCCTCCTATCTTCAAAGCAATTATATATATATATATATATATATATATATATATATATATATATATATATATATATATATATATATATATATATATATATATATATATATATATATATATATATATATATATATATATATATATATATATATATATATGTTATAAGTATTGTTGCATTAAGTGGTAGGAGTTGGTTGGAAACCCTTGCTGCATTATATCATTCCTTGTCCAGATATATAAATCCTTGAATCCTACATAGACTAGGATCGAGTAGATGCTTAGCCCTGCTTTAAGCGGTAGAACTCAGGTGATTTCCTGTCACCTGCGAGATGTAGGGATATTCATATATAGCACGGTTGGCTATATTTGCTATCGTGGAATGAAACCATGTGTTAATAAAATGAAATGAGACCGGGCGGGATGACGATAGTGAAGCAACAAGGCATGGAGGTCTTGGGTGTGGATCTATCCCCGTCTAAGTCGTTTAAGGTCCGATTCGCTGTACGTCCTTGAGTCATGTTGAACGCAGTCTAACACTTAGTTGGCCGGATAAGCCGTTCCGACCGCGAAGCCGAGTAATATGGTTCAGTCCGGGAATCGAATGGTAGGTTGCTTCTTGGAGGAGAGAAAGGATGTGCTTGGGGACATTGGCGTGAGACCAAGGGGGGTTAGAGTCCCTATCACCTGGCAGAGTGTCGCCCTTGGGGTCGCGACATCATTCGGACCCGCGATTTCTGAATCATATGAAAAGGTGGCTTGTGCGACCCTGGCAGGGGCCTACGCGGTGAGTGTTAGAAATACCCCTCCAGCTGGATAGGAATTCGATTCAAATCGCTGTCGCTCCCGGTTAGTGAGCACTTGACTTGAGCAGCGGCAACGTAGATTCCATTAAATTGAACAGATGGTTAATTGGATAACGATGGAAAGGTTGCCTCAATTTATACCTGCTATAGTTAATATTATTTACTCCTAATAAAGTGAGTGCTCTAGTACAGGTTCTAATATAGATGACAGGTTAATGATAATTAACTTGATGCTTAAGCATTAATGATTGATCATCTATATTAAGCTTTTATGCAAAATGTTGTCAAGCTAGCCCCACTTCATATCAGCCTTGCATGATCCTTGGTGTCACCTTATTTCTGGTTTCTGACGGGTAAGTCTAGCTGAGTACCTTCTTGTACTCAGGGTTTTATCCCTACTTGTTGCAGGTTGTGATGTATCTTGGCGACTGCAAGAGTTGGTTGACTCCTGCCGTAGTGGCGGAGTGTGATCACGGGCATGATCCTTCTTATTTACCTTATCTCTAATGCTTCTGTTGGAAGTCGACCATGGTGCTGGCATGTATTTGAAATAATATAAATGTTAGTTTCAAATTACTTTGCTTCCGCTACTTTTCAAACTAAGTTGTAATAACTATGTTAAACTCCGATGTATATTGAATTACTTGTGAAATGGTTGTAACATGTGACTTGTTATGTTGAATCACTACGATCTTGGCTTGTATGTTGGTTGGTTTGAAATCCCTCGTGATTTCATTGGACTACCGGAGTTATATGGGCTCAAGTGTGAGAATTTGATCACTTCGGTGATTGTTTTTATACTTGTGCTCTTATAATTTGGACAGTTCTGTTACAGCTGGTATCGGAGCAAGATTCAACATTAAACATGTCTTATGTGTATTTAAAACAAAGGTTTTATTTTATAAAATCAGTTTTATCAACTTATAGCTATATATAGGTTTGTGAAATCTGAATTATAAACCTAAGTATGCCAGTGGTCAATTTCCTTATGCCCATATAAGGATTATTAGGTGGCTTATATAAGTACTAACTTGGGGGTTTTTCATTTATGCATCTACGCCCAAGCCAAGGTATGTATGTGTGATAACTCTCCCACACTATGCTACCCAGTGTGTCAGATTGGAGGTAGCCTTCATATATGAAATAGCCATATATGTTGCTAGTTTACTTTTATGCAACGTCGCACCTACGCTCAGGTAAGTGTGAGTTGTGAGAGCATGACCGTACAACCCGCAGTCTAGGGGAGAGCTAGTTTTGGTTACTGGATTATTTACATGTTACACACATGTATATGAAGGTACTTAATTATGGGTGATTGAATGATTTGGGTAGTTTTGGTGCTACATGTATATATACAGGGGTATATGTATATGGGAGTACTTAAAAAATTTTACTTACTGCTTTTATTGTGTGCCATATATTGGGGAATTGTTGGGCTGCAATGAAACTTTTCTGCAGGTACGCTAACCACAAATGCATAAGTCGAATGTAGCTGTCGACTAGCTATATATCGAGAGAGTGCGTGTTATGCCACCGACATAGAACGTGATCGCCACCTTAGGTTGGCAGTCTTGTGAGGACGAATAGGACGAAGCATGCATTTTCATGATTGTTGCCTTATGCATAGCTATGCTCCTCTCAACCTTGTTCTATAGTAAGTAACTTGTGAGTGATGTGGTATACTATCTTCCTTGTGTGGAGTCAAACAAGAATGCCTTGTTCAATGTTACTTGAATAGAAAGTGCTTGAACATAGTGTATGTTAGCCTTGTTAGAAATAAGTGTGGGTACATGCTTGAACTATAGTTGTCCTTTAGTTTAGCCAAGTGGTGGATATGTTGTTCATATAAGCAATTGCAAGTGTTGTAGACCTCACTTAAGTAAATTGGATTCTCATGAGTGAATTAAATGGGGTTGGTCTAAGGTAACAAAATTTAGAGCTACTAGAATAACCTGTTTGTACGCTCTCTTGTTAAGTAGAACAAAGGCAAGCTTTGTTTTGCTTGTCGAATGTTGGCTGCTAGAACGTTTTCTATTGTAGTGATGCTTTTGTGGTTATATTGTTGTTTTCTGTAGTATGGAAAATACCAAAGTTGTAGCTAACTTACTCATCTAGCTTGTCCTAAAATTTCATGACCCTAGGCCTTATGATTTGAGAGTTATAACTTTTAAAAGTTTACTATCAGGTTTTGCTTATGCTCTGAGTAGATCTGAATGTTTGATTTATTTGACCTATGTTCATAAGGAATCATGTCTTGGAGATAATAGAAGAAGTGTAGTAATTTTTCTAAGCTTTCCAAAATGTCCTATAGCACCAATTGTGGTGGTCTAAATCTCAAGTTATGAGCTTGCAAAGTGGAACGACAGAATCTGTCCACATCTGGGCAGAGATGTCTTCTTTGTCTTGTTTGGCCTTGTTAGCTATAGAATCATCTTAATATGATAATAAGAAAGTTATAGAAAACTTAATAATCTTTACATAAAGTTAAGGCTCAGCCTTGTTGGGTCCCTAGAACTCCAGTTATGCAATTTTGAAGTTCTTGTCAGTTTTCTGTCCATGTTGGTATAGATCTGAAACATCAGCATGCTTGACCATGCTAACCTGTGGTTTAGCTGTTGGTATGAATAACTAAAGTGTAGTCATCTTCTTAAGCTATCTAGAAAGTCTAGGATCACCTTTATAGAAGGTCTACAACCTCAGTTATGGTTGAAACAAGTAGTTACTATGCTGCTGTTTAGATTCTATGCACATGTTAAGTTAGTCACCTTAGCTAGCGTTGTTTTGAGCTAAAACTTGTAGTTAGTTCGTGCTTGAGATGAATGCTTATTTTAGGTGAGCCTTGTGCTTTGGATTGTTTGCTTAAGCTCAATCGTTTGAATTTTTCTCAGATGTCTGCTTGACTGATGTTGTATGTATGTTTGTTATCTAGGTAGTGCCTTAGTTGTCACCTCGTTTATCCTCGGTGAGCATACGAGGGACGCATAGCTTTATCTAGAACAACGTTCACGTTACGTAATGGTATGGTTGTTGTCTTTAATTAGGTTTTCTCTCTTAGGAACCTGAGCCTGTAGACTTGGTGGTTAGTCCTTGACTGTTTGTATCCATGCCTTTGCTTAGCCAAAAACCCAAAGTTTAGTTCTCCTATATGTTTGCCTAAGCCGTGGATGTTTTGCAACCCTCTTTGTGAAGACCCTTGTCGACTGATCCACTAAGTTAACTTCCATCAACGCTAGCCTTTGACAATGGTTCGTACGTTGCCAGTTGTGGAGACCGTACCCAAATCCATGTTGGACCTTCCGGATTCCTCTCCCACAGGTTAGCTAGTGTGACGCAACGTCTCTCTGCTATGGCCTCTAAATCGTGTGCTTGCAAATTCATTCATCTACCTTATCAACTCAATCTGTGCCATTTGAAATTCCTCATCGGGTGCATGTTCAGTAATGGTGTTATGAGTAGCAACTAATGGTGTCGTGATGAAACCGAGAGCCTCTTGTGGGTGCACACACATGGTTGTGCTGCTCGGCACGCGCTGGTATCGTGGTTTCTAATCATAATCCATTGCAGAACAACACTGATTTGATGTTCACATGACCTTCTTCCTTGATTGTTTTCCCATATCTTATCGAAAGACCCTTATATTGAACCAAAAGTAGTAAAATTTCCTCCTGAAGTTACTAAGAGGATAACCTTTGAAGAACAGGTCACAGACATAAACCTCAACAGACTGCAATAGGTGGTAGACAAGTGACTCTACTTAGTTGTCCCAGTAGTGACGAACATCATCTAGTGAGCAAAGTATTTCATCTCTATTGGATAAACCGGACACACAACACTTACAGTTGGACAAGTCATCCGTTGGATAAGACTCGATCATCACATTAAGCAAGTTTTAACCTTTGTATGCATAATGGCCATATCGTCGAAATCAACCATCTCTGGTGTGACTCCTTATCTGCTGACTTCGATGGCAACCGTCTGCTTTGTATCAACCATAATTATTGTGATCAAGTCAATTCCATCTTGGACAATCACATAGATAGTGCAAGGTGTTCAATCAGCTGAGGTGAAGAATTAGAGAAAGTATGCCCTAGTTCCGATCTGTATCCTTGTGCCCATAGGTACCACAAACGGTTTGTCCATAACTTTATTGGACGAAGTGTCGAGGAATATTCGAAAGCGGTTCCTTATCCTTGTAGGAATGTTCTCTAGGCAGAGTATGTGTTTTGCCCTGCAAAAGTAACCTGCAAGTTCAAAGCGTGTGCATCCTCAGATTGTTATGTAAATTAATAGGCGAGATCTGCTGTTGGATGGCCCTTTTGAGGTCCCACAGATACTAGTTTACACTCTTTCATTTGCTTTTGCTTTCTCGTATCCCCAATGTACGAGCAGCCTTGGTTTCTGCAAATCAATTTATACCATCGCGAATCAAAAGCAATTTGAAAAGTGTCAAACAACATATTTTCCATCTTAGAGCTGTTGTTTGACCCTAAAAAGGAAGCCTCCAGGTGAAAGTTGGCCTGACAAAGTTGTTATGCTGCAAGTCAACTCAACTTATAGTACAACTAAGTCACCAAGGAAAAAAATTTTCTCAATCACTTGGTGGTAGACTACTTCCCGCGGTTTAGTAAATATTACAACTTTTGTTGTCCTTAAGGCCTCACTATGTCTTTCTTTAGTAATGATTTTTCAATGATGCCATACTTTGGTACCTTATAAATATTTTTACCCAAGAGGTTGCATCTGCTTCAACCCAGCTAACTGTTGTCTTTGGATAAAAGGAATCTTATTAGATAACTTTTGGCAGAAAGATGGAGCCGACAAAGTCAGCTATCACATTCACTGACCCATCGATAGACTCAGATAATACAGTGTTGTCATCAGAGAAAGAGAACTACACACATGGAACCTCAAGTAGTTTTCCATTAGTTGGTGTCTAATTGAATGAACATTTACGACCAACGTAAACCTTGTCTATTGGTTAGTCAGTATCCTATAGCCTCAGAGTATGTTGTTGTCTATGATCTCACCTTTTGGAAGGTTGTACTCAAGCCATTATGGTAGAGGACTGCTTTTTAAACTTTGGGAACATAGGATCATATCCACGAGTATACTTCTGAAGATTTTGGTCTAGTGTAAAGTTCATATGGCCTATGTTGTGATTCACTAAAGAATTAAACACTTGTGTGTGGTTAGCTTATGGGTCAAATGATCTCTGTAGACTGAAACGAAGTACTGCGTTGTCTTGGATTCCTCCCAAAGTAACAATGCTTCATGGAAGTCAATGAAGGAAATTCTTCAGACAAATTTTACCATTAAGAGCAAGTATCAGAAAGTGCCTTGACCAAATTAGTTCCACCAATGTCAAAGCTTTGTAGCCAAATGCTATAGCAGATGATGGGAACTAGATAACGTGCCTCTCTTCCTTAAAAAGGTCTTCCATTCCAAATCTCAGGACGCGATTCTTTTAAGGGGGGAGGGCTGTAACACCCCAGATGTTTATCACCAATTAAGTAGTGGGTTTGATCTCAAATATGATAGATTAAGTGGAGATGACGATGTCAAGGTCAACCTATGGAGATGAGCCTCACCTAAAGTTGGATGTTGCACCATTGCGTTACATATAGGCCATTTTCAAAGATATATGCTTGGATGGTGTTATTGCAATACCTTCATGTGTCTCACCTTGGTACCTATCTATATTGATCTCTGGAAAAGTTTCATGGAGCTTGGAATCAAAAAGTCACATGAAATGATAAGTTATATGCTTGTTTGGATTATAACAAAAACCTGCCTTGCATCCCATGGGAACTAGTGTTTGTGCAACATACAAATGCAACATGTGCAACACATCTTGGACACATGTGGAACACCCTAGTGGAACATGTGTAGCTTGTATCTTGAAATAACCACCTGAAACAACTATAGCATTTCACTTAAATTCTATGTTTCAATGCATGTGAGGCCTACACTTTTGTGCAACCTATGCATGGTGTGTAGATTTGGCCTCTACAACACCTTAACTACACTTAGGACACTTAATGGAACAATGTCCATGTTGATCATTTTGCCTAAATATGCTTCTAAGGGATGGTTGACCATGTATGGACCCTAGAACCCTTTTGTTTGACCATTTCAAAAGTGTGACCTAGAAACTTTGCATGACTGTGCACCCTTTTACAAAGTTGTAGAGAATTTTATAAGGAACCAACTTTGTTTAAGAGTCAAGTCATGAAAATGTGTGGAACATGCTCAAACAGGGACCACAAGTCAGTTTTGACCTGCTGTTTGGCACTTAGCCAATTTGGCTAAGTCTTGACTGTACAGTAGTTTCAAGTAGCTTACTTTGGAGCACTCTATCTCCCAAACTAGACAGAACCAGCTCTGGCTCATATTGGCAATATTGTAGTGCTCACATAGCTCTATGATTTTGTCAACAACACTATCACCTAATTCCCACTAGTACAGGAGCTACAGAGCCTCAAAGATCGTGTTTCAGTTGGGTTCCTACTGAAACTGAAATTTCAGTTTCGTGTGCTCAACTTTGGAGCTCTGTAGATTGTGATCTAAGCTGAACCAGCTCAAGCTCGTATTGAAACTCTTGAAGTCCTCACATCCCTCTACGACTTTGTCAATTACGACTTGGCCTAATTCGGGCTCGTTTGCAAGTTAATCGACGTCGAACTTGCCCTGATAGGCGGACTCGACTTCAACTGAATCGTTTTCAGTTTGAAAACGAGCTGATGCTCGTGGCCGACAGGGCCAGGTCGCGCGCGCCATGTGGCGTTCGTACGTCGTCGGGAGGCCGCGGTGTCGGGCCAGAGCGGCATTATGACGACGCGTGCCCCAGGGCGTGGCCACCATGCGAGCACCGAGCCCCCACCCTGGCCGACCAGCGCTGCTACGTGCCCTTGCCGTGCGTCGATGCAAGGGAGTTGGACGCGGTTCCTCTCCACTTCCTCCTCCCCCTCTTCGCCGTTCCTCTCATCCTGCACGCGCCAATGCGCGCTTTGCCTTGGACGCTAGCAAGCAGAGCTCGCACCGCCGCTGCCATTCCTGGCGCGTCAAGCCGCCACGGCCACCATTGCCGAGCGGTGGAGCTCCTCCCCACTGCTACTATGCTCTTTCGTCATCTCAATCGAGCACATCACCGCCTCCGCCTCGCCACGCTCCGCCCCCCCCCCCCGCGCGCGCTCGCCCAGGCTCTAGGTCGCCAGAGCGCACCGCCGCCGTGCAGCTCCACCGACAAGCCACGAGCTCCCATGGCCAGGTCACCTCATACCACTACCGGGTCAATTGAGCCCGCCATCAGCTTCACCGTTGCATGCCGACCATCCCGCGTCTCGTCCTTGGCCGCCTAGCCCACCAGAGCGCCGTCGCCGTCGGAGCCGTGCCCCGGCGTGTCACCGCGCACGCGGCTAGGAGACCATGGGCCACCTCACGCCGAGCCGTGCCCAGCTTTGGATGTGCCTCGACGCCACGACACTCACCGGTCCCTCCCTCGCCGCCGGCGCCCACGTGCCGGCCGGAGCCGCAAGTCCGACGACCCCCCTCTATTTCCCGGCGAGCTGAAGAAGGAAGTCGTCGCCTCTCTCTGTCTCTCCCTATGTGTGTCTGACAAGCGGGCCCAGCGGAACAAAGGGTCCCACATGTCGGATTAAGTGGTGACCGAGGTTGGGTATTTGTTGGGTGTGCCAAGCAATTTCAGTTGGGGTTTGTTTTCTTCTGTTTTTGAATTTCAATTTCATGTTAATCTTTGGAAATCCATATCTCCTACTAGGAAAGTCCAAAAATAGCAAATGTGGACTTTTTGGAAACCTTGAGAAAAGATCTATGCAGTAGAGTCATAATATGTTATATGTTTGTAGATGTTTTCTGATGTTTTTATTTAAGCTTTAAAAATACTCTAAAATACTTATAAACTTGACCAGAGCCATATCTTGAGTTTTAGAACTCCAAAAATGGTGGTTCTTGTTTTGTTAATTTTTTGATGACATGTAATTTCTAGGAAAAATATCAAACACACTAGGTGTTCACTGTTTTCTTAAGGTTTTGATTTGACCTGGATAAATAAGGAAATCTACATTATATTGCTTGTCATTTTTATATCTTGAGTTGTGTTGCTCCAATTGATGTGAAATTTTTATGGTAGTCTTTCCATGCTATGAATGTACTGTGGTATAAATTTCATGGTCATTGCTTACTGTATGATCAAGTTATTGATTTAACTTGTTTATGGCTTGATAAATAGCTTATAAATAATATATAAATGATAAAATAGAAAATGTTGTTCCATTACCTTAGTATGATGTTTCTCTATCATATTGATTCATAATATGGCCTTGTGTTCACAGAAAATATGGAGTGTTAAGTTTAACTTGCTCTCACATGATTTATTGCTATAGCCATTTGTCTTTTTCTTAGAGGTTGTTATACATGTCCAAATGGTTTCAAATTTTGATAGTAGACTTTTGGGAGCATGTGTAGGCCTCTGTAATTTTGGTAGAATTTATTATGCATTTTGATATGTGTTCATAATTCCACCTAATTATTTAAATAAATTAAGAAAAGGCAATAAAAGAATTTATTTAGAAATGGACACTAAGTTTTCTGGTGTTCATTAGTCATGTGTGAAATGGTGGTAAAGTTGGTTTTGTCCAATTATATGTTTGCAACATAAGTTAATAATTATTTCTTACAAATGAAGTTTCTGGACAGATCTGAAAACTTGGCAAAGTTGTTTATGATAATGTGCTTTGTTGTGAAACTTGTTTATACAAAAGTTGTAGATAATTTAAGTATCTAGCTTCTGTTACAATTTGGTGGCATTTAACCATGTGGTTTAGGAGTTATAGCTGTTTAAAGTTGGGTTACAGAATTGCTTGCTCTCTGTCTTGTTAGACCAGTTTCTGTGTTTATGTAAATTCGACATGCTAAACTTTGGAATCATGCTGTGATGATTATAAATGAAATGTAGAGAATTTCATAAGCTTTCCTTAGTGTCTTCTTGCAAGTCATTTGGATTTGTATATCTCCAGTTATGATTGATTTACTCAGCTACTGCATGTATGTCCAGAATTGTTAAAAGTACATGATTGCTTGGTTACTTTGCTTGTGTATTGAAGTGTGACACATGTCTTTGTTGGTACTTGGTTTGGTACCCTAGGATCTTATAAGACTTGTGTCTTGATTGATGTGTTTGCAATCTTCTATGTTATGTCTTAGTGAGGATTAAGTTAATTAGCTCTAGGTGTTTAGGAGAACTTTAGTATGCTTGTTTGATTACTTTGTTTAGTGCACTTCTATGCATTCATACATATGCATTGTTGCACCTCATTTAGGTACGTTAGCTGAAGCACGTGAAGGACCTAAGGTGGAGCCAAACCCGAAGATTGAGTTGGTGGATCCATCCTGAAGATCGAAGGACCGGACAAGTGGTAGATTGGAAGATGCTCGCCAAGCGAACTCATCTGACATACTCTAACTTGAGTCGGATCCCAGGCAAGCCCCGGAGCATTATAAGCCTCCTATCTTCAAAGCAATTAATTATATATATATATATGTTATAAGTATTGTTGCATTAAGTGGTAGGAGTTGGTTGGAAACCCTTGCTGCATTATATCATTCCTTGTCCAGATATATGAATCCTTGAATCCTACATAGACTAGGATCGAGTAGATGCTTAGCCCTGCTTTAAGCGGTAGAAGTCAGGTGATTTCCTGTCACCTGCGAGATATAGGGATATTCATATATGGCACGGTTGGCTATATTTGCTATCGTGGAATGGAACCATGTGTTAATAAAATGAAATGAGACCGGGCGGGATGACGATAGTGAAGCAACAAGGCATGGAGGTCTTGGGTGTGGATCTATCCCCATCTGAGTCGTTTAAGGACCGATTCGCTGTACGTCCTTGAGTCATGTTGAACGCAGTCTAACACTTAGTAGGCCGGATAAGCCGTTCCGACCGCGAAGCCGAGTAATATGGTTCAGGCCGGGAATTGAATGGTAGGTTGCTTCTTGGAGGAGAGAAAGGATGTGCTTGGGGACATTGGCATGAGACCAAGGGGGGGTTAGAGTCCCTATCACCTGGCAGAGTGTCGCCCTTGGGGTCGCGACATCATTCGGACCCGCGATTCCTGAATCATATGAAAAGGTGGCTTGTGCGACCCTGGCAGGGGCCTACGCGGTGAGTGTTAGAAATACCCCTCCAGCTGGATAGGAATTCGATTCGAATCGCCATCGCTCCCGGTTAGTGAGCACTTGACTTGAGCAGCGGCAACGTAGATTCCATTAAATTGAACGGATGGTTAATTGGATAACGATGGAAAGGTTGCCTCAATTTATACCTGCTATAGTTAATATTGTTTGCTCCTAATAAAGTGAGTGCTCTAGTACAGGTTCTAATATAGATGACAGGTTAATGATAATTAGCTTGATGCTTAAGCATTAATGATTGATCATCTATATTAAGCTTTTATGCAAAATGTTGTCAAGCTAGCCCCACTTCATATCAGCCTTGCATGATCCTTGGTGTCACCTTATTTCTGGTTTCTGACGGGTAAGTCTAGCTGAGTACCTTCTTGTACTCAGGGTTTTATCCCCACTTATTGCAGGTTGTGATGTATCTTGGCGACTGCAAGAGTTGGTTGACTCCTACCGTAGTGGCGGAGTGTGATCACGGGCATGATCCTTCTTATTTACCTTATCTCTAATGCTTTTGTTGGAAGTCGACCGTGGTGCTGGCATGTATTTGAAATAATATAAATGTTAGTTTCAAATTACTTTGCTTCCGCTACTTTTCAAACTAAGTTGTAATAACTATGTCAAACTCCGATGTATATTGAATTACTTGTGAAATGGTTGTAACATGTGACTTGTTATGTTGAATCACTACGATCTTGGCTTGTATGTTGGTTGGTTTGAAATCCCTCGTGATTTCATTGGACTACCGGAGTTATATGGGCTCAAGTGTGAGAATTTGATCACTTCGGTGATTGTTTTTATACTTGTGCTCTTATAATTTGGACGGTTCTGTTACAGCTGCTGTTTCGGCGAATGTGCTGCTGGTGTCGATCCCAGCGGTGTTGACACCATCGCTGATCCTCACTTGCAGCAAGGTCATCCTCTCTACTTATATTTTTGTAGGGTGCTCCCTGCCCTTCATCTCTCTTAATCTCCTCATGTATCACAGGATTATCCTAGCAGTGAATCCTCACAGCCCCAAGGATCATCAACCGCTGTGCCGACTTTGGTCGTCATCGAGCACCTATGAGGTCGCTGATATCCCCATGAACCTCAATGTGAGACCCTCTCCCATCTATCTACATGTTTTTGATGTTGCTCACCTTGAGTTATGTGCCATAGTTCAAGTATGATTGATCCCAACAAAGTTCTTCCTGCACGAATGTGTTGCTGTTTCGTAGACATCCATTGTGTTGTCTGTTGACATGCAAGTTCCCAGTAGTAGGACATTCCATTTGTCAATTCTTTTGAACCACATATGTATAATAAACTTGCACACATCTCTGCAAAATTTCATGGCCAAAGACTCGAACACAAAAGAGATATCATCAATTTTGTGCTCGCTGCCCCTGTTACCTTGCAGCCGTGCTGCTGCTGGTTGGCATGCATGTTCTCATTGTTGCATAGCTCCAGTGACCATGTCCTTCAACCACAATGTGTTTCATATCTTTGCACATGCCTCTGTAAAATATCTTGGCCATAGGGGTTCAGATACCAGAGAAATCATCATCTCCGCGTTCACTGCTCTGCTGCCCTGACTGCTGCACTACTCTGCATAGCATTAGTGTTCCCCGCTAATCCACTATCCAAATCACCAAACCCTTTATCCGACATGTTCATCATATCCTTGCACATGACTCTGCAAGTTTTTGTGGTCATTCGTGGCATGATGGTGGAGGTATCGAGTCCATAGTGTTTGCAACCCCTGCTGTCCAAACAGCAGCCACCTTGTTTAGCAACCGCGTTCCCCGGCCGACCGATGGTCAAACCATCATGCCCTTTTGCCATAACATAATCCATACTGTCCATAACAGCTCCATAAAACATATCACCAGTTGGTGATACAAATACCTTGCTTTTGATGATCACAACCCTCGCTGTCCGCCGACATACACGTCTTGTGTGCACTAGTCGCTGTAACCTCGTTCCCCGCTGATGTAGTTTGTATCTCCATGCACTGGTTGACTATGACGTGTTCTCATATATCCTCTATACATATCTATCAGTACTGACTCTTTTCTCAAATGAGTAGTTAGAACACAATATATCTATTAAACATCCTTGATAGCCTTGTATCTTTCATTGTTTCATTCTCCCGAGTTCTAGCCATCCAACCACTACCGCTTTCATTGACTCATCACTTTCTATAACTGTTGAGTCATCTCTTAGCCAAAATCAATCCAAAGCTCATTTTCCCCAAAGTCATGTTGTCATTGAAGCCTCAACCTCTGTATAAGTTTCCTCTCATCAAGCTTGCATAATCGTCTCGTGTGATCTAGCCCTTAAATTTAAATTAATCTTCGTATGCTTACTTCATTCTTCATAATGTCTTGTCCATCTTGTTTACAAATCCTTTGATCATTTACCCCTACATCTATAAATCCACATGCTCTCTAAATCTTTCAAGTTAGACCACATACATCATGTCTATTCTATTCATATCATTTATCAAACCTTCCAGCTTCTATCTTTGATCTTTCATGACCTCTAAACTGTAGCTTTGTTTAGTAGTTTTTTGCGCTCATAGGTTTGTAGTTACAAGCCCTCTATGTGTTTAAAAAAACTTTAAATGTTGTTTTATAATTAATTGATGTATTGTTCCTAGGTTTGTCTATAATTCTTGTGATGGTTGTTGCTATCGTTAGAAGAAGTTGTACAAGGATGATCCAGAAGGAAAGTTGGACAAGTTTGAGCACTATTTGAGGCAAGTGTAACATGAGTTCCCTTGACACCTAATAACTTTATAATCACCTTTTCATATGCATGTGTCTAATTTGATAAACCCCTAAGGATTTTACCTAGAACTGTTGTACCCTATATTCCTCGTTACCTTGGATTTGTGCATATGGGTAGTTCTGCTTAGCTTGCTATAACCAAATGTTACAATTTCAATATAAGATTAATGATTTATGGAATCAATGTTAGAATGATGCTTTTAGCAACATGGATAAAAGGGGGCTAGATCATTGGGCCTTTTTGGGTGCTCTAGTATGCCCTCTATAAGGACTGAATCTTACCAGGACTTACAGTACAGCCACGAGAACTACATGGCTCTAGTCTTAGCCTAATATCTTGATCTGTTCTTGTTTGTCACCAGCTTACCGTAAGGGCAAGAGGGGGACACTACTTGGTATGTTTCTTTTCCTGCCAGGGTGTGTACCATGCCGCCACCATGACTGCCACTCCTAGAGGAGGGATACATACGGCTAGATGGCTAAAACCTTAGCGGCTGCTACTTATTAGAATGACTGGTGAAAAGCTTTGTAGTGATCCCTGCCGACTTACCTTAGAAGTGAGTCAAGAGGCTGATCGCCTCGGGCAAAGGGCAATCATGACTCATGGTAAAAGTGTACAAACTCTACAGAGTATAAAACTGATATATCAGCCATACTCACGGACATGAGCAACCTGGATCCTTTTCAAGATAAATGGTTCTATGGATGGTTCGGGTGATCATTAATCTTGATGTTAATTACTATACTTCTCAACTTGGGAGCTTAAGCATAACTTAGTTACTTAGGTTTAAAATAATAAAATATGACCAACTAAAATGGTTACTGCTATTCAGCTGAGTCTAGCCTTTTGAGCCTTGTATCCCCTCATGTTATACTTGTTGAGTATGGTGCGCTCACACTTGTTTTATATACAATCAATAAAAATCCTGGATAGGTACCAGATGTAGATCAAGTGATGAGTTTTCCAAAGAATTCTAAGAGCACTAGGCGAGTGCTCCCCCAGTCAACCGTCCCTATGGAGTATGGAGACCTGAAGAGGAGATTAAGAGTAGTTTCTGCTATGCTTTGTAATAGATGTAAGGACTGTTATAACTATGTTTCGATATGTAATAAAGCATTATCTTTGATAATCTCCATATTTGTCACTATATGTGTCGTGTGGACGTCCTGGTCACACATATAGTTAGCACTTGGTATTCTTTGGAAAATTGGGTGTGACAATTATGGTCATACCTTTGTCTCGCTCTTCTATCTAAGAAAAAGGGAAACAATTTCCAACGCAAAGTTTCTTGTGATATGTCTGAGATGATTAGGCAAGCATAGAGTTGCTTCAACTCCCGTAGGTGATGATATGGGTTTTCGTAATCCAAACCTAAAAAGCCTTGGTCCTGAACCAAGCCTAGGCAGAGCTCATAACTAGAAGCTATGATTGGCTTCGAGGATTTTGGCGGTTCAATGAGCTCGCCCTTAGGAGCAAAAATGTTTTGAATTGTCGGTTGTTCCATTCGACAAAAGTATAAAAATAAAAGAAAGAGTAAAATAAAAGGATACACGGGCAAACTAGGTTCAGAGATAACTATGACAACCGTTCCCTGGCAACGGCACTAGAAATGCTTGTTGGTGCTTCTTAGCGAAAGCAGATAAATCCGCAAGCACATGGAAAGACCGTTGTAGCACTTCACACGATGGTAAGCAGGGTATCATATTTCTTGAGGAATAGTAGTGTAGGAAGTCTCTAAAGATAGTTCTCCCTAGGAACAAGAGAAGGATAACTTGGGTAGTGAGGTTTTCTAGAGATAGATTCCTTAAGTGAAGCTAACATTACTATTATAATCTTATTTCAGGCACCGGAGATCACTTGGTCTGCCAGACGATGCTAGCCTGTAGCTCTATGCCAAGCCTAAACATAGGGGGTTACAAAGGATAGATAGGGCTGTCACCACCTACTGCCTACCCCTCAACCTTGGGAAATAAGGCAAACGCAGGTAACTTATAGTGTAGACACCACGCCTACACTATCATTTATGGTTCTAGCGTTGGCCAGGAACTTCTATCTTTATCAGATGTCCTCTACTAGAACCTCCACCAAGGGGGACGGACAATGAACCCACAAGAATATAATGATAATGATAACTTGCTTAAGGAAATCAAACCAATAGAATAAGACAAACTTCTTACCCCAAGTGGTAAGACGAACGTCGAGGTACAAGCGTGAAGGGAGCTGACAGGCCTAGTACTCCGTCCTTCTGGTGTATAAGGTGAACCGAGTACAAGGAGTAGAGGGACCAAACTCCACTCTTTCTCCATCTCTTCATGTCGGATATAAATACCAAGGTATCCAACACTTATGAGACAACAACCGCTAGCTTTGACCTAGCCGAAGGTTAAGGATGACGCAATAGCCTCGGCCGACCCCCAAAGGCTAGGCCCCATCTCGCCCTACCCTGGGCAAGCAGGCTCCGTCTCCCCCAACTCCGAGCGAGTGAACTCTGCCTCGTCTGACCCTAAGGGCACGGGCTCCATCTTGCCTGTCCTCAGGGGTGCAAGCTCCATCTCGACCGACCCCGGGGGCACGGGCCCCGTCTCGCCCATCCCCTAGGGGTGCGGGCTTCATCTCAACATGGCTAGAGCATCTTCTGCACAATAGCATACAGAGCTGGGTGGACCTCCACGAGGCATTCATGGGGAATTTCCAAGGCACTTATACGTGCCCCAAAAATCCCTAGGACCTCAAGAACTGTCGCCAAAAGATGGAGGAGTCCCTCCGTGACTACATCCAGTGCTTTTCTCGGCAGTGCAACGAGCTTCTGAACATTGCCGATGCTGACATCATCAGCGTGTTCTTGTCTAGGACTTCTAGCAAGTCTCTAGTCCACATGTTGGGATGGAAAGGTTTACAGACCACCAAGGAGCTCCTCGATATCGCCACCAGCCACACCTCCGGTGAGGATGCGGTGGGGCGATCTTTGACCGCTCCACTGGCAAGGTGAAGCAGGGCGAGGATGCTAGCGAAGGCACCTCCGACCGCTCTGGCAAGAAGAGAAAGGATAACAAGCAGTGGCGCGAGGGCTCACTCATGGCCACTGCTGAGTGGAAGGGCAAGAGGGCACCCACCGAGGTCACCCTAGACTACTTTGGGAAGATGCTCGAAGAGCCATGCCCGAACCATGGCTACCCCATCAAAGCACACCCTTAAGGACTGTGGTCTGATGAGGAAGTTCTTGGCAGGGGGTTCCAGGAAAGGGGAGCCAAGGAAGCCTGACCTTAAGGACGATGATGCCAAGGGAGAAGATGGTGCCTCCCCAACTACATTTATTTGAAGCTAAAGATGTTGGGTACCGGCCGATGGCACCCTGGATCACTTCAAGAAGCCGCAACGAGCTCAGGACACCGATGACAGGGTCTTCATCAATGCTTGCGACATCAGATAGCTATGTCGCTTCCACCCTTAGTTTTTCCTAGCTATCGATATGCTTATAAAACTAAGAGTGATGTTACTAAAGTACGATAAGTGTTATCTACTGTCATGTGCATTCGACCCCTCCTCATGTCAAGACCTCAAAGTAAAGGTTGTGGAAACAAACACTGGGTAAAACCGATCGGATTGCAAGAAACCTACGCCCTGGCGGCTACGGCGCTCTTGCTCACCGACGTAACCAGCGTTTTTTCGCCCACACCTTGAACTTTGAAATCTAAGTGTCAGGAGAGATCGGATTACATTCGTTCCATAGACAGAAGTAAACGTACTCGAAAACACTTTTTCTGTCCGACCCTTTCTTACGATGAGATTTGTAAGTGAGAGTCGCGAAAACTAAATGCTGAGTACAGTTGGTAGGACTGCGAAAGGCCTATGCCCCGATAGCTGTGGTGCCACTCGCTCACTAGCATGATCAGCGCTTAGTCACTCACAACTTAAATTTCTACTACCTTAACATGAGTTAAGGGTCAGATCAAAATGACCTTTTTACACATTTAAAAACGAAAGTGCTCGAAGGAGCAAAAATTAACTTGTTCATACTGTTACAAGTTGTGGCACTTCGGCCCAAATCCGACCACCTACCTAACTAACCCCTCCGTGGGAGGATTGTGTCTGCTATTTTGTCCGCCAGGTCCCACGCGAAGGGAGCCATGGCCGTCCCCATCGCCGTCGGGTCATCGGCCTCTTGACCGGGGGCATACCCTTGGCTCATCATATCAGGGCTGCCAACGGTAGGGTCTTCAACAATGCTTGCAACATCAAACGGATACGTCGCTTCTACCCTTAGTTTTTTCCAAGCTATCGATATGCTTATAAAAACTAAGAATAATGTTTCTAGAAAATGAAAATGTTATCTCCTAACATTTTCGCTAGTGTTCGCCCAATTTCTAGTAACACCTGGCCCTAGCAATGGCCAGGGGTTGGGTCTCACTCGGGGGCTAATAGGAGTATGAATACTCAACAAAATCTTCTTTCTGCATCTGACCCCTTCTTATGCTGAGAGCTAAAGCTAAGAGTTGTGGAAACTAGCACTAGGTAAAACCACTTCATCATCCGCAACCTCCCCTTGTACTTGGCTGACTTGGCCCATACATGGCTAGATCATCTTCCACCCAATAGCATACAAAGCTAGGCGGACCTCCATAAAACCTTCATGGGAAATTTCTAGGGCACTTGCACGTGCCCTAAAAATCCCTAGGACCTCAAGAACTACCGCCAAATGGCAAAGGAGTCCCTCCACGACTACATCTAGTGTTTCTCTCGGCAGTGTAATGAGCTTCTGAACATCGCCGATGCCGACATCATAAGTGCATTCTTGTCTGGGACCTCCAATGAGTCTCTGGTCCACAAGCTAGGGCGGAAGAGTCCGCAGACCACCAAGGAGCTCCTCAACATCGCCACTAATCATGCCTTCGGCGAGGACGTAGTGGGGGCGATCTTCGACCGCTCCAAGGGCAAGGCGAAGTGGGATGAGGATGCCGGTGAGGGCAACTCCAACCTCTCCAGCAAGAAGAGGAAGAAGAACAAGCAGTGGCGTGAGGGCTCCCTCGTGGCCACTGCCAAGCGAAAGAACAAGAAGGTGCCCACCGAGGGCACCTCGGACCACTTCGAGAAGATGCTCGAAGGACCATGCTTGAACCATGGCAACCCCGTCAAGAACACCCTCAAGGACTATGGTCTCATGAGGAAGTTCTTAGCGGGGGGTTCCAAGAAGGGGGAACTAAAGAAGCCTGACCCCAACAACGATGACGCTAAGGGTGAGGACGCGGTCTACCCGATCAAGACCACCTACATCATGATCTTCGGTGGGACTGACTCCTACACCTCAAGGCACTGACAAAAGCTTGAGCGATGTGAGGTCTACGACATCGAGCTGGCCACACCCGCCTTCCTGAAGTGGTCCAGTTCACCCATCACTTTTGATCGGTCTGACCACCCGAAGCACGTTTCATGGCCAGGTCGGTACCCGCTTGTGGCCGATTCCATTGTCAACACCAAGCGGCTCTCCAAGGTGCTGATAGATGGAGGAAGCAGCCTCAACATCATCTACGCTAAGACCCTCGATGCCATGGGCATCAACAGTTCGTGCATCCAGCTAAACAGGGCACCCATCCGTGGCATTGTGCCTAGGAAGCAGGCCATACCCCTAGGGCAGATTGACCTACCCATCACCTTTGGGACTCCTTCCAACTTCAGGATAGAGACCCTCACCTTTGAGGTGGTTGGGTTCCATGGAACCTACCACGCCATCTTGAAACACCCATGCTACATGAAGTTCATGGCCGTCCCCAACTACACCTACCTCAAGCTGAAGATACCAGGGCCAAAGGGCATCATCACCATCAGCACCTCCATCTAGTGCGCTTACAAGTGCGAGGTGGAAAGCTGTGAGCTCGCCTCGATGGTCATTGCCTCTAAGGAGCTTCTAGCTGTCCACCAGATGGATGACGAGGAGGCGTCCAACGCCAAGAAGGTTGTTGGGTCATTCAAGACGACCAAGGACACTAAGGAAGTCCTCATCAAACCTAGCAGCTCTGAGGGGAAAACGGTGCGCATCGGTGCTACCCTCTCCCCAAAATAGGAAAGCGTGCTCATCGACTTCCTCCACGCGAATAAAGACGTCTTCGCATGGAAACCCTCAGACATGCTAGGCATACCAAGGGAAGTCGCCGAGCACGCCTTGTGGATTAGGTTGGGCTCCAAGCTAGTGAAGCAATGACTATGCTGCTTCGATGAGGAGAAGCGTAGGGCCATCAACAAGGAGGTTACAAAGCTCTTGGCGGCCAAATTCATCAAGGAAGCGTACCACCCCGAGTGGTTATCCAATCCCGTTCTTGTAAGAAAAAATAAAGGAAAATAGAGGATGTGTGTTGACTACATGAGCCTTTAACAAGGCGTGTCCTAATGATCCGTTTCCTTTACCATGCATAGATCAAGTAGTCAACTCAACATCAGGGTGTGAAACCCTATGCTTCCTTGATGCGTACTCTGGCTATCACCAAATTGCGATGAAGGAGTCTGACCAGCTCATGACCTCCTTCATTACCCCATTCGGATCGTATTGCTATGTTTCCATGTCGTTGGGTCTAAAAAATGTCAGGGCTACATAACAGCGATGTATGCTCAAGTGTTTTGGGGACCTCATCGGGTGAACTATTGAGGCATACGTGGATGACATCATAGTTAAGTCCAAGTGAACCAAAAATCTCATAGCCAACCTCGAGCCTGCCTTCAAAAGGCTTAGGAGGAACTGCATCAGGCTCAATCTTGAGAAAT
The DNA here is from genome assembly GCA_038087645.1 of Saccharum hybrid cultivar R570. Lineage (NCBI taxonomy): Eukaryota > Viridiplantae > Streptophyta > Magnoliopsida > Poales > Poaceae > Saccharum > Saccharum hybrid cultivar. Next base: position 585,923 of record JAQSUU010000173.1, read on the forward strand.
GCATTTTCAGGGTTCCGAGGGGTATGTTGCTCGGATTCATTGTCTCTGAGCGTGGCATCGAGGCCATCCCCGAGAAGATCACGGTCATCACCAAAATGGGCCTAATTCATAACCTTAAGGGGGTACAGATGATCATGGGATGCGCAGCAGCACTGAGCCGCTTCATCTCATGCCTCGGTGAATGAGGTCTACCCCTGTACAGGTTGCTTAAGAATACCGACCATTTTGTGTGGACTCTCGATGCTCAGGAGGCACTCGACAAGCTGAAAGACCTATCCATGGCCCCAGTCCTAGTCCTATTGGTCAGACAAGAACCGCTCCTACTCTACATAGCGGCCACCACGCAGGTGGTCAGCGCCGCTCTTATAGTGGAACAGGAGGAGCCAGGACGTGCCCTCAAAGTACAATGCCCTGTGTACTTTGTTAGCAAGGTCCTCTCAGACTCTAAAACCTGATATCTGCAGCTCTAGAAGCTCCTATACATGGTCCTCGTTACCAAAAGGAATCTCTGTCACTACTTTGGGTCACACCCGGTGATGGTCGTCTCTTCCTTCCCCCTTGGTGAGGTCATCCAGAACTAGGAGGCGACGGGAAGGATCACCAAATGGGCGCTCGAGTTGATGGATCTGGGGATCACTTGCGCCACTCGGATGGCTATCAAGTCCTAGGTGCTTGTCGACTTCATTGCAGAATGGATGAGGTCCAGATGCCACCAGCGACCGTCGACTAGGAGTACTGGACGATGTTCTTTGATGGGTCACTGATGAAGAAGGGCGCCGGTGCAGGATTGGTCTTTGTCTCGCCACTCAGGGTACGGATGCAATACACGGTCCGCCTTCATTTCCTAGCTTCCAATAATGTAGCAGAATATGAGACCCTTCTTAATGGTCTGCGCATCGCCGTCGAACTAGGCATTCGTTGGCTAGAGGTCTGAGGTGATTCGCAGCTCATTGTTGGACAAGTCATGAAGGACTCATGCTATCACAACCCCAAGATGGTAGCATACTACTAGGAGGTTCTTCGACTTGAGGACAAGTTTGATGGCCTCGAGCTGAGTCATGTCCTGCGAAGGGACAGCGAGGCAGCCGATGCGCTGGCCAAGATCACGTCCAGCCGAGACCTGGTCCCGGCCGGCGTCTTTGCCAGTGACCAAAACAAACCCTTGGTTCATTATGGGGAATCAGGAAGGGTCGGTAGCACGCCCACTGCCCTAGAACAAGGGGCCAACTGCGGGGGTTGATCCCTCATCAGCCCCTGCAGCCTTCGTGGTCTTGCAAGCTGACGAGGACCTAGCGATCGAACTCGACCCCAGGCTAACTAGAGGACCCCATTCCTCGACTGCTTGATCCGCAAAGTACTCCCTACTAATAAAACAGAGGCACGATGGCTTGCACGACAAGCCAAGTACTTCGTCATCGTGGATGGAGAGCTTTACAAGAAGAGTCATACCAAGATTCTGCAACGCTGCATCCCAATCGAACAAGGGGTCAGATTGCTAGAGGACCACCATGGTGGGATCTGCGGACATCATGCTGCTTGACGCAGCCTGGTGAAAAACATGTTCCGCCAAGGATTTTACTGGCCAACGGCGGTAGCCGACGCTGAGAAAATTGTGCGCACCTGCGATGGGTGCCAATTTTACGCCCGGCAGACCCACATGTCAGCCTAGGTTCTCTAGACAATCCCCATCACTTGGCCGTTCATGGTCTGGGGGCTTGATCTGGTCGGACCTCTCAAGAGGGCGCCCAAGGGCTAAACGCATCTCCTTGTCGCTGTGGATAAGTTCACCAAGTGGATAGAAGCCTGACCGATCTCTAGAATTTGATCAGAAGAGGCCATGGCATTCTTCACCAATATCATCCATCGTTTTGGAGTCCCCAACTCCATCATCACCGACAACGAGACGTAGTTCACGGGGAAGAAGTTCATTGGGTTCTGCGATGACCACCACATCTGGGTCGACTAGGCCACCGTGGCGCACCCTCGTATGAATGGGCAAGTTGAGCATGCCAACGGCATGATCTTGCAGGGCCTCAAGCCTCGAATCTTCAATCGGTTGAACCAGTATAGCAAGTGATGGCTCGTGGAGCCACCTTCGGTAATCTAGAGCCTGCGAACAACCGAGAGCCAGGAAACTGGCCACACGCCCTTCTTCATGGTCTATGGTGTCGAGGCTGTCCTTCCTACTAACCTTGAGTACGGGGCGCTGAGGGTGAAGGCGTACACCGAGCAGGGCAACAAAGCATGCCTCAAGGACACCATGGATCAACTCGATGAGGCGGGTGATGTCGCTCTCCTCCTATCGGCCAAGTTCCAGCAAGCAATGTGTTGGTATCACAGCCGCTGTGTCCGAGGACAAGCCTTCAGCATCAGCGACCTGGTGCTGCTTCTTGTGCAGAGCAACAAGAATCGGCACAAACTATCACCGCCATGGGAAGGCCCCCACATCATAGCCGAGGTTCTTCAATCGGGCACCTACAAGCTCAAGGACGCTGACGAACAAGTCTACTCCAATGCCTGGAACATCGAATAGCTATGTCGCTTCTACCCTTAGTTTTTTCCACGCTATCAATATGCTTATAAAAACTAAGAATGATACTTCTGAAAAATGAAAAGTGTTATCTCCTATCGTTTTCACTAGTGTTTGCCTAATTTCTAGTGATACCTAACCCCGGCAATGGTCGAGGGTCGGTCTCACTCGAGGGCTAACAAGAGTACAAGTACTCAATGAAATCTTCTTCTACATCTGACCCCTTCTTATGCTAAGACCTAAAGGTAAGAGTTGCATAAACTAACACTGGGTAAAACCAGTTGGACTGCAAGAAACCTATGCCCCAGCGGCTATGGCACTCTTGCTCACTAGCGTAACCAGAGTTTTTCACGCACCTCAAGCTTTGAAACCTTAGCATCGGGAGAGATTAGATCGCATTTGTTTTATAGATAGAAGTACACATACTCAGAAACATTATTTCCATCCAACCCTTTCTTATGATAAGGCCTAGAAACAAGAGCTATGAAAACTAAACACTGAGTAAAACTGGTCGGACTGCAAGAAGCCTACGCCCTGACAGCTACGGTGCCACTTGCTCACCAGCGTGATCAGCGCTTAGTCACTCGCAACTTAGACTTCTGCTGCCTTATCATAAGTTAAGGGTCGAATCGCAATGACCTTTTTATACACATAAAAAGAAAATCCAGATAACAATTTTGGCCAAAACAAAAGTTAGGAACTTGTTCAAGTTTTTTACAACCCCGATGCCGAACTCGTCTAACTAATTAGCCCCTCGGGGGCAAGATTTCTTTATCTATCTCCTTCGTAGGGTCCCGCGCTAGGGAAACTGCTCCCTCCTCGATTTCCTCCACCTTAGCGTCAATATAGCTAGGCACAAAGCCCTCACTTGACGCTCACCATAGGGCGTGAGCCGCCACAGGTAAGAATAGGATACGGAGCTATATACGCTCCTATGGCCCATTAACACCCAGGAGTTCGAAGGCTGGCCCACCAGTGGGTTCACAACCACTCTAGGGCACCCTAGAGTGAGGGAAGGTGAAGGACGGGCCCGCTAGCGGCCAATACCCGAGGCACGCGAAGTGCCATGGGCGTCCTGACCCTTGTTTCGAGTCTTGGATGATGCATGGTCCATGGTTTTCCTCAAAGGAAGGCAGCAAGCCCTCGGAACCGATCGAATGAACCCAAGAACTATATAGACCGCCCGCCAAGAGTCTAGAGTCTATCACCAGCTGATCTCGACCGAAACCCCATGAAGGGGATGCCAGGGCTCCACTCGAACAAGCCCATTAGCAACTCACCGAGCACCGTGCTTTGTCCCTCGAGGAAAAGCACGGCACGGCTCAACCCCTTTGTTCTAATGAATGAACGCATGAGGGGTAATGATCATAAGATGAACCGACCCCTTGATCGGACACCTACTATGTGTAGTGGCTTGGAGGCTTGGAATCGAAAAGAGACCAAATGCACGGTCACAGAACGAACAACGGAACATCTTGAAAAGCCTCTACAGGAGTGTCCCACTCCCCTAGAGGCTCAGGGGCTACTATCGCGTATCTATACCTAGGTATATGCCTCTAGATATTAAACGAGCACCATGTCGTCTTGCCTGACCCCAAGGGCACGAACTCTGCCTTGTCCGACCCCAAGAACACGGACTCTATCTCGCCTGACCCCAAGGGCACGGACTTCACCTCGCCTGACCCCAAGGATGTGGACTCCATCTCGCCCAACCCCAAGGGCACGGAGTCCACCCTATCCAATCCTAGGGGCATGGGCTCTGCCTCGCCTGACCCTAAGGGAACGGACTTCACCTCGCCTAATCCCCGAGGGATGGGTCCTGCCTCATCTAACTCCGGAGCAGAGGACTGATACCTCTGGCCCCCAAGGATGAGGTTCCCATTTCATCCGACCCAGGATGTGGGCTCTGATGCATCTGACCTCATAGGAAGGGATCCACCTCGTTCGGCCCCGAGGGTCAAATTTTGCTTTGCCGGTCCCTAGGGTGAGGTTTCTGCCTCACCCTTCCCCTAGGGGTCAGCTCTGCACCCAAATAGGAGCAGAGGCCCCAGGAGGGGGCTCGCATTGCCTCAGCCACACAGGCCTAGGAGCGTGTCTCTAACATCAGGGGGACTTGTGTCGCCCACGGTGTCACGGGGCAGCACTATGCTATCACCTCCCCGTCTGTCCTCTATCAGGAGTCACAGGGGCAACACTATGCTGCCAACTCCCCGTCTGACCTCTGTTAGAGGTCACGGGGGCGGCACTATGGTGCCAACTCCCTATGCGTCCTTCGATAGGTGTCCACAAGCCAGCACCGTGCTGACAACTTCTCGTACGTCCTTCGTTAGAAGGACCATTGACCGCAGCATTCGCCTGTGCGGGATGGGACGCCACGACCGATACACGATGGCCGAGTGTGCGCTGGAGCAGCGAGCAGAACCCTAGCACAGCGCCATTTCCGCCATACTCCACAGGGTTAGCAAGACCCCAACAAAGAGGAGGATGGTTTAGTCCCATCAGGCGTTAGCCTAGTGGTGCCATTTTGTCAACTCTCTAGACAGAGCCTCTCAACGTGCATCGCTGACCACACCACCCGCACGCGCAGGGTGGGGAGCACCATGCTCCCGTATGGCAACAATGACTAATAAAGCAGAGGCGTGATGCCTGTCCTCTCGACGTCTACAGCATCTACAAGGTCGGCGAGACCCACACAAGGAGGAGGAAGCAGGATGGCCACAAGGCTAAGTCTTTCCTTCTTTTCCTCGTTCAGCTTCTCCCATTCTTGTAACCTGCTTTCTACCCTTGGTCTATAAAAGGGGAGGCAGGGCACCACTCGAATGGACATCGAACAACCGACGGAAAAACTAATCGAACACTCTCACTCACACCGCATGAACCCATAGAGACTTAGGACCTCGTCCCTCTCTCGCCCGTTTGTAACCCCCTACTACAAACCAAGTGCCGATAACACGAGCAGCCTTGAACTAGACATAGGGACATTCTGCCTGAGCCAGTATAAACCTCGTGTCCTTTGAGCACACCATCCGAGACCTGACGCGCGATACATAAATTCACTAGTCGACAGATTCAAAAGCCGATAATGATGAACCACCACCTCAACATAAATCTAAATCTATTCATGAACATGATATGAACAATGAAGCTTTGAGCCAAATGTGATATGAACATGACATAGGGAGTATATTCTAGTTCATATATCATGAATATCTCAACTTAACTATACTCTAGTTCATAGCATAAACTATATAAATAAGATGAAGACATGGTGATTTGGAGAAAAGATATTTCTTTATTTCTCACCAATTCTTCTCCAAGGAGCCAAGCCCTGCAAGGTAGCTCTACTACTCCTTCTTCTACTACTACTACAAAACTACTAAAGGAAAAGTGAAACTCTTGAGTGAGTAGTGAGGAGTGTGGTGTGTGTGAGAGTGAGTGGGGCTCTCCTCCTCTTATATAGGGGTGGCTTGGTCGATTTGGGGGAATATTCCCTTAATACACCCCCGCACCGCCAACCCCTATACTTATTGAACCAACCAGCATGAGGTGGGGCCAGCTGCAGCAGGGGGGCGTGGTCGCATCCTAAGCGTGCCTGTGCCTGGGCTAGCCCGGCCCACCTCCTCCTTCGCCTAGTTGCTTGTTGGGTCTAGGCCTTGGTCTTGATGTTAGTTGGCCTAGATTTGTCCTTCTAGTTGGGCTTCTTCCCTTCTTTGCCTTTTATGCTTTCCCGAATGCCCCCTTTTTGATACATTCCACTTGTATTTGGTGTATTTTCCTGCAGAGTGATAATTCTTCCCATACAAGTGGAATTTGGTTAGTAGCAAAGGTATATGTGTGTAGAAACATATAATTCCCTCCTTTTTGGACTTATATTGGCGGTATAAATGTGTTGATAAGGACTGCCAACAATATCCATGCTAGAACTCTTACTATGATGCCTTTCTTTGGAAAAATATAAATAACGATTCCCTGATAATACTTTCAGGTTAAATGCTACAACGATAGATCCGTGCGCTTGTGGATAACCTCTGTAAACGTTATGACCTATTAGTTGACATTTCTTAGTATTGCTGCTAGGACAAACCAATTCTAGTAGCGATGCTAGGGAATGCCAACAAGCATTTCTTGATATCATTACTGAGGATGGACTTAGTACCTCTATTCTTAGTAATCATATTAAGAAATACCAATAAGCATTTTTGGTATCGTTGTCAGGGAAGGCATTGGGTAATAAGACTCTAGTAGGATATGTTCATGATAACATGCATGTATGGTAACCATTTGCTCATACAGGCTAATCTTCTATGTTTTCTCCTATTATGGGTAAAAATAGGATAGTGTATGAGTGGTTTCGACTTGCTGGAAAACTTCTTCTACCACTCCATTGACAACCAAACTGCTCACCCCTATACCAGCTACTACTATTGCTATGGCCTAGAAGTCACTCCGTGAATTCTCTATTCTGGTTGTTGCTAACGTGCCCATCGGGCCCACTGTCAACATCGGTGACAAGAATTTTGGAACTTCGGACCGGGCTGATCACCATGGTGGAGGCAAATCCATTCTGTGGATTGCCCAGTGAGGATGCCAACGCTCACTTACAATAGTTCCTTGAACTGTGCGACACTATCGTCATCAAAGATGTCGCACCTGAGGCTATAAGGTTCTGCTTATTTCACTTCTCCTTTATGGGGAAGGCAAAACAATGGTTCTACAAGGACAAGGAAGCTATTGACACTTGGAACAAATTCTCCGCGACATTCCTCACAAAGTTCTTCCCTATGGGCAAAACACGCTCTACGGGGAAGAATCGCTAATTTCCAGCAGACATCAATGGAACCCATCCCGGAGGCGTGGAAGAGGCTGCAAGCAAACATACAGGCATGCCCTCACCATGAATGGGGCTATGGCCCTGATCGAGAAAATGATGGCAAACCAGGGCTGGGGGACAGAACCCCAGCTAAAACACAAAAAGGTATGCATACCATGAAGGAGAGAGATATGCTAGCCGCAAAAATAGATCTACTCCTGAAAAAATTTGACGAGCGTGCCACTATGGATCCATGAGGCATTGTCAAATCCATGGACTCACAGATGATGTGTGAAGTTTGTAAAAATGTTGGCCACTCAAGAAATGACTGCTTCGAAACCCGTGAAGAAGCATCGTACATCAATAATAGGTATCGCCAACAAGGAGAAAATAATAATGGCTGGAACAATCAATCTTGTCCACCATTCCAGGATAATTCGAGCTTCAACTCAAATTTCAATTCAAATCAACCTTCACTTAAGGATTTCGTTCTAGGCCAAGCTAAAATAAACAAAAATCTCACCAAAAAGTTGTTGAATAATGATAAAATATTAGAAAATATCAACTTAAAAATAGAAGGCTTGTCTTTCTCTGTCAAAAATCAACTGAGCTTTAATAAAATGATATAAACACAGATAGCTCAAAGCGCTGTTGCAATTCCTAGCGAAAATGATGGAAATATAAATTCCTTAAAGAATATCAATGCGGTGACCACGAGAGGTGGTAAGTCCACTCGTGATCCACCGAATCCATCAAATTCTAACACTATAGTATGGAAACAAAAAGATAGCCAAGAGGAAGAACCAACTGCATCAACGCAAACACAAAAAGATTCCAAAGAGAAAATGGCACCACTAGAGTATACAGATACAACGAACCTGTCGTTTCCTACAAGAACAAGAAAGCAGGCCGTGAATGAATAGTTCACATGCTTTGTTGAAATGATAGAGAAGGTGCATGTAAGCATTCCATTAATGGATGTCTTACATGTACCGTCTTATGCCAAATATATCAAAGACATCATCAACAACAAGCGACCTTTACCATTCACAGAAGTTGTAAAGCTAACAAAAGAGTGTAGTTGTCGGGTGTAAATATCAGGGTGTCCTACATACGCGGGGCAGCTACCGCTAACCTTGACCCAACCAGGGGTTAAAGAATGGCGAGACGGCCTCGGCCGACCCCTCAAAGGGTGGGATCCAGCACGCCCGAACTCAAGGGCACGGATTCTATCATGTCCGACCTTGGGACTCGGGCGCCGAGTTCGCCCGACCCCAGAGGTGTCAACTTTGTCCCGCCCAACCTCAGGGGCACCAGCCCCACCTCGCCCGACCATGGGGGCACGGACTCCGTCCCGCCCGATCTCAAGGGCACGGACTTCATCCCGCCTGACCTCGAGGGCACGGACTCTGTACCGCCCGACCTCAAAGGCACGGACTCCGTCCCGCCTGACCTCGAGGGCACGGACTTCGTCCCAACCGGCCTTGAGATGGCACGGATCCCATCCCACCTGACCTCAAGGGGTCGGGCCACGTCTCGCCTCAACCGACTCCGAAGGCTCGGGCCCCGTCCAAGTATAGGCTCCGCATCGCCAGGCCCCTAGGGTCAGGCGCCCCTATGCGATACACAAGACCCGAAAGATAGGATCTGTACCACATTGAATGGTCAAGAGACGCGGATTTGACACATGGACTGACCAACACTATACCACCAGCTCTCCACCTCGCCCGATCACTAGGGTTCAGAGTTTTCCTCTGATAGAAGTAGAGGCCTCAGGCGGGGGCCCACCCTGCCTCAACCACTACAGGCACGGAAGCACGAGCCCAGGAGCATGCCACTGACATCAGGGAATGGGCAGGCATGTCCTAATGTGACTAGCGACACGATGGGTCGCACTGAGAGCCTCTCGTTTCCCACACCATCGCTAGGCCAGCACTATGCTGCCAACTCCCCGTATGACCTCCGTCAGAGGTAGTCATTGACCATACCGTCCGCCTGGATGGGAAGTATGATAGGACCAACGTACGACGTCCCCATAAGTGCCGTAGCTGCCAGCAAGGCTTCAGTGTGGTGCCACTTCTGCCATGCTCTACAGGGTCAGCAGGACCCACACAAAGAAGAGGAAGACACAACCCCGGGAGCTTTCTTTTCCTTTTCTTCTCTTTCTTTCTCCTGTAACCCCCTCTCTCCCCTTGATGTATAAAAGGGGGGAGAGGACAGCCTTCAAAAGGCATCGGGCCATCGATCCATCATTCAAACCCACAGAGACATGGGAGCTTTTCCCTCTCTCGACAGTTTGTATCCCCTACTACAGACTTAGTGCCAATAACACGAGCAGCCATGAACTGGATGTAGGGGCATTCTGCCCGAACCAGTATACCCCCTCGTGTCCTTTAAGTACACCATCCGAAACCTTGACGCGCAATACACAAATTCACTAGTCGGCGAATCCGAACGCCGACAGTTGGCGTGCCAGATAGGGGCCTTTTGCGCGTCACGACGATCCTAACAACCCAGTTTTCGAATGGCCAACCGTCATAGCCACTTCACCCTGGGCTCCCACATCTGTTTTGGGAGCATGGACTTTCTCTCCACCAGGGTGGGCGACGACTTGGTCCTGCTCCCTCCCTCCACGCCAATTGACCAGGTCGCTAGCACGGAGGAGGAGTGCATCGTGCCCCACCCCACTAGGTCCATCAATCCACCTTCTGACATCGACTCAGCCATCGAGTTGATGAGCCACCTTCACCTGCGAGCCCTCCCAGAGCTCCCCCAGAGCCCTAGGGTGGCCTTTGACGTTGACTCTAGCGAGTACGGCAGCAGCTAGGATGGCACAGACTTCTCTGGGCTCTACGACCCGAAGGCTCTATGACACTTCCTCAGCGGCTGTGACTACCTCCTCGACACCCCTCCGAGACCAACGCCATCCCGATGGAACCATAGAGGCCCCTCCTTCCCTGACATCATGACGCAGCTTGGAGAAGGAGAATCACTCTCTCCGGAGAACTCCCCTAGGGATGTCCCGACCACATACCCCTTCGGCCTCCGCAACTCTGCAGAGGTCATTAGCAGCTACGTGCCACAGTGGATGCGCCCGTCCTACACGAATAGCGAGTTCGTAGGGATGGCAGACTACATCTCGGAGTCGATCTATGACCTCTTAGGGATGGGTTCCGAATCCCTCTCTACCTCCCGCTCTAGAGATGGGAGTCATCACCCCTTGCATGAGTGCTTCATGGTGGAAGTCAGCGACGGCCATGTCTCGAGCGCCAATGGCACAGAGGGCGACCTGCGGGAAGTCCCCGCCCCTGTCCCGGTGGACAGGACGGTGGCTCCACGTCTATCGGCTCTGGTAGCCTCCGCCCCACCTCAGCATGGGAGACTGCGGCTAGAACAGCTACAGGCCTAGCAGCAAGAGCTCGATGCGGCACGCCATGAAATGGAGCAGGAGCGCTCCCAGCTCCAACATGAGATCAAGTGCCATCGCGCTAAGCAAGGGCGCGAACAGGCCATGGCCCCCGACGTGCAATGGCAGATCATGGAGGACGACAATGGCCTCCTATGGTTCCCCCAAGCCAGCCATAACATCGCCGCCGCGATAGCCCTGCTACGCAGTCTCCCGGTGACCGCTACCCCTAAAGAGCACAAAACTCAACAGGACATCCGCGAGCTCCTCGAGCGCGCAGCGGAGCAACAGGCGGAAAGCTTGCGGTCACAACGCCGCAGGCTTGACGCCATCCCTCACGCTTCCACTGGGCGTGACATGGCTGACACGTCTGTTCACCAGCCATCGCCAGGTGCAAGGCCTGCCGACGTACCCCCGATCCAGGAACGTGTCAGTTCCATTCGAGATGCCCATGTCATCCTGGATGCCCACGGGCACGAAAGGGAAGATAGGCAATGGGGTGCCAACCACGGCTATCACCCCCACCACAGCGAGCGCTACGACACTAGTGAGGACCGGAGTCCGAGCCCCTCCTCCACCGGGGCCTCGGGCTTTTGGCCGGCACATCCTCCGTGCACCATTCCCCCAGCGGTACCGTGCACCAACCAACGAACTCAAGTACTCCGGGGAATCAAACCCCGGCCTCTGGCTTGAGGACTACCGCCTTGCATGTCAGGCCGAGGGCACGGACAATGATGACTTCATCATCCGCAACCTCCCCTTGTACTTGGCCGACTCGACCCATACATGGCTAGAGCACCTCCCGCCCAACAGCATACGAAGCTCGGTGGACCTCCACGAGATCTTCGTGGGGAACTTCTAGGGCACCTGCATGTGCCCTGAAAACCCCTAGGACCTCAAGAACTGCCGCTAGAAGGCGAATGAGTCCCTCTGGGACTACATCCAGCGCTTCTCGCAACAGTGCAATGAGCTCCCGAACATCGCTGATGCCGATGTCATCAGCACATTCTTGTCCAAAACCTCTAATGAGTCCCTAGTCCACAAGCTAGGGCGCAAGAGCCCGTGGACCACCAAGGAGCTCCTCGACATCGCCACCAGTCATGCCTCCGGTGAGGACACAGTGGGGGCCATCTTCGACCGCTCCAAGGGCAAGGCCAAGGAGGATGAGGGGGCCGGCGAAGGGGCCTCCGACCCCTCAGGCAAGAAGAAGAAGAAGAGAAACAAGCGGCGAAGCGAGGGCACGCTCGTGGCCGCCATCGAACGAAAGGGCAAGAAGGCGCCCACAGAGGGCACCCTCGACCACTTTGAGAAGATGCTCGAAGGGCCATGCCCGAACCATGGCTACTCCGTCAAGCACGCCCTTAAGGACTGCGGTCTCATGAGGAAATTCTTGGTGGGGGGCTCCAAGAAGGGCGAGCCAAAGAAGCCTGACCCCAGCGGCGACGACGCCGATGGCGAAGACACGGTCTACCCAACTGAGACTGAGTGTCTCATGATCTTTGGCGAATCCAACTCCTATGCCTCGAGACGCCAACAAAAGCTTGAGCACCGTGAGGTCTACAGCACCGAGCTGGCCACGCCCACCTACCTCAAGTGGTCCACCTCGCCCATCACGTTCGACCGGACTGACCACCCGGAACACATGCCGCGTCCCGGCCGGTACCCACTGGTGGTCGACCCCATTGTTCACACCAAGCGGCTCTCCAAGGTGTTGATGGATGGAGGCAGCGGCCTCAACATCATCTATGCCGACACCCTCGATGCCATGGGCATCAGCCGCTTACGCATCCGGCCAAGTGGGGCACCTTTCCACGGCATCATGCCTGGAAAGCAGGCCGTACCACTCGGGCAGATTGATCTGCCCATCACTTTTGGGACCCCTTCCAACTTCAGGATGGAGACCCTCACCTTCGAGGTGGTTGGATTCCACAAAACATGCCACACTGTATTGGGGCAGCCATGCTACGCGAAGTTCATGGCGGTACCCAACTACATGTACCTCAAGTTGAAGATGCTAGGGCCAAAGGGCGTCATCACCATCGGCACTTCCATTCAGCGCGCTTATGAGTATGAGGTGGAGTGCTGTGAGCTCGCCTCAGCGGTCATCACCTCTGAGGAGCTTCCGACCGTCCACCAGGTGGATGACGAGGAGGCGTCTGATGTGCAAAAGGCCACGAGAACGTTCTGATCGGCAAATGACACCAAGGAGATCCCTCTCGATCCTAATAGCTCAAAGGGGAAGACAGTGCGCATCGGCACTGCCCTCACCCCAAAATAGGAAAGCGCGCTCGTCGACTTCCTCTGCGCAAATAGAGATGTCTTCGCATGGAAACCCTCGGACATGCCTGGCATATCGAGGAAAGTCACCGAGCACGCCTTGTGGATCAGGCCGGGCTCCAAGTCGGTGAAGCAACGACTGCGCCGCTTCGACGAGGAGAAGCACAGGGCCATCGGCGAGGAGGTGACAAAGCTTCTAGCGGCCGAATTCATCAAGGAAGTACACCACCCCGAGTGGCTATCCAAACCTGTTCTTGTAAGAAAAAAGAAAGGGAAATGGAGGATGTGTGTTGACTACATGAGTCTTAACAAGGCGTGTCCTAAGGATCTATTTCCTTTGCCACACATAGATCAAGTAGTCGACTCAACATCAGGGTGCGAAACCCTAGCTTCCTTGACACGTACTCCGGCTACCACCAGATCACGATGAAGGAGTCCGACCAGCTCGCGACCTCCTTCATCACTCCATTCGGATCATACTGCTATGTTTCCATGCCATTCGGTCTAAAAAATGTTGGGGCTACATACTAGCAATGTATGCTCAAATGCTTCGGAGACCTCATCGGGTGAACCGCTAAGACCTACGTAGACGACATCATAGTCAGGTCCAAACAAACCGAGAACCTAGTAGCCAACCTTGAATTGTCCTTCAAAAGGCTCAGGAAGAACGGCATCAAACTTAACCCTGAGAAATGCATTTTTGGGGTTGCAAGGGGTATGCTACTCGGGTTCATCGTCTCCGAGTGCGGCATCGAGGCCAACCCTACAAAAATCATGGTTATTACCGAAATGGGCCCGATTTAGAACCTCAAGGGGGTACAAAGGGTCACGGGATGCCTAGCGGCGCTAAGCCGCTTCATCGCATGCCTCGGCGAACGAGGACTGCCCCTATACAGGTTACTGAAAAAATCCAACTGCTTTGAGTGGACCCCCGAGGCTCAGGAAGCACTTGATAAGCTCAAGATCCTTCTATCTATGGCCCTGATCCTGGTCCCGGCGATCGGACAGGAGCCCCTCCTACTCTACATAGTGGCCACCACCCAGGTGGTCAGTGTCGTCCTCGTAGTAGAGCGGGAGGAGCAAGGACACACCCTCAAAGTACAACGCCCCGTGTACTTCGTTAGCGAAGTCCTCTCTGACTCCAAGACTTGGTATCCATAGCTCTAGAAGCTTTTGTACGTAGTCCTCATCACTAAGAGGAAGCTCCGACACTACTTCGGGTCACACCCAGTGACAGTCATGTCTTCCTTTCCTCTCGGCAAGGTCATCTAGAACCGTGAGGCGACAGGAAGGACCGCAAAATGGGCACTCGAGCTGATGGACCAGGGGATCACCTATGCCCCCCGAGCAGCCATCAAGTCGCAAGTACTCGCCGACTTCATTGCGGAATGGACTGAGGTCCAGACCCCGTCGGTGGCTGTCGACCAAGAGTACTGGACGATGTTCTTCGACGGATCGCTGATAAAGAAAGGAGCCAGCACAGGTCTAGTCTTCATCTCTCCACTCAAGGTGCGCATACAGTATGTAGTCCGCCTTCACTTTTCTGCTTCCAATAACATGGCAGAGTACGAGGCCTTAGTCAATGGCCTGCGCATCGCCGCCGAGCTAGGCATCCGACGGCTAGAAGTCCGCAGTGACTCGCATCTCATTGTGGGCCAAGTCATGAAGGACTCAAGCTATCATGACCCCAAGATGGCCGCATACTGCCGCAAGGTCTGCCGACTCAAAGAAAAGTTCGACGGCCTCGAACTGAACCACATCCCACGAAGGGACAACGAGGCAGCCGATGCCCTGGCGAAGATCGCATCCAATTAGGATCCGGTCCTGACTGGGGTCTTTGCCAGCGACCAAGACCACCCCACAGCGTGGTATGGAGAAGCGGGAGGAGTCAGCAGCCCACCGCCCACCCCAAAATGCAGAGCCGACCGGCTATCCTTGGGGGGATGACCCCTCAACGGCCCTCGCGGCCTTCATGGTCATGCAAGCCGATGAGGACATGGCAAGCGAACCCGACCCCTAGGCTGACTGGACGGTGCCGTTCCTCGACTGTTTGATCCGAGAGGTGCTCCCCACTAACAAAACAGAGGCACGATGGCTCGCACGCCGAGCTAAGTCCTTCGTTATCGTCGATGGAGAGCTCTACCGAAAGAGTCGCACCAAGGTCCTACAATGATGTATCCTGACCGAGCAGGGGGTCAAGTTGCTAGAGGACATCCACGGTGGGGCCTGCAGGCATCACGCCGCACCACGCGGCCTGGTCGGAAACATGTTCCGATAGGGGTTCTACTGGCCAACGACAGTGGCCGACGCTGAGCAAATCATGCGCACCTACGAAGGGTGCCAATTCTATGCTCGGTAGATGCACATGCCGGCCCAGGCACTCCAAACAATTCCCATCACTTGGTCATTCACGGTCTAGGGCTTGATCTAGTTGGACCCCTCAAAAAGGTGCCCGGGGGCTACACCCATCTCCTTGTCACCGTGGACAAGTTCTCCAAGTGGATAGAGGCTCAGCCGATCTCTAGAATTCGATCGGAGGAGGCCATGAAGTTCTTCACCGACATCATCCACCGCTTCAGAATCCCCAACTCTATCATCACAGACAATGGGACACAGTTCATGGGGAAGAAATTCCTCTATTTCTACGACAAGCACCACATCCGAGTTGACTGGGCTACCGTGGCGCACCCTCGCATGAACGGGCAGGTCGAGCGCGCCAATGACATGATCCTGCGGGGCCTCAAGCCTTGGATCTTCAATCGGCTGAACCAGTACGGCAAGCGATGAGTCGTAGAGTTGCCCTCGGTGGTTTGGAGCCTGCGGATGACCCACAGCCGGGCAACCGACCACACGCCCTTCTTTATGGTCTACGGTGCCGAGGCTATCCTCCCCACTGATCTTAAATATGGGATGCCACGGGTGAAGGTGTACACCGACCAAGGAAACAAGACGTACCTCGAAGACACCGTAGATCAGCTCAATGAAGCATGTGACGTCGCCCTCCTCCGATCGGCCAAGTACCAGTAGGCGATGCATCAGTACCACAGCCGCCGCATCCATGGTCAGGCCTTCAGCGCTGGTGACCTAGTACTGCGCCTCGTGCAGAGCAACAAAAATTGCCACAAGCTTTCACCGCCATGGGAAGGACCCTACATCGTCACCGAGGTACTCCGACCAGGCACGTACAAGCTCAAGGATGCTGACGGACAAGTCCTCACCAACGCCTGGAACATCGAACAGCTACATTACTTTTACCCTTAGTCTTTTCTAAATGTCATCATTGTAATTATGAAAGCTAAGGGTGATGATTTTAAATAAAACAAAGTGTTACCTCGTAATGCTTTCGCTGAATGTCCGCCCAATTTCTAGTGACGCCCGACCCTAGCAATGACCCGGGGCCGAGCCTCACTCGGGGGCTAGCAAACGAAATACATCCAACAAAATTTCCTTTTCATCCGACCCCTTCTTACAATAGGACCCTCGAATAAGAGTTGCAAAAAACTAAACGCCGAGTAAAATTGGTCGGACTGTGAGAAGCCTATGCCCCAGCAGCTACGGTGCCACTCGCTCACCAGCGTGATCAGCGCTCAGTCACTCGCAACTCTAATTCCCGCTGTCCTATCATGAGCTAAGGGTCGGATCGCAACAACCTTTTTATACGTATAAAAAGAAGGGCCAGATATCCTTTTCTGACCGAAAAACTTGAAGTTCTTAACTTCTTCGATTCCGACCTCATCCGACTAACTAGCCCCTCATGGGCAGCACTTCGTTATCCGACCCCTCTATAGGGTCCCACGTTGAGTGTTTCCTCCCCCGCTCGAAGTCAAGCCTTCGAAGGAGTGTTCCACCCCTTCAAAGCCTCGGGGACTACACCCGATAGGTGCGCTCGCGCGCACCCATTAGAAGGATGGACAAAACACGCCAAACAACTACGCTAAGGGTCAAAGCGCAACGATTCTTCCGCACGCATAAAGAGAAGAAAAGTCAACAAATGTTTTTTCAGCCAAAAAGGGAGTTCTAAACTATCATAAAGTTTATTACATACTTCCATACTTTGGACATTAAACTAATTACCCCTTTCGGGGGAGAATCTCCTCTTCCATGCCTTCAACCAGACTCCGCGCTAGGGGAACCACCTTCTCCTCGATATCGTCCATCTGGTCATCGGTGTAGCCAGGCATGAAGCCTTTGCTCATTAGGTCGATGCTCTCGTAGTGCGTACGGGCGACCGCGAAGGCCCACTGGACGCTGAGTTGTAGCGCATCCCTCGCAAGTTCACACGCTCGGTCAGTAATACTAAGGGCACAAACTACGAGGGAGTTGGTCCCTTGCGGAGAAGTCATCCCGAGGTCATCCATCACTAGCCCGATGGTGGTGCGCAGACTATCATGCTCACTGGACTCTGCCTCGAGGTTCTTCGACGCCTCGACAAGCTTCCTCGTCAGATCCTGTGCCTTCTCGGTCTTCGCCGCCAGCCAGCCGCCGAAACCTATCCTGACCATGCATCGGACCATGTCAGAGGACCGACAATGACTTTCCCAAAAAAGAAGAAACAGGCGGGAGGCCCGGGGCCTTACCATTCACTTCGGCCTAGATACGCCGAATCTCCTCGTCACGCCGAGTGCCTCCGTGGCGAGCTTGCCGGCCGCCTCCTGGGCCACCACCTTCAGGTCCCTCTCGGCCTGAAGAGCCTGGCGTGTCGAGTCGCGCTCCTACTCTGCAGACTGAAGCGTTCCTGTGGCCAACCACGTGAGCTTGCAGGCCTCATCCTCCCAACTCTGAAGGTTGGCCAACTCTAGGTTCGCAGAAGCAAGCTTCTCGGCCAGCCACTCTCGCAACTGCCCCTCCTCGGTGAGACGATCCCAAACGTCCCTCTCCTGATGGAGGAACATGGATTTCTCCTAACTAAGGTCCATCAGCAACTCCCAGAGGAAGCAAGAGGCCATGAGCACACAAACCAAAGGGCGAAACAAAGGGAGGTGGAGCCCAGAAACCCAAACGAGTCATACCTAGCCTGTCGGGATGACTACGTCATTCAGGGCCTCCATCGCACAGGATAGTGAGCGCACCGCCACCTCGGCTACGCCGCGGACACGCCCGTGGACCCTGGCCGCCTCCTAGTCATCGAGAACGAAGACCATTTTTTCCAGATCCTGCCGGTTGGCCCAGCGGATCTAGGGTCCGCCCCACACGTGCAACTCATGGCCCCTCCGGACCAGAGGCAGCGATGACCTGATGTCGATAGAGGCGGTGGCCGTCTCCACCAAGGATGTCTGGCCGATAAGGCCCGACGGCGCCTCCTCGTGCCACGTCGGTTCACCTGTCAGTGGCACGCCCTCTAGGGCAGACTCTCTATCGTCGGGAGACAGAGATGGCACGCGTGGAGGAGCGTCCACTGGCACCCCTGCCGCCGACCCCGGTGCAGCGCCGACAGGCACCGGACTTAGACGATGAGCCGCGAGACGCTTCTGAGGCGCCATCTACAGAGGGATCGCAGTCCCCCAGCCCTGCAGGAAAAGGTGGGGATGAACAAAACCGAAACCGACACACACAAGCTACAAGACAGTTCCTTGACTCACCTCGAGGACACCTTGCGGACATGTTTGGGGACCAGGTCATCCGACCCCGGCTGTGCCTTGTCGGTGCGCGGCCGCTTCACGGCATCCCTCGCCTCTGAGGACACAGGCATAGTCGGGGCGTCCGACTCTAGCCGCGCCTCCTCAGTACGTGGACACGGTGGGTCCTCCATCAGGATGGAGGGGCTGGGCGGTGCGAGGCCACTCGACCCCAGCTGCGTCTCTCCACAATGCGGAGGCACTGAATCCTCCATCGGCTCAGAGGGCTTAGGCGGTACGGGGTCGGCCGACTCTGGCCGCGCGGCAATCCTGGGCCCATTCCCAGCTCAGAGGGTCTCGGCATGACGGGGCACACCGCCCCCACGGTCTCCGCCGGTGCGACCCCCTCCTCCGACGCGGGGGGATCCAACGCAGCAGGGCGGCCCGCCTCCATCGACCCTGACGGCACGACCTCCTTGTCCTGACCAAGGATGTGGAACGCGAAGGGCCCCACCACCGATGGGGGTGGAACCTCATCCTCATCCTCGATCATGGCCCAGACTTGAGAAGGCAGGCCACCGACCGCTACACCCTCTTCCTCCTCCTCCTCATCATCCTCATCGTCGTCATCATTGTCTTCATCGTCCTCCTCCGACGAGCCCTAACGGCGCTTCCCGTGTCGGAGCTTCTCCTGCTCTTTCTTGGCCTTATTTGTCTTCTTTCGCTCCTTCTTCAGCTTCACCACCTCGGCCGCGGCACGATTAGCAGCCTTCCTGACCATGTCTTCCGACAGCGGTGCTTTGGCGTCTTGGACGACAAGGCCGGGCTGTGAGATCCGACACCGAATTTAGATGCAGAGGAGGGCTGAGTAAGAAAAGAGGACTTAGAAGGTAGCTTACCAGCTCGACGAAGCTCGCGTTCAGACGCATCGCTGGATGCCCCAGGATCAGGTAGACCAGCATCAGGTCCACCGACGCACCCGACGAGCTCTCCATGGCCTCCTTGATGCGCTGCGCCACCTCCCTAATGCTGAGCGCCCCATCGGCCACCATCACTGACCCCTCCTAGGGCATGTCTGGTGTCATCTGGTACATGGGGAGGGCGCACGCCATCAACGGTGCCAACCTCCGAATGTGGTAGGCGCCGATGACTCTGCTCTCTCGCAAGACATGGGCCTTCAGAGTCTCGACAGCCTGGATGAGGTCGCTGAGCCTCCTCATCTCCTTGTGGACGGGTCCATACCGCCACATCTCCGGTGCCTCCTCGATCACGTGGCCGGATAAGATGGGCAGGGGGCCAGCGGGGTTGTTCCTTAGGTAGAACCAGAGCTTATGCCACCCCTTGTTCGATTTTGACAAGGGGATGTACATGTACTCCGACGCTCAGCCACCCCGAAGACGGATGCTCGCGCACCCTATCAGAACCCCTAGGTCGTGCCCCTTCTTGTCCTTCTTTTTCTGCTGTAGCTCGATGGCGAAGAAGTACTTCCAGATCTCGAAGTGGGGCTCGATCCCTAAATACCCCCTCACACAGCGCCACGAACGCCGAGATGTGCTGAATCCCATTAGGATTCAGGTGCTGTAACTCGAGCCCGTAGTAGTGGAGCAGTCTGTGGAGGAACTGGTGGGCGGGGGTCATGAGGCTGCGCTCGTGGAAGGGGATGAAGGAGACGACGTAGCCATCGGGCGGCGTCGGCGCATCTTTATTGCCCGGAACAAGCCACTCCATCACCTCGGTCCTAGCGCGGAGGAGGCCTTTCTTCACCAGCCCCTCCATGCGCGAGTGAAGGATGTCGGAACGCGGCCACAACTCCATGGGCGGACAGGGAGGAGGCATGGAAGCGTTGATGGCGGCGCAAAGGGCAAAAGGGGAAAAAGTGACCTTGACGCAAGAGGCGAAGGGGCGCGGCAAGAGAAAGATGAGGAAAAAGGGGGAAGGGAGCCTCTGTATTTATCGATGCAGAACGGGGCCCGAAACTAACCGCCCCGGGCTTCTCGGTGTCACAGTCCTCGACGGATCCGCCTCCTCCAGATTCCTCACCGAAGCCACGCCTAGGCCGCACGCCCCCATATGGTAAGTGTAGGTAACGAATCCCTCGAATCTATCACATCATGATTCCAGAGACCGCACGACTGCCACTCCTAATCACCCCCTCAAAGATTGCGCCGAACGACGATATTTTTGGCCCCACGATGTGGGCCGAACCGCCACAGGTAAAAAGGGATACGGGGCTGAAAATGCCCCTACGGCCCATTAAACACCTAGGAGTCAAAGGCTGGCCCACCAGTTCATAGCTGCTCCAGGGCACCCAGAGCAAGGGGAGGCTAAGGATGGGCCCGCTAGCAGCCAATACCCAAGGCGCGTGAAGCGCCGCGAGCGTCCCGACCCTCGTTTCGAGTCTTGGATGATGCATGGCCCATGGTTTTCCTCAAAGGAAGGCAGCGAGCCCTCGGGACCGGCTGAATGGACCCAAGAACTATATGGACCAGCCGCCAAGAATCCGGAGTCAGTCACCAGCTGACCTCGAACCGGGCCCTCGCCAAGGGGATGCCGGGGCTCCACTCGGACAAGCCCGTCAATAACTCACCGAGCATCATGCTTCGTCCAACGAGGAAAAGCGTAGTACGGCTCAACCCCTCTGTTCTAACGAATGAACACGTGAGGGATAACGATCACAAGACGAAATGACCTTCGGACGGACCCCTGCTGCGCGCGGGGGCTCAGGGGCTCAGAATCGCAAAGAGACCAAACATGCGATCGCAGGATGAACAGTCGACCACTGCAAAGAAATCTCTGAAGGAGTGTCCCACTCCTCCAAAGAGACCAAACATGCGATCGCAGGATGAACAGTCGACCACTGCATATGCCGAAGCCCGAACAACTGCCTCGGCTACCCCCGTAGCAGGCTGTCGGTGGTAATACATCGATAGCTGGCGCACCAGGTAGAGGCTTTCGGTGGATTTGCATCCGTGAGCTCGATGGATCTCGACATTTTTTGGGCTTTAGCCAAGCCAAAGCTAGCCTCCATATGTGCGTAGGTCTGGTTTCCAAAGAACGGATGGAAGATCTGTTTTGTTGGGGCCTGGCTAGGCAGCTGTCGATGCGGGACCCACAGGGTTCCCCGACGAAGTGATTATGACCCGTGGGCCCTGGCCTGGCCCACGAGCATAAGCGAGAAGAGCTGCAACGTCTACTACACTGAATCCGAGTAGAATAGGCTAGACTAGCCGGACTCGTATGGAAAGTACCTTTTGTATTTAGTTTAGGACACCTTCTTTGAAATCGACTAGGATTGTAATCGCTCCACGACCTTCTGTCTATACAAAGAGAGGCCATGGGCACCCCTAGAGGGAACAATTGAACACACACCAATCAATTCAACGCAAAAGGCTAACACCGACTAGACGTAGGGCTATTACTCGATCACGGTCGAGGGCCCGAACTAGGCAAAATCGACTGTCTCTTGCGTTAACCGCCGAGTTCTGCATAAGCCGAAGCCCGAATAACTGCCCTGGCTACCCCCGTGGCAGGCTATCGGTGGTAAAACATCGACAGCTGGCGTGCCAAGTAGGGGCTTTCAGCGGATTTGCATCCGAGAGCTCGACGGACCTTGACAACATGATATTCCTAACGGGATCAACCTTCATCTTCGGTTCATGGATCTGTGAGGCGAACTACAACGGCAAGCTCCAAAACCGTCTCCTCGAAGATTCAGATCGCCGTGAAGATTTTGCTATTTCGACGACTACGACGAATCGACTCGCACGGCTCGTGATGTCTGATCTGACTCAGACCTCGAGGCCAACCGCATCTGACTCAAATTTGGGCTCCGCATCTGAGATGAAGTTTTACCCGAGTTCTTTCTATGATAGTCCGAGTTCTTTTCCGATAGGACTCCGCAACGCGGCCTCGGTTTATCAAGATTTCAACTCGGACTACATTCAGACTTGTTTCAAGAAGTCGGGTCCTTTTCCATTTAGACTCCAAAACGTGGCAGCATCTTATTAGGAACAGCTTGAAGGATCTACCAGTCTGGTGCGAAGAATGCCACTAAAAGGAGCTCAAAAAGGCCTCGTACTAACTATAACATCTCAAGACTGCATCGTCCATTGGCCAGGTTCTATTCCTAAAGATGACAGTACCCGACTGGTTGGCACGATGATGACAATGATTCTACCATACAAAGAAGGAGACTCAATCTATGACACTGAAGCTTCTACTAAAGTTCTCAACGACTCTAATAGTGTGGAAGCTGACGTCAATAACAGAACACTCCACGCACGAGAAGTATTCATGGTTCACCGTTCCTGATCACCGTTCGTCCCTCTAGAAGCACCCGACATCAGGTCATCAGATGAATCCGAATCCAATATATCTCCCTTTGCCCAGGGGCATGATGGTGAAATCGAGAGCCAGAAACAAGCCAGAGAAAGGAGAAATAAATTGAAGCAGGGACGCCAACGCCGTGCCAGGCAGTGCAAAAAAGCTTGGACCAGATATGAGTCGGATCTGGCTGAGTACAATAAGAGAAAATCAGAACTAGAAGCTCACCCAACAATAGGATCAGAGAAGCACTAGAAGAACTCGGGGGCAATCTCACACCCCAATGAAGAACAAGAACGGGTCTGGGATATTCTCCGGTCAATGGCCTTAAGAACACAAGACGGAAGGACCCGCTCAAGACTACCTGCCAGGTCAGCATCTCACAGACAGGAAGGTCAAAATCAAAGAAAGTCTGCTTTCGAGAGACTTGGACCAAGCGAAAGCCACAACAGAGAAAGTAGAAGGGACAATAGTCAAATCAACTGAGTCGAACAATCGAAGAAAATCAGGAGTAGAGTACCCATCCAAATAGCCTCGCGGAACTACTCTCACCAGAACGATAGCTAGCTAGAAGGAGGGGCCGAATCAGAATACAAAAAAGCCAGAACGCACGATATATTCCCCTATTTTGTAAACCAACTTGCTTTGATATGACTACCTCACAAGTTCAAGCCATCCAACCACTCTAAATATGATGGCAAGACTGAGCCAAGGTAGTGGCTCAGGATCTACTTGCAATCAATTAAACTAGCTGGAGGAAACGACGATATCAAGACCTTGTTCTTTCCCATGGCCCTAGAAACCCATGGCCCTCCAATGGTTCAACAAATTGAACTCGGGGTCAATCAGAGGCTGGGAGGACTTGTAAAAAGCTTTCTGTGAAAATTTTGCAAGTATCATTACGCACCCCATCACCCATGCATAATTAAAAGGACTCAAGCAGAAGGGGGGTGAAAGCCTCAGGGATTACTATTGACGATTTGGTGAGCTACGTGCTCAAGTACATGACATCACCGAACGAGAAGTAATCTGTAACATCCCGGCCCAGGGCTTAATAGGATTAATAGGATACTCATACCAACAAGTTGCAACTTCTTTTCCGGAAGCCCATCTCGAAAGAACTCCAAAGTTAAGCGTGCTTGGCCTGGAGCGATGGGTGACCGACCGGGAAGTTCTTTCCGGGTGCGCACGAGTGAGGACAAAGTGCGCAGAAAAGACTTGTGTTGGTCTGTGAGGGCAGTCTATGTCCTAGAAAAGCGGCCAGATGTAAGCGGGCCCGGCCTCGAGGAGGCGGGACGTTACAGAATGGTATCAGAGCCGACTCTCACGGTTTCACGGGCGCGTGTGTCGCAGTTGCGCAGGCATGGTGCGCATGGCTGGTGTGGATCCGTCGTGGTCACACAGCATGGCACATGCGCTGGCTCTGGACATACGGACGTGGCCAAGAGAGGACGCTCCTGGCTTGGGATTGATCGACGAGGACGTCGATCTCTTAAGGGGGTGAGGATGTAACATCCCGGCCCAGGGCTTAATAGGATTAATAGGATACTCATACCAACAAAGTTGCAACTTCTTTTCCGGAAGCCCATCTCGAAAGAACTCCAAAGTTAAGCGTGCTTGGCCTGGAGCGATGGGTGACCGACCGGGAAGTTCTTTCCGGGTGCGCACGAGTGAGGACAAAGTGCGCAGAAAAGACTTGTGTTGGTCTGTGAGGGCAGTCTATATCCTAGAAAAGCGGCCACATGTAAGCGGGCCCGGCCTCGAGGAGGCGGGACGTTACATAATCGAAGCTTTCTCTCACGGAATCATGGCCAGGTGGCAATTTCAAGACTTTTGCAAAGAAAATCCGAGAAATAATGAAGAATTCAGACGCATAGTAGAGAAGATGATCATTGTAGAAGAGAAAACACGAGAAAAGTTCCTGGATAGAAAAACCCAAGACAACCTTGACAGGCAAAATCATCGAAACATTATGCATCAGAAAAGAAAGCGTGGACCTGACAACACCGTAGCGGTGGCCGACAAATTGAAGAAATTTTCCAAACCTAGAAAGTACGAAGACATTGAAAATATGCATTGTATCTAGCACCCTAAATGAAATCACACCACCGGAGATAGCTACATCTTCATTGATCGATACGCAAGAAAAGATAATAAGGGGGACAACAAAGAAGACAATTAGAAAAAAGACAAAGACAACCATGAAGATAAGAGATTCCAAAAATCCAATGGGACAGTGGCAGTGATCTTTGCCGGGTCCCGGGTTCAAGGAGCAAGCATCAAGACAAGTTGGCTCTACGAACCATCATAGCAGCAGAACCGGCTACTCCCAGATACCTCAATTGGTCGCAGTATCCAATCTAGTTCTCAAGAGAAGATCAATGGACTAGCATAGGGAATGCTGGCCATTACCCACTGGTTTTGGGTCCAACCATCGCTAGTATGACCGACACAAAGGTGCTAATCGATGGAGGAGCTGGACTCAACATCATTTTTTTGGAAGCACTAAGGAAGATGGGGTTACAACTCGTCGGGATGATTACTCCAACAAGTGTCCCTTTCTATGGGATAGTAACCAGCAAGGCAGCCATGTCACTTGGACAAATCACTCTATCGATTACTTTTGGGACTCCCTCAAACTACTATATAGAGTTTATCAAATTTGAGGTTGCAGACTTCGAATCATCATATCATGCCATCCTTGGGCGTCCAGCATTAGCAAAGTTCATGGTGATACCACACTACATGTACCTCTTGCTTAAGATGCCGGGACCCAATAGAGTTCTTTCTCTCCGAGGTGATCTAAAGCGCGCTTTTGACTGCGATGTTCAAACGATCCAAATTGTGGCCAAGGCACAAGCAGCTGGCGGAAGGGAAGAGATAGCTACTATTGCTGCAGAAATGAACCCAGAAGAACTAGAGATCCCAGCTAAGAGGCCTAGCATCCTTGCACCACCAAAAGAAGATGATGTCAAGCAAATTGACCTAGGCACCGGTGATCCCTCCAAGACAGCAACCATCAGTGCCCACCTCTCGGCAAAATAGGAACTCGAGCTCACCAACTTTCTTCGGGAGAACAAAGATATCTTCGCTTGGAAGCCGGCCGACATGCTAGGTGTCCCAAGAGAGTTGGCTGAGCACAGAATTGATATCAATGAAGGCTCCAAGCCTGTGAAGCAACGGCTACGATGATTCTCACCCAACAAGAAGGCAGCAATTAAAAAAGAAATTATAAAGTTAATGGCAGTCGGATTCATAAGAGAAATCCTTCATCCAGATTGGCTAGCCAACCCAGTTTTAGTATAGTAAAAGAACACGGACAAATGGCGCATGTGCGTCAACTACACAGATCTCAACAAGCATTGCCCAAAAGACCCATTTGGGCTACCACACATCGATCAGATAGTTGATTCAACAGCAGGATCTACCCTATTATCCTTTCTTGATTGCTATTCAGGATATCATCAGATCGCATTAAAAGAAGAAGACCAGAGCAAGACATCTTTCATCACTCTATTCGGCGCCTACTGCTACAAAACCATGTCATTTGGACTCAAGAACGCTGGTGCTACTTACTAAAGAGCTATCCAAACATGTCTTCGTGAGCAGATCAGCAAGAACACGAAAGCATATGTGGACAACATGGTAGTAAAGACAAAAACCCAGACACACTAATTGAGGACTTAAAGCAAACTTTCAAAAACCTGAAAAGATGGAAGTGGAAACTAAACCCAAACAAGTGTGTATTCGGAGTACCTTTAGGACAACTACTCGGATTCTTGGTCTGTCGTCGTGGAATCAAAGCCAGCGCCAAGCAAATTCAAGCTATAACAGAGATGGGCCCTCCTTAATGTGTCAAAGATGTGCAGAAACTGATAGTCTACATGGCGGCCCTCAATCGTTTCATATCAAGACTCAGCAAAAAAAGGGCTACCTTTCTTCAAGCTACTAAAGAAGATGGGCAAGTTCGAATGGACAGAGGAAGCCAAGGAGGCTTTCAAAAGCCTTAAGGCGTATCTCACCTCCTCGCCCATTTTCACACCTCCAAAGAAATACGAAGACAAGATGTTGTACATTGCGGCAACTTCTACTGTGATCAGTGCAGCAATGGTCGTAGAAAGAGAAGAAAAAGGGCGTGTGTACAAAGTACAACGTCCCGTATACTACATCAGCGAAGTACTATCAGAATCAAAGATTTGGTACCCGCATGTGCAAAAACTACTCTACTCCCTCTTGATCACCTCCCACAAGCTTCTCCACTATTTTGAAAGCCATAAGATTACTGTGGTGACAGATTTTCCACTCGGAGACATCCTATACAATAGAGACGCAATGGGACGCATATCTAAGTGGGCAGTTGAACTTGGTGCTCTCAACGTTGATTTTACCCCATGGAAGGCAATCAAGTCTCAAGCCCTTGATGATTTTGTTATCGAGTGGATAGAAATTCAACAACCTATGCCAGATACCATCCTCGACTATTAGAAGATGTATTTTGATGGATCACTCAAACTAGGCAGAGCTGGTGCATGCGTTCTCTTCATCTATCTAGACGGAAAACAACTCAAATATGTCCTTTAGATATTATGGCAAGCTACAAACAATGAAGCAGAATACGAAGCCCTCGTCCATGGGCTCCGAGTAGCCATCACCCTTGGGATCAAGCGACTACTCGTCTACGATGATTCGGCAAAAGTCATCAACCAAGTCAACAAAGATTGGGACTGCACCAAAGATAACATGGGCGCTTACTGCGCTGAAATACAAAAATTCGAGAAACATTTTCAAGGGTTAGAAATCCTACATATCCTGCGCGATTCAAATATGGCAGCAGACGTCCTTGCCAAGCTCGGATCGGACACGGTGAAGGTCCTACCCGGCATGTTCATAGAGGATTTATCAGATCCCTCTATCAAATAACCCAGTGAGATAACCCTTGAACTCCCAGCTAAAGGCACCCATATTTTGGTAATTACCACCTCATGAACTCAGGTTTTTATTGATTATATCAAAGAGAATAAGTTGCTAGTAGACAAAGAAGAAGCTACCTGAGTTGTTCAAAGAATCAAGAACTACGTTCTAGTAGGAGACAAACTCTATAGAAGAGTCGCATCATTAGGAGCACTCCTAAAATGTGTCTCATCAGAAAAAGGCAAAGAGATCTTAGACTAAATCCACTCAAGTTGATGTGGAAATCACGCCGCTTCAAGAACATTAGTCGGCAAAGTATTCCGCACCAGATTCTACTAGCCAATCGCTTTGAAAGACGTAGAAGAACTCGTCAAAAAATATAAAGGTTGCCAAATGTTCACAAGACAAGCTCATGTCCCAGCGCACAATCTCATATGCATCCCGCCCGCTTGGCCTTTCTCTTGCTCGGGGCTGGATCAAGTAGGGCCTCTCAAGAAAGCAAAGGGCGGTTTCAAGTACATCTTTGTGGCAATTGATAAGTTCACCAAGTGGGTTGAATACAAACCACTCGCGAAATATAGCATAGCCAAAGCAGTCGAGTTCATCCAAGACATTATGCACCGCTTCGGCATGCCCAATCGAATCATCATAGATTTGGGTTCTCCCTTCATAGCTACAGAATTCAAAAGTTGGGCATATGATTGTGGCTTTAGCATAGATTACGCATCAGTCGCACACCCAGAAGCCAACGGACAAGTAGAGAGGGCTAATGGACTCATACTAGCTGGATTAAAATCCAGATTGTATGAAGAACTAGAGGACTATGGATCCAAATGGATTGAAGAGTTGCCCAAAGTAGTATAGGGGCTACGAACTCAAGTAAGCAGAGCCACCGGATACTCACATTTTTTCCTAGTCTATGAATCAGAAGCTGTATTACCTACCGACCTGATCTGGACATCACCAAAGATTGAGCAATATGATGAAGGAGAAGCAGAACACACCCGAAGATTAGAACTCGACAGTACAGAAGAAGTCAGAGTAAACGCTACCCTTCAGTCAGCTCAATACCTCCTAGGTTTAAGATGCCACTACAACAAGAGTACTCATCCTCGATCACTCCAAATCGGAGACCTAGTACTATGAAGAATACAAAAAAGTGATAGACGCCATAAACTACTCAGTCCATGGGAAGGTCCTTTTATTGTCGCAAAAGTCACTGGGCCAGGCACGCATGAGTTGATGACTGAAGATGGAATAGAAGTCAAGAATACATGGCACATCAGCCAACTAAGAAGATTCTACGCATGAAAGAACTCAAGAAAGAATTTATGTACCAAAAAAGCTACATGAGATCGACATTCACGATTAGTAAAATAAAGATGGTGTTCCTCGTCAATATTTGTCTTATTATGGCTTGTCTCGAGTTGTTTTCACAACAAGATAAGAGCAAAATAGCTAAAAAGATGCTTGAGCTCACCAGACAAGAGCAAAATAGCTAAAAAGATGCTTGAGCCCACCGATCCTAAGTCTTTTTAGGCTTAGATGAGAGTAAGAAAGTTGATAAGCTAAACACTCAAACCGGTCCTAGGTTGTTTTCATAACTAGGGCGAGTGCTAGAAAATGCTGGCCATATCCTGAGTTGAGCAAAAGAGCTAAAAAGATGCTTGAGCTCACCAGACGAGAGCAAAATAGCTAAAAAGTTGCTTGAGCCTACCGAATGAGAGCAAAATAGCTGAAAATATGCTTGAGCCCGCCGATGAGAGTAAGAAAGCTGATAAGCTAACACTTGAACCGGTCCTAGGTTGTTTTAACAACCAGGGCAAGTGCTAGAAGACGCTGGCCATATCCTGAGTTGAGCAAAATAGCTGAAAAGATACTTGAGCTCACCAGACGAGAGAAAAATAGCTAAAAAGATGCTTGAGCTCACCGGACGAAAGCAAAATAGCTGAAAAGATGCTTGAGCTCATCGGTCCTAAGTCTTTTTAGGCTTAGATGAGAGTAAGAAAGCTGATAAGCTAACACTTGAACCGGTCCTAGGTTGTTTTAACAACCAGGGTGAGTTGCAGAAGATGCTGGTCATATCCCAAGTTGAGCAAAATAGCTAAAAAGATGCTTGAGCTCACCGGACGAGACCAAAATAGCTAAAAAGGTGCTTGAGCTCACCGGACGAAAGCAAAATTGCTGAAAAGATGCTTGAGCTTGCCGGTCCTAAGTCTTTTTAGGCTTATATGAGAGTAAGAAAGCTGATAAGCTAACACTCGAACTGGTCCTAGGTTGTTTTCATAGCCAGGGCGAGTGCCAGAAGATGCTGGCCATATCTCGAGTTGAGCAAAAAAGCTGAAAAGATGCTTGAGCTCACCGGATGAGAGCAAAATAGCTAAAAAGATGCTTGAGCTCATCGGATGAGAGCAAAATAGCTGAAAGGATGCTTGAGCCCGCCGGTCCTAAGGCTCTTCAGACCTGATGAGAGTAAGAAGGCTATCAAGCCAACAATCGACATACCCCGAGTTATTTACACGGCGCAAATGACAGTCAGACAAGCACTCGACCTATCAAGGAGCTCTATCAAGCCAATGATCGACATACCCCGAGTTGTTTACATGGTGTAGATGAAAGCCGACAAGCGCTCTACCTACCAAGAAGTTATCCCACAATGGATGAAAGAACACAACCACTCTAAGCTGCGGATGCGTACCACGCCTAAGATGCGACTACTCAGAAGAAATTCTTATCACTTAGGCAACTCATCTGAAGAATAAATAAGGCAAAGACATCCATATAGAAGATCAAAAGATAAATACATTTTATCCATATAGGCAATGAAAAGTGTTATCTTTACAAAAGGCACTCAGAAACAAAATTCCTTACACAAAAATCAAAAAATATCATCTGGAGGAGGTAATTTTATATCCAATTGCTCGGAAAGAAGCCTAGCCAAGGCATCAAATTTAGGCTCCACCCTCTCGATAGCATCTAGGTACTCTTGATTTTTGGCCTCTTCAGCGAGCTTCTCTAGAGGAACTGTCAGCGCAAGTACCCAGACGTGGGCCAAGACGTTTTTGATGCAGACGTGAGTAGCCCTCTTAACAAAGCCTTCAAGGCGGATAGGGATCAAATGGATAAATTGACCCCATGTTTACCCGTTATCCTCTAAAGTCCGAAGGAGATTGGCCACCGACCGAAAAGACTGCCACAAGCTAGCCCAGTTCTTTTTAGCCGTAATCAGTCTAGCAGTTAGGTCTTCTATGGATTTCTTAGCCTGCACAAGATCTTGGTCAGCCCCACGCCTAATCAACTTGGCAAGAGCAAGCTCTCCCTTAGCATGTTCAATTACCTCTTCAGCTCTGTTGTGTTTAGACCGGACTATCACCTTCATGACCTCTGTCATCTAGAAGCTGCTTGTTACTCCTTTGAAGAGCTGATCACACAAGATGTACAAGTCTAAAAACTAGAAAGACAAATAAACAAGGGAAAAAGATGAAAAACAAAAAGATCTTGGATACCTTCACAGTCCTTTTTAAAGCCCTCAAACTTCTCAGATGCCTTCTGCAAAGTAGCTAGGGCATCATTCTTCCTCCGCTCCGACTCACCAATTTGGGCGCGGAGAGCTCCTTCGGTGACTTGGCGCCCCTGACGCTTTGCCTCAAGCTTGGCCTGCTTAGTAGCCAACTCGGCCTTCAAGAGATTCACCTCGGAGGCCAGTTTCTTTTCAACTTTGCCAGAGCCAAAAAAGCTTGAGTGATTTCAAGAGTAGGCCTTAGACGAAGAAAGAAAAATATAAGAAGAAGGCAAAAGAAGCAAACATC
Source organism: Saccharum hybrid cultivar R570 (assembly GCA_038087645.1). Classification (NCBI taxonomy): domain Eukaryota; kingdom Viridiplantae; phylum Streptophyta; class Magnoliopsida; order Poales; family Poaceae; genus Saccharum; species Saccharum hybrid cultivar. The sequence continues at coordinate 617,544 of JAQSUU010000173.1, forward strand.
AAGCCAAAAAGAAAGAGAGAACAAAAGATAAAGACTACTCACCTGTAACTTCTCTTTAAAAGAGGATGCCCCCGCCATCAAGCTAACCCATGAAGAAGACAACTCAAAAAGATGGAAGGCAGGGTTGAACCCCCTCAACACCTCATCCACCAGACGCTGATCACCCACAAAGCGAACGGCATCAGGGGAAGATGGCAAGAGAGCTGACGCCCTGACCAAGGTCGCATCATGAACAACATCAACTCTAGCCACGGATGCAGCCAGGTTCTGCGCCACGGTCACATCCTCCTCAACCCGGGCAGACTCCGCTTGATCGACGGAGTGCTATTGGACCATGGTGGTCACCTCCTCCGCCACAACAACACTGAGAGTATGCCCTGAGTCCTAGGATGTAGCAGGCAGAGAAGAGGCAACCATCGGCATAGCTTCAACCTGGGTAGAGGTGGAAGTTGATTGAGAGCCGAGAGACGGCATCAACGCCAACCTTTAAGTACAAAAGAACTCATCAGAAATACAATAAGATAAAGAGTTGCATAGATAAGTCGAAAAACTCACGTGGCAGTCTTCTTCATTATACCAATGCCACCAAGCCAACCAAAAGCTAGCTTAGGAGGAGTCATGGCAATAGACAAAATATCAACACCCGCTTGGGAAGGAGCTGACAGGTCTGGCACTATGACTCTGCCAGAACCTTGATCCAATTTATGACCACTGAAAAAAGTGTGAGAACATCAAAACCAAAAAAAGCCGGATCGTTGAAAAATAACAAAGAATAGATGTTTTGAATTGACTGCTTACCGGCGGGCAATGAGAGGCATGTCCTCCCCTTCATCCTCTTCCTCGACAAGGTTCACCGAGGAACTAGCTAGACAAACAGAGAACTCAGGTAAACAAGAAACCACCAAAAAGGAACAGAATAAAGTCAATGATAAGCTCACCTAGGAGCATGCTACCTGAGATCTATGCACCTAAGGAACGAAGCCTCTTCGGAGTAGACGCATCGACAGAAGAACTATCCATCAGCACCCTCTCTACGGTAGTTCGGGCAGCGCGGGGCACAACTCGGGGAACATAATCCATGTATAGCGAACCAGGTTTAACCAAAGAAGCACCCGACATGCTAACTGAACTAGCATCCGAATGCACAACAACTGGGCTGTCCTCAAGAGGCAACGGGAGCATGTCATCAAAATTCTGCCCAAACTCCTGCACCAAGTCGACTCACATCAAGATACTATGCAAAGAAGACAGAAAAGCGATGAATCTAAAGAGGAGAACACTTATAGCAGGAGGCGGACTGGTGGCAGAGTACTCATCAACCCTATGTCGGATAACGCTTACACCCTTCAGAATCTTGCAGAGGCACTCCAAGACTTCGTCCTCCGTCAGCTCCCTTGTCAGAACCATCCGGGACAGGTCCTCGGCCCCGGCATACTCAAAGCCATAGGTCTCCCTCGCCTTCAAGGGCTGAACCTGGCGGCGAAGGTAGCTAGCCACGATCCCAAACCCGGTCAAGCCTTGTTGTTTCAAGGTCTTGATTCTATCAAGGAACGGCTTGATTTTCTGAACCTCCTCAGTCGTCAATGGCATTTTCTCCCACCGATCATTAATGACTGGACCAGCATCCGAATACACAATAAGGGGAGAATCCATATTCTCAACATAAAACCACTCGGTCCTCCAGTCTTTCACTGAATCAACTAAGGTGTAATCGAAGTACTCCTTCTGCTTGTTCTGGCAAAACTGAATACCGCACTCGCCTAGGACAGAAGTATTGTTGGACCTAGGGTGTAGTTTCAGACGGAACAGATACCGAAAGAGCATGATAGAAGGGAGGATTCCAAGAAAAGTTTCACAAAAATAAACAAAGACAGAGAGATGTAGAACCCCATTTGGGGTGAGATGGTTTAAAGAAATATCAAAGTAACGAAGGAAGTGATGAAAGAAAGGGGAGGCAGGAAGACACAGGCTAGCACAAATGAAAGACAGGAAAAGAACAATCTCCCTAGGGTTGAGATAAGGAACTCGATGCTCATCAGGCACCCTCCACTCGGCAAGACTCTTCTCTAGGATCAAGCCCTTGTCGGCCAACTCTTTCAATTGCTCCTCTTTAGTGCTCGGAGTAGGCCAGCTATTAGCCGCAGCCCTCATGGCCATGAACTCTTGGTTCTCAATCACAAAAAGCGATGCCTCCTCATCCACGAAGGCTGCCTAGGACTTGCTTGATGACTTCTTCTTGCCCATGTACCAGCAAAAGCACTAAGAACAAAAGATGGTGGCGCTCAAGATGACGGCGACAATGGCGGCGGCGGTGCTCTGAGTGCTAGGGTTTTAAAGCAAAAGCAGGATAGGAAAAAAGAAGAAGAAGGTAGGCCCTTAAATAGATTTATAGCAGTAAAAACATGGCCCACCAGGCCCATTTAATATGGCATGGGAACGCAACGGTCTATCTCTCGCCATAACTGACGCTACTAAAATGACGGACGGCGCACCTTTTCGCAACGGTACAGTTCAACGGGCATATTTCAGACCTATCCATCCAGTACCACGACAGAGTTGTTATATTACTCCAAAAAGAACTCATTAACCATGAAGCAAAGAAGGGTTACCACATAAGGAAGACAAAGAACTCAGTTTTTGCAGAAAGAACTCGGGAGTCTCAAAAACAACCGGGACAATATAACAAGAATAAGAATGATAACTCAAAAGATAAGATTCTTTCCATTACAAATGACTTTGAAAGGTACAAGATTACACATCTTACAAGACCCTATGAACTCGCTACCAAGACAAGCAAGGTAGCAACAAGGAATCCAAACAGAACTAGGCTCTAGAATGACTACGTGTTCCAAATTGCTACTCAGCAGAACACACCCCACTCGGCTACACTATTTTCTTCAAAGGACGGGCACAGTGCATCCAAGACGGAAATTAGCAGCACAGCGGGACAACATGGACCAGGGGAGGCTTGCAAGCATCAGTCTATCCAAGTCCGATGTGATGCTGGATCAGGTGTTGATCTGTACCTGACAGTCACAAGGCAGGCGAGGAGGATCAACCCAGAACTTCTAGATAAGGGAACATATCCCACATGACAAGACTTCCTCCACCTACTGCCACGTACTTCCTGGTACAATGCCGCTGCGAGATTATTCTACCTCTAATCTCTATCACAAGACTTTTTCCATCTAGTACAAGATATACAAAACTTACAAAACACGCCCGAAGGCTGCTCTACTTCACAAACTATCATATTCATGACTACAGAGACTTCATACTATGCAACAAGATGCTTGATGAATCAAAGCAGCACACTAGGAGGGTATTTATAGTCCAAGAAGTGATGCACATAGACCGGGAGCACCAATAGAACAAGCTTGACAAAGGACTCAGTCAAAAGACAGAAAGCAATAAAAGAGGACACAAGCGTGAATGAACAGTGCTCAAGGACAAGCTTATTCGGAAGAATATACAAACACTGTATAACTCGTGACTAAACATCATTTACACTCAACCACTAACTTCCACCTACCTCTAGCAAAAAGCAGGCTACCTCAGAATATGACAAAAGACCCTCTATCTGAGTTCTTCTTAAATAAAAGAACCCGAATATATACTCAGGGGTTGCAGGGTACATATCCTCATAAGAGATTTCTAGTTTTTTCAACGACAAAAATTTAAGACCCTCCAACTTTTTTGTTCCAAATAGCAAGAGGATCGGGGGCTATACTCAGTGAGTGCGCTTTTTCTTCGAAAAAACACACGTCACTCAGAAGACTTCTTCAAGACAGGACCACTTCAAGGCTTCACGTCGAAAGAACCCGGACCGAGCTTGATTCACCCGGCAAAGCTAGGAAATAAGGAGGCTTTGAGTTCAACCATGAAATGCTCGGAGGCTTGTCGATGCGGGACCCATAGGGTTTCCTGGCGAAGTGATTACGACCCGTGGGCCCTGGCCTGGCCCACGGGCAGAAGCGAGAAGAGGTGCAGCATCTGCTACACCGAATTTGAGTAGAATAGGCCAAACTAGCCGGATTCCTATGGAAAGTACCTTCTGTATTTAGTTCAGGACATCTTCTTTGGATCCGACTGGGATTGTAATCGCTCTATGGCCTTCTCTGTCTGTATAAAGAGAGGTCGTGGGCACCCCTAGAGGGAACAATTGAACACACACCAATCAATCCCACGCAAAAGACTAACACCGACTAGACGTATGGATATTACTCGATCACGGTCAAGGGCCCGAACCAGGCTAAATCGACTGTCTCTTGCATTAACCGCTGAGTTCTACATACGCCGAAGCTCGAACAACTGCCCCGAGTACCCGTGGCGAGCTGTCGGTGGTAAAACATCGACAGCAGCTCACGTGGGGAGTTTCCTCACCGCCCACCACTCATCCCGGTAACTTCTCGCGTCGCCGTCTCCGTCCCCAACACCATCTCCGGCCATCTCTGGTCGAGCAACTCCATTCATGGCTCTACTCCATCGCAGGCGCCCACGGACTCGTCCTCCCTGCTCATCGCCGTGGCAGCCGCGGCCGCGACCTCCGACGCATGGGGCACGCTCTCGAGCGCCGCGATGCGTGCGCGGGAGCGCCGCCGGTTCGGCTCCAGCGGCCACTCCACTCCCTCCCGCTCCTTCTCGTCCCGGTCCGCCAATGTGCGCTTCCCGGGCGTCGCAGGAGCCTTCGCCTCCCCGGTCCGCGGCGGAGGAGGAGAGGGCGGCTCTGGATCGTGGATTTCCCAAGCGTGGCGCCGCTCCCATCTCCCACCGCGCCGCCACCCAGTCCCGACACCCGCCCTAAGCTCGCCGGAGGATGACTGCGACGTCTGCCTGGTCCCGACACCACGCCCCTGCTCCTGCGCGTATCGCCCTTCTCCGGACGCCCGTCCGCCCGGATCTCGCCAGATGGCGGCTGCTCCGGTCCTTGTCTGAGGCAAGCTGTCCTTCTCCTCCGCGCGCCGTCGATCTCCTCTACGCGTGAAAGTCGATGGGGTGCTCATGGTCCACGCGCGGTGCTCGATTGGAGCACGACGTGGAATCCAGCACGGAGTCATCCTTCTCTGCGCGCCGTCGTTCTCCTCTGCATGCACCTCTCTGTGTTGATGCTGTGTATGTGTTTGGACATCATGGTGGAGGCGGATGGGAGGGGGACGTTGATGACGGTGAAGGAATCATGGCGACGGTGGAGGTGCCTGCTATGCTTAGAACATGTTCGACGAATTGCTTCTATAGGTAAACTTAACTAAGTCCAGATGTGGTGATTTTATCTTAGAAATACAACCAACTAAACAGAAACTCCCGGTAACCAGTCTCATATTCGCACACAACCAAATACACACCGGTTAGCTATCTAGGACCAGGGCTGAGCTGCCTGCTAGCCAGACCAAAAGACCGACAAACCAAACACACCCCTCCTGACCTGACGACACCCCTTGGCTGGATCGAAGCTCCTCCCACGGGCCACGGCTCGTCGAGCCGGTTGCCGGCGGCGGCAGCGCACCACCACCCTCCGTTCTAGAGCCTTCGACTTCGACGTAACGTGGCGACTGGCGAGTAGTACAGGCCGCGATGGCCTGTGTGACATGTGTTGTCTGAAACTGTGACATGTTTGTTCTTGCCCCGTACAGGCCGCGAGTACCGTCCTCTATGCCCACACTGAGGTGGGAGGATCCTTTGCGGCCGCGTAGCCATGGGTCCACGTTTTGTCGTTGCCTTCGCTGTCCGTTCCGGGCCCTGTCCACAGGAACTGTCCGAGCTTGTTCTACGGCCCGCGCCCAACGGAAAAGCTCTGTACAAAAGCTAGGACGAGTAGTATTTAGCCCGCTTTCATCAAATCTTTATCTTTATGTAATTCTTGGCAATGTATGACTCACCACTTTAAAGTCCAAACAAATGTTCCTTTCGATCGAATCCGTCGATGAAGCTTAAAATTCACGCCTAAGCGGTAACCAAAAGAATTTAGCAGCCGCCGTGCTAGTAAATTTTTCTTCGAGTACGAATGTAGGACATCGGAGTATATAGAACTTAGAAGTGTAAACAAGTACTACTCTAGTTCATTCATTTTCCTGGTAAAAAGTTACTGATAAAATGAATCTGCGGATCCCACCTGTACTCCACTGAAGCGGAAATCTTCCCGTCCGATCGTTCGGACCGGATACCGCGCCGATGATTCCCGCGTACACCGCACCAATGGTTCTCGCTTACGAGTCCTGCCTGTGAAATATTTCTCGTTATTACTATTATATTTCTCGTTTTTCTTTTGCTTAACTCTCTTTTCCTTTTGCGACCTTTTTTCTTAACTCTCGGTAGTTAGCTTCTCTTTTTTTTCTTTTTTATATTTATTCTTTTCTTCATTCCGGCATGCAACGTTAGTTTTTCTTTCTTTCTTTCTTTTTGTTTTCTTTTCTTTTTCTTTTTTTCCTTTTCTTTTATTTTCTTATCTTTCTTTTTTCTTTTTCTTTTTCTTTTTCCTTTTTGTTTTCTTTTCTTTTTTTCCTTTCTTATTTCTCTCTTATATTCACATACTAGTCGTGTGATGTTTCTATTTCTTTGTCGTTCTTTTTTTTAAAATTTCTTTTTTGTTTTCTGTGGTATTTTAATTTTCCTTTCATATTTTAGTATTTTATTTTTTATTTTTTTTCCTTCCACTAGGCTGGTATTTGCGTTATTTTTTCGCTTCTCTCGGGTAGAATGGCATCTTTTTTTCTTTTAACTCCTACTAGACTATTAGGTTAGTTTCTTTTTTTTATTTCTTTTATTTCTTATTGCCTTTTCCTTTTTATTTTCTTATTTTCTATTCTATGTTATATTACTCTAATTAATTATTTTATTTTTTTCATGTACATATTTATTTCTTATTTTCCTATATATTTATCATATCATATTCATGTTTTATATGTGTTTTCTCTTTTTTGCTATTCTTTTCATTTTTATATTATTATTGCTTTGCTATAATTAATTATTTTATTTGTTTTATTTTATTTTTATATTTTTACTCTTTTCTGTATTTTATTCTTTTTCCTTTCCTATTTTGTCTTTATGTTTTCTTTATATTTTTTTATTTTCTATTTTTCTATTTTATCTTACTTAATTATTTTTTATGTTTATTTTTTTTATTTTCTATATCTCATGCTATGTTCAAATAGTATAGATGTGATGTTTTATAATTTTTTTTATGTTCATGTGGTATAGTTGTGATGTTCGTATAGTATACCTATAAAGTTCATGAAGTATTTAATGATGTTCTAAATTTTATGATGTTTATGTAGTACACAAGTGTTGTTCTATTATATTTTTTGTGATGTTTCATGGTGTATTTAGTGATGTTCACTTAGTATACATCTTCTCTGCTCACACAGTGTACATGTGATGTTCTATGATGATTTAGTGATGTTCACGTGATATATATGTGATGTTCTATAATCTTTTTAGTGATGTTCTATGGTGTATTTAGTGATGTATACATGTGATATTTTATAGTCAATTTTTAGGATTTTTGAAAAGTATCCATGTGATATTTTTTAATTTTTCTCAATTACGTTTTTTTATTTTTTTTCCTTATGCTTTACTCTAGATTTTATTTTTGTATTTTATGTTATGTATTTATTTATTTATTATGTATATATTATAATACCAATATCATACACCTAAAACTAGAATATTGTTCTTCTAAATCAAGAACATTTTTCTTGTAAAGGCGGAACATTGTTCTCTGAACCTAGAACATCGTCTCTGCTTAATAAAAGAAAAATATTCTATCTTTAAGAAATAAATGTTCGTTAATAAAATTTTATCTAAATATATTCATGTGGGGTCTTGTTTTGAAGGATTTATTATAAGAAACACAATGGTGTAATCGGAATTTAATTTAGATACTCGGTTTAGCAGTTATGACTTTTTAAGTTTGTAAAAAAGAATAATGTCACTACATGCAAGTGAGGTGCAAATCAAACGGATGGAAAAGATTCTCTGACATTTTGATATGCGCTCATGCCTCCTTTGTCTGGCGTGCTGCTCTTTTATTATTCGTGCACGCCTAGGCAGTACCGTTTGGGCAGGAATCAATTGGGCGGGAAACCATCGCACGAAGCAATATGGTCCGCCCATCGGACGCTAGCAGCAGGCCCCCCACTGAAGGGCCCTGCCGATCGTAAAAGGGCCACACATTCGACCGCATAATCAGCGGGCTAGCGTGCGGCCGATCACTTGCGTGCCCCCTTCGCCTTTCTCCATCGGAAAAAGTCTACTTTTCCTCCCCCAACTTTCACGAAAGTCCGTTTTTCCTCCCTCAACTCTAAAACCGGGCAAATCACCTCCCTCAACTTTGCAAACCGTGCATTTTACCTCCCTAGAGCGGTTTCGAAGGCGGTTTTGCTACAGTAAACGGTGGTTTTGCTACAGTGAGGCGGTTTTGTCTTTTTCTTTTTTTATTTATTTCGGCTGAATCTTTGAAAAATTATATTAAATCACAGAAAAATCATAAAATGAAAAATCCAATTTTATTGCACTCCACATGAGTAAATCTACACAGTGAACATATAATATGATATCCTTTAGTACAAAGTTTTTGCTATGAAGGTTTTGCCTTTTTCTTTTTTATTTATTTCGGCTAAATCTTTGAAAAATCATAGTAAATTACATAAAAATCATAAAATGGAAAATCTAATTTTGTTGAACTCCACATGAGCATATCTACACAGTGAACATATAATATGGTATGCTTTAGTACAAAATTTTTGCTACCAAGGTTTTGTCTTTTTCTTTTTTATTTATTTGGCTGAATCTTTGAAAAATCATAGTAAATCACAGAAAAATCATAAAATAGAAAGTCTAATTTTTTTGGACTCCACATGAGTAGATCTACACAGTGAATATATAATACAGTATGCTTTTGTCCAACAAAATAATTATAGAAGCTGCAGCTATGAATTATTTCAATTAATTACAGAAAAGCATAGATCTAAAGCTACAATAAAAATTTTGAAATAAAGCATATCATATTATATGTTCACTGTAGATATGCTCATGTGGAGTCCAACAAAATTTGATTTTCCATTTTATGATTTTTCTGTAATTTACTATGATTTTTCAAAAATTTAGCCGAAATAAATAAAAAGGAAAAAGGCAAAACCTTCATAGCAAAAACTTTGCACTAAAGGATACCATATTATATGTTCACTGTGTAGATCTACTCATGTGGAGTGCAACAAAATTGGATTTTTCATTTTATGATTTTCTGTGATTTAATATGATTTTTCAAAGATTCAGCCAAAATAAATAAAAAAAAGAAAAAGACAAAACCGCCTCACTGTAGCAAAACCACCGTTTACTGTAGCAAAACCGCCTTCAAAACCGCTCCAGGGAGGTAAAATGCACGGTTTAAAAAGTTGAGGGAGGTGATTTGCCCGGTTTTGGAGTTGAGGGAGGAAAATCGGACTTTCGTGAAAGTTGGGGGAGGAAAAGTAGACTTTTTCCTTCCCCCTTATCCCTTCCCCTCCACGGGCCCACTCTTGCAGCCCCTCTCGGGCTCTTCCCTTGCCCACAAGCCGCTCTCGGCCTGCCTCCCACTCCCGGTAAGTAGAGAGAAAATTTGCTCATTGCCATTAAAATCTATACCAATGTTTTGATTGCCATCAAAATCATAGATTTCCTTAACTGCATCAAGTTGTGATATTTGATTCCCTGACTGCCATCACCGTTACTCTTCAGTTAGATTTAAAGTGCTCGCCAATCACCATCTTATTCTGCTGCCAGCGAGCACGTACGCTAAGAGTGCAGCAATGGTGATGAACTGATATGATGATGAGCACGCACTCTGGAGTAAACGATGCTTGGATGGAAGTAGTGTCATCTCAAAGGCAGTCATTTTGTCAGTTGATGTTTCTTGCTCTGAAGTAACTGATAGTGGGATAGATCTTCTTAGAGATTGCTCAAGCATGCAAAGCTTGGCATGTAATTACTGTGATCAAATATCCGAAAGTGGGCTGGTTGTATTGTCAGGTTAGTCACATGTTTCTTACCAAGGTTTTGTTTATTTAAATGACTTTAGTTCACTTAAGATGGATTTAAGAATGAGCTTAAAAACTCTGTCCTGAGTGCAAGATTAATGCACTACAATCAAGTTGGTTCTTCGAATGGTGGCTTATTATCAAACTCATATGTGTTAAGAAGTCCAACCCTTACCCTAAACTTGGTCTATTGATAGCACTTCAAATACAAGTCCCTATTTTAATGTGTTATGTACTATTAGTCAGTTAACTTGCTATGCTTCAGAACTTGTATTTTGTTATACTAAAACTTAATGCTTCTATATCTGCAGGACTGTCAAACCTGACTTCTTTAAGCTTCAAGAGAAGTAATGTTGTTACTGCTGAAGGAATGAGAGCCTTTGCAAATTTAGTTAACTTGCTAAATCTCGACCTTGAAGGTTGCCCAAAGATTCATGGTGGCCTTATTCATTTAAAAGGTCTCCTCTGGTCCTCGTGAATTTTCACTACTTTCTGAGTTGTTGACTTGAAATATCAGTTGCAATGTCTTTTTATTTTTCCAGATCTGACAAAGCTCGAATCATTGAATATGAGATATTGCAATTATATTGCGGATTCAGATATCAAATATTTAACAGGTAGCATCATATCTGTTTGTTTTTGTGTTTCCCTCGGAAACATCATATGATATCAGTATGTCAGACAAAGCAGTTGTCTTGATAGAAATTTATCTATTGTCATTTTCAACATAGTAAAATTTATAAGATGGCATTCCCAGATCTCCCATTTTGCATGGCTGATGATCACCTTTCTTTTGTAGATCTTACAAATTCGAAGGACCTTCAATTGTCATGTTGTAAGATCACAGATCTGGGGGTGTCGTATATCAGAGGTAAACAGTATGACAAGTTTCTTTATTTGTTTGGAGATTGATCGTTTTTGTTGTGGATGTACCGCTGTCGGCTTTGGGCTTTATTTAGCTTTTTTAATGTATATTGATATTTATGACCTGTGTGTTAACTGTGTTGTAAGTCGATCTAAAGTTTGACAAGTATGCTTATTCTTCCCTGTAGGCTTGCAGAAGCTCACTTGAACCTAGAGGGCTGCCCAGTGACCGCTTCTTGTTTGGAAGCTATTTCAGGTCTTGCATCGTTTCCTAATAGTGTCTTGTGTTGTGCTTCCGAATCTTGATATTATATGACCTCATTTTTTTTAAAAAAAAGGCATTGCCCGACTTTATTGAAAGCTTAACGAGCCATAGTTTGTGTTGCTGGGGAGCCAGCTTACAGAGAAAGATCCCGACACTTCGAAGAGTGCCTACCCAGAAAAGTTAACAAAAGACCTCTAATCCAAACTAAAGGACACTTCCAGAAAGCTAAAAAGATAGAACCAACATGAAAAAACAGCGCAGCGCCTTTTACATAGAAGCCGCATAAGCTGAAACCGAGTGAATCATCTCATCCGCCAAAGGTTTCTTTTTAGGCTTCAAGAGTGGGCTCCAAGTCTTTACCATCATGATCGTTTTGTGAATCAGGGCCTCCGGAGTGGACAACATCCTCTTGTTGAACACCACGTCGTTACGAGCCTTCCAAATAGACCACAGCGCACCTTGATCTTCATCTATTACAGTAGCCAACTCCTTGTCTATCCCCATCAACAGGCCTCCTGAGTGACCTGTGCATGGGAGCCACAACCAAAACATGTCCTTCTGTCCAGCAAACCTCTCTAACTCTCTTTGTTTGAAATTAGCTTTAATAGTCTCCTGAAGGCAAATACAATCAAAGCTATGTTTATTGACTAACTCTATAAGAAGTTTTCTCCTGCCAGCACTGCCCAAACCTCTTATATTCCAGAATAATATCTTCATCCTTGATCTAGATAGAATAAGTTATCATCTTCACTGGCTTAACCCCCATTGAGCTCTAAACCGGGGTTTTGCTGAACAAGAGAACTCTCTTTATTGGGCAGACCTCTAATCTCAGAAGAGCTCGACAATATTTTCTGTTTTGTGAGAAGCATTGCCACCAAGGCCTCTTCCTTGGCTTGGATTAAAGAAATATTTGCCAGTCTGGTTTCCTCCTCAAGACCCAGAGAGAAACCACATACTTTTGAAATGACATCTAATGAACATGAAGGTTGAGGACTAGAGGGTTTGGGACATGAAGTAGTACCTTTGGTGCCAGCTTTCCTGGCCCTTGCTTTTTGCAGCATGGGAATCTCCTTATCTTGAACCCTTGAGCTTTGTCTGGTGCAGCAACTTGTCTTATCGACGGCTAATAGCTCAACTGCCGTAGTAGGAACATCAGCAGCCATCTGACTGAACAGAACCTTATCAGTATATAAGACCTCTGAAAGCTTCATCCTTTTGTCTACATCCTCATCTCCCTGATACCCGTTTGCCTTGAGATTTTCTTCTAGGATTAGGATCACAACACTGTCACCACTCTTTTCACAGAAGGAAGTTGTACTGTCTTCTGTCAGATTTGACACCATAGCATGTTCTTCAAGTGCTTCTATATTCTCCCTAGATAAATTCTCATGTATGCCTATTAATTGAGATTCCATCTCAAACCCACCAGAGAACCCAAATTCACTAGCTTCCTGGTGAGCCACTACTTCTGCTTCCAATGCGTCATTTGTAGTATACTTTAGAGGGGTAGCTTGGGGCTTAGCACACAGAACTCTAACTTGCTTATCTATCAACTTTGGTGACATATTTTGCTGATCCCGGACTAACTGCGGGTTTAGACTGACAGCCAGCTCATGCATTTCTTGAAAGATATCAGTGGTCTGGGGCACTATACCTTGAACATCAACATCTTCAGTATTATCAACATGGTTTGTTGTACTTGCTTTTTTGCCTTGGTAATTAGAAGATCCAGCCCCTGGATGCCCAGATGATTCTGTAGGAGGTGGTTTACCAGATTCCAGCCAACCATGACTCTCCTGAGACTCTGGATCTTCTTCATCAATAATTTCATCATCCAAATCATCCAAGTCATCATCAGGTTTGTTGGGAGGATTCTTTTGTAGCTTATCAGAGTAGTACCATGGTATCCTTCTACCTTTCTTATTAATGAACACCTCTGAAGTACCCCCAATCTAGCTAGGATTCTTACATGCGACTTTTACCCAGACAGATCTCCATTGAAGAGAAGGCAAGTGAACTTCCTCAGGATCACCAACCAGCCTGGCCAATTCCATGATTGCAAACTCTGTTCTAGCAATATCAGGAACCCCAACAGCTCTAACCCACACAGATTCTAGAACTTGAAACACCCCAGGATCGAGCGTTGTTTCCTCGGCCACAGCCAGGATATCAGCAGTGATGAACTTGATTTTGCCCATATTTTTCAGAAGGTTCATAACTGCCTTGGACGGGATGTTAACCAGGAACTCACTGCCTGACACGTGTTTAACATCCCAATCCCATTCGGAATCAACCAGATATTGAAGTTCAGTTTTAATTCTCAGCTTAGTTCCTCTACCCTCTAAGACAGATATCAAAGCTCTAATTGTAGCATCAGCCACTACCTTGCCATCCTGTTTGTTTTCTGAGACATCAAGAGCATAGAAGATTTGCCCCGGTAGACCATAACCGCATAAACGCAGACCTTTACTAGCTCGCGACATTGGGCATTGAGCGGACTTGTGCCCTGTATCTCTACAACTATAGCAAAATGGCGGTTTCTTGCATGTCGAATGATGGTGCCCATAATCATTACAGTTAAAGCATTTCATAGGAAGACCCGAGGACTGACCTGAGCTCGATCCCCAATTCTGCTGCTGAAAGAAATTCCTTTTTCGGTCTTCAATCTTGTGACGAAGATCATCCTCTGTCATCATCCTGACATCCCGGGTCTCCTGCACCTCACCAGACCGCTTGCGACCTTGGAAATCTCTAGATTCAAGATCTCTAAAGCCTTGGAAATCCTGACGATTTGGGCGGAGATCTCTGTCATTGCGATCTTGGTACTCGCGGCGCCCGCGCCCATCATGACCTTGGAATTCACGGCCATCACGCCACTGATCTTGGTACTCATCGCGCCTGCCGCGATATCGATCTCCCTCCCTGAAGCGCTCACCTTCGTCCCGCGCCTGGAATGGTTTCCTCTCCATTTTGGACTTCACTACCTCAACAAAAGCTCTCCCGTCAGTCGTAGCTGGTTGAACTCGACTCAAGAATTTCGCACGAGCACCAAACTTCCTGATATCACTCGCACTCGCCGGGAATCTGTCGGCCGTCGGGTCCCAAACCCTAGCGGTGGCGACCCAGAGCCATCTGTGTGAGCGAGGTTTTGGTTTCAGGCGATTGGCCGAGGGGGTGTATGAGTGGGAGAAGAGATCCTCTATGGATGGGCCAAAACAGGCCGGCCCAATACCCTTTCCTTTGATCCCTGTCATCGTCCAGTTCTGTTCAAGCACCTTCTTCCCGCGACCCTGAACACATTGTTCTGAACTCTTCTTCAACACTGAATGACTCTAAATCCCCCCAGGCCTTTGAAGATCCTGTATGATCTGATCATTTGATCTGATACAATCCCTATTATCTCCACTTGGGTCTTTACTATCCCATGAAAACTGAATTGGAAGATTTCCCACAGCTATCGTTTGAGAATCAACCGCAGCAATAGGTGGGATTTTGTGATGTCTCAATCTGTCTGCTCTCGTCGGATCATCAGGCTGGGAGTGTTTTGGAAAACCAAATGCCACAGTAGGGTTCTTCTGGGATGAATTCAACGGAGGAAAATGATCTGCATTCATCCAATCCACTAAATCCAGCTCTAACAACTCCACATCCGAACGGTTTGCCTCAGCAGCAGGACCTTGAAATCGAATCTGTGAATCTCTACGAAAACGCACCCGTTCCTCATCCTGAAACTGATCTGTTTGACAATAACTCTTCGAACTCTGCGGGGACAGAGCAAAAGGGGGACGAGCCAGGGTGAGCCTGCGATTCCCCATCCCTGTCAACCCCACGAACTCTAATCCATGGATCAAAGTGATGTCACGAACTCTAGATTTTGAGCCGAAGAACTCGAGAAGCGCCTGCTCTGTTCAACACTTTGAAACCTCGGAGCGGAGGGAGGAAGAGAAAAGTAGGAGATATACCACGGTGAGGCGATTCAGCGTCGCAGCCCGGTTCGATTCTCCTACTTTACGCCGGAGAACGACCGTGAGATCACCGCCGGGGATCGTCGGAGTCGAAGCGCCTTATCCGCCTCTCGCCGCCCCGTTATATCTAATTGGTCTGGTCTAGACCCCTTATATGACCTCATTCAAAGTTTCATATCTGTTTATGTTGTAGGATTGTCTTCATTGGTATTGTTGAACTTGAACCGTTGTGGTATATACGATGATGGCTGTGAAAACTTTGAAGGTAAATGTAATTCTACTTGCTAACTATTTCTGGACTCAGCAGTTAGCACTAGTGCAGTTTTTATAATATGCAAATATTAATATTAAGTGGCATACATATTTGTGCAGCCAGGGTGTGTTACTGTGTTTTATATGTTTGGGTAATTTTTCCTTTTGTTAAGTGGCGTGTGTTATATGTTTAATGGTTTGTGTGTGTGCGCGCGCATTTGCGTGTTTTTGTGAGCGCACGTTCGTGCATGCAGCATTAGATGCAAGGAATTTGCATGAAATTTGGAAGGATGTTTATGAACCTGACTCCCACCTTTTCTTGTTCTCCTCTGTATAATGCCCAGGTTTAGTAAATAATAGGAAAATAACATGAATTCGGTTGCAAAAGGCATTTATTTCAAGTACTTTATAAGTTCTTACCTGCTTTTATGTGCCGTGCATGATATATGCATTTTGTTAGCCACTGAGCATGTGTTACCCTGATAACTGATTTAATCATTCTTGTGCATGTTTATGTCATGCTTAACTACTGCCTAGTTCATTGCCTATTGCTGCATTCCAGGTCTTAAAAAGTTGAAGGTTTTAAACTTGGGGTATAACTATATTACAGATGCTTGTTTGGTGCATCTCAAAGGTATGATCATCTTATAATGTAGTTGAGACCTCATCAACTTTTTACATTTGGATGTCGCACAATACAATGTATGTATCGAATTTATATTTTATTTATTTATTATTTCAATAGTGGTTATTTGTTTCAAGGAATTTATTTTGCACATAGTATTACATCACTAGTTTATCCAATAGTTTTTTTCCTTTCAAGAATTAAAATGGACTGGTTCTTCAGGGGCTTGGATGGATATTATTCTTCATTGATAAAATGAGCTAGTGATTTTTATTTCCTATTCTTGATGCCCTGATCAATAAGCAAAGAACACTATTTGTGGAACTAAATGTTTGATCTAAAAATAATCGAAACAACATAATACATAGATCAGAGAGAAGTGTTTCAAAACCAAAAGATATAAAATTAAAGCATGCGATTTCCAATGGGCACTCGTACATTTATATGCACGCATATTGCTGCCAAAGAATGACCCCCCTCTTCTGTTTTGTTGCTTTTAAAGATACTAAAAATCCAGAAAGTCATTGTAGAGTAGAACTTCAATGTCGTTAAATTCTTGTGATTTTGTTGCTTCTAGGATTGATCCGTTTGGGGTCTCTGAATTTGGATTCGTGCAAGGTTGGAGATGATGGTCTATCACATCTGAAAGGTGAGTAACAGTTTTACTGGTTTTCAGTCTACTGCATCCTTGAGGTACAGTTCTTTTTATCATCTCTGCAATTTGTTTACTCGTTCCATTGTCCCTATATTCCTGCAGGTTTTCCGTCAATGATATGTTAACTATTTGTTTGACTCAGAATTCATACATATGTATCTGTGAATGTCCGTTCCTTCTTAAATCTTTTAGGAATATTTGTGCTTGTACACTATGAGCCTATGTTAATGCAAGTCTTGTGCTACTGCAAAGCTTGGAGCTTTCTGATACTGAAGTTGGAAACAATGGACTCCAGCATCTATCTGGTTTGTCTTGACTTCTGAAAAAAAAAGAACTAATATTTTTTAGCTCTTACCTCTTAGATTGATTGAATCCTATACATGGTAGAACCCTTGACGAATGTTGTAGGGTTGCTTTTGACAGCAATATACTAATGTATGTGCTTTCGCCCAAGTATAAAAAGAGAATGTTCTAAACTTCTAATTTGTGATGCAAAGTTGCTAACTTCCTATGTGGAAATTGTATGTCTCTTGACAAAACATGGATTATGTGAATATTAGAGTTATAAACACATCTTTTACTTGTTTCACTGTGCGTCTTTTTTCCTTCTAAATGTTGGAATTTATATGGGCTTGGCCCAATAACCAATTATGAAATTCCTAATAAATCTCAAAGGCACATTCATGTGAGTAAAGGAGGATATGGTAACTCTTTAGTACCACCTTGCTTGTTGAAGTGGAGGTAGCCATACTTAAATATGGAAGTCCTCTCCACTTCCTCAAGTCTAGTATGAGAAGGAGCCCACAAGTGCTCGCTCGCCTTACCGGGGCGGGGCGAAGGGCGTGGGCACGGGCGCGTGGCACCTGCGTGAATTGTCCGCCGAAATCCGGCTCCTCGCCTTGCGGGAGCATGGTCTCCTTTTGCAGTTTTGGTTTTTGGTTTCTTGGCCTTCAAATTTGCAGAGTCCAAAACGATTTAGATTGTGATCGCGACACGAGGTCGGTTGGACAGGACTATGTATATGCAGCCTACTAGCCACGCCAAAAATAATCTAATTGAGCTAGGGGTTTTGCCTCTTCTCGTCGTTTTGCTGCCGCGTAGCTTCTCCAGTTCGATCGTCTGCATGCACCGGCGACCGGACGAGCAGGTCTCGAAAACCCTCGTCTTTGCGATCCTGCACCGAGAGAAGACGAATAAGGTTTTTGGGAAGCGCTCTTCGCGTGACTGCTTCTAATCTTCACGACGAGTCGTTTTCCATCCAAGTCAGACGGCGCTACGTCCCGACGTATCCGTTGTCAGCTGCTCCGAGCTCTTCCACCACTCATCGATGACATCGACCTCGTGCCATCGTCACCAGCTTCGTCTTCTTCTACATCTCCATCACCAGCAATTACATCTACAATCAAAAGGTATATTTCTCGCGTTCTAATGTCTTCGTTCATACAGTTCAATCTGTTTGGTGTACGAGCTATGCTTACACCAGTAGTCATGTTTATGCTATGCAGTATATTGTTTGATCATGCGAGTATTCAGTACATGCTTACTCTAGTATTTCAGATTGTCATGATTTATTTTCTGGTTTTAATCTGAAAATTGCCTAATTACTTAACAATCCAAAAATCCTATTTTAGGCCATTTTCAAAATTATCTATGGCTAGTTTTGTTGACACGCTGAGGCTGAAAAAGTTTTCTGGTGCGCATTTTAAGAGGTGGTCTGTGAAGGTCACGGATTGACTTACTGCCATGAAAGTTTTCTGGGTCAAAGATGGCTTGCCTGAGGAAAATATCTCTGATAAAGATATGAGAAAATTCTAGGAAGCAAGTGACATCTTTGTGGGAGCTGTGCGTAATGTGCTTTCAACTCATCTGTTTGATTCGATGATGCACATAAGAGACGCAAAGGCTATGTGGGATCATCTGAATACTACCTATGGTGCTTCAGATGCAGGCAAAGAGTTGTATATCATGGAGAGCTTTAATGACTATAAGATGGTTGCTAATAAATCAGTAGTCGAGCAAGCTTATGAGATTCAGCGTCTGGCTAAGAAACTTGAACTCCTTAAATGTGTCTTACCCGATGAGTTTGTGGTTGGATGCATTATTGCTAAATTGCCTTCTTTATGGAGGAATTTCACCACAAGTCTCAAACACAAGAGACAGAAAATATTAGTTGAAAATATGATAGCATCTCTTGATGTTGAGAAGAAAGCTCGGGCTAAACACAACATTGAGAAGGGGAACAAGTAAAAAGCTAGCGCCCATTTCGTCCAGAGAAACCATGGCAAGAACAAGGGAAAGCCTAAGCAACCCGCTTTCAATGCCAAACAAAATACTGCCTTCAAGAAGAAGAAAAACAAAGCAGAGCTACCTTGCTTCGCGTGTGGAGAGCTTGGTCATTTTGCTAAAGATTGTCCGGAGCGAGCGGACAAGAAAGAGAAAAAGAAAGTTAACCTCGTGACTGCTAGCAGTGCTGATGACGGGTATGGTAATTTTCCTACTGTACTTTTAGTGTTTCAATCTCCAAGTTGGTGGGTTGATACAGGTGCTAATATTCACGTGTGTGCTGATATCTCTTTGTTTTCTTCTTACCAGGGGCTCCAAGGTTCCTCTGTCCTGATGAAAAATGGGTCACATGCTTCTATTCGTGATTTTGGCACAGTAGATCTGAAGTTTACTTCGGGAAAGATCGTGCAGCTGAAGAATGTGCAGCATGTCCCTACTATTCGTAAGAACCTTGTTAGTGTCTCCCTTCTTTTGAGAGATGTGTTTAAGGTAGTGTTAGAGTCCAATAAAGTAGTTATGTCTAAGCATAGACAATTTATTGGTAAAGGTTATGATTGTGTCACGTTTATCTAGCTTGAGTTTAATTCCAGATTTCACTATTGCCAAAGATTCTAAGTGCCATAGTTGTGTGTAATCTAAGCAACCTCGAAAGCCTCACAAGGCAGCGGAGGAGAGAAACTTGGCACCTCTAGAACTCATACATTCTTATCTTTGCGAGATGAATGGTGTGTTGACAAAAGATGAAAAGAGATATTTCATAACTTTAGTTGATGATGCAACTAGATTTTGCTATGTTTACTTGCTGAAAACTAAAGATGAAACGCTAGACTACTTTAAAATCTATAAGGCTGAAGATGAAAATCAACTAGAGATAAAGATTAAACATCTAAGGTCAGATCGTGGTGGTGAATATTTTTCTATATTATTTGATAAGTTCTGTGCGGAACATGGTATTATTCATGAGAGAATAGCTCCCTATTCGCCCGAATCAAACAGGATTACCGAGAGAAAAAACTGCACGCTGACTGACCGGGGTTTGAGGGTAACTCTTGCACATTTTGAGACCTAGAGACATACTTTGAGCTAGAGAACAACCCCCCACTCATCTCTTTGCATAGTTGCACATCTTGAGTGAGATTGAGTGAGATTCAAGTGCATTGCTTGAGAGTTGCATTCTAGAGGCACTTGATCTTCGAGTTGCTGCGGATTTCTTGTTACTCTTCCGTGTTTCCCGACACGGTAGATGGATTGGAGCAGCGGAGGTGATTGAGCTCGCAATTGGAGATTGTTGGAGCCTTCACCAAGTGTTGTAAGGGGTTCTTGATCCTTCCCCGCGGGAGTTCGCAAATTGGATACTCGAGTGGAGCTCGTGGCATGGAGGATCCCCATCTTGTGTGCGGTTGTGCGGCGCCCGCCGAGGGCTCGACTCTTGATAGTCGATTAGCTCATGAACCGACAAGTGGGTGTATCGCCACAACGGGGAGTAGCTTGCCGGGAAGCAAGTGAACCTCAGGATAAATTCTTGTGTCATTCTCTTCCCGATGATTTCTCTTGTATGATTGATTGATTGGTATTTCTCTTCTCTTCACGGCGGTATATTCACTCGAAGCTCTTCTCTCGTATTACTTCTTGTTTCTAGCTTGTAGTTGTTGTTGTGTTTAGTGAATAGCCTTGTACTAGACTTGTGTAGGTGGCTTGCTTAATTAGTTAGAGCTAGTGCATTTGCTTCGCCACCTTTCGTACTAACTTGTGGTTAAGTAATTCTTGTAGAAGTTTTAATTAGGCTATTCACCCCCCTTCTAGCCTATTTGGACCTTACAAGTGGTATCGGAGCCGAGGCACCATTTATTTGAGGCTTAACAACCTACGGTGAAAAAGAAATGGCTCAATTAAGCTTGCACATCAACAACACCAAGAAGGCACCTCACTTTGATAGCACAAATTATGCATATTGGAAGGTTAAGATGACCGCACACCTAAAGTCAATCAATAGAGAAGTGTGGAAGGTCAGCGAAACAAAATTTGAGGTTGCTAATCCGGAAGCACCTACACCGGTGGAAGAGAAGAAGCTCCAATGCAATGATATTGCCATTAGTGCTCTTCATGAGGCATTAGATGACAAGACATTTGAGCAAGTAAAGAACATAGAGATTGCTCATGATGCTTGGGCCAAGCTAGAAGAAACATTTGAGGGCACCGAAGGCACAAAGACCGCTAAAGCATATATCTTGCAAGAAAAATTTTCAAGCTTCAAGATGCAAGATGATGAGAGTGTACCGGAGATGTTTCATAGGTTGCAAGTCATTGTCAATGAGCTCAAGGCACTTGGTGAGGAGGTCAAGGACAATCAATTCTCTATGAAGTTCTTGAGAAGCTTGCCCAAGAGATTTGATATATTGATCACCGTGCTAGTGAGGACTACATTGAAGGATTCTACTCCTCAACAAATATTTCAAGAAGTGATGACCGATGATTCATATAGAGAAGATGATGAGAAGGATGAGTTGGTCAAGAAGAAGAAGAAAGAAAATGAGAAGAAAGATGATGAAAAGAAGAAGAGTGTGGCATTCAAAGCCACCACATCCAAAGGCAAATCTAAGATTGAATCATCAAGTGATGAAGACTCAAGCTCTTGTGATAGTGATGACATTGATGAGAAGATGGCTCTCTTTGTCAAGCAATTTGGCAAATTCATGAAGAAGAAAGGCTTTCGTGCAAGAAGGAGGAAGAACTTGTAACACCCCAGGTGTTTATCACCAATTAAGTAGTGGGTTTAAGCTCAAACACGATAGATTAGTGGAGATGACGATGCCAAGTCAAACCTATGGAAATAAACCCTAATCTAAACTTGGATGTTGCACCCTTGCTTACATATAGGCTCAATTAAAAGATATATGCTTGGGTGTTGCTATCAAAGTATCTTCACATGTCTCACCTCAATAACTATCTATATTAAGCCCTGGAAAAGTTTCATGGAGTTTGGAATCAAAAAGTCACATGAAATGATAAGTTCCATTCCTATTGGAACTTGCATCATTAAGTGAATGGAATTGTAGATCATCAGCCAAACCATGCAAACTTGCCCAAATGACTCTAGATGAACTCTATAACAAAAGTCATAAAGGGTTCATGTTGAGCAAATGTCAAGAAATTGCCCCGATTGGCCTAAAACCCTAGTTTTGGCTTTATCGAGTTGATACTTTGACCAAAGTAAAAGTTTGACTTCTGTACTAGTTATGAGGTTTGACCTTAAACAAAAGTTGTAGTTCATCTTGTGTAGAACAAACTTTGTTTAATGGTCAAGAGCTAGTTTGGCCTCTAACCTAGTCAAATAGAGATCACAATGTGGGATCAGCTGCTGTTTTCAGCACTTAGAAAAATATTCTAAGTCCTTGTTGTGACAGCAGCAAGTTGGTTACTTTGCGACATTTTATCTCCCAATTTCATATAGTAGCTCAATTAGGTTCCTTAATATGAGTTGTAGTACTTTTCATGATGGAAACAATGGATCAAGTGTCGCTCAAAATGGAGCTTAGTTGGACCTTCTATAAGAGTTTCCAAAACAGCAAAAAGTTGTTTTATCACTTTTTGACCTGGACATATTGACATGCCGCGTTCTCGAGATTTTGTTAAACAACTTCACATGGTCCCAATATAAAAGTTGGAGTGTAGATGGTGTAGAAGAGCATACAAGAAGATGGCATCAATGGGACTTGATTTTGGCCATCAATTTTGAAGTTGTTAATTGTCATCAATGCTTTAACAATGCCATTTTGGAAGTTAATTATCTCCTAATCCAGAACCCTAATGCCCATGACCCCTTAATCAAAGTTGTAGAGTATACTGAGGTGAACAACTTTGACAATTGGCCCATAGCCCAGTTCAGCCCTTAACCAGCCCAAACACGGCCTCCAAGTCGAACTGGTTCATGCACACCACGTGTTCGACGTTGGTCACGCGTCCACCGTGCATGGCCACCGCACGTCCTCCACCTTGCCATGCACCCTACGCCCTGCCACCGGGGAAGAGCAGCACCCGAGCGCCCTCCCCATCTCACCCCCACTCCATTTCCTCCGCTCCCTCTGTTTTTCGTCCCAACTCGCGCGCGCGCACGCCATTGTGGCCGTGGCCGCCATTGCCGAGCCAAGTCGAGCTCATGGCCGGCCACCACCAAGCAACTACCATCAAATCAAACCACCGCACCACCTTGCCCTCCTCGCACCGCCCCTGACGCCCCCTTTTCCTGGCCGTATTCGCTGCCGAGAGACTCCACCGACGGAGCCGCCGTGAGCACGCCGCCGGAGCTCGTGGGCCAGCCACTGTGGACCACCTCACACCGAGCCATGACCACCTATGGATGCGCCTCGACGCCGTGAACCTCCCCGGTCGCTCCCTCGCCGCCGGCGACCGCCTCACCACCGGATGGCCGGCCGGCGCTCGTCCTCCTCTACTCTGCCGGCGGCATGAGGAAGATGAAGGTCGAATCCCCCCCGGTGCCTCTCTTATATGACAAATGGGCCCGGGCAGACTGTGGGCCCCATATGTCGGTTTAAGTAGTGGCTAGCTTGGGTAGGTTATCGGGTACTTCTAGCAGATCCAGTTAGGGTGTGGGAGATTTAGTTTTTGAATTTTAGGAATTATGTAAATCTGCAAGTATTCATATCTCATGCTAGGAGACTCCAAAATTAGTAAAAGTGAACTTTTTGGAAACCTTGAGAAGAGATCTATGCAGTAGAGTCATAAAATTCTATATGTTTATAGATGTTTTCTAATGTCTTTATTTAAGTTTTAAAAATGCTCTAAAAATGCCTTTAAACCTAACCAGAGCAAGATCTGGAGTTTTAGACATCCAAAAATAGTGATTCTTGTTTTGTTAATTTTGTGATGACTTGTACTTGCTAGGAAAAATATTAAACACACTAGTTGTTCACTGTTTTCTTAAGGTTTTGATTTGACCTTGTTAAATAAGGAAATCTATATTATATTGCTTGTCATTTTTATATATTGAGTTGTGTTGCTCCAAATGATGTGAAATTTTTATGGTAGTCTTTCCATGCTATGAATGTACTGTGGTATAAATTTCATGGTCATTGCTTACTGCATGATCAAGTTATTGATTTAACTTGTTTATAGCTTGATAAATAGATTATAAATAATATATAAATGATAAAATAGAAAATGTTGTTCCATTATCTTAGTATGAGGATGCTCTATCATTTTGATCCATACTATGGCCATGTGTTCACAGAAAATATTGAGTTTTAGGTTTAACTTGCTCTCACATGATTTATTGCAATAGCTATTTGTCTTTTTCATAGAGGTTGATATGCTTGTCCAAATGGCTTGACATTTGGACAGTAGACTTTTGGTAGCATGTGTAGGCCACTGTAAGTTTGGTAGAATTTATTGTGCACTTTTGATATGTGTTCATAATTCCACCTAATGATTTAAATAAATTAAGAAAAGGCATTAAAAGAATTTATTTAGAAATGGACACTAAGTTTTCTGGTGTTCATTAGTCATGTGTGAAATGTTGGTAAAGTTGATTTTGTCCAATTATATGTTTGCAACATAAGTTAATAATTATTTCTTGCAAATGAGGTTTCTGGACAGATCTGAGTACTTAGCAAAGTTCTTCATGATAATGTGCTTTGTGGTAAAACTTATTTATACAAAAGTTGTAGATAATTTATGTATCTAGCTTCTATTAAAATTTGGTAGTAATTGGCCAAGTAGTTTTTGAGTTATAGCTGTTTAAAGTTGGGTTACAGAATTGCTTGCTCTCTGTCTTGTTAGACCAGTTTCTGTATTTATGTAAATTCGACATGTTAAACTTTGGAATCATGCTGTGATTATTATAAATGAAATATAGATAATTTCATAAGCTTTTCATAATGTCTTCTTGCAAGTCATTTGGAGTTGTAGATCTCCAGTTATGATTAAATTACTCAGCTGTTGGTCTGATGTCCAGAAGGTAGCAATTTCTAGTTCTAGTACTTTGATTAACTTTGTCATGCTTGGGTATTGAAGTGTGACTCATATCTTTGATGATACTTGGGTGGTACCCTGTGATCTTGTGAGACTTATTTCTTGATTGATGTGCTTGCCCTCTTCTATGTTATGTCTTAATAAGGATTAAGTTAATTAGCTCTAGGGTTTATGTGAACTTTGGTATGCTTGCATGATTATTTTGTTTATTGCATTTCTATGCATTCATACATATGCATTATTGCACCTCATTTAGGTACGCTAGCTGAAAAACGTGAAGGACGTGATGTGGATCCAACCCGAAGATGGAGTTGGTGGATCCATTCCAAAGATAGAAGGATCGGACAAGTGGTAGATTGGAGGTTGCTCGCCAAGTGACTTCATCTGACATACTCTAACTTGAGTCAGACCCCAGGCAAGCCCCGGAGCATTATAAGCCTCCTATCTTCAAAGCAATTAATTATATATATATATATATATGTGTGTTATAAGTATTGTTGCATTAAGTGGTAGGAGTTGGTTGGAAACCCTTGCTGCATTATATCATTCCTTATCCAGATATATGAGTCCTTGAATCCTACATAGACTAGGATCAAGTAGATGCTTAGCCCTGCTTTAAGCAGTAGAAGTCAGGTGATTTCCTGTCACCTGCGAGATATAGGGATATTCATATATGGCACGGTTGGCTATATTTGCTATCGTGGAATGGAACCATGTGTTAATAAAATGAAATGAGACCGGGCGGGATGACGATAGTGAAGCAACAAGGTATGGAGGTCTTGGGTGTGGATCTATCCCCGTCTGAGTCGTTTAAGGACCGATTCGCTGTATGTCCTTGAGTCATGTTAAACGCAGTCTAACACTTAGTTGGCCGGATAAGTCGTTCCGACCGCGAAGCCGAGTAATGTGATTCAGGCCGGGAATCGAATGGTAGGTTGCTTCTTGGAGGAGAGAAAGGATGTGCTTGGGGACATTGGCGTGAGACCAAGGGGGGTTAGAGTCCCTATCACCTGGCAGAGTGTCGCCCTTGGGGTCGCGACATCATTCGGACTCACGATTCCTGAATCATATGAAAAGGTGGATTGTGCGACCCTGGCAGGGGTCTGCGCGGTGAGTGTTAGAAATACCCCTCCAGCTAGATAGGAATTTGATTCGAATCGTCGTCGCTCCCGGTTAGTGAGCACTTGACTTGAGCAGCGGCAACGTAGATTCCATTAAATTGAACGGATGGTTAATTGGATAACGATGGAAAGATTGCCTCAATTTATACCTGCTATGGTTAATATTGTTTGCTCCTAATAAAGTGAGTGCTCAGTACAGGTTCTAATATAGATGACAGGTTAATGATAATTAACTTGATGCTTAAGCATTAATGATTACTTATCTATATTAAGCTTTTACGCAAAATGTTGTCAAGCTAGCCCACTTTATATCAGCCTTGCATGATCCTTGGTGTCACTTATTTCTGGTTTCTGACGGGTAAGTCTAGCTGAGTACCTTCTTGTACTCAGGGTTTTATCCCCACTTGTTGCAGGTTGTGCTGTATCATGGCGACTGCAAGAGTTGGTTGGCTCCTGCCGTGGAGGCGGAGTGTGATCACGGGCATGATCCTTCTGAGTTATCTTCTCTCTAATGCTTTTGTTGGAAGTCGACCTTAGTACTGGCATATATTTGAAATAAAGGTGTTGTTAGTTTCAAATTACTTTGCTTCCGCTACTTTTGAACTTAAGTTGTAATAACTTTGTTGAACTCCGATGTATATTTAATTACTTATGAAATGGTTATAACATGTGACTTGTTATGTTGAATCACTACGATCTTGGCTTGTATGTTGGTTGGTTTGAAATCCCTCGTGATTTTATTGGACTACCAGAGTTATATGGGCTCAAGTGCGAGAATTTGATCACTTCGGTGATTGTTTTTGTACTTGTGCTCTTATAATTTGGACGGTTCTGTTACAGAACTCATCCAAGAAGAATGAGCATACCATGAGATGCTTTAGATGCCATAGCAAGGACCATCTCATTGCAAAATGTCCTTATGATAGTGATGATGAAGATGCTATCAAGAAGGAGAGAAAGAAGCAAAAGAAGAAGCAAGAGAAGAAGGAGAGCTCTTATAAGAAGAAGAATGATTCTCATGTTGCTACATGGGATAGTGATGATTCCTCAAGTGATGATGAGGATGACAACAAGAGTAAGAAGAAGGGACATGCTAGCATTGCCATCCAAGAGAAGGTCTCCCTCTTCAAAACTCCATCGTGCTTCATGGCTAAGGCCGCTAAGGTATCATCCGATGATGAGAGTGATCATAATAATGATAGTGATAGTGATAGTGATGAAGAAGAATTCACTAAAGATGAACTAATCACTATGCTAGAAGATTGCACTCAACATTTTAAAGAATCTAGAAAGGAGTGCAAGGGCTTGCTTAAAGAAAAGAAAAACCTTATGCAAGAACTTGATGAGCTTAGGGCATCTTATGAGAGTCTAAAGGTAGACCATAAGAAGCTTCAAAAGTCTCACACTAAGCTTGAAGAAGCTCATTCCTCTCTAGTTGAAAAATGTGAAAACATGCCAACTAATGTTGAGAAAGCTAAAACTTGTAACATAGGCATATCATGTGATATAATTGATGAATCCTTTCATAAGCCTATTATTGTTGCTCCCACTAACTCTTCATGTAGCGCATCTACATCATCCTCATCTAGTAGTGATGGTTTCACTTGTGACTCCACACTTATAGTTGAGAATGAAAACCTCAAGAAGGAGGTAAAAGAGCTCAATCACACATTAGCTAAGGCTTATGGTGGTGAGGACCGCTTGCTTATGTGCTTGGGTAGCCAAAGAGCTTCTCTCTAAAAAGATGGATTGGGCTATAACCCCAAGAAAGGCAAGGCCGCTTTTGCTCCTCACAAGACTCGTTTTGTGAAGAACAATGGTAGCTATTGCAAAAGTTGCAAGCAAGTTGGTCATATAGAGCAACATTGCATGAACAAGAAATCCAATGCAAATGTATCCTCAATTAAATTTGATTCTTTCTATATGCTTACCAAGGGTACTAATAGTGTTCATGCTAAGTTCATTGGTACACCATGGATGGGCTCAAAGAAGAAAGCCATTTGGGTACCAAAAAGCTTGGTCACTAACCTTGGAGGACCCAAACAAGTTTGGGTACCTAAAAAGAATTGATCTTGTCTTGTAGGTCAATTACAAAGCCGGAGGAAGGCATTGGGTGCTTGATAGTGGGTGCACTCAACATATGACCGGAGACTCTTGTATGTTCAATTCAATTGATACAAGTCAAAATGGTGGTTTTGATGCTATCACTTTTGGCAACAACAAGAAAGGCAAGGTCAAGGGGCTTGGTAAAATTGCTATCTCAAATGACATGAGCATATCTAATGTGTTGCTAGTTGAGAGCTTGGATTTCAATCTTTTATCGGTGGCACAACTTTGTGATCTTGGCTTCAAGTGCATATTTGGTAGTGATGATGTTGAAGTCATAAGTGTTGATGGATCAAATTTGATATTCAAAGGATTTAGACATGGAAGCTTATACTTGGTTGACTTCAATGATAGTGAGACACAATTGACATCATGCTTGCTTAGTAAATCTAGTATGGGATGGTTATGGCATAGAAGGCTTGGTCATGTTGGAATGAAACAATTGAACAAACTTTTGAGGCATGACTTAGTTAGAGGCTTGAAGGATGTCACTTTTGAGAAGGATAAACCTTGTAGTGCTTGTCAAGCCGGCAAACAAGTTGGAAATTCATATCCTAGTAAAAGTGAAATGCCCACATCAAAAGCATTTGAGCTATTGCACATGGACTTGTTTGGGCCAACAACATACACTAGCATTGGTGGCAACAAGTGTGGTTTTGTGATTGTGGATGACTACACTAGATACACTTGGGTGTTCTTTCTCTATGACAAGAGTAATGTTTATGATCTATTCAAGTCTTTTGTCAAGAGGGTGCAAAATGAGTTTGAGACTACCATCAAGAAGATTAGAAGTGACAATGGTAGTGAGTTCAAGAACACAAGAATTGAAGATTTGTGTGATGATCTTGGTATTGGACATCAATTCTCACCAACATACACTCCTCAATCCAATGGTGTAGTTGAAAGGAAAAATAGAACCTTGATTGATATGGCTAGATCAATGCTTAGTGAATACATTGTGAGTCATTCATTTTGGAGTGAAGCTATTAACACGGCTTGCTATTGTAGCAACCGTCTCTATTGCCATGGAAAGCTTGGAAAGACACCATATGAGCTATTGAATGGAAGAAAGCCCAACATTGCATACTTTAGAGTGTTTGGTTGTAAATGCTATATTCTCAAGAAAGGCACTAGATTAAGCAAGTTTGAAAAGAAATGTGATGAAGGATTCTTACTTGGTTATTCTACCACAAGCAAGGCATATAGAGTTTGGAATCTCACAAATGGCACCTTGGAAGAAGTTCATGATGTTGAGTTTGATGAAACCCAAGGATCTCAAAATGAAGCTCAAAACCTTGATGATGTGAGAGGAGATCAATTGTCAAATGCAATGAAGAACATGGACATTAGTGATATAAGGCCAATGCAAGTTGATGATGATGATATTCATGTGATCAACCAAAATGTGCAAATTGATACAAATCAAGCAAGCTCTAGTGGTTCTCATGATGAAGCTCAAGTTCAAGGTCAAACAAGTGGAAGCAATCAACTCCCAATACTCCAACCTACTAGCATTGCAAGAGATCATCCATTAGATCAAATCATTGGTGGAATTCAAAGTGGTGTTCAAACTAGATCAAGGCTAGCATCCTTTTGTGAGCATTACTCATTTCTGTCACTTGAAGAACCTAAGAAATTAGAAGATACTTTGAAGGATTCCGATTGGGTAAATGTCATGCATGAAGAACTAAACAATTTTGCTAGAAATCAAGTTTGGAAACTTGTTGAGAGGCCAAAGAACTACAATGTGATTGGTACTAAGTGGGTCTTTAGAAACAAGCAAGATCAAGATGGCATGGTTGTGAGGAACAAAGCAAGATTAGTAGCACAAGGATACACTCAAGTTGAGAGTCTTGACTTTGGAGAGACATATGCACCGGTAGCAAGATTGGAGGCTATTAGAATCTTATTAGCATATGCTTGTGCACACAACATCAAGCTCTATCAAATGGATGTCAAGAGTGCATTTCTCAATGGCAACATCAATGAAGAAGTTTATGTTGAGCAACCTCCCGGTTTTGAAGATGATAAGAAGCCCGACCATGTTTACAAGCTAAAGAAGGCATTGTATGGTTTGAAGCAAGCACCTAGAGCATGGTATGAGAGATTGAGGGACTTTCTTCTCTCTAAAGGGTTCAAGATGGGAAAGGTTGACACCACTCTCTTCACTAAGAAACTTGGAAATGACTTGTTTGTGTTGCAAATATATGTGGATAACATTATTTTTGGATCAACTAACCAAGACTTTTATGAAGAGTTTGGAAATATGATGGCTAATGAGTTTGAGATGTCTATGATTGGAGAGCTTAGTTACTTCCTTGGACTTCAAATCAAGCAAATGAAGAATGGCACTTTTGTAAGTCAAGGAAAGTACATCAAGGACATGATCAAGAAGTTTGGATTGCACAATGCTAAGCCAATGAGTACACCAATGGGCACAAATGATCAATTGGGTATTGATGATAGTGGAAACATGATAGATCAAAAAGCTATACCGGTCCGTGATTGTGTAAGGTCCAAATAGGCTAGTGGGGGGGTGAATAGCCTAATTAAAACTTCTACAAGAATTACTTAACCACGAGTTAGTATGAAAGGTGGCGAAGCAAAAGCACTAGCTCTAACTAATTAAGCAAGCCACCTACACAAGTCTAGTACAAGGCTATTCACTAAACACAACAACAACTACAAGCTAGAAACGAGAAGTAATACGAGAGAAGAGCTTCGAGTGATTATACCGCCGTAAAGAGAAGAGAAATACCAATCAATCAATCATACAAGAGAAATCCTCGGGAAGAGAATGACACAAGAATTTATCCTGAGGTTCACTTGCTTCCCGGCAAGCTACTCCCCGTTGTGGCGATACACCCACTTGTCGATTCGCGAGCTAATCGACTATCAAGAGTTGAGCCCTCGGCGGGCGCCGCACAACCGCACACAAGATGGGGATCCTCCAAGCCACGAGCTCCACTAGAGTATCCAATTTGTGAACTCCCGCGAGGAAGGATCAAGAACCCCTTACAACACTTGGTGAAGGCTCCAACAATCTCCAATTGCGAGCTCAATCACCTCCGCTGCTCCAAGCCGTCTACCGTGTCGGGAAACACGGAAGAGTAACAAGAAATCCGCAGCAACTCGAAGATCAAGTGCCTCTAGAATGCAACTCTCAAGCAATGCACTTGAATCTCACTCAATCTCAATCAAGATGTGCAACTATGCAAAGAGATGAGTGGAGGGGTTGTTCTCTAGCTCAAAGTATGTCTCTATATCTCAAAATGTGCAAGAGTTACCCTCAAACCCCGGCCAACGTCTATTTATAACGAAGGGGTACGCAGCTAGCCATTACAGACGACGCAGCGAAAAACACGCTGACCGGACGCTCCGGTCAGGGTGACCGTCCGGTCACTACACGATAGCAAGAAACAGTGCGTGTCAGAACTAGCCGTTGCCGTGACCGGACACGCTGAACCGATTGACCGGACGCGACAGTGCCCGCGTCCGGTCACGTTCCAGTATGCTCCCGTTGAGACCGGAGACTCTCATAAGATGCCCTAAGCTCATAAGATGCCCTAAGCTCATCAAGTTCTTGCATAAGGTTTTTCTTTTCTTTAAGCAAGCCCTTGCATTCCTTTCTAGATTCTTTAAAATGTTGAGTGCAATCTTCTAGCATAGTGATTAGTTCATCTTTAGTGAATTCTTCTTCATCACTATCACTATCGCTATTATTATTATGATCACTCTCATCATCGGATGATACCTTAGCGGCCTTAGCCATGAAGCACGATGGAGTGTCGAAGAGGGAGACCTTCTCTTGGATGGCAATGCTAGCATGTCCCTTCTTCTTACTCTTGTTGTCATCCTCATCATCACTTGAGGAATCATCACTATCTCATGTAGCAACATGAGAATCATTCTTCTTCTTATAAGAGCTCTCCTTCTTCTTCTCTTGCTTCTTCTTTTGCTTCTTTCTCTCCTTCTTGATAGCATCTTCATCATCACTATCATAAGGACATTTTGCAATGAGATGGTCCTTGCTATGGCATCTAAAACATCTCATGGTATGCTCATTCTTCTTGGATAAGTTCTTCCTCCTTCTTGCACGATAGCATTTCTTCTTCATGAATTTGCTGAATTGCTTGACAAAAAGAGCCATCTTCTCATCAATGTCATCACTATCACAAGAGCTTGAGTCTTCATCACTTGATGATTCAATCTTAGATTTGCCCTTGGATGTGGTGGCTTTGAATGCCACACTCTTCTTCTTTTCATCATCTTTCTTCTCATTTTCTTTCTTCTTCTTCTTGACCAACTCATCCTTCTCATCATCTTCTCTATATGAATCATCGGTCATCACTTCTTGGAATATTTGTTGAGGAGTTGAATCCTTCAATGTAGTCCTCACTAGCACGGTGATCAATGTATCAAATCTCTTGGGCAAGCTTCTCAAGAACTTCATAGAGAATTGATTGTCCTTGACCTCCTCACCAAGTGCCTTGAGCTCATTGACAATGACTTGCAACCTATGAAACATCTCGGGTACACTCTCATCATCTTGCATCTTGAAGCTTGAAAATTTTTCTTGCAAGATATATGCTTTAGCGGTCTTTGTGCCTTCGGTGCCCTCAAATGTTTCTTTTAGCTTGGCCCAAGCATCATGAGCAATCTCTATGTTCTTAACTTGCTCAAATGTCTTGTCATCTAATGCCTCATGAAGAGCACTAATGGCAATGTCATTGCATTGGAGCTTCTTCTCTTACACTGGTGTAGGTGCTTCCAGATTAGCAACCTCAAATTTTGTTTCGGTGACCTTCCACACTTCTCTATTGATTGACTTTAGGTGAGCGGTCATCTTAACCTTCCAATATGCATAATTTGTGCCATCAAAGTGAGGTGCCTTCTTGGTGTTGTTGATGTGTAAGCTTAATTAAGCCATTTCTTTTTCACCGTAGGTTGTTAAGCCTCAAATAAACGGTGCCTTGGCTCCGATACCACTTGTAAGGTCCAAATAGGCTAGAGGGGGTGAATAGCCTAATTAAAACTTCTACAAGAATTACTTAACCACAAGTTAGTACGAAAGGTGGCGAAGCAAAAGCACTAGCACTAACTAATTAAGCAAGCCACCTACACAAGTCTAGTACAAGGCTATTCACTAAATACAACAACAACTACAAGCTAGAAACGAGAAGTAATACGAGAGAAGAGCTTCGAGTGATTATACCGCTGTGAAGAGAAGAGAAATACCAATCAATCAATCATACAAGAGAAATCCTCGGGAAGAGAATGACACAAGAATTTATCCTGAGGTTCACTTGCTTCCCGGCAAGCTACTCCCCGTTGTGGCGATACACCCACTTGTCGGTTCGTGAGCTAATCGACTATCAAGAGTCGAGCCCTCGGTGGGCGCCGCACAACCGCACACAAGATAGGGATCCTCCAAGCCACGAGCTCCACTAGAGTATCCAATTTGCGAACTCCCGCGAGGAAGGATCAAGAACCCCTTACAACACTTGGTGAAGGCTCCAACAATCTCCAATTGCGAGCTCAATCACCTCCGCTGCTCCAAGCCGTCTACCGTGTCGGGAAACACGGAAGAGTAACAAGAAATCCGCAGCAACTCGAAGATCAAGTGCCTCTAGAATGCAACTCTCAAGCAATGCACTTGAATCTCACTCAATCTCACTCAAGATGTGCAACTATGCAAAGAGATGAGTGGAGGGGTTGTTCTCTAGCTCAAAGTATGTCTCTATATCTCAAAATGTGCAAGAGTTACCCTCAAACCCTGGCCAACGTCTATTTATAACGAAGGGGTACGCAGTTAGCCGTTACAGACGACACAACGAAAAACACGCTGACCGGACGCTCCGGTCAGGGTGACCGGACGCGTTCGGTCACTACACGACAGCAAGAAACAGTGTGTGTCAGAACTAGCCGTTGCCGTGACCGGACGCGCTGAACCGATTGACCGGACGCGACAGTGCCCGCGTCCGGTCGTGTTCCAGTATGCTCCCGTTGAGACCGAACGCGTCCGATCGCACGTGACCGGACGCGCCGCGCGTCCGATCGTCACTCCGCTTCGCTCTGCCCCTCTGGACGCCTGACCGGACGCTCCAGCTACGTGAGGGACCGGACGCGCCGGTCGCGCGCTCTGATTCGCTCAGGAGAACTGACCGGACGCGCTGTTGAACTGACCGGACGCCACAGTGCCAGCGTCCGATTAGAGTCCAGTAAGCTCCCTGGATGACCGGACGCGTCCAGTCATCAGTGACCGGACGTGCTGCGCGTCCGATCATCAAACTGAAAACCACACAGACGCTGAACACTGACCGGACGCGTCCGGTCATCTTTGTGACCTCCGTTCGCCTCCGTTTCTTTTCCGACTTTCGGCGCAGTAGAAAATAAGCATTTCACTTCTCCAAAAAGTGTCGAATCCCGCCTCGCAAGCTCGGCGGGAGGGAGAGAGGAACCCAAACCCCTCTCTACCGCTCAAACTCCACCGCCTTCTCAAACGTGCTAACACCACCATGTGTAAATCACAATGTGCATGTGTGTTAGCATTTTATAATCATTTCTCAAGGCGTTATGTTAGCTTTTTACTAGATCCTAATGCATATGCTCAAGACATTGATCTAGTGGCACTTGATTTCCGAGCTAACCGTGATTGCCCCTCTTGATAGTCGGCTATGTATCCTAAACCCGGTCAATCACTTCTCTACTCATCTTAGACCGGCAAAAGGAAAACCCTATGATTATACCTTTGCCTTGCGCTCTTAGATCCTTCTCTTCCACTTGATCATCATGTCCTTCCTTTTATGTGCATCTCCACCATAATCATCATTTCATATTCATGCACTATCTCTTTGTGATCTTGTGGCCACCACTCCTTGCCACATACACCTTCATCACATGTGTTGCTTATGCCTAACTCAAAACACTTAACACGTGGCATTAGCAACTTGATGTCATTAATTACCAAAACCAAACTTGGGCTTTCAATCTCCCCCTTTTTGGTAATTGATGACAACCATCACAAAGATATGAAATGAAATCAATTTTCAATTTCGATAGTATTAGCTCCCCCTACGTATGTGCTTCCATGAGTTTGGTTCAATTGTGCACATATGTATTGATTTGAATTTTGGGAGAGTTACTACTATCAAATTGATGCTAAGGTATATAGAATGGACCTTTGAAGCGTGATACCAATCGGAGTTGCCTTTATATACCATCCTTAGCATCGATGTAGCTAGACACCGCTTGTAATACATCACTTGTAAAGATCACAAACACTAAAGTACCCCGTGAGATCAACATTATAAGTAAAGGTGTCTAGATACCACTTGTAAATCTACTCTTAACAAGTCATCATTCAAGTACTATTTCTAGCAATCACCATTCAAACATGAATATCGAAATTAAATTTACAATGCAACACATCATCATGATAGTGCACATACAAATGCAACAAATAATTCAGGAGCTTGCTCCCCTATGACTTTTCTCTCCCCCTATTATTTTTCTCTCCCCCTTATTATCTTATTTCTTCTTTGCAATATCTTTGTGACTTTTCTCTCCCCCTTTGTCAACAATCACCAAAAAGGTGCCAATTTAGTGAGAGATAAGTCAATCAATATGAGGGAGTCCAAATTATGGTTCAATCTAGATCACTTGCCTAGAATATGTAATTCGGTTTGATCCAAGGACAAGCTTTTTCACACCTCATAAAGTATAAGGGTTATCTTGACCATGTTGAATTACACATCATGAGCTCGTTTACTAGATTCAACACTAGGTTTGCAAGCCCACAAACATGTCATATGCTACCACTAGATTAAACAAACATAGAAGCAATAGTGGTATCATATATACATCAAAAACATTTGATTTTCATGAATGAGCCTATTTGTCATGCAAATGCCAATATGTTCTAAACATGTCCTTAGCAAAGTATGAATGATATGCCAAACAACTTTACCTTGCTATGTTGAAGGAGAGGCATGTCATATAAGAATGTGGGGGTACACTCATTTCAAGTTGGAGAAGTCAAGTATGTTCAATTCATTCTTTAACTTGTAAAACCTTTTCTCATCAAGTGGCTTTGTGAATATATCGGCTAATTGATTTTCGGTGCCAATGCTCTCAATGCTAATATCACCCTTTTGTTGATGGTCTCTTATGAAATGGTGCCTTATATCAATGTGCTTGGTTCTTGAATGTTGAACCAGATTTTGAGTCATCTTGAGAGCACTTTCATTGTCACAAAACAAAGGCACATTCTTAAATTTGATTCCAAAGTCATTCAAGGTGGCTTTCATCCAAAGTAATTGTGCACAACAACTACCGACACTAATGTATTCGGCCTCGGCGGTAGATAGTGCAACACTATTTTGTTTCTTTGATGACCATGAAACAAGAGACCTTCCAAGCAATTGACAAGTGCCACTTGTGCTCATTCTATCAATCTTGCATCCACCATAGTCGGAGTCCGAATATCCAATCAACTCAAAATTAGACCCCTTGGGATAACATAATCCAACATCATGAGTGCCCTTAAGATATCTTAATATTCTCTTGGTGGCTTTCAAGTGACTTTCTCTAGGTGAAGCTTTATATCTTGCACACTTGCACACACTAAACATCACATCCGGCCTAGAAGCGGTGACATCGAGCAAACTTCCAATCATAGACCGGTATAACTTTTGATCTACCACGTTTCCACTATCATCAATCCCCAATTGATCATTAGTACCCAATGGTGTACTCATTTGCTTAGCATCTTGCAATCCAAACTTCTTGATCATGTCCTTGATGTACTTGCCTTGACTTACAAAAGTGTCATTCTTCATTTGCTTGATTTGAAGTCCAAGGAAGTAACTAAGCTCTCCAATCATAGACATCTCAAACTCATTAGCCATCATATTTCCAAACTCTTCACAAAAGTCTTGGTTAGTTGATCCAAAAATAATGTCATCCACATAGATTTGCAACACAAACAAGTCATTTCCAAGTTTCTTGGTGAAGAGAGTGGTGTCAACCTTTCCCATCTTGAACCCTTTAGAGAGGAGAAAGTCCCTCAACCTCTCATATCATGCTCTAGGTGCTTGCTTCAAACCATACAATGCCTTCTTTAGCTTGTAAACATGGTTGGGCTTCTTATCATCTTCAAAACCGGGAGGTTGCTCAACATAAACTTCTTCATTGATGTAGCCATTGAGAAATGCACTCTTGACATCCATTTGATAGAGCTTGATGTTGTGTGCACAAGCATATGCTAATAAGATTCTAATTGCTTCCAATCTTGCAACCGGTGCATATGTCTCTCCAAAGTCAAGACCCTCAACTTGAGTGTATCCTTGTGCTACTAATCTTGCTTTGTTCCTCACAACCATGCCATCTTGATCTTGCTTGTTTCTAAAGACCCACTTAGTACCAATTACATTGTAGTTCTTTGGCCTCTCAACAAGTTCCCAAACTAGATTTCTAGTGAAGTTGTTTAGCTCTTCATGCATGGCATTTACCCAATCGGAATCCTTCAAAGCATCTTCTATTTTCTTAGGTTTTTCAAGTGACACAAATGAGTAGTGCTCACAAAAGGATGCTAGCCTTGATCTAGTTTGAACACCACTTTGAATTCCACCAATGATTTGGTCCAATGGATGATCTCTTGCAATGCTAGTAGGTTGTAGTATTGAGAGTTGATTGCTTCCACTTGTTTGACCTTGAACTTGCACTTCATCATGAGAACCACTTGAGCTTGCTTGATTTGAATCAATTTGCACACTTTGGTTGATCACATGAATATCATCATCATCAACTTGCCTTGGCTTTATGTCACCAATGTCCATGTTCTTCATTGCATTTGACAATTGATCTCCTCTCACATCATCAAGGTTTTGAGCTTCATTTTGAGACCCTTGGGTTTCATCAAACTCAACATCATGAACTTCTTCCAAGGTGCCATTTGTGAGATTCCAAACTCTATATGCTTTGCTTGTGGTAGAATAACCAAGTAAGAACCCTTCATCACATTTCTTTTCAAACTTGCTCAATCTAGTGCCTTTCTTGAGAATATAGCATTTGCAACCAAACACTCTAAACTATGCAATGTTGGGCTTTCTTCCATTCAATAGCTCATATGGTGTCTTTCCAAGCTTCCCATGGCAATAGAGATGGTTGCTACAATAGCAAGCCGTGTTGATGGCTTCACTCCAAAAAGAATGACTAACATTGTATTCACTAAGCATTGATCTAGCCATATCAATCAAGGTTCTATTTTTCCTTTCAACTACACCATTGGATTGAGGAGTGTATGTTGGTGAGAATTGACGTCCAATACCAAAATCATCACACAAATCTTTAATTCTTGTGTTCTTGAACTCACTACCATTGTCACTTCTAATCTTCTTGATGGTAGTCTCAAACTCATTTTGCACCCTCTTGACAAAAGACTTGAATAGATCAAAAACATCACTCTTGTTATAGAGAAAGAACACCCAAGTGTATCTAGTGTAGTCATCCACTATCACAAAGCCATACTTGTTCCCACCAATGCTAGTGTATGTTGTTGGCCCAAACAAGTCCATGTGCAATAACTCAAATGCCTTTGATGTGCTCATCTCACTCTTACTAGGATGTGTATTTCCAACTTGTTTGCCAGCTTGACAAGCACTACATAGTTTATCCTTTTCAAAGGTGACATCCTTCAATCCTCTAACTAAGTCATGCCTCAAAAGTTTGTTCAATTGTTTCATTCCAATATGACCAAGCCTTCTATGCCATAACCAACCCATACTAGATTTACTAAGCAAGCATGATGTCAATTGTGTCTCACTATCATTGAAGTCAACCAAGTATAAGCTACCATGTCTAAATCCTTTGAATATCAAATTTGATCCATCAACACTTATGACTTCAACATCATCACTATCAAAAATGCACTTGAAGCCAAGATCACAAAGTTGTGCCACCGACAAAAGATTGAAATCCAAGCTCTCAACTAGCAACACATTAGATATGCTCATGTCATTTGAGATAGCAATTTTACCAAGCCCCTTGACCTTGCCTTTATTGTTGTTGCCAAAAGTGATAGCATCAAAACCACCATTTTGACTTGTATCAATTGAATTGAACATACAAGAGTCTCCAGTCATATGTTGAGTGCACCCACTATCAAGCACCTAATACCTTCCTCCGGCTTTGTAATTGACCTACAAGACAAGATCAATTCTTTTTAGGTACCCAAACTTGTTTGGGTCCTCCAAGGTTAGAGACTAAGCTCTTTGGTACCCAAATGGCTTTCTTCTTTGAGCCTATCCATGGTGTACCAATGAACTTAGCATGAACACCATTTGTACCCTTGGTAAGCATATAGAAAGAATTAAACTTGATTGAGGATACATTTGCATTGGATTTCTTGTTCATGCAATGTTGCTCTATGTGACCAACTTGCTTGCAACTTTTGCAATAGATACCATTGTTCTTCACAAAACAAGTCTTGTGAGGAGCAAAAGCGGCCTTGCCTTTCTTGGGGTTATAGTCCAATCCCTCTTTATAGAGAGAAGCTCTTTGGCTACCCAAGCACATAAGCAAGCGGTCCTCACCACCATAAGCCTTAGCTAATGTGTGATTGAGCTCTTTTACCTCCATCTTGAGATCTTCATTCTCAACTATAAGTGTGGAGTCACAAGTGAAACCATCACTACTAGATGAGGATGATGCAGATGAGCTACATGAAGGGTTAGTAGGAGCAACAATAATAGGCTTATGAAAAGTTTCATCAATTATATCACATGATATGCCTATGTTGTAAGTTTTAGCTTTCTCAACATTAGTTGGTATGTTTTCATATTTTTCAACTAGAGAGGAATGAGCTTCTTCTAGCTTAGTGTGAGACTTTTGAAGCTTCTTATGGTCTACCTTTAGACTCTCATAAGATGTCCTAAGCTCATCAAGTTCTTGCATAAGGTTTTTCTTTTCTTTAAGCAAGCCCTTGCATTCCTTTCTAGATTCTTTAAAATGTTGAGTGCAATCTTCTAGCATAGTGATTAGTTCATCTTTAGTGAATTCTTCTTCATCACTATCACTATCACTATCATTATTATGATCACTCTCATCATCGGATGATACCTTAGCGGCCTTAGCCATGAAGCACGATGGAGTGTCGAAGAGGGAGACCTTCTATTGGATGGCAATGCTAGCATGTCCCTTCTTCTTACTCTTGTTGTCATCCTCATCATCACTTGAGGAATCATCACTATCCCATGTAGCAACATGAGAATCATTCTTCTTCTTATAAGAGCTCTCCTTCTTCTTCTCTTGCTTCTTCTTTTACTTCTTTCTCTCCTTCTTGATAGCATCTTCATCATCACTATCATAAGGATATTTTGCAATGAGATGGTCCTTTCTATGGCATCTAAAACATCTCATGGTATGCTCATTCTTCTTGGATGAGTTCTTCCTCCTTCTTGCACGATAGCCTTTCTTCTTCATGAATTTGCCGAATTGCTTGACAAAAAGAGTCATCTTCTCATCAATGTCATCACTATCACAAGAGCTTGAGTCTTCATCACTTGATGATTCAATCTTAGATTTGCCCTTGGATGTGGTGGCTTTGAATGCCACACTCTTCTTCTTTTCATCATCTTTCTTCATAGTTTCTTTCTTCTTCTTCTTGACCAACTCATCCTTCTTATTATCTTCTCTATATGAATCATCGGTCATCACTTCTTGAAATATTTGTTGAGGAGTTGAATCCTTCAATGTAGTCCTCACTAGCACGGTGATCAATGTATCAAATCTCTTGGGCAAGCTTCTCAAGAACTTCATAGAGAATTAATTGTCCTTGACCTCCTCACCAAGTGCCTTGAGCTCATTGACAATGACTTGCAACCTATGAAACATCTCGGGTACACTCTCATCATCTTGCATCTTGAAGCTTGAAAATTTTTCTTGCAAGATATATGCTTTAGCGGTCTTTGTGCCATCGGTGCCCTTAAATGTTTCTTCTAGCTTGGCCCAAGCATCATGAGCAATCTCTATGTTCTTAACTTGCTCAAATGTCTTGTCATCTAATGCCTCATGAAGAGCACTAATGGTAATGTCATTACATTGGAGCTTCTTCTCTTACACCGGTGTAGGTGCTTCCGGATTAGCAACCTCAAATTTTGTTTCGGTGACCTTCCACACTTCTCTATTGATTGACTTTAGATGAGCGGTCATCTTAACCTTCCAATATGCATAATTTGTGCCATCAAAGTGAGGTGCCTTCTTGGTGTTGTTGATGTGCAAGCTTAATTGAGCCATTTCTTTTTCACCGTAGGTTGTTAAGCCTCAAATAAATGGTGCCTTGGCTCCGATACCACTTGTAAGGTCCAAATAGGCTAGAGGGGGGGTGAATAGCCTAATTAAAACTTCTACAAGAATTACTTAACCACGAGTTAGTACGAAAGGTGGCGAAGCAAAAGCACTTGCTCTAACTAATTAAGCAAGCCACCTACACAAGTCTAGTACAAGGCTGTTCACTAAACACAACAACAACTACAAGCTAGAAACGAGAAGTAATACGAGAGAAGAGCTTCGAGTGATTATACCGCTGTGAAGAGAAGAGAAATACCAATCAATCAATCATACAAGAAAAATCCTCGGGAAGAGAATGACACAAGAATTTATCCCGAGGTTCACTTGCTTCCTGGCAAGCTACTCCCCGTTGTGGCGATACACCCACTTGTCGGTTCGCGAGCTAATCGACTATCAAGAGTCGAGCCCTCGGCGGGCGCCGCACAACCGCACACAAGATGGGGATCCTCCAAGCCACGAGCTCCACTAGAGTATCCAATTTGCGAACTCCCGCGAGGAAGGATCAAGAACCCCTTACAACACTTGGTGAAGGCTCCAACAATCTCCAATTGCGAGCTCAATCACCTCCGCTGCTCCAAGCCGTCTACCGTGTCGGGAAACACGGAAGAGTAACAAGAAATCCACAGCAACTCGAAGATCAAGTGCCTCTAGAATGCAACTCTCAAGCAATGCACTTGAATCTCACTCAATCTCACTCAAGATGTGCAACTATGCAAAGAGATGAGTGGAGGGGTTGTTCTCTAGCTCAAAGTATGTCTCTATATCTCAAAATGTGCAAGAGTTACCTTCAAACCTCGGCCAACGTCTATTTATAACGAAGGGGTACGCAGCTAGCCGTTACAGATGACACAACGAAAAACACGCTGACCGGACGCTCCGGTCAGGGTGACCGGACGCGTCCGGTCACTACACGACAGCAAGAAACAGTGCGTGTCAGAACTAGCCGTTGCCGTGACCGGACGCGTTGAACCGATTGACCAGACGCGATAGTGCCCGCGTCCGGTCACGTTCCAGTATGCTCCCGTTGAGACCGGAGACTCTCATAAGATGCCCTAAGCTCATAAGATGCCCTAAGCTCATCAAGTTCTTGCATAAGGTTTTTCTTTTCTTTAAGCAAGCCCTTGCATTCCTTTCTAGATTCTTTAAAATGTTGAGTGCAATCTTCTAGCATAGTGATTAGTTCATCTTTAGTGAATTCTTCTTCATCACTATCACTATCGCTATTATTATTATGATCACTCTCATCATCGGATGATACCTTAGCGGCCTTAGCCATGAAGCACGATGGAGTGTCGAAGAGGGAGACCTTCTCTTGGATGGCAATGCTAGCATGTCCCTTCTTCTTACTCTTGTTGTCATCCTCATCATCACTTGAGGAATCATCACTATCCCATGTAGCAACATGAGAATCATTCTTCTTCTTATAAGAGCTCTCCTTCTTCTTCTCTTGCTTCTTCTTTTGCTTCTTTCTCTCCTTCTTGATAGCATCTTCATCATCACTATCATAAGGACATTTTGCAATGAGATGGTCCTTGCTATGGCATCTAAAACATCTCATGGTATGCTCATTCTTCTTGGATGAGTTCTTCCTCCTTGCACGATAGCATTTCTTCTTCATGAATTTGCTGAATTGCTTGACAAAAAGAGCCATCTTCTCATCAATGTCATCACTATCACAAGAGCTTGAGTCTTCATCACTTGATGATTTAATCTTAGATTTGCCCTTGGATGTGGTGGCTTTGAATGCCACACTCTTCTTCTTTTCATCATCTTTCTTCTTATTTTCTTTCTTCTTCTTCTTGACCAACTCATCCTTCTCATCATCTTCT
Organism: Saccharum hybrid cultivar R570; assembly: GCA_038087645.1. Classification (NCBI taxonomy): domain Eukaryota; kingdom Viridiplantae; phylum Streptophyta; class Magnoliopsida; order Poales; family Poaceae; genus Saccharum; species Saccharum hybrid cultivar. Next base: position 660,857 of record JAQSUU010000173.1, read on the forward strand.
CTATATGAATCATCGGTCATCACTTCTTGGAATATTTGTTGAGGAGTTGAATCCTTCAATGTAGTCCTCACTAGCACGGTGATCAATGTATCAAATCTCTTGGGCAAGCTTCTCAAGAACTTCATAGAGAATTGATTGTCCTTGACCTCCTCACTAAGTGCCTTGAGCTCATTGACAATGACTTGCAACCTATGAAACATCTCGGGTACACTCTCATCATCTTGCATCTTGAAGCTTGAAAATTTTTCTTGCAAGATATATGCTTTAGCGGTCTTTGTGCCTTCGGTGCCCTCAAATGTTTCTTCTAGCTTGGCCCAAGCATCATGAGCAATCTCTATGTTCTTAACTTGCTCAAATGTCTTGTCATCTAATGCCTCATGAAGAGCACTAATGGCATTGTCATTGCATTGGAGCTTCTTCTCTTACACTGGTGTAGGTGCTTCCGGATTAGCAACCTCAAATTTTGTTTCGGTGACCTTCCACACTTCTCTATTGATTGACTTTAGGTGAGCGGTCATCTTAACCTTCCAATATGCATAATTTGTGCCATCAAAGTGAGGTGCCTTCTTGGTGTTGTTGATGTGTAAGCTTAATTGAGCCATTTCTTTTTCACCGTAGGTTGTTAAGCCTCAAATAAACGGTGTCTTGGCTCCAATACCACTTGTAAGGTCCAAATAGGCTAGAGGGGGGGTGAATAGCCTAATTAAAACTTCTACAAGAATTACTTAACCACGAGTTAGTACGAAAGGTGGCGAAGCAAAAGCACTAGCACTAACTAATTAAGCAAGCCACCTACACAAGTCTAGTACAAGGCTATTCACTAAACACAACAACAACTACAAGCTAGAAACGAGAAGTAATACGAGAGAAGAGCTTTGAGTGATTATATCGCTGTGAAGAGAAGAGAAATACCAATCAATCAATCATACAAGAGAAATCCTCGGGAAGAGAATGACACAAGAATTTATCCTGAGGTTCACTTGCTTCCCGGCAAGCTATTCCCGTTGTGGCGATACACCCACTTGTCGATTCGCGAGCTAATCGACTATCAAGAGTCGAGCCCTCGGTGGGCGCCGCACAACCGCACACAAGATAGGGATCCTCCAAGCCACGAGCTCCACTAGAGTATCCAATTTGCGAACTCCCGCGAGGAAGGATCAAGAACCCCTTACAACACTTGGTGAAGGCTCCAACAATCTCCAATTGCGAGCTCAATCACCTCCGCTGCTCCAAGCCGTCTACCGTGTCGGGAAACACGGAAGAGTAACAAGAAATCCGCAGCAACTCGAAGATCAAGTGCCTCTAGAATGCAACTCTCAAGCAATGCACTTGAATCTCACTCAATCTCACTCAAGATGTGCAACTATGCAAAGAGATGAGTGGAGGGGTTGTTCTCTAGCTCAAAGTATGTCTCTATATCTCAAAATGTGCAAGAGTTACCCTCAAACCCCGGCCAACGTCTATTTATAACGAAGGGGTACGCAGCTAGCCGTTACAGACGACACAGCGAAAAACACGCTGACCGGACGCTCCGGTCAGGGTGACCGGACGCGTCCGGTCACTACACGACAGCAAGAAACAGTGCGTGTCAGAACTAGCCGTTGCCGTGACCGGACGCGCTGAACCCATTGACCGGACGCGACAGTGCCCGCATCCGGTCATGTTCCAGTATGCTCCCGTTGAGACCGGAGACTCTCATAAGATGCCCTAAGCTCATAAGATGCCCTAAGCTCATCAAGTTCTTGCATAAGGTTTTTCTTTTCTTTAAGCAAGCCCTTGCATTCCTTTCTAGATTCTTTAAAATATTGAGTGCAATCTTCTAGCATAGTGATTAGTTCATCTTTAGTGAATTCTTCTTCATCACTATCACTATCGCTATCATTATTATGATCACTCTCATCATCGGATGATACCTTAGCGGCCTTAGCCATGAAGCACGATGGAGTGTCGAAGAGGGAGACCTTCTCTTGGATGGCAATGCTAGCATGTCCCTTCTTCTTACTCTTGTTGTCATCCTCATCATCACTTGAGGAATCATCACTATCCCATGTAGCAACATGAGAATCATTCTTCTTCTTATAAGAGCTCTCCTTCTTCTTCTCTTGCTTCTTCTTTTGCTTCTTTCTCTCCTTCTTGATAGCATCTTCATCATCACTATCATAAGGACATTTTGCAATGAGATGGTCCTTGCTATGGCATCTAAAACATCTCATGGTATGCTCATTCTTCTTGGATGAGTTCTTCCTCCTTCTTGCCGTGACCGGACGCGCTGAACCGATTGACCGGACGCGACAGTGCCCGCGTCCGGTCGCGTTCCAGTATGCTCCCGTTGAGACCGGACGCGTCCAATCGCACGTGACCGGACGCGCCGCGCGTCCGATCGTCACTCCGCTTCGCTCTGCCCCTCTGGACGCCTGACCGGACGCTCCGGCTACGTGAGGGACCGGACGCGCCGGTCGCGCGCTCTGATTCGCTCAGGAGAACTGACCGGACGCGCTGTTGAACTGACCGGACGCCACAGTGCCAGCGTCCGATTAGAGTCCAGTAAGCTCCCTGGATGACCGGACGCGTCCAGTCATCAGTGACCGGACGCGTTGCGCGTCCGATCATCAAACTGAAAACCACACAGACGCTGAACACTGACCGGACGCGTCCGGTCATGCAAGGACCGCGTTCGGTTCAGCGTTCGGTCATCTTTGTGACCTCTGTTCACCTCCGTTTCTTTTCTGACTTTCGGCGCAGTAGAAAACAAGCATTTCACTTCTCCAAAAAGCGTCGAATCCCGCCTCGCAAACTCGGCGGGAGGGAGAGAGGAACTCAAACCCCTCTCTGCCGCTCAAACTCCACCGCCTTCTCAAACGTGCTAACACCACCATGTGTAAATCACAATGTGCATGTGTGTTAGCATTTTATAATCATTTCTCAAGGCGTTATGTTAGCTTTTTACTAGATCCTAATGCATATGCTCAAGACATTGATCTAGTGGCACTTGATTTCCGAGCTAACCGTGATTGCCCCTCTTGATAGTCGGCTATGTATCCTAAACCCGGTCAATCACTTCTCTACTCATCTTAGACCGGCAAAAGGAAAACCCTATGATTATACCTTTGCCTTGCGCTCTTAGATCGTTCTCTTCCACTTGATCTTCATGTCCTTCCTTTTATGTGCATCTCCACCATAATCATCATTTCATATTCATGCACTATCTCTTTGTGATCTTGTGGCCACCACTCCTTGCCACATACACCTTCATCACATGTGTTGCTTATACCTAACTCAAAACACTTAACACGTGGCATTAGCAACTTGATGTCATTAATTACCAAAACCAAACTTGGGCTTTCAGATTGGAAGTTTGCTCTATGTCACCGCTTCTAGGACGGATGTGATGTTTAGTGTATGCAAGTGTGCAAGATATCAAGCTTCACCTAGAGAAAGTCACTTGAAAGCAACCAAGAGGATATTGAGATATCTTAAGGGCACTCATGATGTTGGATTATGGTTTCCAAAGGGGTCTAACTTTGAGTTGATTGGATATTCGGACTCCGACTATGGTGGTTGCAAGATTGATAGAATGAGCACAAGTGGCACTTGTCAATTGCTTGGAAGGTCTCTTGTTTCATGGTCATCAAAGAAACAAAATAGTGTTGCACTATCTACCGCCGAGGCCGAATACATTAGTGCCGGTAGTTATTGTGCACAATTGCTTTGGATGAAGGCCACTTTAAATGACTTTGGAATTAAATTCAAGAATGTGTCTTTGTTTTGTAATAATGAGACTGCTATCAAGATGACACAAAATCCGGTTCAACATTCAAGAACAAAGCACATTGACATAAGGCACCACTTCATAAGAGACCATCAACAAAAGGGTGATATTAGCATTGAAAGCATTGGCACCGAAGATCAATTAGCCGACATATTCACAAAGCCACTTGATGAAAAGAGATTTTACAAGTTGAAGAATGAATTGAACATACTTGACTTCTCCAACTTGAAATGAGTGTAACCCCACATTCTTATATGACATGCCTCTCCTCCAACATAGCAAGGTAAAGTTGTTTGGCATATCATTCATACTTTGCTAAGGACATGGTTAGAACATATAAACATATTTGCATGACAATTAGGCTCATTCATGAAAATCAAATGATTTTCATGTATATATGGTACCACTATTGCTTCTATGTTTGTTTAATCTAGTGGTAGCATATGACATGTTTGTGGGCTTGCAAACCTAGTGTTGAATCTAGTAAACGAGCTCATGATGTGTAATTCAACATGGTCAAGATAACCCTTATACTTTATGAGGTGTGAAAAAGCTTGTCCTTGGATCAAACCGAATTACATATTCTAGGCAAGTGATCTAGATTGAACCATAATTTGGACTCCCTCATATTGATTGACTTATCTCTCACTAAATTGGCACCTTTTTGGTGATTGTTGACAAAGGGGGAGAGAAAAGTCACAAAGATATTGTAAAGAGGAAATAAGATAATAAGGGAGAGAGAAAAATCACAAAGATATAAAGTTAAGTTACAAAGGGGGGGAAAGGGATCAATTAAAATTGAGCACACAAGTAGGGGGAGCAAGCTCATGAATTATTTGTTGCATTTATATGTGCACTAACATGATGATGTGTTGCATTGCAAATTTAATTTTGATATTCATGTTTGAATGATGTTTGCTAGAAATAGAACTTGAATAATGATTCATTGAGAGTAGCTTTACAAGCGGTATCATGGGGTACTTTAGTATTTGTGATCTTTACAAGTGATGTATTACAAGTGGTGTCTAGCTACATCGATGCTAAGGATGGTATATAAAGGCAACTCCGATTGGTATCACGCTTCAAAGGTCCATTCTATATACCTTAGCATCAATTTGATAGTAGTAACTCTCCCAAAATTTAAATCCATACATATGTGCACAATTGAACCAAACTCATGGAAGCACATATGTAGGGGGAGCTAATACTATCAAAATTGAAAATTGATTTCATTTCATATCTTTGTGATGGTTGTCATCAATTACCAAAAAGAGGAGATTGAAAGCCCAAGTTTGGTTTTGGTAATTAATGACATCAAGTTACTAATGTCATGTATTAAGTGTTTTGAGTTAGGCATAAGCAACACATGTGATGAAGGTGTATGTGGCAAGGAGTGGTGGCCACAAGATCACAAAGAGTTGGTGCATGGACATGAAATGATGATCATGGTGGAGATGCACATGATGATCAACTGAAAGAGAAGGATCTAAGAGCGCAAGGCAAAGGTATAACTATAGGGTTTTCCTTTTGCCGGTCTAAGATGAGTAAAGAAGTGATTGACCGGGTTTAGGATACACAGCCGACTATCAAGAGGGGCAATCACGGTTAGCTCGGGAATCAAGTGCCACTAGATCAATGTCTTGAGCATATGCATTAGGATCTAGTAAAGAGCTAACATAACGCCTTAGAAAATAATTGTGAAATACTAACACACATGCACATGGTGGTGTACACTTGGTGGTGTTAGCACTTTTGTGAAGGCGGTGGAGTTTGAGCGGTAGAGAGGGGTTTGGGTTCCTCTCTCCCTCCCGCCGAGCTTGCGAGGCGGGATTCGGCGCTTTTTGGAGAAGTGAAACGCCTATTTTCTATTGTGCCGGAAGTTGGAAAAGAAACGGAGGCGAACGGAGGTCACTGTGGTGACCGGACGCTGCACCGGACGCGGTCACGGTATGACCGGACACGTCCGGTCAGTGTTCAGCGTCTGCGCATTTTTCAGTTTGATGATCGGACGCGCAGCGCGTCCGGTCACTGATGACCGGACGCGTCCGGTCATCCAGGGAGCTTACTGGACTCTAACCAGACGCTGGCACTGTCGCATCCGGACAGTTCAACAGCGCGTCCGGTCGCTGTTTCGTTGTGCGCTACTCAGGCTTGACCAGCGCGTCCGGTCAGTTGCGGGACCAGCGCGTCCGGTCACACCCGGCGCGTCCGGTCATTGCGACCAGCGCGTCCAGTCAGTGTTTCGGAAATTAGCCATTGCGCGACCGACGCGTCCGGTCAGTGTGACCGGCGCGTCCGGTCAGGGTGACCAGCGCGTCCGGTCAGCGCGATTTCAGCTGTTCGAGTTCCTAACGGCTAGCTGCGTACCCCTTCGTTATAAATAGACGTTGGCCGGGGTTTGAGGGTAACTCTTGCACATTTTGAGACCTAGAGACATACTTTGAGCTAGAGAACAATCCCCCCACTCATCTCTTTGCATAGTTGCACATCTTGAGTGAGATTGAGTGAGATTCAAGTGCATTGCTTGAGAGTTGCATTCTAGAGACACTTGATCTTCGAGTTGCTGCGGATTTCTTGTTACTCTTCCGTGTTTTCTGATACGGTAGACGGCTTGGAGCAGCGGAGGTGATTGAGCTCGCAATTGGAGATTGTTGGAGCCTTCACCAAGTGTTGTAAGGGGTTCTTGATCCTTCCCCGCGGGAGTTCGCAAATTGGATACTCTAGTGGAGCTCGTGGCTTGGAGGATCCCCATCTTATGTGCGGTTGTGCGGCGCCCGCCGAGGGCTCGACTCTTGATAGTCGATTAGCTCGTGAACCGACAAGTGGGTGTATCGCCACAACGGGGAGTAGCTTGCCGGGAAGCAAGTGAACCTCGGGATAAATTCTTGTGTCATTCTCTTCCCGATGATTTCTCTTGTATGATTGATTGATTGGTATTTATCTTCTCTTCACGGCGGTATAATCACTCAAAGCTCTTCTCTCGTATTACTTCTTGTTTCTAGCTTGTAGTTGTTGTTGTGTTTAGTGAATAGCCTTGTACTAGACTTATGTAGGTGGCTTGCTTAATTAGTTAGAGCTAGTGCATTTGCTTCGCCACCTTTCATACTAATTTGTGGTTAAGTAATTCTTGTAGAAGTTTTAATTAGGCTATTCACCCCCCCTCTAGCCTATTTGGACCTTACAGCAGTGGCGCTACATTGCGTGGGTAAACAGGACTCACAGTACTGTTTACGCCAGGTCCGCTTTGAGCCCAGTGCCCTCCTTTGGGCCTCGCTATGCCCACTGCCACTGGATTGGGGGCCCTCAACAGCCGTATGACAGCACACTACATTTGTCTGTTATGACTTGGTTGTGGTGGTCATATAGGAGTATATAAAATGACTGAAGCACTGTACAGAAATACCTTTTGCTGGGCCCTGTTGAGTAGGCGAGCTTGTTGGTCATGTTATTTAGGCATCCCTGTTCCTATTTGAAGATAACAGAGGATACATTATTTGAAATTAGTTATCTTTTATGTGCCTAAGCAGGCCACATCATTTGACACAATTTATGTTGTTGCAGATTTTAAGGATCTTCTTTCTCTTGAAGTCTGTGGTGGGTTCGTTACTGATGCTGGAGTGAAGAACATCAAGGATCTGAAGGCTCTGACGCTGTTGAATCTTTCTCAAAATGTTAATCTGACAGACAAAACCTTGGAGCTGATCTCTGGTTGGTATTATTCTTCCATGCCGGAATAAGTTCACTTTTTTACAGTTGGAATCTCATGGCCATCTGGTTTACAGGCCTGACTGCTTTGGTCAACTTGAACGTGTCAAATGCCTTGTTTAGATAACCAAATTCACCCCTAAATTCCACTATGCAAAAAGGAGATTCCCCATCACATCAAAATGTCGGCAAATGCATGGAGTACTAAATGTAGATAAAATCATAAATTAATTACACAGTTTTGTTGTACTTTGCGAGACGAACATTTTGAGTCTAATTAATCAATTTTTAGACAATTTTTTGCACTAAAAAACAAAGTTGCTACAGTATTTTCGGGGGTGTCCAATGCTGGTCTCGCGGGTGTCCAATGCTGGTCTCAAACACTTGAATGACCTGCAGAACCTGCGTTCACTGTCTCTAGACTCCACCCGGGTCACGGCAAACGAGATGAGGAAGCTCCAAGCAACAGTGCTGCCAAATCTGATCAGCATGCGGCCAGAGTAGCTTTCCACTTGGTACCTGCTGTAAATAATCATCAGGTTCGAGCATGCTGTTCTGTAGATAAGTATCTTGGAAGAGCCTGAATTGAAGGCAGGCATATATAAGTCAACAATGGTTTTAACGAGCGGTAGGTGCTCTGCTATCTGTCAGCGAGCTCGTTCGTTTCGGGTGATGCTGAAGACATGGCAGTTACTTTGCTTTGCACCGTGCGTGCACCCTACAAGGCGCGATGGGAAGATACAGAATTGTAAATAGCGCGCTTCCTCGCCATCTGGGATGCTTATGTGTGTCGTTCTTGTTATGTTTGGTTAAATTGGAGTTAAGTGTGCGTTATGTTGGTGTTCGATAAGCACTGAGTGCTTATTTTCTTTTTCTCGCGCGTATGCTGTTGTTCATGTTTTTCGCTTTTCACTCTGCAACCACAAAGATGAGCAGGTGACCTATCGGGTATAAAGTTATCCTTATGGCCAAGGCTATGTTTAGATCTCACGGCCTAAAGTTTAGTTTTAACACTATTTAGATCCTGTGGTATAAGTTTAGTTTGTAGTTCGTTAAAAGTTAAACTTTAAATTATTTTAGCTCACTTGTGTAGTTTAATGAAGGAATGGTGGATGGTTAAATTTTAGAATATTTTAGATCAAATGTTTAGAGTCTTAGGAGCTAAATTGATTTGAAAGATAAAATAAAAAGTTTAATTGCTAAAATTTAGATCATAGAATCTAAACAGGCCTGAGGTGTGGTATCGAGTGACGGCGGGTTGAGTCTCCTCTTTAGGCGTGTCTGTGGGAGTTTTTTTTTAGTTTTCATTTTTTTTACGGAAGTGTGTTTGGTTTTTAATTCTCGCCTCGCCTACGCCTAGCCTTGCTTCACCTGGTTGGCACACAAACCGAGATCCTTGTCCAGGCCGGTTAGCCAAAATGGCGATCTCGAGCCAAATCTTGCAGTCTCGCTGGGTATCCTTGGCAAGGCAAAACAGTTCCTAGCAAAGATACCAAACGGACCTGGTCCAGTTAAGGGTCTGTTTGGACGGAGGCGGGTATTGTCTTCACCCCGGTTTATCTAGACTTATTAATTCCCATGTTCTATTAGGCGTTAGTCAAGAGGCCAAGACTAATAAAAAACTAACTACCCTGCGTGCCTCATCACATATGCCATCGAAGTCTTGAGCCGTTTTCAGTCCCCAACCAAAAACTATATTGTTTCTCTCCACCAAATCTCCTAAACTATCATTCTCAAAAAAAATCTCCCAAACTATCAAAAGCACGACAGAGTTTGAAGCAAGCCTTCACTCAACCGACACCAGTTGCTGGGCGTCAGCCTCTCGTCTCCTCGATTTTCATGCGGCCATCTCCTCACTCTTTTGTGTAGGAGCATTTTCAACAAGACTTTAAACTGGACCCCTACTCTACTTTTTAGTGTTAGAGAAAAAACTTAATCCAATAAGGTCCTAACTTGAGTCCCTACTCTATGGAGCCCTCTAAATCTCTTCCTCACCCCCCATCTCCCGTGGGTCATAGGGAGCTCTCTATTTCTTCCCAAGATTTCTTTCTCTGCCAACTCACTATTGTGCATCCTTTCTTTGTCTTGATTTTCTATCGTGTCGTCGCTCTATCCTTCTTGGTGTGGCACACCCGGCGAGGATCCCATCATGCTATCTTTGTTGCTCCTCGCCTCATGCCCCCATAGCTATCTTCGGCGTTCTTCGCTTCAACCCCCTTCCCCCCTCCTCCCCCCAATAGCTCAGTTAAGCGCAACCAAAGTGGGTATGGCCTAATGACGAGTGGATTCCATGTGCTAGTGTCTACTCAAGTGAAATTGAAGGTTCTGATTTGAGAGCTCCTGTAAGAATAGATAAAAAAATAAGACCCTAAAAAATCAAAAGTAAGAGAAGCTCTCAAATCAAATGTAGGAGCTTTGATTTGAGGACTTCTACTAGAGTTGCTATGAATGTGTTTCCTCAAGAAGGTTAGTGGTTTACTCCTCTTAGAGCAACTTTAAGAGCCTCTTTATATCTTTAGTAATTGATACGAATAGAGATTGTGATTAAAAATACCTTTCAACAACTTTTTGAATTAGATCTCCAAATATAAACATCATCTATTCTAGATTTTTAGCTAGCCAAAGATAGAGAGTATGACGGCTTTGTAGAGTATCCATAAGATATAGAGAATATTGAAAGGTGAAAAGATTTAGATAGCAATTTTAATTCAAATCACTCTCGTAAATATAATATAGAGGGTAAGTTTAAGAGCATCTCCAGGAGCCTTTCTAAATCTCACTCTCTAAATCATTATTTGAAGAGTCATTTGCATAAAAATCATTTTCTATATCTTTTCACTCTTCGATAGTTTTTCTACCTCTCATGCGGAATCTAGAGAGCCATTCTCGCCTTCTATTTTTGACTAGCGAAAAATCTGAAATAGAAGATGGCTATATTTGATAATCATTTAGAGAAGTTGTTGGAGGATAGTTTTTCACTAAAATCTCTATTCCTATCGTTTATAAAGGATTTAAAGAGTTTCTTGGATGAGGTAGGCTGCTCGAACATTTTTGGTGCCACCGAATTGCCCAACAGAAACATGCGGTGACTGTCAAAGCTGCCAGTTCTCTTTAACCCTAAACTTTCATCAAATTGTAAATAAAATAAAATATGTTCGGTGGGATCCCTGGCACGATACGAACAGCACGGCATAGAAAAAAAATTACATAATGATATTCATTCAAAAGGAATAGTGCTGTTTGGTTTCCAGTCCTGTTTGTTGCTAACATGGTCAACAACCCAACAAGTGTTCCAGCATCCCAACACCTCAACGACATCCGCAGAACACGAGAGTTGCGTTGAGCCAAGCATTTTCCGTGCTAGCAACAGAATTCTCCAGGTACATTGCCTCGACCCAGCATCAACCAAAGATGTACTAGTACTACCAAACTAAAACTCACCTGCGGTACACGGCGTCGTGTGCGCGGTGAGCACTCACAGACGCCCTCGTCGTTGGTGCCGCCGACTCCATCGAGTGTACCGTGCGTGCAAGATCAGCCGGGAACGAAGCTCCTCTGCCGATCGAGGCTGCGCTGCACGGTTCGCGCGGCGCATGCAGCGGGTATAGTAGATTTAGATCCCGAAATCCGGATTGCCCGCGCGCGGCAGAAGCTTCTGTTAGCAACGAACTCTCGCTAAACTCCCCTTTGTTCCCGCAACGAGGACTGCGTGCGCTGGACTGCCAGTTCCGAGTCAAGAGGCCTGATGCAGCATGCGCGGGCGCTCGTTGGAGTAGCCGACCACGCGATCAGAGAGCAGCTCGGGAACCCGCGTCCGTGCCTCCATGGAGAACGGGCGGCCGCGTGGCTGCGATCGCCGTGCCTCTCATCGCCACCGCGCTCCTCGCCGCAGCCTTCGTGCTGCCGCCTCCCGCCTTCTTGGGCGGCGGCGGCGCCGCCGAGGCAGCCAGCATCGTCTGGGAGCGCCGCCGGGAGCACTTCCTGCGGCACGTTCCCCATGAGCCCCAGAAGGCGCCGGCGAGCGCGCAACTCGCCCAGAAGGTACGGTAACGTACGTACACGTGACACGTGCACGCACGCCCGTGCACAAACGCGGCCGCGTCGTCATGGAAATCACGCAACTCTTCGGGAAACCGTCGTTCGTCGTCGCGTTTGATCTGATCGCCTCTCTACGTACGTGTGCATCAGGTGAGCGTCGGGCCGATCAAGGAGTCCCTGGTCCGGTCTTGGGCGGCGGAGAGCGCTCGGCGGAGCTTCAAGGACGTCGGCGACGCCTTCGTGCCGCGAGGCGCCATCTACCGAAACCGAGCTTTCCACAGGTAAACACGTATGCGTTACTGTACTTCTCTTAGTTCTCCCAGATGGAAGGATCTCATCGACCCACATGCGCAAATAGAGGAATTTTTGTTACATAGACACAAATAAAGCGTATATATACCGTCGTGCACAAATCAATAAAAATTCAATCTTGACATGGATCGGATCATCTCGATCAAGGAGCTACCTGGAGATGGAGAGGAAGTTCAAGATATGGACGTACAGGGAAGGAGAGCCGCCGCTGACGCACCTCGGCCCGTCCGCCGACATCTACTCCATCGAGGGCCAGTTCTTGGAGGAGATCGAAGACCCCCGGAACCCCTTCGCCGCCCGCCACCCCGGCGAGGCCTACGCCTTCCTGCTCCCCGTCAGCGTCTGCAACTTCGTGCAGTACATCTACCCATTCTACCGGCGCAACACCACGGCCTACATGGCGCACATGCGCCGCGCGCTCGCCGACTACGTCGACGTCGTCGCCGGCAGGTACCCTACTGGAACAGGTCGCGCGGCGCCGACCACGTCATCGTCTCGTGCCACGACTGAGCGCCGCTGGTCTCCGAAGCGAACCGGGAGCTCTACACCAACGCGATCCGGGTGCTGTGCAACGCCAACACCTCGGAGGGATTCCGCCCGCGCAAGGACGCCACGCTGCCGGAGGTGAACCTCGGCGACGGCATCCTCCGCTGCCCCACGTCCGGCCTGCCGCCCGAGAACCTCACGACGCTCGCCTTCTTCGCGGGGGGCATGCACGGGCACATCCGCAAGGCGCTGCTGGGGTACTGGCTCGGCAGGAAGGACCCGGACATGGACATCCACGAGTACCTCCCCAAGGGGCAGGACTACCACGCGCTCATGACCAGGGCCCGGTTCTGCCTCTGCCCCAGCGGCTTCGAGGTGGCCAGCCCCAGTGTGGTGGAGTACGTGTTCAGCGGCTGCGTGCCCGTCATCATCTCGGACGGGTATACCCGCCGCCGTTCAGCGACGTGCTGGACTGGAGCAAGATGTCGGTGACCGTGCCACCGGCCAGGATACCGGAGCTGAAAGACATCTTAAGGGGGTGTCCGAGCGGAGGTACCGGGTGCTGCGCGCCAGGGTGCTGCAGGCGCAGCGGCACTTCGTGGTGCACCAGCCAGCGCAGCGGTTCGACATGTGATCCGCATGGTGCTGCACTCCATCTGGCTCAGAAGGCTCAACGTTAGGCTCCCGTACTGATGCAGGTTTCGGTCAGCTTCATTCATGTGGTCGTGTTTAATTAATGTACATTATTCGTGTGTTCCGGTTTTATTTCGGAATGTATTGATTACTATAGTAGATTTTTTCCCTTCATGATAGACTGTCAACTGTGTTTAATCTGAGTTGGAGATTGTACGGTTCTAGCTCTACCTACTTTTATAGGTATAGATTTGATATTCAACCCTAAACTGTTGCCGAAGTCTGGATATTCAATCCTAAACTATCAAACCACGCAGGAGCTGCCCATCGGTCTCATTCAAAGGCCTTTGTAACGGGGTAATTTGGAAGCCGACTTGCTGGGTCTGATCTGGGACGCTAGCGTCCAATGGTACCCGGCGAACGAGTGACACCAACGTGTTGGGCTTGCGAGTGAGCGCCCCAGTGCTCTGCAGGAGTGGGCACGCGTCGCCTCAGACGTCACCCACACCACCAGCTGCTTTCTACGCGCATCCTATGTGCAACATTTTACCTAATTTAAAACATCAATAGTTGCAACGTATAAAAAAATAGATGAAACACTTGAAACATACACCTAAAACATTTAAAAAAATACTTGAAAACCATTATAAGCATATGCAACATCCAACTGAAACACTTGCAACAGACGTATGAAACACCTGAAAACACTTAACATACGCATGCAACATGCATATATATGTAACATCCAGATGAAAACAGTTGCAACATACGTCTCATACATATGAAATATTTGGAACATACACTTGAATCATACGTGCATAGGCATTGCAGCATGTGCAATATTCCGATTTACTTTTACAACACCGATACGAAACACTTACAACATACCTAAAACATATGAAACACCTTAAACATATGTTTGCAACATGCGCTTTCAACGCAACATCTCCTTTGTAGGGGTATGCCCCCCGGTATCCACAGGACAAGACATGGGCCGCACCATCAGAGGTGGCCCGGCCCAGAAGATCAAGGCATGCGGCGCACGTCGCTGGTCGGCGTGCACCGCAAGGCTGCGAGAATATATTGTAATAGTACCAAATAGGATATTTTCCTTGTAACCCTACCCCTCCAGACTATATAAGGAGAGGTAGGGTCCCCTAGAGGACATCTCCACAGATATCCACATACATTTTAATGCAATACATCAGAACACAGGATGTTGGTATTATGTCATTTTGATGGCCGAACCTGTCTAAATCTTGTGTCTCGGTGTTTGTATTACCATCCGGTTCCTAATTACGCGCACCCCCACCGATTCATTTACTACCATGGGCATACCCCTCGGTACACTGCCGACCAGATTTAGTCGACAGTGGCGCCCACCGTGGGGCATGTGCGTGCTGATCCATGGCGAACCAGATGGGATCTCAAAATCAACATCAACATCATCTGTGGCGACCTGACGCTACGGCGCAACTTGTTGCGGATTCGTGGCAGCAAGTTTTGATACGTGGAGTCAAGCAACGGATCCTGTTCGGCGCACACGGCTCCACGTCCTCTTGGCGGCACGGATCTTGGCGGCTGCACGCGGCGGCCAGCAAGGACTTGACGTCCCACGGCGACATCCTCCAGCAACGAGGAATAACGCCACCATGGGACCCCATGGATCTAGGATCGGCACAGTGCCCGCCGGCACTCCAGCGTCGAATCAATCTCCGAATCAATTTCATGCACGTGCTGAGGATTCGTGTATGTGCTGGCTGGGTACTAGCGCATCGGCACCGTGTACGATTGTGCACCTACGTACTACAGCAAGCTAGCAAGAGGAAGGCATGCATGATTTACGCAAGCAACGTGTCCGATATACACCGCCATGCAAGCTCATCATGCATATACACGTATATCATCCGTGGAGCGATTCTCCAGCTACTGATCGATCGGCGTCTCCGCTTGATGCTGCACCAGCTAAGTGATGCTTTTTATTTCGATTAACAATTTCATGTGTCTTCGGATATATGCATGCATCTACTGTGTTGCAGGAATTCGGCCGCGATCCATGCTGGCCGTCTGCATGTCTGCATCAGCACGAACAAAGGTTCACGACCTACGCCGCCACGTTGACTTCGTCAGACCGACTACGCCTGTTCGACTATGTCCGTACAACCCTACCGAGCTCCGACTACATCCGTACGACTCCAACACTGCCGAGCTTCGAAGCAAGTTGTCCGAGCTCCCAAACAAGCCGTCGAGCTCTCAAGCGAGCCATCCGAGCTACCTAACGAGCCGCCAAGCTCGGACATCACGACACGCTCTCTACTACACTTGGACAACAATCAAGCTAAGTCACGCTTTAATGTTCTCTCAATATTCTCCAATCTCCGTATATCGCCATAATGTTTCTCCGAACTGTTTTCTCCATGTTTGCTCTCCAAATGATTTTTCGAACCCTCAAACAGTCATGTTGATGCTCGGACGTCTCTAGAGACGACCCTGTCTCTGACTCCTCCCTACACGTGCTACGGGCTCCGCGCTCTGCGTTATGGGTGGTCGGCAACGGCTCCTTGATCACGCTTGTTTCTCCTACACGTGCACGGGCTCCGCGCTCGACGTTATGGTTATCAGACTAGCTAGGGCTAGAGACTCAGCTACACACTAACTGTTCGGGCGGTTTATATTAAATATAAATACATCTTCGCTCCAATTGATCGCCGAGCTACATACACTATTTTTTCTCCGGAGTTCATATATTTTTTACATCATGTACTACCAATTCTACATGTTTGTATTGCAGGATCATCGTCCAAGTGATCGGACCACCTGATGCTCGGACTTCTCCACTGATCAACTGGTCGGACTGCTAGGTTCATGGACTTCATCGCCGACCAGTTGATCAGACTGTTCGCCGGTCGTTTCTACTTAATGCTCACTTCGCCGCCGACCACTTAACCAGACTGTTCATCGCTCGTGCTTCATCGCAAGCTACGTCGGTTACTCCTCGGCGCTCGAATTCTTCGTGCCCGTGGACTAAGTGGGTACACTTCACCCCACTTCACCTTGTCGGTGCTCGGACATCACCAGCTACACCGAGGACTCCTCGCTGCTCGAACATCGCCAGCTATGCCGGGAACTCCTCGCTGATCGGACATCGCCAGCTACGCCGGGAACCTCCTCGGTGCTCGGACATCACCAGCTACACCGGGGACTCCTCGTTGCTCGAACATCGCCAGCTACGCCGGGAACTCCTCGCTGCTCGGACATCGCCAGCTACGCCGAGGACTCCTCGATGCTCGGACATCGCCAGCTACGTCGGGGACTCCTCGGTGCTCGGACATCGCCAGCTACACCGGGCACTTCCTCGGTGCTCGGACATCGCCAGCTACGCCGGGGACTCCTCGGTGCTCGGACATCGCCAGCTACGTCGTGGACTCCTCAGTGCTCGGACATCGCCAGCTACGCCGGAAACTTCCTCGGTTCTCGAACATCGCCAGCTACGCCGGGGACTCCTCGGTACTCGGACATCGCCAGCTACGCCGGGGACTCCTCGGTGCTCGGACATCGCCAGCTACGCCGGGAACTTCCTCGGTGCTCGGATTTTTGCTACGCCTCATCGGTGTGCTATCAAGCTGCTCCACACTGTCCGGATCAGGGTGCTGATCTTGGACAGCACGTCTAAGGTCTTGATACGCGCATGACGGATGACGTCGGCAAGCTTTCAGGCTTCTTTTTCTTTAACTCTGCTATAAGATTCATTCTTCATCTTCCAGCAGGCTCGGAGACTAAGTGGGCACACTTCACCTTGCGGTGAATGTGCGGTTTTCTCATCTTGAGACTACGCCCGGGGACTGGCTGCCTGCTCGGCTGGTCTTCTACTTTCTGACCCTGACACCACGTGACTATGTCACCTACTGTCAAGCTCGGGAACTAGCTGTGGAGGTATGCCCCCCGGTATCCACAGGACAAGACATGGGCCGCACCATCAGAGGTGGCCTGGCCCAGAAGATCAAGACATGCGGCGCACGTCGCTGATCGGCGTGCACCGCAAGGCTGTAAGAATATATTATAATAGTACCAAATATGATACTTTCCTTGTAACCCTATCCCTCCAGACTATATAAGGAGAGGTAAGGGTCCCTAGAGGACATCTCCACAGATATCCACATACATCTTAATGCAATACATCAAAACACAGGATGTAGGTATTACGTCATACTGACGGCCGAACCTATCCAAATCTTGTGTCTCGGTGTTTGTATTACCATCCGGTTCCTGATTACGCGCATCTCCACCGATTCATCTACTACCGTGGGTATACCCCTCGGTAGACTGCCGACCAGATTTAGTCGACATCCTTACTGCTTGGGAATAGAGGCTCCTCGGCGTGTAGAGTTCACTTGTGTAGAGCTCACCGGTGGCGTGGAGCTCGCCGCTCCGATGGAGAATACCGCGATGGATCTGGCATGAGCTGTCACCGCTATAGTGGAGAAGGCCATCCGCGTGCTGGAGGTGGCCGTGGCGGATGGGAGGCGCGGCGGAGATGAAGGAAGACAGGCGGGCACTCGGATGTCGTGAAGAACACCGAGGCGGCGCGGCAAAGTGCGGTCACGACGCTGCGGAACAGAAGCGTTTGAGTGTTGGAGACGATACGACTGTTCGGTCGTTAAGTTGGTGTCGCGGTCTGCGAACAGGAGCGTTCGGGCGCCCTCATCCCCTCATTTTTTATTTGGAAGTCTTGCCAGGTCAACTGGCCTCATCTCGCTAGACAATCTCGCTCGCTGGAGCGAGACAAAACCTAAGAAACATGCATACGGAGACGAGACAATCATGCTCGTGAACCGAACAGTTAACAACCTTCGGTTTCTGGCTGAGCGAGGCAACCCGTTTCTTGTGTTTGGTGCTGTACGTTATCATTTTTAGTGCTTATATAAATGTTAGTCCTCTTTTTTTTTGTTCTTTTTTTTTGCTAAGGTCGTCTTAAGGTTGAGCCTGTCTTCCGTTCTCATTTATAATGGGCACAAGCATATCAAAATTCAAAATTTAAAAATCTGATACGATTGTTTGTAATTAAATGTAACTTATAAGTATGAACAATATACTATAAAATAAATAAATGTTCAAAGTGTAATTTAAAAGACAATATCATGTCACATTGCGCCTTGTAAAAGAAGATAGAGGGTATAAGGTGGATTCTAATTATTTTTAGACGAAAAAAGAATTA
Source organism: Saccharum hybrid cultivar R570 (assembly GCA_038087645.1). Classification (NCBI taxonomy): domain Eukaryota; kingdom Viridiplantae; phylum Streptophyta; class Magnoliopsida; order Poales; family Poaceae; genus Saccharum; species Saccharum hybrid cultivar. The sequence goes on from JAQSUU010000173.1 coordinate 679,015, forward strand.
TATTAGCTCATAACTGAGTACATCATCATGTTATAAGCATATTGGAATACACTATGTATATTCAGAACATGACCATCTAAATTGTACCCACGCTTTGTATAGCCTAAAATCTCAACTCCAAACCTGTATGACGATTCGTATAGATGACCGCACAGACAACTACTCGGCAAAAGGCCTGAGAACGTCTCTTCTCCGTTTTATTGTGGTTAGATCTGACCACAATGGAGGACTAGGAAGAATTAGTTGCAGATTAGTTTTTCTTATTCTTCGGTGGCATCGGTGGTAGAAAGAAGAAGAATGAAGACACAACAAAGAAGAAGTTTCTCCACTTCGTCTGCATAAATATTGATACTAAATTTTTTAAGACCCCTCTTTTTACACGCTATAGATGCGGTAAAGAGAAACATTGTGGCTCCCGGAGTGTTTTTGTTGATGTTGCGAAACATGAGTACTACCTTTATCTTGTTAAATCAATTCGAATTGTCTTAAATCAAAACATTTTATGTTCAACCGAATTTATAGAAAAAGTAACAATATTTATGACACTGAATAAACACATTGTGAAAATATTTTCACGGTGTATCTAATGATGTTAATTAGTGTCATGAATGTTGACTCCTTTTTCTACGAATGTGATCAAACTTTTTGAAAGTTGAGTTAATTTTTAAAGATATCTCAAAATCTTTATCCCCTAAATAAAGGAAACCTCGCCACCTCGGAACCTGCCCTTGTGGTCACGTCTTGCTCTACCGCCCACTGGTCACTGCACCCTCGTGGTCAGATCAGCCGAGCGCCCGCCATCACGTCTCACATAGCCACCTGTTCGTTTGAAGTCATGGAGGAGTGTGGTGTTCGTAGGAGGAAGAAGAAGATCATGATGTGGGCACCATGTGTCCATGTATAAGAATGGATGTTTGTGTGATCTGATGCTACACGACACTTCTGTATGCTGAAATTACTTTTAAGAGATCTCATATGATCCTATAGCCGATTTGTAATTCTCAAAAAAAAAAAAAAGAGAGAAGATGGAATGAGAGAGCTGACAGAGTTACTCTAATCACACTCACGGGTACCTTATAAAAAAATCACACCCACTTTGCTTTCCACTTCGAGCATGTTGCGTCCTCCGCTTGTCATCCTGAGCTGTGTTCCCTTCCAAATGCTCGTGTTCGACTCCAGTTCCTTCACTGATTGCATGTGTATCTTTGTACCCTTTTAATTGATTTGGGGTATATGTCATTTGACATGTACTCTTTCTGTCAAAAACTATGCACTACATGTTTAGTGGTGCTTCATATCCGTTTTATTTCAATTTAGAGACAACACTCTCAACAATATATAACAAAGCACCACTAACGAGAAAAAAAACTTACTGGAAGTTTAAAAGTCTCAAAAAGATCATACTGAAAGTTTAAAAGTTTCAAGATATTTGTCATAATGATGCCTCTTATTTTTTCCGTTTTCTTTATCTTCTTCTTCCTCTTCTTCTTTTTGCTCGAACATGTGTCTTGGACAACCATTAGTGCATCTTGCTTTAGCTGTATTATATTTCTTTAAAGAATAATTGTTATTTCCTTCAAATTTTATGTGTCCGTAGCAACATTCATAAAAAGAACTCTGTAATCTGGACTGAAATAAATAATGTGTTGGAATACTAAATGTTTTTTGCAAAGCTTTCGGTTTAGATAGTGTTAGATTATTATTAGCATGATTCTGATCCCTGTGATCCCGGCCTGTTTAGCGCTCCATTAGCACAGTACCTGTGCATGTGCATGCTACTATTTTAGACGAGTACACGTGGTATGGCAGGAACCTCCCTCCTGTTTTGCCGGAGGCGAGTACACGTAGTATGGCAGGGACCTCCGTCCTGTTTTGCCGGATACAGTTTCTATAAGCAGGAGAGGTTGCCTATTTTTGTACGTATTATATTCTTGATCAATCAATGAATTATCTCGCTACCATGGTATCAAGGAGGTTCGATTCTACCCTCCGCTTCCGCTAAGCATCCTGCTGCGCCGCCACCCATGGCCGACGACACCGCGCGCCTTGTGCTAGAGCGCCGTGTCGCTGCGTTCACCCCGGAGGAACGCCAAGAGGCAGCTCGCCAAGAGGCTGCGCGCCTAGAGGCCGCGCGTCTCGCGGCTGAGCGCCAGGAGGCCAAGCGCTTGGAGGCCGAACGCCACGATGCCGATGCCCGCGCACTGGTGCTCGCCGACGAGGTCGCAGCAGCCACCGCCGCTCTCCATGCCCAGGCGGCGGCCATCGTCAACATCAAGTCTCTCATGCCGGTCGTCCTCGACCTCACCTCGCCTCACTTCAACCGGTGGCGTGGCCTCTTCCTCAACACGCTTGAGCGATATGCACTCGCCGACCACGTGCTTTCCGACGATGATTGCTCCGCCGACGTCTCGTGGAAGCGCTTGGATTGTACTGTCCTCTCATGACTGTACAGCACCATCACCCCCGAGCTCCTCGAGGTGGAGATGAACCGCGAGGACGTCCCTCCCACAGCTTGCATTGTCTGGCTGGCACTGGAACAGCAGTTCATTGGGAACAAGGAGACCCGTGCACTCCTCCTCGACGCCGAGTTTCGCACATTTGTCTAAGGTGATTTGTCGATTGATGACTATTGCCGTCGTCTGAAGACCATGGCCGATCAACTCGCCGATCTTGGTGAGCCAGTTCGTGACCGCACGCTCGTCCTCAACGCTCTCCGTGGCCTCAACGACCGCTTCGCCGATATGGCGGCGCTGATCCAACGGCAACGGCCGTTCCCAACCTTCATCGAAGTGCGCTCCGACCTTTGACTCGCCGAGATTACCATGCAGGCGAAGCATGGCGCCCCAGCGTAGGCCCTCGCCGCCTCGGCCTCTCGCCCCCCTGCGCCATCGACATCGCCGTACAACCACGCCGCCAGCACCCACGGCAAGAGGAACAGCAGGCGCGGCGGCAGGCGCAACTGTGGCGGCGGCTCGTCCACGCAGGTCGCGCACTGGGCACCTGCACCAGACGTGCCGTGGGCTTCTTCCCCCGCACAGCCCGGCCCTGCTCCACCTGACTAGCAGCCGGCCTACGGCACGTTTCAGGCGTTCTGGGCCGGCCCACCCAACGATCGCCAGCTGCCTTCCACCAGGCCGCCTGGTGCCTTCCAGCCACCTCGCCCGGAGGCCCTGTATGCTAGGCCACAACTGCTCCCTGGGCCGTCTACAGGTGTTCGCCCAGGGCCACCACCGCCACTTGCCCCACTGTCGTTGCCTCCTCCTGGTGTTTGGTGGCACCGGTTGGGCTCACCATCCCGGTGGTTTTTCCTGGGATCCAAACGAATTGGCTTCGACGTTCAACATGATGACGTTGCAGCCGCCACCGACAACGGAATGGTACGTGGATACTGGTGCTGAAACTCATACGACATCAAACTCCGATAATCTTTGCACTTCCCATCCGCCTTAATTTTCTACACCATCCCATATTGGCTCTCTTTTACCCGTTACTAGCACTGGCTCTTCATCTTTTCCTACTGCTCAGGGATCCCTCCAGTTAAATAATGTTCTTGTTTCTCATCAGCTTATTAAGAATTTTATTTCAGTTCGTCAATTCACCATAGAAAATAATTGTTCTGATGAATTTGACTCATCCAGTTTTTCGAGCGTGGTCGCCAAGTGCAATAGTTATGGGCCACTCTACCCTCTCCTGTCCTCGGTGTTTCAGCCCGTCGCGCTTGCCGCTGGATCTGTCTCCACTCTTTGGCATCGGCGACTTGGTCATCTTGGTCATGATGCTCGGTCGTGTTTAGTATCGTCTTCTGCCATTCCTTAATAAAAGCGAGTCCGAACATTGATGTCATGCTCGTCAGCTTGGGCGTCATTTACGCCTCCCGTTTAGTCAGTCCACTTCGCGAGCTGTCAGTAATTTTGATTTAATACATTGTGACCTTTGGACCTCCCCTGTAGATGGTGTCTCTGGGTACAAATATTATTTAGTCATCCTTGATGATTGCTTGCATTTTCTTTGAACTTTTCCCCTTCGCCTAAAGTCTGACACTTTTTCCTACTCTTGCTAATTTTTTCGCTTATGTTTCTACACAGTTTGGCGCCTCTATTAAAACCGTCCAGTGCGACAATAGCCGTGAGTTTGACAACTCTTCCGCCCGCACATTCTTCCTCACCCGCGGCACAGTTTTGTGCATGTCATATCCCTACACCTCATCACAAAACGGCAGGGCCGAGCGTATTATCCGTACCACCAACAACATCATCCGCTCCCTTTTATTCCAAGCCAGCATGCCTTCCTCCTATTGGGTCGAGGTGCTCCACCAATCACCTATCTTCTCAACCGTCATCCCACTAAAACCTTAGCCTCCGCCACACCTTTCTATGCCCTCCACGGAACTGCGCCCTCCTATAGTCACCTCCACGTGTTTGGGTGTCGTTGCTACCTCAATCTCTCCGTGATAGCCGACCATAAGCTCGCTCCGCATTCCACCGTCTGTATTTTTCTAGGGTACTCCTCTCAGCACAAGGGGTATCATTGTCTTGATCTCTCCTCTAATAAGATCATTATTTCTCGTCACGTTACGTTTCATGAAACCTCTTTTCCTTTCTCTGAGGTCTCATCCCCTCCCTCATCCGACTTTGATTTCTTATCGGAGTTTGATATTGCACCTGTTATTCCTATTGGTTGTCCCTGTGTTTCAGGTTCTCAGGTTGCTCGGACTGCTGTTGCACCCGCTGCCCCAAATTGCCCCGCTGCCCCTGCTGACATCCTGTCGCAGGCTGTTGCCAGCGGTGCTCTCGGGGCGCAGCTTCCGGCTACAGTACGTGGCACACCGTCTCCTGCCGCGGGTGCGTCTGGCACACCTGGAGGTCACCTCCCGGCTGCCAGCTTGCGGGCCTACCAGAATGGCTACGGCTACGGCCTCGTCTAGGCGGTGTTTGTTTGGCGCGTTAAAGTTTAACAAACACGGTAGCATTTTCGTTTTATTGGATAAAAAGTTTCTAATCTTAAACTAATTAGGCTTAATAGATTCGTCTCGTAAATTACTCCTAATCTGTGTCGACATGCATGCAATTAGTCTACATTTAGTACTCCATGCATTTGAGGGAACATTGATGTGATGGGAGTTAAACTTTAACAAAACCTAACCAAACACGCCCTTAGTTCAGTGAATTGGAGAGAAAAACACTGTATCAGAATTCCTATAGCGTTTCGTTTGTATTTGGTAAAAATTATCCAAATTTTGACTAACTAGGCTTAAAATGTTCGTCTCGCAAAGTACATCAAAACTGTGCAATTAGTTTTTGATTTTATCAATATTTAGTACTCCATACATTTGCCGACATTTTGATGTGACAGAAAATCTTCTTTTTACATAAAAAAAATTTGAGGAGAATCGAGAGAACTAAACAAGGGCTACGTCTCCAACTGCTACCGGTGTGGCCACTGAGCCGGCCAACTCTGCAGCTGATGTACCACCGACGGACCTGCCTAGTGCCTGTCCCTCCGTCTACACACCAGCATGTCATGGTCACATGCGGGAAGCGCGGCTTTCGCCAGCCGAAGAAAATTTTTTATCTCCATGCGGCCCCTTGTCCCCACTACCGAAGACATATCGTGGGGCCCTAGCTGATCCAAATTAGAGGACTGCTGTGATTGATGAGTTCTCTGCTCTTCTCGCCAACAACACGTTGGATTTAGTTCCCTGTCCCTCTGGTGCTAATATTGTGACGGGCAAATGGGTTTGTCGCCACAAGTTTCATCCTGATGGCTCTTTAGATCGGTACCAGGCACGTTGGTCCTCCGTGGCTTCACTCAACATCCTGAAATTAATTCTGATGAGACCTTCAGTCATATGGTTAAGCCGGGCACTATTCACACAGTGTTGACAGAGGCTCTTTTGCATGATTGGCATGTTCATCAGTTGGATGTGAAGAACATCTTTTTGCATGGCACCCTTGATAAGACTGTCTATTATGTGCAGCCTGTTGGATTTATTGATAGTGCTCACTCGGATTTCGTTTGCCACCTCAACAAATCACTTTATGATCTAAAGCAAGCTCCCCGTGCCTAGTATAGTCGCTTCGCCACTCACATTCTCTCTTTGGGCTTTGTGAGTGCCAAGTCGGACACATCTTTATTTATATATCATCACGGCAGTGAGACATTCTACTTGCTTCTCTATGTTGATGATATTGTTCTGACAACCTCCTGTACTTCACTGCTTCGTCGGGTTATTGACGCACTTCAGTTGGAATTTTCTATGAAGGATCTTGGTTCGCTGCATCAGTTTTTGGGTCTTTATGTCACTCGTCAGGATGGTGGTTTCCTCCTCAGTCAGCGTCAGTATATTCTAGAGGTTCTTCAACGCGCTGGCATGGCCGATTGCAAACCGTGCTCTACGCCAGTCGACACGTGCGCCAGGGTTTCTAGCACCGAGGGTGCCCCTATTGCTGACCCAACCCATTACCGCGATCTGGCTGGATCTCTACAGTACCTTACCTTCACTCATTCGGATATTTCCTATGTTGTTCAGCAGGTCTGTCTTCACATGCATGACCCCCGGGAGCCCCACTATGCTTTGATCAAGCGTATTTTGCGCTATCTACATGGGACACTGGATTATGTCTTGTAGCTTCGACGCACAGATATCTCTACTTTGGTCGCCTACTCAGATGTCGATTGGGCCGGCTGTCCTGACTCCCGTCGCTCCACCTCTGGGTATACAGTCTTTTTTTGGTGATAATCTCGTGTCTTGATCCTCGAAGTGGCAGCCTACTGTTTCACGTTCCAGTGCTGAGGCTGAGTATCGTGACGTTGCAAATGCTGTCGCTAAGACAACTTGGTTACGCCAGCTACTTCTGGAATTACATGTTCCCCTCCAGCACGCCACTATCGTTTATTGTGACAATGTCAGTGTGGTGTATCTCTCGACAAATCTGGTTCAACACCAGCATACCAAACACATCGAGATTGATCTTCACTTTGTCCGTGAACGAGTCGCGGCCAGCGTAGTTCGGGTATTGCACGTACTCACCTCCTCCCAGTATGCTGATATTTTTACCATTTTACCAAGGAACTTCCGTCTACGGTGTTCACTGAGTTCAGGTTCAGTCTGAACGTTCTTCCCTGTGGCTAGTCACGCTCGGACTGCGGGAGGGTGTTAGATTATTATTAGCATGATTCTGATCCCTGTGATCCCGCCTGTTTAGCGCTCCATTAGCACAGTGCCTGTGCATGTGCATGCTACTATTTTAGGCGAGTACACGTATGGCAGCAACCTCTCTCCTGTTTTGCCGGATAATGTTTCTATAAGCCGGTACGATATACTAGAGGAGATGTTGCCTATTTATGTACGTATTCTATTATTGATCAATCAATGAATTATCTCGCTATCAGATAGATAAATATAGGGCGAGCCTGTAGTGGATGCCATAGTGTCCATTCAATAACTGATAACATAACAGGGCTTTAGGTTTATACGAATAAAAGTTTGCTAAACAGAACTACAAACAAATCCAGTCACTCCAGCCTGAAACATAAATTTTGAGAGAAAAATGCTCGTTATATCTGGACTCGTATAATCCATGATCGCATCAACCTGTAACCAGTGGTGTGGTCGTGTAGGTCTATTCATACGCAGTTATGCACTAACTCCCACATGTGTACTTAGTTATACTCTCCTGATCTACAATCTATCAGTTATGTCACAACCTTTTTCCATAATATAATCTTTCCAGCGGATCACATTACCATTCATTTATTCAGTAAAAGAGAAGCATCGATTAGTCATTACAAGTGTGATTGTCCGGCCACAATCCACAGAATATTAGCATCTGGGATGAATTAAAAGCAAGATAGGTAGCAAGGCTCCAGCTAAGTCGATGGACATTTAACGTCAGGGGAGAAGATGCATGTCATCGGAGCCCTTGGACGAGAACGGAAGGTATTCCTTACAGCTGCTACGTGGTATGACCAAATCTAATCAGTATTAAGCAGGGGCCGCAGGGTAATATTTACACCAAAAATCCTCTTCACACTTCAGAACTCTATCTGCTGTCGATCACGTTCTCCAGCTCCTGCACATAATCAAAATCATCGCAAAATAGATAAAGACAATTATTATGTACCTAGATGAGCAATTAACAAATAGTTTTGTTGAAATTTTATGGAAACTGAATAATAAAACTAAACTTTGAGTTTGGCAAACCTACATTAAACACAGAACAGCCAAGGGCAACGAAGACACTGTCATGAGCGTCAAAAGAATCTACTGGGGCAGCATCTGTTGAAGAGAACACTTTGTACAGTTCTGCCAGCAGGCGATCACCCCTAGGAAACCTGAAGTTGCTGGTTGGCGAATGTCACTTTCTCTTCTTTGTAATGACCTCAGGAACTCCTCTGAGCTCAGGTTACCATGACAGTTAGCATCAAACACATGGAAAATTATGTCCACTACTTTGTCAGTCAAGTCCACTCCACAAACCTATAAAGCAAAAAGTAGGAAAATGAATCAGAAAACGGATCTAATATTTGTGAATAACCGGAAAATGTCAGCTATAAACAAACGGGCTAGCTAGCAGCCTAGGGCAGAACACTACATAATGAGAGAAATGTGAAACCCAGTGCTTCTTCTAATGAAACCTGGAAGAAATATATTTCAATTGGTAATAGCTAACTCAAACTACACAGGGCAGGTGTAGAAGACCTTACATGTGATGCAGCACGTTTTAGATCCTGCTTCGTCAACAAACCATTTACTTTGCCATAGCTGAAGATGGTCATTGCAAATGGTTCCAACCTTCTTCGAAGATCAGCAAATGCCTTGAACTCCTGAAAATGTAGATTTGTAATTTGAAATGGAACAATGGTGAACCCAAGGACAATGATGATTGATGAGGAATAGCTAATAGTCCAACCTCAAAGGTAATGCGCAGATCCTTGAGGTCAAGATTGTCATCCAAATCATCGACTCTATCCAGTAACTTGTCTATGTAATTCATATCAGCAGAAGCAACCATGGATAAAGCAAAGTCCTTCACAGGTATTGTGTTGGATGATTTCACACTACTACAACAAGGATTTGTAGGGGCGGCTTAAAAGGCTCCGTAAGGGCGGTTGGCCCAGTCGCCCCTGCCAGGTGGCTTTTACAAATCAGCCACTGTAGGGGCGGCTGGCTAAACCGCCCTTACAAATACCATTTGTAAGAGCGGTTGGTAACACAGCCGCCCTTACAAATACCATTAGTAAGGGTGGCTGCACAAGCAGCCGCCCTTAAAGTATGTATCTTTAGTGGCAGTTCAATCAAGAACTGCTCCTACAGTTGATTTTCCAGCAAAAAAAAATCAAATTCGAATCCAAATCTGACCACAACATGTAATATATCATTCAAATTCAAATTCAAATCTGACCACCACACACACACACACACACACACACACACACACACACACACACACACACACACACACACACATATATATATATATATATATATATATATATATATATATATATATATATATATATATATATATATATATATATATATATATATCCACAAACGCATGAGCCGATATAAACCATCATTACAGTCCAGAATTCAAAAGTTTCACAAGCCCAATTCACAAAGTCCATCATTACATAGCCATAATTTACAAGTTCAAATAGTTCGATAAGTCCAAACCAAGTGGCTTTGTTATCAATGGCCTAGAGATAGCCTGTGTGTCTCACGAAGGTGTTGGTACATAGGATTGCTACCTAAGTCAAATTTTGGATCATGGTAAAGGCCTCTGGAAGAAATAATCTAGTCAACGATGAAGCCACAAAGGTCGCCGACAAGCTCTAAGAGTTCACCGTCATTGTATATGTCCCTTCGCTGGCCTCTCTCTTCTTTCCACTACAAGAGAACAAAGTTTATGTACAGTATTTCATAGCATAAGCTAAGTTTTCATACTACGAGCGAAGAAAGTGACAAACTTACGAGTTATGGGTGTCTCCTGAATGCACCAGTGTTACTCATCATACAACATACGTAATATCCACAATATAGACTCCCAGACCTCTGCTTGAGACACTGTGTTTCGCATATGGAAAAGTTAAGTAATGCTAGCTATTGACAAACCACGTAATGAAGTGTAGCGACGTAAGTTACACGTACCAGACATAGAGTTTTGATAGCCAACTTATTTTTCCTTACTGGATCATGCCTTCCTTTATGATAATCGACATAGTGCTTGAATGCCCTATTCGAATGGTTTTAGCAAATATAACTTGTTAGTATCAAAAAGCGAAGTTTACAAGTATATATACAAACATATATAAGTTAATGAGGATTATTATCAATATGTATACGTCTTGACAATTGCTATGAAGTCCTTGTATGTCTCTAGCGCATAATCTGCTAAATCATAGACAACCGACATGCTCATCCCAACATTGATCCCTACAAGAATCCAGTGGTTCCTGCATGAATTTAATCATTGAAGAAACAAATAAGCTCTATTGCATCGAACTAAATATATAGAACAATGCTTTATTTAAGTATAGAGTTGAACTTACCCAAAGTGGTATGGTAACCATACCATTTCGTTATGCTGGAGATTCTTAAGAAATCAGGCAATCCGTGCCGCAACCTTAAGGGTCTCTTTGTACATCTTATCTTTGCGGATGGCCTCTTTCTCCTCAACGGTCACTTCGGCAGCTAGTTCTTCGCAATCAAGTCTCCAGTACTTAGGGTAGTCAAAATTTGTTGATGATATCCACCAAGGGTCTATATACCCGGCTCTTAGACTTGGCATCTTCTTCATAATATTAGTTTGCATTCTACAAAACACGATGTGGGTTAGTTACAACAAAATCCAAATATTTCATTCATATCTTAATGAGAGGGCAAGGACTTACAGTCACAACACACGAACTAGATTTATTTCCATCATTCCGAGGTGAAAGCATGCCTGCATGTCTTTGAAGTCAAATAATAGCCTCCCATCTGTGCCTCCAAATGTGCCTTCAGGGAACCATGCTCATATGTCGTTTAGTCTCGTCGAGTGAGCACGCAAGTACCAATCATGGAACTTTCTCATTCCAATTGGCATGCGCTGCAAGATTTGGTTTGGTAGGAAGCGCTTTCCTCTTTCATATTTTTTTGGGCAATCCTCTATCCACTTGTTGTCCTCAACACTTGGATACTTCTTTGCTTGTTGGTAGAGTTTGCTAGTGTCGGGTGACTCAGAAGCACGCGCGTGGAGGTCTTTAACTTGGTTCTTAGGCTTGTACTGATCACGAATAAACCACTTGTCAATCAACGAGACGTCTTTCATCAGAACAAACATTGGCCTAATATGGTAGGGAAACTTCTTTCGGGCCTCTGATTGAGGCGTGCCCTCATCATCTTTTTCAAAAGGCAGTCCTTGTTTAGGTCCTTGCTCGGTTGGACTAGGCCCTTGCTCGGTTGGACTAGGCTATGGCATCACATCATGCCCATGCTCGATATGATGAGTTGGAGAATGTTGTGGCATCGTCTCATCATGCCCTTGCTCAGTACGACGAGCTGGAGAAGTCTGTGGCTCGTCAGGCATGTGGTCCCTAGGAGTCAGGGAAGAATGTGCCACCTCAGGCATGTGGTCGCCACGGGCCGATGAATATACCTCCCTGTCCTCAACAGCTCGCTCCAGATGTACATCACTCGGAGTTGGCGAAGAAACATTCAATACAATGTCTTTTTTGTGCCAGAGGATGAACTGCTTCGTGACTTCTCCAAGATGAACAAGCCCCTCAGGAGTTGGGTGTTCTATCTCCCACGTCATGAAGTTAGGCTTCACGGTATGCACCTCAACCCTAGTGTAGTCCTGCAGGATTGGGCGACTGTGCCATTGGCCTCCCGGCGGATGTGCCACACCCGTTGCCACCTCAACTATCGTGTTACCCCTGCCCATGGGAACCAATAAGGTGCAACTAGCTGGCTCCCGTATGCGATCGACGGTGGTTCTAGTTGTAGTGGAACCTTGGCTGCTGGGAACATCTAGAGGGCTACCAATTATAGCTAGTTGTCCCGATAGCTCCATTAGCGTTCGTGACTCCGTAGCCAAACCTTGCTCAGAAAGCACCTTCGCAACTAGAGCTTTCACTTGGACCTCAAGATTGGACTCTCGGTCTCTGCCATGTTTCTTGTACATGTGGCTGTCCTCTTTGAATCCTTTGTCCCAGGTTGTTCGCTTCCCTAGCCCCCTAGTGTAGCCTGTGTGCTTGGGGTTTCCCAAGCCAAGGCTCAGCTCGTCAATCTCTCTAAAAGGAGTGAATGTGCCCTTCTTCGTGTCTTCAGCATATTTTAGTATCCTTGATACTACCTGTTCGGTCTCTAGCTCAGCAAACTTCAGGTCAGAGAAATCCACACTCCTCGCATATATCCATTGCTTCAAACGTGGCTTCAAATTCTTCACTTTCTATTTCATTGGATCCCCGAAAGCTTCGGCCTCTGCGTCCATCTTCCTAAACACGGGTTGCTTGGCCTGGTAGCCACCGAGGCCTAGTCGAGGGTGGTGTTTGTTCTTCTTCGCCTGCTCGCTATTACGTCTACTAAAGGCCAATGCTTTGGGTGAGGTCTTCTTAGCCACTAGTTGCGCCCATTGATTATGAGTTATGTTGCCAAACTCATGGAAGGGAGTTAACCCCTTCTGGATAAACCTCTTGTTCATATCTGACCTCCAACATTGGAAGGTGTTGCCCATTATCTTGTAAGCATGTTTTTACCAGTTCATGCTTTCCCGCCGGCAACCTGAAAGTGTCCATCAGCCATTTATCCCATAGCTCTTGCTTTTTTGTCTCAGGTACACCATTTTTGCCACTCCATATAGGGATTGCTGGGTTTAGTTGATCTCTTACTAGTGCCCCGATCGCATTACAGAATCGGCTAATGTACTCCGGTGGCGCAAGGATCTGCCCTTCTGGCCCGACCTCCATTATCACATAGCATACCTCCTTCTTTGGATATTGGTTGGTCATTCTTTTCCCTCGTTTCCTCTTTGGTTCGGTAGTCAAGGCCATGGTTGTGCCTTGAGGCTGTGGAGCAGAGGCCCTAATGTCAGTGTCCGTGGTTGTTGCCTCTGCCCTCCTTTCAACTACTTCGTCTTGTTCGACAAAACATGCCGGACACCGACGTCATCTTTTCGGAGGTCTAGCAGGGACTTGCATATACGACAGGTCAAAAGCGTTAGCAGAGGACATACAGCCAAAGCCTTAGCAAATTTCATAGGCTACAAAGGCTCCATCCTTACCTCCTTATTCTGGTCAAAATCTAGGTCCAACTCATCCTCCGTTGGCCTCCGTCTAGGTTCTGTTGGGTGAGGATCCTCGGGACTTTCATATCCCCCCGAGGTTGAGCTCTCGTCATCATCCCCTTCTTCTTCGCCTTCATCAGCCTCTCCTCTACTTCCCTCTGCTCCTCATGAAGCTCCTCTTGAGTAAGCAACACTTCTAGATCATTTTCTAACTCGTTGTCGAACTGCTCCTAAGTAAGGTGGTCCTCTACTTCTTGCCCTTCATGGGGTGGTGGATCAGAATTTCTAGGAGCTCGAGTTGCACTGTCTGTTGTCCTTGACATTTCGTGCTTTGTTCTAATAGATGGAAGGAATGAAAAGTCTAAAGATTAGTAGTGGTAGTAGTAGTGGTATAGTAGTATTAGTAGTAGTAGTAGTATTAGTAGTAGTAGTAGAATAAGTAGTAGTAGTAGTAGTAGTAGAATAAGTAGTAGTAGTAGTAGTAGTAGTAGTAGTAGTAGTAGTAGTAGTAGTAGAATAAGTAGTAGTAGTAGAATAAGTAGTAGTAGTAGTAGAATAAGTAGTAGTAGTAGTAGTAGTAGTAGTAGTAGTAGTAGTAGTAGTAGTAGTAGTAGTAGTAGTAGAATAAGTAGTAGTAGTAGTAGTAGGAGGAGGAGGAGAGTACTCAAATTAGTGGGGCGCAACTAGTATATATCCGAAAAAACCAAGTAGTAGAACTAGTAGAGGCCTTAGAAACAGATAGGAGAGGGGAGAGTTAGCAAAAAAAAGCAGTAGAGAGAGTGGAGAGAAGAGTAGTAGAGTAGAGAGAAGAGAGGTGCAGTAGAGTGTAGAGAGTATAGAGTAGTATAGTAGTACAGGCAACAAAAAGAGTGCCATATGAGACAATTCAAAAAAAGACAGCAGCAACAGCAGCAGTAGTAGTAGGCAAAAATCAGTAGCTGCTGCAATAATAGGAGATCAATCGTAGTAGTAGTATAGTAGTATTAGTATTATTATTATTATTATTATTATTATTATTATTATTATTATTAGTAGTAGTAGTAGTAGTAGTAGTAGAATAAGTAGTAGTAGTAGAATAAGTAGTAGTAGTAGAATAAGTTGTTATTTTGGTCAATTTATAAATGAAATCTTACAAACACACACTTATACATACTAGCTAGGGCCTGCCATAACAACTTTCCCCTTGCCACCTTTTCGTTCCCATGGCAGAATGTCTTTGGGTAGGTTCCTTTCCACAACACTGATCTTCCTACTAAAGTCTTTGAATAGCGGCATCTCTTTGTAGTCATTGTAAGCTTCAGCATCGTCCATGCCATCAACTCCGATAATGTGCTGTTTCCCAAGGACAACCACATGCATTGTCTTCTTCTTTGGGGGCGGTTACTTAGCAGGTCAGGCATGTAGAAAACTTGTGCGACACGAGAAGCGAGCACCCAAGGGTCATCTTGGTAGCCTACATTCTGGAGGTCCATGACTGTCAACCCGATCTCATTAACATCATGTTGCTTGATCCAGCGGTATCAAAATAGGGCCACCTTTAGATCCCTTCCATAGTCAAGCTCCCAAATATCTTCAATTATGCCAAAGAATGAGACCTTTCGCCCATAGTCATCTTCTACCTCATATCGAACGCCGCTGTTTTGGTTCACACTTTTACTATCCTTTGTGTGGGTATAGTATGTGTACACATTGATGTCATAAGCATTCCAAGACGTCACTTGTCTTGATGCCCCCCCCCCCCCCCCCCGCCATCCTACTGACGGCAATAGAATCTTCACTTTCTCTAGGCGGTATGTTCTGGTCCCTCAACCATTTAGTCAGGCGTCGCCTGTGTTGTTTCATGACCCAATCAGTTGAACGACCGTTCCTCTCCTCCATAATGATAGCTAAGTGTTCGTCAACGTACGGTTGCATTAGTTTTGTGCTCTGCAAGACACAGTAATGTGCTCGACTGGCTTCTTCGTATTCATTGTCGATGAATGTTTGTCTACCACTTGTGCCCTTCTTGGCTAGCCTACCCTGGTGATGAGAATCTAGATTGCCAATCCCTCTCTATACTTTTAGGTACTCTTGATAGCACTCGATGACTTCTTCAGTACTATAACCCTCTATCATGGATCCCTCTGGGTATGCTCGATTATGCACGTATCGGCTTAGGACCGACATGAACCGCTCGTAGGACCACATTTCATGCAAGTAGCAAGGGCCCAATGCCTCTATCTGATGAACCATGTGAATCATGAGATGTTCCATTATATCAAAAAAAGCAGGAGGTAAACACATCTCAAGTTGGTTCTGGGTCTCCACCATGAAATCATGTAGGCCTCTCAGCTCTTCCCTATGAAACGTCTTCTGTGAGATCTTTGAAAAGAAGTAGCACATGCGGGTGATGGCCATCTTTAGGAACTCTGGCTTTATAACCCTGATGATAATTGGTAGGTACACTGTCAGCATCATATGATAATCGTGAGCCTAGCAATAGTGAAATGATAGGTCCTTCATCGACACTAGCTTCTTCGGGTTCGTCGAAAACCCAGTCAGGACTTTGACCCCCCTCACCGATGTGAGTAAAGCTCTCCTCTCTTCTATGTCTAGGTTGTAGCTAGCTGCGAGCAGAGTGTATTTTCCATTATCTTGAAGTATCGGGTGAAGCTTTGACATCACGTTTAGCTGCTCCATGTCCCTTCGTGCTTTCAGACCATCCTTTGACTTGGTTGTGTCCATCAAGGTACAGATGAGACTCTCGAAGACATTCTTCTACACGTGCATAGCATCAATGGCATGGGGGACCGCCAATTCTGGCCAATAAGGGAGATACCAGAAGAAGACCGATTGTTTCTTAAAAGGTACGCCTTTGATAGGAGGTGTGCTTCTATCTCTTATTGTTCCATCTGGATTCTTCTTTCCATAGATGATCTTTATGGTTTTCACCATTTTGTACACATATTGTCCATTATGACATCTCTCCGGAGGGGGTTCATCCTCTGGGATGTGGCCATAGTATCTTAAGTACAATTTACTGCGGTACTTGTGGCCCATCTTTAAAAAGCGACGGTTCCTTAGGTAAACAACCTTCTTGGATCCATATAGGTACACCCATTTAGTATCATCCAAACAGACTAAGCATCCCATCTTGCCTTTGATATGTCTAGACATGGCAAACAACGCGGGGTGATCGTTGATAGTCATAAATATTATTGCCCTTAATGTGAAGTCCTCCTGTCGGAACGCATCATACATCGGCTCCCCAACCCTCCATAGTCTCTCGAATTCTTGCATCATAGGCTCGATGAACATGTCTATATCAATGCCTAGTTGTCTTGGGCCAGAAACAAGAACAGTGGGGAAAAGGTACTTTCTCTTCTGACACAAGTACGTCGGGATGTTGTACATTGTTAGGATCACTGGACAAGTGTTGTGGTCGGTCATCCTCTCATTGAAGGGATTCATTCCATCGGTGCTCAAGGCGAACCGCACATTCCTTGGGTCTCTGCTAAATAGTTTGTTGTTCTTATCGAAGTTTTGCCACTAACTACCATCGGCCGGGTGTGCAATCACATCATCATCGAACTTGCGCTCATCGTCCCACCATGTCATGAGCATGGCTTCCTTAGGGTTTAGGAACATACGCCTCAAGCGGTTGGTCACTGGCAGGTACCACATTACCAAGGCTGGAACTTTTCTCTTCTTTGCATCGTTGCCTAATAGAGTGTCCTCTAGGGGTTGAGATTCTTGTACCACCTTTTTCACACCCTTCTTATTTCTCTTGTTCCTAGTGGAGTCTTCTCTACCACTATAAAGGTCATTGTCCTTGTACCGGCTAGCCCCACACCGAGGACATTTGTCTAGATCTTTGAACGTGTCACCATGAAAAATGATACAGTGGTTGGGGCATGCATCTATTTTTTCAACACCCATTGTCAATGGACTTATAACCTTCTTCGCATGGTATGTGTTGGTAGGAACTAAGTTTGGCTATGGCAGCACCCATGATAGGAGACGCAACAGATCATTGAAACTACAGTCAGACCAGCCGTACTTAGCTGATACATCCGGCCCAGGTGGGGTTGGCCGAGGCCCAATAAATTAAGGTTGCCCGGACCCCAATAGTTCTTATGCACACCCACTCGGAGAAAGGCCCAATGTCCCTAAAAGACTAGTCCAATAGGAGAAGGGTGGCTCTCTCTCTTTTAAGGTGGCTTCCTTCTCCCAAGCTAAGCAAGGTGGGATTATTCAGAGGCTCACACGGTCGCCGCCCGACTACAACTAGGCCACTTGGCCTTTTTTTGTTGCGTCTTTGACAGCGGGTAATAGTGGAGGATGTCCTCATCATTCCCACCCCCTTAAACAAGGGCCCAGCTTTGATACCAAATGATACATCCGGCCCAGGTGGGGTTGGCCGAGGCCCAATAAATTAAGGTTGCCCGGACCCCAACAGTTCTTATGCACACCCACTCGGAGAAAGGCCCAATGTCCCTAAAAGACTAGTCCAATAGGGGAAGGATGACTCTCTCTTTTAAGGTGGCTTCCTTCTCCCAAGCTAAGCAAGGTGGGATTATTTAGAGGCTCACACGGTCGCCGCCCCGACTACAACTAGGCCACTTGGCCTTTTTTTGTTGCGTCTTTGCCAGCGGGTAATAGTGAAGGATGTCCTCATCATTAGCCTTCAGGATGAGTAGCTCAAGCACAAAATGGAGCAATGTCTAGTGTGTCGGACAACCCTTCTCAACACCATACACAATCTCCTTCGACGCTGTTTTTACTCTCTCTAAATTATCTAGACCTTTCTTCTGAAGTAAAATTTCTGGTCCAATGGCCCGAATCATGTCCTCCAAATAGTCACCATCATCTTCATCCCCCTCACGTGCTCCGCCATCAGCGGCGACACCACCAGCATCATCAGCACCTTGTTCATTACCAAAGTGACCACCTTGTTCATTGCCATAGACATATCCCATTTCTTCATCAAGCTCGTTTGTGTATTGGTGCAGATACCTTAGGGTTTCGGCGTCTTCTTCTTGATCAATGTTGTCGTCATCAACAACCATTGTTTCACCATGATGAATCCACACGGTGTAGTCCGGAACAAATCCTCGCATAATCAGATGTGATTTGATGGTACCCACATCCGCAAATGCCATAAGGTTCTTGCAATCTTTGTAGGGACAAATAATTGTATCCTTATTATATGTCAACGTTGATGCATGCTTCTCTGTGAGTTCAATAAATTTGTCCACCTCTTCATGGAAACCTTCATCGACCCTTGACCAACCATACATCCAACTGTTCCTATAATCCATCTTTTCAAAATAAAATAATAAAAGAAAATACATGAAACAAATCATATTAATAAATAACTACTTGAGAGTAATTGTCTATATACTCCATTTCAATTTCATGAAACATAAATTACAAAATAGAAAAGATATCCTAGATCTAGAAATAGATCTACATGAAACACACATGAAACTAGGGTCTAAATAGCTCTATATACAAAGCTCAAGCACCATGGAAGAGAGAGAAGGCAAAGCTCTAATTTACTCACTAACAAACCATTAAAACTGAAGAATATTTGTAAAAATCCATGGTAGAGTATAATTAATTAATTGCCTACTAATACATAAATATTTATAAAGAGAATATATATATTAAATGCTAAAAAATATATGATATCAAAGAGAACAATTAGCAACAATTATTATTTTACCCACTACCTTTCATGCCAACCTCATTCCAATTTCATAAAACATAAATTACAAAATAAAAAAAACAAACCCTAGATCTAGAAATAGATCAAGCTTCTCCATACATGAAACTAGGGTGTAATCTCCACAAAACTAAGCTCTAATTTGCTCCACACAAAGCTCAAGCACCATGGAAGAGAGAGAAAATAAAACTCTAATTTGCTCACTAACCAACCATGAAAACTTCAATTAAAGGGTTGGAATAGTATTTTCTTATCTTCTACAAGCTCCCCACTAAAGGAATTGAGAAAAAAATCTCCCCCTTAGTAGAGTAATTTTTTGAGAGGAGCCCAAGGCCTTCCAACCTTTTTTACGAGTTGGAGTGAGTGGCCCAAGTAGAAAGAAGATGGTTGTAGCCACTTATACAACCATCATTTGTAAGGGCAGCTGGTGATCCAGCCGCCCCTACAAATAGATTAGTAAGGACGACTGGTGTTACCAGCCGTCCTTACAAATTGCCTGATTTGTAGGGGCAGCTGGCAACACCAGCCGCTCTTACCGAGGCATTTGTAAGGGCGGCTGGTTTGCTGGCCAACTGGCAGCCCACTGTAGGGACGGTTTAATCATCAGCTGCCCCTACAGTAAAATGGGGCTGGCACTTAAAAATCAATTTTGACGTAGTGTCACATTGTAGTGACTGAACTCCAAGTGAACAATCTGCAGAAGGTTCAGCCAGGGGAAAACACAATGAGTTAAAATTTTCTCGTGAATGGACTAGGCATAATGAGAGGGGACGGGGTACCACATAGGCTTGTGGTGCTAAGAAAATTTCCATGCTTTCACTGAATCCTTTAACGAGGATTATTAATGTTTATTTTATGATGGTAACCCAGATGATGGTCAAGAGGTAGAATACAATAGAAATAATCACTAATCTACACGAATACAAAATGAGATGCACTAGTAAAAACATTGAACTTTGAAATTATCAAAGTTCAGTTTCTCCAAGACACTAAATAGTTTCAAAACAAGGAACCTCTACCATAAGTTGTGCGTTCAAAATTGGGCACGAATTGGAATTTGGTAGTGCGAGCTTGTCCCTTCTTTTTTCTACATTCCAGAAATTGCAGTATTTTCCATGTACAAATAATTTGTTTCTGATTCTCCACAATTTACTTCTTTATAGAAAGTATATAAAACCAAATACAACTCTATACGAATTAATCAGCAAACTTACATATAGCATAGTCATGTTCATCAACATTTTCTAGAAAATAAAACTATTTGTGACACATGATCTTCCTTTATGAAATGAACGGCTTTCGAGCTCCGAAGAAATACAGAAGCAAATGCTAACAAGTGCAGTTGATTGATACAGACTCTGATTTATTTGGCTTTACACTAAGTCTTTCAGGAGTTATATCAATGGGAACATTATCTAGATTGATAATATATTAATGAACAAAAAAATGAAAAAGAAATAAATCACCTCATCATGCAATTGCTTCAAAAATCTAGAGAACTTATCATAGTGTAGATGTTCATTCCCATCCTTGCCAAAAAAAAGTACTCGACCAGTCTACCATCTTCCACCGGTTGACAAACCTTACGTCCAAAGCGTAAACCATCCCTATGGGCAGCTCCTTGTCTATTATAGGATCGCATCAGTGTCATCACTTTCCTAAACTCATCTTTGTCAATTTCCCTGTGATGAAGACATAATAGCAAGTGAGAACAAAGAATAATAAACAGATAAACAGCTTGCTAAATTTAATCATACCCTTAATAACATCTGAGATGATTGGACATGCTCAAAAAGCAGGTTTTTTTTCTGGATGATAAACTGTACATGAATTGCCAAATGTAAACAACATGTAGGCATGCGGCATAGATAATATAGTTTAAAGGCGTCCTTCTGTAAAGCACATACCAAAATGTAAAGCGCACCACATAATTTTAATCGATTCAGAAATGAAAAAAAAACAATGAAGAAGTCAAAACTAGTGATGTCAGATATTTCTTTTTACTCTATCTGATTTTCTTCCAGAACTACGGCATTCATAATTTTCAATTCTAAGGACTTACATTGGTTAAATGTTCCAATGCAATAACTCATGTATAGCCAGATTCCTTAATTAAAATGGATATTAGATTTGCTACGAAATGTTGTGATAAAAATTTGGGGGTGGGGTGGAGGGCTTTGGAGGTGTTCTTTGTTGAGAAATTGAGATCTGGTGCTTCCTTTGAATCCATCGAGGTGACATTTTGCCAGTGGGGTCACATCGGGAGTTCTATATACCAAATGTGATCAAATGCCGCCAAAAGAAACATGGGATTGCATTTTCCCCAGACACCATTAGCTTTGGAAGACCGTACATATGACCATAGTCATCTGACCGTCTTTTTTACTTTTTAGCTCTTTTTTTTGAAAGATTTTCTCAAATACACCCCTGACGGAAAGATTTCAGAAAATAGACCCTGGGCTTGGCGTCATCCACGCTGGCGCCAAGATAACACAGCTTGGCGCCGTTAACGTTGGCGCCAAGCCTCCATACCACTTGGCCGATGACGCCGAGCTGGCGCTGACATGGCAGCACCTTGGCGCCGTCACCATTGGCGCCAAGCTTGGCGCCATCGTTAATGGCGCCAACCCTGGCGCCACAAATCAAATCACCATGTATATCATTTTTTATCCTAAGTATTTCTAGGTTGTTCTAAATGATCAAACAGAAAGTCACTGTAAAAACTCTAGAGTTAGTCATATTTCTCAATATCCAAGTCATTGTAAAATTTCAAATTTGTAAATATCTAAGTCATGTTAAAAAAAGTCATTTTTCCATATGTCTACCACATGGTAGTCGATATTCTAACATATCCAAGTCGTAGCAAAAATCTAGATTTATTTGGCTAAGTTTTTAAATTTACTATAGGATGGGGATGGAAATATGGCTAAGTCTGGATTTTTACTGTGATTTGGACACTGACAAATTTAAAATTTTATCATGACTTGGATATTGAAAAAAGACTTCATGTTAAGTCATGGAATTAGGGTCCAAGTCATGGTAAAATTTTAAATATCCAAATTCAAGATTTAGCTAAATTCCAAATTATTCATGTTTTGAATTTGGGTCCAAGTCATGGTAAAATTTTATAGTAAAATTAACATGAAGCCATAATTTCACGACGGGACATGAAGCTCTTTTTATCCTGACTTAAAATTCCAGACTTAACCAATTTGTCAATGTCATGGAAAAGCCTTCTTGGCGAGCTCAATCAAGTTGTGCTTGGTTGATAACCAACGGAGCAGTGGTGTAACGGTTGTAGGGTTCGAATCGTGTCTGATTTGAAGCCGGATCACCAACGTCGAGATCTCCACAAATCGAACTTACCGGTTACCTCTCGGAAGATCGGGTCAGTACTCATCAATTGGTATTAGATATTTCAGGTTTACCACGAGGTATAATCTCGTTTGCCTTAGATTCATATTTGTTCATTACCTAGAGTCCACAAAAAATCCAATACTATTTTAATTTCCGATGTCCTATCACCTTTGTGCCTTTGCAAATTCGTTTCAGATTTGCGTTGTTGAGTTTGTGTCCGTGGTCGAGTCTTGTTGCTGGTTTAGGATTGTGTTCGTCGTCGATGTTCAATCGCCCGTTGCTGTGATTTTTGTTTTCCGCCGCTATCCCATCCACCGTTTCCAAACAACAAGTCGAAGCAGCCACATTACTCAACTTGCCCCGCTAGCCGCCTTGTGTAACTTCTCGCCACCGCGCAAACCCTAGATAGGTTGTCAGCCGCTCTTATTTTGCCTGCATCGCAACCCTCCTTACATCATCAGGCGAATACCTACTGCTGTTAGTCACAGGAACCATCTTGTGATCGGTGCGAATACCTACTGCTGTTAGTCACAGGAACCATCTTGTGATCGGTGTTGGAGTTTAGGGACGTTTTGCCCTAACTGCTGTATTGTGCCTTCCGGAAAACATAACTTGAGATACCTTCGGTAAAACAGACATAACTTTTCGCTCATTTATCAGAAAAATTTGAAATTTTTTGAGCAGCTTCTTGACACCATTTTGGGCCGACCCAAACTCGGCTTCGCCCTGTTTGGTTTCATCAAAATTGCCAAAAAATTCAGGAAAATAAAGAAAAAAATGTCAAAGATTTTGCACGCTTGTCAGAGAACTTGCTGTATTTCTGTAGACCACATCCCACCTCAGTTGTAGGTGCCAATTTTTGTGGTTGCATCTTTTTTGATCCTTGTTCAGAGAAAAATATTAAAAAAAATAGCAAAAAAATAAAAAGTTTGATTCCTACTAGTGCCTTTTGGGAAATTTTGGGAAAAATTCAGAAAAAGGAAAAAATTGGGTTACCCATAGCTCCACATATTCTTCTGTCATCACAGGTTCATCTTGCAATTGTTACCCATGCTCAACAACAGATTACTTCGCCACTTTGGTTTGGCTCCTGTTTGGCGTTGGTAAGAATACAGGCAAGACGGTGATAAGCCGCTTGTGATTTTCCATTCCACTTTCACCACCACCACTTGTTTTCTTTTAGTAGATTATTAGGGATAACTTTCACTGTTTTGTTCCTATTTTGTGTCTATAATGATAGGTTACAACACTCATCGATACGAGACAACAATGATGCATGAGCCACGCACTATTGCTGCAACACCTCCTTCCGCAGGTCGTGGTAAAGTCTGGAATTTTAAGTCAGGATAAAAAGGGCTGGATATTTGCTGCAGCCTGGATATGTTAGAATACGAACTACCATGTGATAGCATCAAATTTGTCAATGTCATGGTAAAATTCCAGACTTAACCAATTCCAACATGTCCCATCTCATGGTAAATTTATAGACTTAACAAATTTTTATATGTCCATCTCATGATAAAATTCCAAACTTAAGAAATTCTAACAGCTCGACGCCAAGATCCATATCGCCAGGCTTGGCGCCAATGACGATGGCGCCAAGCTTAGCGCCAATGGTGACGGCGCCAAGGTGATGCCACGTCAGCGCCAGCTCGGCGTCGTCGACCAGGTGGCATGGGGGCTTGGCGCCAACGTTAACGGCGCCAAGATGTGTTACCTTGGTGCCAGCGTGGATGGCGCCAAGCCCACGATCCATTTTCTGAAATCTTTCCGTCAGGGGCGTATTTGAGAAAATCTTTCGAAAAAAGGGCTAAAAAGTAAAAAAAGACAAGTCATCTGACACCAGTATTACCAAACAAGATATGGCTAGTCAAAAAAAATTCCAAACTAAAATATGTAAGTGAGCATGCTTGTGACAATTAAATGGTTTAGAGCTACTACCTCCGTTCCAAATTATAAGACGTTCTGGCTTTTCTAGATTTATAACTTATACTATGCGCTCAGATATATATTATGTCTAGATACATAATAAAAGCTATGAATCTAGAAATACCAAAGCGTCTTACAATTTGGGACATACGAAGTAATTAAATTAAAATAAGAAAAGAGGGGGACCAGATGTTGAGTGTGACAGAACCGACCAAATTATAAGAATGTAAGTACAAAAACAATCACTCGGGTGATCAAATTCCTGTACTTATGCTCCCATAACCCCGGTAGTCCGTGAAATCATGAAGGATTTCAAACAACTTACAACAAACCAAGATCGTACATGATTCAACACAACATCTCATCTGTTACAACATTTCCCAAGTAGCTTAAAGCTTACATCATCGAAGTTTAAGGTAAAATATTACAAACCAAGTTCGAGTAGCGGAAGCAACATAGTTTTAAAACATAACTTCAGTAGTTCAAATACATTGTCAATTTATAGTCATGTCCACAAAAGCATAACAGGGAGAGATTCTAGCAGAGACCGCGTCCAACGGTCTAGTCTTCATCTCCGGCAGGGAGAAGGCAGTACTTGCAGCAACCATGATAAAAATAAGGTCATCTGCAATAGGTGGGAAATAAACCCTGAGTTCGAGAATGTACTCAGCTAAACTTACCCGTCGTAAACCAGAAATAATATGACAACAAGGAGTATGCAAGGCTGATAAGTAAGTGGAGCTTACTCGACAACATTTTGCATAAAAGCTTTATACAGATAAGTACTCATTTATTGCTTAAGCATCAAGTTAATAACCATTATCCTGTCATCTAGATTTGCACCTGTTCTACAGCAATCACTTGATTAAGAGCAAACAATATTAACCATAGCAGGTATAATAAGGCTGACATCTTCATCATTATTCCTGAACCATTAATTCATTTAGTGAATCTACAATAGAGATAGACCCGTCAAGTTCTCACTAACCGGGAGAGACGGCGACTCGAATCGAATTACAACTCAGCTAAGGGGGTATTTCTAGCACTCACCCGGCAAACCCCGCTAAAGGCAGCCGTAGATCACCTTTGGTACAACTCAGGAATCGCGGGCCCGATCAGCGCCGCACTCTCAAGGATATCATGCCACCAGGACGATAGGACCTCCAGGTACCTGCCCTTGGACACTAGCAATTTGCAGTGACTCCCCTCCGAGGCGCACTCAATCAGACCGGCTTTCGGCCTGAGCCGAGCTACTCGGCTTCGTGGTCGGTCACCAGATCCGGCCAACTAAGTGTTAGGCATACGTTCAACATGACAAAGGAAAGGCTCCAAGAATCGGTCCTTAATCGACACAGACGGGGTCACTATAAGTATAGCCATCCTACAAGCCTCCGTTTAGTCTCTCTTTCAATTACCTAGATTCTTTTCCACGATAGCAAATATAGCCAACTGTGCCATATATAAATGTCCCTAGAGCTCACAGGTGATAGGAGATCACCCGTCTTCTACCGTTTAAGCAAGACTAAGCAATCTACTCGACCCTGACCTGCATAGGCTTAAGGTGTATTTCCTAGACAAGGGTTGCTCATAAATGCAGCAAGTGTTTTCAATCAACACCTATAACGTAATGCATCAATATATATAACACATATATACTCAATTGCTTTCATCACTGTTTGCCTAAACGGTCGTTTAGCCCGTTTACTACACAGTCGCCTAAACGGTCGTTAAGCCCGTTTACACACCGTGTAAACGATACACCGTTTAATCACCCGTTTACCCCGTTTAATTGGCCGTTTAGCCCGTTTAATGGGACGTTTTGCCCGAATATGGCTAAACGATAGGTGACCGACTGTTTACCGTTTAGTGTTTAGGAAAACATTGGCTTTCATAAACTAGGAGGCTTATAATGCTTTGGGGCTTGCCTTTTACGAAATTGCATGGCGTGTGGTCTGGACAATCAACCACATCTCTTTCTGGTGCCTCTTCTAGGGTCTGCACTTCCTGCTCCGAGGGCTGCTCCTCCGAGCTTGGTTCGAATTCCAGAAGAGTGACTCCCTCCAAAACACCTATTGCATGACGATGCATGAGATAAATATCATAGATGCATAGAAGATGGCATGGTATAATGACATGATGATCATGCATGAAGAACAATGATCAACCTAGCATCACAACGAATGAATATTAATAGAGCTCTATTCAAATCACTTTACTGAGTAAGTACATATCTCTTCTCTAAGTATGAATACAACTCACCAAGTCCTAGCACATGTAGCTAGCAACTGGTTACATTAGCCTAAACCTCTAGAACATCCCAATCACGTTTAAGCAAGGCAATCAAGCCATCAGAAATTTCAGCAACTCTGAACATACAACAGCAGTCAGGTAATTTACTCATAACTGGAGATTCATAAATCCAATTGACTTGAAACAAGACAACTTAGAAAGCTTATAAAATTGTCTACATTTCATATTTAGGCACCTCAGCATGATTCCCAAGTTTAGCAGGTCAAATTTATATAAACACAGAATCAGGTCTATCAAGACAGAGAGCAAGCAAAACTGTGATCCAACTTTGAACTACTGTAACTCCTAAACTACTTGGCCAAATGCCACCAAATTTTAAAAGAAACTAGATACATGAATTATCTACAACTTTTGTATACACAACTTTTTCAGCAAACCAAATTATCATGATGAACTTTGCAAAGTTCCCAAAATTATCCAGAAAAGCATAATGCAAGAAAATAATTATTAACTTATGTTGCAAACATATACATGGACAAAACCAACTTTACTAACTCATCACACATATCAAAAGAACGCCATAAAGTAAGATGTCCACCACCAATTCACTTCTTTTAATGTCTTTCTTAATTTATTTAGTTATTTAAGTGGAATAATAAACATATATTAAAACTGCACCATTTAATCTATAAAAATTATATTGATTACTAAATTCTCTAGGTAGGCTACATTTAAAAATTTCACCCAAAATTATTAATAGAACATCCTACACAAAAATAACAAGGCAGAAAGGCTGATTTTTGAATAAATACAAAATCCTATTGAAAAGTGCCAAACAATAGATTTAATATTTTTATTAGCATACTGAAGGTACCAGGATAACCTCCAATAACTTTCATGAGCATTGGATTCATATATTAATTATTAAAATTCACCAAAAATCACCTAATTATAAAAGGGAAAATCATAACCCACAAACTACTCATGCACTGGCTCTCAAATTTTAGCAGAGCTTCTTGATCTCAAGACAAGCATGTAATAAAAATTTCATAGCATTCGGATCACTAGAACTCCAGTTATAAAATTAACAAGTTTACGAGCATACAAAAGCATATTTAAATGGGCATTTTAATTCTCCTAGAAAATTTACCACAAGTGCTCGGCTATAATTTTCCTAAATACTACACATCACCAAGATCCTAACAAAATTGGAATCACTCAATTTGGATCTACCAATTTGGAGATATAAATTTTACAAAACAACATCAAAAACTGTATTTACATCTAAACCTAAAACCCTACTGAGCCACTGACAGGCGGAACCTGTGGGGTCAACGGGCCTACATGGCAGCAGAAATAGAGCAGAGGAACGGCGGTTGACCCGCGCTTGCTCATCGACAGCGAGGACTCCGACAAGGCCGAGGGCACTGGCGTGCTCGGCTCGACGAGCCACACCTAACTATGCCCTCCACTTAACCGCTACCAAGCTCTAGCTTGGATGACGGCAGGCATGGCAGACGACGAAGGGGTTCGACGGTGCTCCGGTGAGGTCTGACCCTTCTGGGCGTGGATAAGCTCAGTACGAGCTTCTAGGGCTCACGGGGAAGCTGAGGGAAGGAAGAGAAAGGGAGTGGGTGGGCTTCCGGTGATAGCTGACCACGGAGAGCTCGATCTCTGGCGAAGTCGAGTCATGGCGGCGGCGCTGCGCGATGTGCGCCAATCAACTCCGGCCATGGCAGCCTGACCTAAGCTCGGCGTGAGCATCTAGGCTACCTAGGGCTACTGCTACACTATGGAGAAGGGGAAAAAGGGCGCCAGAGAGCTTGGCCACGATGAGCACGAGCAGGGCGGGGCTCGGTGAGCTTCCTGCGGCAGCAATGCAGTCTCACCGGTGCTCGGACGGCTCAACGGAGAAGAAGACGAGGTAGAGGAGATGATGGTGAAGCTGTGGGCGAGATGGAGCGGGGCGAGGCACGGTGGCGAGCGCGCGTGAGCTCGATGGAGCAAAGGCAACGGCGGCGGGAATGGCCAATGCAGGCTTACCAGTGCTCGGCTGGCCAGAACAAGTGGTCGGGGAGATAGAGTGGAGCCCGATGAGGCTAGGTGCTAGCTAGATTGGGTGAGGGTGCAACGTCGATAGTGGGCTTAGCCGACAGAGGCTCAGCAGCGCAATGGCGATGGCAGTGGCTTTCGGTTCCTCGGTGCTCAGACGCGCGCGAGGGGGAGAAAGAAATGAGCGCGGCTCAGGGCAGCAGCCGGGGCTTTCCTACTTCGACAAGGCATGCGGTAGCGGCATCAAGTCAGCCACATCGCGTGGCAGCCACGCGGCAGTAGCGGCCTGTGGCTGGTCAGCCACTGTGCCGAGCCTAAAATTCTGAAGTTTTAGAATGAGCTCCATTAGGGTGACTGACATAGGAACTTTGAGCCATTATATCTCCCAATCTGTGATGATCTGGTTCATGGTGTAGTTGACAAAGTTGGAGACCTAAGTGAAAGGTCCTTGTTTGGTTTTGGTAATTGAATGACAACTTAGGTGGACTAATATGTGGTTATGTGAGATACACAGGAGATTAGTCCACATGTGATGGTGTCATGAAGGAGCTCATTATATATGAGACATGACATGGAGTCATGTGACCAAGGTGGCGAAGATCAAGATGAGGCTTGGCTTGATGGACCGGTTGCTAGGGTGAAGGGCAAGTTGTGTGATGGCTTGGCGCCGAAGGACCGAGGCAACAGTGAAGAGCAAGTGAGGTCAAGATTGATGAACCAATATGGTCACGTGATGATATGAAGTGGATCATATCATTTGTGATATGGTTGGTGCATGTGTTGCATCAACGTCGGAGGAGATGGAGTGGAATGCGCAAGGCAAAGGTATAACCTAGGGCATTTCCATTTCACCGGTCATAGGTGTGTAAAGAAGTTGATGACCGGGTTTAGGATAGATGGCCGTACAATCAAGAGGGGCAAACTTGTTTGCATATCGGTCATCTAGTGCCACTCGTGTGATCTAACTATGCATCGTTGCTAGGATCGAGTGGCGTGGCAAGTTGAGTGGTTAACTCCTTCGGTAAAATGATTATGAAAATGCTAACACACGTGCACAAGGTGGTATTCACTTGTTGGTGTTGGCACATTTACGAAGGCGTTGAAGTTTGAGCGGTAGAGAGGGTTTGGGTCTCTCTCTCCCTCCCGCCGAGCTTGCGAGCGCGGGATTCAGGCGTTTTTGAGAAGTTGAAATGCCTATTTTCCACTACGCCGGAAGTCGGAAAAGAAACGGAGGCGAACGGAGGTCACAGAGGTGATCGGACGCTGAACCGGATGCGGTCCTTGCATGACCGGACGCGTCCGGTCAGCGTTCAGTGTCTGCGCGTTTTTCAGTTCGATGATCGGACGCGCAGCACGTCCGGTCACTGACGATCGGACGTGTCCGGTCGTTCAGGGAGCTTACTGGACTCTAACCGGACGCGGGCACTGTGGCGTCCGGTCATTTTCTTCAGCGTGTCCAGTCATTGTTCCGTTGAGCGCTGGTCAGGCGACCAGCGTGTCCGGTCATTCACGGGACCAGCGCGTCCGGTCATTCACGGGACCAGCGCGTCCGGTCGTTGCTTCGCAGTTAGCCGTTGTGTGACCGGCGCGTCCGGTTAGTTGGACCAGCGCGTCCGGTCAGTACTTCGCGACTTAGCCGTTGTGCGACCAGCACGTCCGGTCAGTTTGAACGGCGCGTCCGGTCATTTGACGGGCACGTCCGGTCGTTGCCAGGGGCGCGTCCGGTCGTTGGTTTGACCGTTGGGGTCAGTGACCGTTGGAGGATCGGACGCGGTTGAGCGCGTCCGGTCAGTTACGACCAGCGCGTCCGGTCGTCTCGAAATCTTTCCAGTGAAGGGGTAACGGCTCTATTTGACTGTGGGGTTATAAATAGATGCCTTGGCCGGCCGTGGCCGGTAGCTGAGCACAATATAGTCTTTGTGACTTGTGTGATAGTGCTTGGGAGCCATCTAACTCACTCATGCTTGATAGTGTTCATCGGATCGAGTGAGAGAGCGATTCTAGTGCGTTGCTTTGAGAGATTGCATCGTTTGGCACTAGGTGATCATGTTGCAAGCCGGTGGTGCTTGTTACTCTTGGAGGTTGCCACCTCCTAGACGGCTTGGTGGCTTGTGGCTCCGTCGAAGCTCGCAAGAAGATTGTGCGAGGCTCCGGAGAAGCTTTGTGAGGGGGATTGTGCTCACCCCGCGGGGATCGCGAAGAGCAACTCTAGTTGAGTGTGTCATTGAGCTACCACACTTGATGGTGGGTTCTTGCGGTGCCTTTTGAGAGGCTCGGTGTGTGACCGATTAGCCACCGAACCACGAAGTGTTGGTCGACACAACGGGGACGTAGCTTGGTGGCAACCAAGTGAACCTCAGGAGAAAATCACCGTGTCAACATTGTCTATTCTTCTCAGTGGTTTGCTTTCGTGCAACACAAGCTTGTATTTACTTTCATATATACTTGTGCTTGTGTAGTTGCTCTCGTAACTAGTTTGCTTGTGTAGCTTGCTAGTTGTCTTCTTGCTTGTGTAGCTAGAAGCTTCCCCTTGCGTGACTAATTTGGTTTGTGTAACCTTGTTAGTCACATTGCTTAGTTTGTGTAGCTAAATGTTTTGCGCTCTCTAATTTGGCATTAGTTGCCTTGTTTTTGAGCATTGCTAGTGAGCTTAGGCTTTGTGCGCTTTGCTTACTAAAATTGTGTAGGAGCTCCCTCTTGCTTGCAAAGTACTAGTGCATAGGTTTATGTGACCTTGCTCTAGAATTAAATAGAAGAGCTCTTGCTAAGGAAAGCACCTTAGTTGCTTAATTAGGATCTTTGTGAGGTGCTTGTGAACTTAGTTAGAGGGGTGTAGTCTTGGCTAGACCGATAAGTTTAATTCCGCATTTGTTTTGGTTAGCCAACATGTTTAAGTTTAGAAAGGACTATTCACCCTCCCTCTAGTCCGCTATCTCGACCCTTTAATTGGTATCAGAGCTGGGTCTCTCATTTGTGGTCTTCACCGACCCGAGAGGATGGCGGCTTATGGACTAGATGATTGTGTGGAACACATTTTTGATGGCACTCACTATGCATGGTGGAAAAATCACATGCTTGATCATTTTTGTGCTCTTGGCCCTAAGTTTTGGTGGATCATAGTTGTTGGCTTTTCTCATGACTTGGATGGGTATGGTAACCGTACCCAAGCTCAAAAGGATTGCCGAACACTTGATGCACAAGCTAAGTTTTATCTAATCAAAGCTTTAAATGATGAGATTTTTGACAAGGTGAGGGGTCTCTCAAGTGCACATAGCATGTGGACGACGCTCAAGCATCACTATTGTGACTCCTCAATTTGGGATGATGGAAAATTTAAGAAGGATGATCACATAGTGATGGAGGTACATGAGGATGTTGAGCATGACCACAACGAGGTGGTTGTGGAGGATTGCTCCACCTCAATGTCAAGTGATGATGATGATGATCATGCCACAAGATCACTTGACAAGAATGATGATCATGCCACAAGTGATGCAAGCAATGATTCTACTTCATGCACACTTGATGGTGAAGATGATGGCTATGAGAGTGATGCTTCAACAAGCTCTTCAACATCATCACATGGTAACACTAAGATACATGTTGGTGGTTTTGTTGTGGATTGTGATGATCCAAATTTAGAGCTTTTATATAAACTCTCAAGAGCCTTGAAAAGGGAAATGGAAAGAGTAAGTAAATTAGAAAATGATAACTCTTTTCTAAAAACCACATGTGAATAACAAAAGCATCTACTTTATGTTACTACTTGTTCACATGAGGAGCTAAAATTGGCTCAAGAGGAACTTAGTGTTGCTCATGATAATTTGGCACAAGAACATGCTTTACTCACTAAGAAGCCTTCTAATGAAGAAACCAAATCTAGTGAGAGCTCATCATTTGGGTCAAATGATCAATCACATATTACTAACCCTTGTGATGTAGGCAAGAAGCATGTATCCACCTCTTGTGATGATTTATTATATATGCCATGTTTTTCACAATTAGATGCTTGTTCTACTTCTATGTCTTGTGAGACTAACCTTTTGAAGGAGAACAATGAGCTCAAAAGTGAAGTGAAGAATTTGAGCAACAAGTTGGAGAGGTGCTACAACTCTAAAATCGCCATTGAGCATATCATGACCAATCAAAGAAGATATGGTGATAAGAGTGGTATTGGCTACAACAAGAGCAAGGGCAAGATTATGAAGAAGCAAGATGCAAAGAAGCTATCCCAACTCATGTGCTACCAATGCCATGAAGTGAGACATATTGCCAAGTGTTGCCCTACCAAGAAGTCTCAAGTTGAGCCAAAA
The DNA here is from genome assembly GCA_038087645.1 of Saccharum hybrid cultivar R570. Lineage (NCBI taxonomy): Eukaryota > Viridiplantae > Streptophyta > Magnoliopsida > Poales > Poaceae > Saccharum > Saccharum hybrid cultivar. The sequence goes on from JAQSUU010000173.1 coordinate 711,894, forward strand.
GCAAAGCCCCAAGCTAAAGTCAAGATCAATCATGAAGATGTTAGTGACTTGATGATAAAGAAGAAGAAAACAAGAAGGGGTGGAAGAACAAGACATTCAATGCAAATTCAAGATGTCAAGATGATGAGCAAGAATCAAGATGAGAAGAAAGTACATGCTCACATCAAGTGCTTCAAATGTGGAGATATGGGACACTTCGCCTCAGGGTGTCCTACCAAGCTTGAAAAGAAGATTCAAGCAACTCATGAGAGGCAAGGCAATGAGAAGCAATATATGAGCAAGGAAGAAAAGGCTCAATCTAAGAGAAGTTGCTACTCATGCCGGGAAAGGGGACACATGGCACATTCATGTCCCCTAGGTAACACTTCTAAGCATATTTCAATTGATGATACTAATGTGCTTAGAAAGGATGTAAATGGTACCTCTATTGTTGCTATTGCAAAACATCCCGCTATTCATACTAAGGCAATGCCTAAGTATGTTGCATCTAACTTGAGAGGACCCAAACTTGTTTGGGTACCATCAAAGAGTGGATGATTGTTTGTAGGTACCATCGGCATTGGAGGCTTGATTCAATTGGTTTCATTTTGTTCATCATATATTGAGTCAAGTTATGAAGCTCAATGCATATCCAATCCCAATGCCAAGTCAAAATAAGTGAAGTTCAAGTGCTACAACATACAAGTGCAATGTTAAAAATTGTGGTGATTTATTGGATATATTTGATGGCTTGCAAATATTCAAGTTGAAAGCTTGCTATTGGATGATCATGAGGTAACCAAGGTATATCACTTGTTGATCATTTCATTTGGGTGCATATGAGTTGATTGAATTGGATATATATGCAATGTTGCTTGCTATGAGATGATTGAATGGATTAAATGCTTAGTAATCAAGTTTGGATTGATTTGTGTTGGATAAACTCATGAGATGACATTTAGTAAGTTGATTGGATGGATATATGTCTTGTGAAAGTATTCAAACAAGTTAGTTTCAAGTTTGATTCATATTTGATGAAGTATTGCTCAATGTATTGAAATCTGTCCAAAGTTGAAAATCTGAGCTAGCAGTGATCAAGTCTGAGTTTGGATGATCAAATCTACTTGGATTGGCATGAATTTTGGTATGCATGCTCTAGACTTATGTTATAAGATGCTGTATAAATTTCATGAGAATTGGATAAGAGATGCTTCGGCTTTGGAGTACATCTTGTCAGCTATAGTGCAGCAGTTTTCAGCATGTAGCAGTGGTGGAAGATTTGAAATATGGTAGCAATATAGATGTCAAATGAATCTCAAATTTTTACAGCTGCTAGATGACTTAGTGAATCACATCTCCACCAAATTTTATGGCATTTGGATCTGTACATTGGGAGATATGAATTATTCTTTGAAGGGTACAGAATCTGCCAGAAAAGTGACAATCATTGGATTAATCTAGAGTCACTTTAATTGAAAGGTCCTCAAGTTGGAAACATGTTTACAAGTGGTTGAGGTACCTAAGTTTGGTTTTGAATTGATCTAGAAGCATGATGAGCAATAAGTACAAGACTTTTGTATTGTGAAATGTACTTGGTGTACTTATTTGGTACTCAATTTAAAGATCAAGATCAAACTTAAGATGAAGATAAAGTTTAAGTTCTAGTGATGATTAGAGATCATTTTGTAGAAAGAAAAGGACTTAAACAAGTAAAAAGAGTTGGACTCAAATGAAGATTCAAGGATTATTCATTAAGATTGAGTTCATCATTTGGATCAATCAAACTATATCATTTCAAGTGAGTATCAAGAGTGGTTCTTTGGAGAAAGGTCACTTCTCCCTAGTGAGGGGCTTGCCACCGTGTGTAGGTGAAACCAAGTTTGGGACTTGGAAGGCTAACATGGAAGTGGTGATCCGAGGAACTTGTGATGCTTAGTTGAAGCAATCAAAAGGGTTGATCAAGAAAAGCAAGCAACACCCAAAAGAGAGCTAGTCATGTATTTCAAGTGGTATTCTAAGTAGTTCTCTCATACAAGCAAAGATGATATAATAAAGCAAGCCAACCACAACAAGAAAGTGTACTTGATTATTAGTGGTTTCATTTCATATGGGTGAAGAATAGATTTATCTATGATGATTGGTCTTCACCAAGCTTATAAATTGAACTTCACATTGTTATTGGAGTAATGATTTAGAATCTATGTGACTATCCTCTACTCCAATATAGCAAAGGTATCATTGTAATGTGCATGATCATTTCATTCCTTACTAGCATGTGGTTAGTGCATATAGTACATGCTTATTAGGATCATGCATAACAAATGAAATGTTTAAATTCATAGCCTACCACTATTGCTTGAATTGTTTAAATGATCTAGTGGTATGTGTATGAATTTGTTCATGAGCTAGTGAACCCAAGTACTTGATCTAGTTTGGATTGCTAACAAGTGACAAGTACAACATTGGCAAGATAACCCTTAGCATGAGGTGTGAAGAAGCTTGTCATTGGATCAAACCGGACTTGTAAGCTTATGCAAGGAAAAATAGTTCAAGACACATTAGAAGCTCATGACAATGATAAGAGTACAAGCACAAGACAACAATGAAAATGGATATCTAGTTTGCTTCAAGTGTTATCTAGACTCATTTGATTTCTCACATGGTATTCACAAGTGGTGTCTAGATCAACTTGCAAGTGATATCTTATAAGTGGTACTCATGAAGATAGAAAATGTTCAAGAAGTGAATATTATTGCCAAATCCTTCAAAGTGAATCCATACAAGAAAATTCTTTCAAATAGTATCACATTTCTACTCATGGTAGCTTCACGTGGTATCATTCATGCAAGACGATGGTTTCACAAGTGATCCTCAACCTTAAGTGATTAAATCAAGAAATGCTACCCTCATCTCCAAGTGGTATCTCAAGTGAATGACACATGCTATGACATAGGGGGAGGAGCCCCACCGATTGGTATCAAGGTCAAAGAGCAACCATAAAGTTTATCATTCCAACATATGTGGTAATGTCCATCAAAAATGCAATATTCAAGTCTCAACCATCTACCCCAATACAAGCCTTTGTATCAATTGAGAAGAACACATTTTATGGAAATTGATGACAAAGGGGGAGAAGTTGGACAAAGATATGAAAGCTTTTTTAGCTTTGGGGAGAGATTGGAAAGATTGGACATGGACATGGACAAAGAGGGAGTAACATTGAAGAATGTAAGGGGATCAAACATTCTTAGACAAAGAAAGCACACAAGTAGGGGGAGCAAGCTCATGAACTTTGATTGATTACATTTGATATGTGCATAATTCATGTGCTTGCTTGCATTGCATAAGTTCTTAAATTCAATATGCATGCTTGTGTGGTATATGCTAGTTATAGAACTTGAATGATGATTTGATAACTAGCATGCATAGGATGTTAGCTAGACTTGTGATTATCATGCAAAAACTAGAACCATGCTTATAATGTTGATCTCACGAGGTTTCTAGTATTTTTGATGTCTAGCTACTCAAGATGCTAAGGATGGTGGCAAACTTGTGATTTTCAAATGGTATCAAGCTACTAATTGGTATCAAGCTACAAAGGTTTATTCTACACACCTTAGCATCACTTAGTAGTGCTAACCCTCCCACAAATTTCATATTTATGCATATGTGCAAGCTTGAAATCAAACCATTTGAGCACATATGTAGGGGGAGTTATCACTACCAAGTCGGATTTTATGGTGCTTATCCAAATCTTGACATAGAGCTTAAATGTTGGATAAGTAACATTAAATCCAAACCAAGTTAGCAATTTACACTTGTGTGAAGTGCTAGCTTGAAAAAGCATAATTTCCATATCTTTGTAAAGTTGTCATCAATTACCAAAAAGGGGGAGATTGAAAGGTCCATGTTTGGTTTTGGTAATTGAGTGACAACTTAGGTGGACTAATATGTGGTTATGTGAGATACACAGGAGACTAGTCCACATGTGATGGTATCATGAAGGAGCTCATTGCATATGAGACATGACATGGAGTCATGTGACCAAGGTGGCGAAGATCAAGATGAGGCTTGGCTTGATGGATCGGTTGCTAGGGTGAAGGGCAAGTTGTGTGATGGCTTGGCGCCAAAGGACCGAGGCAACAGTGAAGAGCAAGTGAGGTCAAGATCGATGAACCAATACGGTCACGTGATGATATGAAGTGGATCATATCATTTGTGATATGGTTGGTGCATGTGTTGCATCAACGTCGGAGGAGATGGAGTGGAATGCGCAAGGCAAAGGTATAACCTAGGGCATTTCCATTTCACCGGTCATAGGTGTGTAGAGAAGTTGATGACCGAGTTTAGGATAGATGGCCATACTATCAAGAGGGGCAAACTTGTTTGCATATCGGTCATCTAGTGCCACTCGTGTGATCTAACTATGCATCGTTGCTAGGATCGAGTGGCGTGGCAAGTTGAGTGGTTAACTCCTTCAGTAAAATGATTATGAAAATGCTAACACACGTGCACAAGGTGGTATTCACTTGTTGGTGTTGGCACATTTACGAAGGCGTTGAAGTTTGAGCGGTAGAGAGGGTTTGGGTCTCTCTCTCCCTCCCGCCGAGCTTGCGAGCGCAGGATTCAGGCGTTTTTGAGAAGTTGAAATGCCTATTTTCCACTACGCCAGAAGTCGGAAAAGAAACGGAGGCGAACAGAGGTCACAGAGGTGATCGGACGCTGAACCGGACGCGGTCCTTGCATGACCAGGCGCGTCCGATCAGCGTTCAGTGTCTGCGCGTTTTTCAGTTCGATGATCGGACGCGCAGCACGTCCGGTCACTGACGATCGGACGTGTCCGGTCGTTCAGGGAGCTTACTGGACTCTAACCGGACGCGGGCACTGTGGCGTCCGGTCATTTTCTTCAGCGCGTCCAGTCGTTGTTCCGTTGAGCGCTGCTCAGGCGACCAGCGCGTCTGGTCATTCACGGGACCAGCGCGTCCGGTCGTTGCTTCGTAGTTAGCCGTTGTGCGACCGGCGCGTCCGGTCAGTTGGACCAGCGCGTCCGGTCAGTACTTTGCGACTTAGCCGTTGTGTGACCAGCGCGTCCGATCAGTTTGAACGGCGCGTCCCGTCGTTTGACGTGCGTGTCCGGTCGTTGCCAGGGGCGCGTCCGGTCGTTGGTTTGACCGTTAGGGTCAGTGACCGTTGGAGGATCAGACGCGGTTGAGCGCGTCCGGTCAGTTACGACCGGCGCGTCCGGTCGTCTCGAAATCTGCCCAGTGAAGGGGTAACGACTCTATTTGACCGTGGGGTTATAAATAGATGCCTTGGCCGACCGTTGCCGGTAGCTGGGCACAATATAGTCTTTGTGACTTGTGTGATAGTGCTTGGGAGCCATCTAACTCACTCATGCTTGATAGTGTTCATCAGATCGAGTGAGAGAGCGATTCTAGTGCGTTGCTTTGAGAGATTGCATCGTTTGGCACTAGGTGATCGTGTTGCAAGCCGGTGGTGCTTGTTACTCTTGGAGGTTGCCACCTCCTAGACGGCTTGGTGTCTTGTGGCTCCGTCGAAGCTCGCAAGAAGATTGTGCGAGGCTCCGGAGAAGCTTTGTGAGGGGGATTGTGCTCACCCCGCGGGGATCGCGAAGAGCAACTCTAGTTGAGCGTGTCATTGAGCTACCACACTTGATGGTGGGTTCTTGTGGCGCCTTTTGAGAGGCTCGGTGTGTGACCAATTAGCCGCCGAACCACGAAGTGTTGGTCGACACAATGGGGACGTAGCTTGGTGGCAACCAAGTGAACCTCGGGAGAAAATCACCGTGTCAACATTGTCTATTCTTCTCGGTGGTTTGCTTTCGTGCAACACAAGCTTGTATTTACTTTCATATATACTTGTGCTTGTGTAGTTGCTCTCGTAACTAGTTTGCTTGTGTAGCTTGCTAGTTGTCTTCTTGCTTGTGTAGCTAGAAGCTTCCCCTTGCGTGACTAATTTGGTTTGTGTAACCTTGTTAGTCGCATTGCTTAGTTTGTGTAGCTAAGTATTTTGCGCTCTCTAATTTGGCATTAGTTGCCTTGTTTTTGAGCATTGCTAGTGAGCTTAGGCTTGCTTACTAAAATTGTGTAGGAGCTCCCTCTTGCTTGCAAAGTACTAGTGCATAGGTTTATGTGACCTTGCTCTAGAATTAAATAGGAGAGCTCTTGCTAAGGAAAGCACCTTAGTTTCTTAATTAGGATCTTTGTGAGGTGCTTGTGAACTTAGTTAGAGGGGTGTAGTCTTGGCTAGACCGATAAGTTTAATTCCGCATTTGTTTTGGTTAGCCAACACGTTTAAGTTTAGAAAGGACTATTCACCCCCCTCTAGTCCGCCATCTCGACCCTTCACTAAGTGAGTACCAAACAACAGTACACGAAACTGGAAAATTAGATTCAGACTGAAATTTTTCTAAGTCTCCGAACTATCCCTAATACTAACTTGTGGGTCCTTTTTTAGCATGTTCTGCACATTTTCATGAGATGGTCATTAAACAACTTTTGTTCCTTATAAATTTTTCTACAACTTTGCTTAAGGGTGTTCCTCCATGCAAACAATCTAAGCTGCACTTTTTAAATAGTCAAACAAAAGAGGTTTATAGGTCAACACAATTCAAAGTATCACTTAGAAGCATAATTAGGGCTAATGACCTGCATGAACATTGTTCCTAATGACATTATAAGTGTAGTTAAGTTGTTTAAGAAGACATTTGACACTCACTTGCATATACCACACATGAGCACACACAATTTCTAGCACAAAACCAAGCAATTTCAATAGAACACACATGAAATGATAGCATTCACCATGATATGATGCTTATGAATGAGATGATGATGCACATGCTCATGTGATGCAAGTGTTTTAGTGCAACCATAACACTGAGATGCACAAAGAAGCCTCTATAGAATATGAATATGAACGGGTTCCAGTAGCTGGAAGATAACATACCCATTGTGGTCAAGATCAAACATCTTGAAAGCCACATTGAAGCTTGATTCGGGGATGCTAAGTAATGTTACAAAGAAGATATACCTATGTCAGGTATCTATACCTGGGTATACGAACCAAGGGGTTAAGCAAGCATCGGCCGACCCCGAGGGCGTAGGCCCTGCCTCGGCCGACCCCGAGGATGTAAGCTCCGCCTCGTCTGAACCCGAGGATGAGGGTCCCACCTCGTCCAACTCCAAAAAGGGGCACAAGCTCCACCTCGCCTGACTCTAAGGGCGCATTTTTTCACCTCATCCAACTCTCGAGGGTCGGATTTTATCTCGCCCGACTCCCATGACAAGATCTCTGCCCCACTAGGTCCCCAGGAGACAGATTCGCTCTCGGACAAAAGCAAAGGCCCTAGGATGGGGCCCACATTGCCTCCACCCCTATGAAGAGGAGGCGCGCATCCTGTGGCACGTTCCAGGCGCATCCTCATCTGACCCACGATCACGTCAGGTCATACTAGAAGACTCGCACCATCCATCATGACTACAGGACAACACTGTGTCGTCCTGTCCCCATACAACCTCGGTCAGAAAGGACTGTCAGACCATATCGTCCACCCATATTCAATAAAATCGGCACACTACGACCATATGAACGCTGCTGTGGTCTGTAGGACCCCAGTGCGGTGCCGATTTTTACTGTGCTCTGCAGGGTCAGCTCTACAGTGTCAGCGGGACCTACCCCAAGAAGAAGACAACGATCCAGCCCCAGAAGGCCCTTCTATAAATTACTTCCTCCCTTAGTCTATAAAAGGAGAGGCAGGGTACCATGCTGAGGCATCGAAAAAAAGAATAGATCGATCAAGAGATCAGAAAATAGATCGAGTCGAACAACACGAACCTATAGAGACTTGGGATTTCATCCCTCTCTCGCCCGTTTATAACCCCTACTATAAACTTAGTGCCAATAACATGAGCAACCATGAACTGGACGTAGGGACATTTAGCCCGAACTAGTATAAATCCTTGTGTTCTTTGTGCACAGCCATCCGGGCCAGACGCGCAATACATAAAATTACTAGTCGGTGGGTATGAAACATCGACAGTTGACGTGCTAGGTAGGGGGCTTTTGCGTGTCTCGTCATTTTCACCAAGGCTTCTAATGGCTTCCTACGGAAAGAGCTAGGCCCCGGGCGCACACGTGCATTTCAGGAGCCTGGACCTTATCATCACCAAGGACGGGGAGCTGACACAGACGCCCGGGCCCGTTCAATTCTCTCGCTCTGACAACCTTGACACGATCATCAAGGCCCTTGAGGAGCTACGGCTACGCACTCTGGAGGCTCGGGCCTCCGGGAGCGGCCAACCCCTCGATCCCCACAGGGAGAGGCTCAAACGCCAGCTTGACGCCCTCATGGGGCCCCAACCGTCCCTAGAAGGCTTGCACCGCCTCTCCTCCTCACTCGCTAATGTCATGGCATAGCTGGCCGGGGAAGAACCATCCTCCCTAGACAGCCTTACCCGGGATAGCCCAACGGCGTTCTCGTCCGGCCACCATGACACCGCGGAGACCGTTGGTCATCCTATGGCGCATCATGTGTGCCCTTCCTTCACGAACAGTGAGTTCATGGGGATGATGGACTACGTCTCAGAGACCGCCCGCAACCTCCACGTAGAGGTCCCTGAAGCCCTCTCCAACTCTGAACGAGGTAGCAACCACCCCTCGCAAGAGTGTTTCATGGCGAAAACTCCTGAAGGGCTCGTCGAGGACGTCAACGAGGAAAGTGACTCTCCTTCTGCTACCCCCAATGGTGAGGTGTCGGGGTACGCAGAGTCCCCGACGCATCTAGGGATCGAGCAGCTGTGAGAGCGACAGCGGGCACAGGACGAGCAAAGGATCAAGCGCGAGCTTGGCCATCGTAGAGACGGAGGGCAAGCGTGCGCCGCCGCATGAGAGGTCCACCAAAGGATCTACGAGGATGACAAGGGTTTGCCTCTCTTTGCCCGCGAGAGCCAGAACATTGCTGTTGTGGCGGCTCTGCTCTGAGGGCTTCCTAAGCCCGCAACACCCGATGAACGCCAGGCTCAACATGAGGTTCGAGCGCTGCTAGACCACGTGGCGGTACAGCAGGTGGAGAGTTCCATGTCTCGGCGACGCAGGCTCGACGCCAGCCAGGCTGCAGCCTCGGGGCAACCCAACGAGGGCACCTCCGTTCACCGTGTGCCGCATGGTGATAAGGGGCCTGCCATGACCCACAAACGGGGACGTCTCGGCATCGGCCGTGATGCACGCCTCACCCTGAACACCCGTAGGCGCGAATAGGGGGGCACGAAGGAAATAGCCTATCACGGCTACCATCCCCGTCGCGGCGGGCGCTATGACAGCGTGGAGGATTGAAGCCCGAGCCTCGACCTGCCGGGGACCAGGGCCTTTGGCTCTCACATCCGCAACGCGACATTCCCACCGCGCTACCGACCACCGATGAACGTCCCAAAATATTCTAGGGAAACGAACCCTAGTCTATGGCTTGAGGACTATCGGCTCACATGCCGGGCCAGCGGCACGGATAATGATTACTTCTGAAAGGATCAAGATGCCCAAGAGGGGGTGAATTGGGCTTTTCTAAAAATAAATGCAAGGAATAAATCCTACAAGCTGGAATTCACCCCTAGTGTCTACCTTGTGTTCCTAGAGAGTCTACCGATACAAAGTTTTGCACCCTAGTTTCCAATCCTAGTCTAGCATGGCAAGTCTAGGAATGTAAACAAGCAATGTAAGTAAATACGAGAAAGTAAATGCTTGAATGTAAAGGGGCAAGGAACACGGCGATGTTTTTCCGAGGTATCGGAGAGTCGCCACTCCCCACTAGTCCTCGTTGGAGCACCCGCGCAAGGGTGTCGCTCCCCCTTGATCCGCGCAAGGATCAAGTGCTCTCTACGGGTTGATTCTTCGACACTCTGTCGCGGTGAATCACCCACAACCGCTCACAAGATGAGTTGGGTCATCCACAAGCTCCGCCGGATGAACACCAAACTCCCAATCACCACCAAGCCGTCTAGGTGATGGCGATCACCAAGAGTAACAAGCTAGAACTCTCACTTGACCTCTACGAGCCTAAATGAGAAAGTGGATGCACACTTGTTACTCTCTAATCGCTAGTGAGGAACTCTCAAGCTTTGATTCTCAAATCTCTATCCTCACTAGTGCTCTTGCACTACCTTGCACTTCAAAGGTGTTTATCAGCTGATCAAATGAGCAAGAGGCCTCTAAAAGAGGTGGTGGGGATGTATTTATACACCCCACAGACGAAACGAACCGTTACCTGCTGACTCAGCAAAACTCGAGCTGACCGGACGCACCGGTCGTACTGACCGGACGCGCCGGTCGCTCGTAACGGTCAAAAACCGAAAAACACCTAAATGACTGGACGCACCGGTCAGGGGTGACCGGACGCGTCCGATCGTGCGTGGAGCTTACTGTACTCGCACCGGACGCGCGACCGCGTCCGATCGGTGATGACCGGATGCGTCCGGTCGTCTTAGGACCTTACTGGACTATGACCGGACGCGCCGATCACACCCAGGTCGCGTCCGATCGGGTGTTTCCCTTAAGTGACACGTGTTGACTTCTGACCACCGCGTCCGGTCCTCGCGAGGACCGCGTCCGGTGCTCAGAGCTGAAACCCCAGCCGCGGAACTGAACTGACCGGACGCGTCCGGTCATGCCGAGGACCGCGTCCGATCACGGGAAAATGACCCGAAACTCTCCGAAAAGCGTCACAACTTGAACCAAGTTGCTCCCAACTGAACTTTGAGCTATTCTAGAGCTGCCTAGCGCCAAGTTTAACAAGTGTGCACCACACCTAAACATAGGACTCGCCTAGGTCAAGCTACCCGCTCATGCCCCCCTTTATAGTACGGCCAAAAGAGAAAAACGAAGATCCTAACGACTATTCCAAATGTCTCTCAACACTTCGACATCCGGAACTAACCGTCCTTAATCTTGACGTCACTCTTTTGAAAACCGAAACGATTTCCATCAAGGGGCATGAATACCATGGTGCCCAAAGCAGTTAAAATCTCCATGACCTAACTTACCAAAGTTTCTGCAAAACACACGTTAGTCATGGTAATAAAGCGTTGTCATCAATTGCCGAAACCAAACCTCGGGGCCTAGATGCTTTCAATCTCCCCCTTTTTGGTGATTGATGACAACACTCAGAAATGAAAGATTGGAGTTGAGGTTTTTGAGCATGCATGGTTCACATAAGCAACAAGCAATAAGCAGAGAAGTGAAAGGAATTGCTTATGTGTCCCAAGCCAAAAGAGTGTACTCATAAGATAAGACAAAAAGCGTTAGTACACAAAAGGATATAGCTCATAAATTATCGGAGTAGGGCAGGGAAGCACAACCTTAGAGCTATAAAAAACAACGGTGACAAGAGATAATACTAACAGGATGAAACATTAAGACTCAAGGTTTATCTCAGAATGACATGTCACACGAATGCAATGACTGAAAAGTAAACATGATGCATGAATGTAGCACACAGGAAAAAATGAAAAAACAACTCTCAAAACTCCCCCTGAAACTACTCTCTCTCCCCCTTTGGCATCAAGCGCCAAAAGAAAAAAAAACTAATCTAAGGATCTGATGGGGGGACAGACGGAGTCGTGTCGGGTGCCGAGGTGCGCGGAGTAATCATGAAGTGTAGAGAATCGCCCTCGGAATCTGAGCTATCTGGCTGACCCTGTGATGAAGCATGTGGCTGTGTAACTGTCTGGGTCTGAACGGCAGGAACATGTACTGTTGTAGTAGTAATGATAGGATCCGTCTGAGTGACCTGAGCCTGTAGCGAGCCAGTAGCAGGAGGATCTGTGGAGGCAACTGATGAAGGTATAGTCTCTGTAGTACCAGTTCCTGTTACTGGAGGAATAGCTGCCTCTGAAGCTGACAACCCTGAAGAAGTAGCAACTGTAGTATGCGAGGGCGTCGGCTGACCAGTCAACTCGCTGTAGGTAGCACTGAAATCACCGAAAGAAGTGCCTGTCAGGAGGTGAGGGCGAGGCTGGTCTGATGGTGTAAACCCCGTGTGAATAGGAGTGAAGCTCGGGGACTGGAAAGACTGGGGAACCTGCCGCTGTGGAGATGTGAACTGGTGACTCGGCTGTCCCTGACTCGATGGATCAGAAGATGGTAAAGTAGAAGTCAGGACGGAAGCAGGCGGAGGAACCCCAACCGTGACTAGGTGGCGCAGGAGGTCCAAGTATTGCTGCTGACTAGCTGCAGTCTGTCGCTGAATCTCATATTGCTGTCGCTGCATTTCGACTTGCTGCCTCTGGATCTCAAGCTGCTGACGCTGAAACTCGTCCTGACGAGCCTGAATCTGTGCAAATGCTGCAGCTGTGTCCTGAGCCTGTCGCTGTATTTGCTGTTGCTGTTGCTCCTGTGCCTGGGTCAACCTCTCAAGAATTGCCACCATGGCTGGGTCTGTGCGGGAGGCTGAACCAGAGCCACCGGCCTCGTGGTCGTGGGACCGAGGAGACCGGTACCTGGGGATGGGCTGGTAGTCCTCATCAGTGCTGTCAGATGTCCCATCCTCAGGAAGATCAGCAGGCTGAGCGTCAAGATCTGCAAGCTCTGCCTCTGCAAGCTCATCAACTGTGGCGTCCTGCTCAGCTGCTGTCTCAGGAACCTCAGGTCGCATACGCTGTCCTGGCACTGGGGCCTGATCTCTGGTGACTGACGTCCAAAGCTGACGGATATCATACTCAGGAAAAGCAGTGGTAGTATCTGATATCTCAGCTCGGATCTCTGCTGGCAGCTGAATAGATGATCTGATAATGAAGCAGATCCAGTGTGCATAGGGCAGCTGACGATTACCCTTGAAGCCCTCAGCTATGGTGTCCTCCATCTCACTAAGTATGAGATCCCATATATCAAACTGTGTCTGTGAGAGGAGGTGGTGAACAACCCATAGCTGCATCCGAGTCAGTCCCTCTCTGTAGCCAAGTCTGGGAAGAAGTGTGCGTCTGACTATAGCATCCAAAACTCTGGCCAGTGGAGTCAAACTGGCGGGCGTGCGTCGAGACCCTTCGCCAAAAGGCTCACGGAAGCAGGGTCGAACCAAGTCGGTAGGTGGCACTGTCCCGCCGTGAGGGCGTCTCGGAGGAGGAGTCTGACCATAACACAGCTGATGTATCTTTGTGTCAAAAGCTGGGAGTCTGAGAATCTCCCGCACTCTGCTGCTGTATAGGCGGTGATCGCGGCCTCGGAATGCAAAGTGAATGAAATCATGGGCAGGATCAATCCATAGTGAAGCATAAAACTCTCTGACCCATGTGCCGCAGTATGCACCTGTCCGTCCAAGAAGATCTGACAAGCCTGGCAGAAAGGACAGGTGCGGACGTAGCTGCTCTCCCACAACCTCGACTAGTGACTCAAGTCGACAGACCCTCTGTGGTCGGAAAGCAATACCGCTGTCAACTAGAGCTCTGTAGAAATCCTCCTGAAGAGGGGTATAGAATCCTTCTGAAGCTCTGGGATCCCTCACAGGTGGAAACCACCGACTGACCTCCATGAACCTCAACCCTTGCACCTGACGTGCTGTAGCACCCCTCAAGTCAAAGTGCTCGACCGGGGGTGAACCTCTAGCTCTGGGAGGAGGATGTGCTCCACGTCGCTGACCCTCTGGCCTAGGAGACACCTGAGTACGGGCGCGTGTAGAGCGGCGACGTACTGGAGACTGAGCTGGCTGCTCCTCTGTATCTGCTGTAGCCTCTGGAACCTCTGTGGTCTCTGTGGGTGGATCAACTGACATATCCTCTGCAGCTCTAGTATCCTTAGTGCCCTCAGTGGCCTCTGTGCTGAGCTGTCAACCTTCAAGATGAAAGCGACGCTCGCCTATGCGTATGCCACTGCTCCTGCCACCTCTCTCTGCCTGCTCTGCTGCATCTGCTACGGCCTGAGCAATCTCTACCTCTGTGAGTGTCTTCTTCTTCTTTCTGGCCAAGACCTTGACACGCTTCCCACGTGCAATCTCAGACCGACGAGGAGGACTGTCGTTCCCGTCACCAGGAGCACCACCGGCGTTCTTGCAACGCACCATACTGACACAGTGACTGAGAACCTCTGTAAGATGATGAACTGTCACTCAAGAGGCTTGGCCTCAATCCGTATCCGCAGACTTGGCCTCGGATTTAGCAAACAGATCTCACCCGACACACGGACAGACTCGCTGCAACGACGGAATAGAGAGATCTACTATAAGCACATATACGACTAAAAGGTACGAAACCCTAGAGAAAGCAAGCATATGTGATACGATGAGAATCGAGACGTGAAGCTACCTCGGATCGACGAGACGACGGTGACAAGATGAGGTGACCTAGATCGCGAGATTCCCCGAATCCACCGGACGAGCTCTTCGCGAAGAAGACGACTCGGGACGAAACTCGTTGACGAACGATCGACCGACGAACCCTAGGGTTAGGGTTAGGGTTAGGGTTAGGGCAGATCGATGAAAAACGATCGGAGGCAAGCACGAGTCGTACCAATGTCGGAGATGAAGCTGGCTTGCAGGAGCGCGGCTCACCGGCGGTGGTGGCGCGGTCGGGCGACGGCGGCGCGGCGGTGGCGCGATGGTGACGGCGCGGCTACGGGCGAAAGCCGGTTCGGCAGGAGGCGCGCAAGGGCGGCTGGCGCGCGCGCGAGCAAGAAGGCGAGGCGGTGGCTCACCGACGGCAGGCGGTGCGGAGGTGGCGCGAAGTGCGGCGGTGGCGAAAGAAAACGGCGGCGGCGCAAAGGAAGCTCGGGCGGAGAGAAGAAAACGGCTGAGGACGAAGCGGTATATGAAGGGTCAGATCCGCTCGACGCGTGATGACCGGACGCGGTGGTCGTTATGACCGGACGCGGTGGTGCAGCGTCCGGTCATACTCCAGTAAGCTCCTGGAGTGACCTGACGCGTCCGGTGCGGATTGACCGGACGCGGTCTGAGTCCGGTCGTTGGAAGTTCGGGAAAATATCGCGAATGACCGGACGCGGTGGTGGTAACCGGGACCGGACGCGGTGGTCAACAGAGGCGCGTCCGGTGCAGCGTCCGATCACTAGATCTGGAGTTGGTCTTCTGGATGACCGGACGCGCTGCTGGACGCCGGGACCGGACGTGGTGGTGAAGCACTACTGCGTCCGGTGCAGCGTCCGGTGCAGCGTCCGGTGACTGTTCTTCGCCCTTCTTTGTTCCGAACTACGACGCGACTTCTCCCAATCAGGTTCCAATTCAAAGAGACACAAATAAACACCAATTGGAACATGAAATGAGAGACCTCACTCAAACCCTCAAAAAATATTAAAATAGATTGCCTTAGGCTAGTATTATTTTTAAGAAAATAGGCAATAAACACCCAAGGAGCAACTTATGGCCACGCAATAGAGTTTTTGAACCTTTAGGAGCGTCAAAATGCTCTCTCTATCCATGGACGAACACAGAGGTTGCTCAAAACTTAACCGAAAAGAAACGACAAGAACAACAACCATGCATATGCAATGCAAAACAAGAAGGTAAAACTAGAATGCTTGTCAAGTTTGATCCACGGTTAGGCTTTTTCACTCCTCCAAGGAAGGGTTATCGTAACCGTGTTAGCCAAGCCCTAAAAACAATGCGAAAAAAATAGACATGGCATATTAAACAATGCAATGCAAGGGACAACACACGCTCATTTTTTAAAGTTACTAGAATCAAGCACATTGAGCTCACTTCTTAACCTACAAAAGGTTGCCTCATCCAAAGGTTTAGTGAAGATATCCGCTAATTGATTTTCACTTCTTACACCTTCTAGTGATATGTCATTTTTAGCAACGTGATCTCTTAGAAAGTGATGGCGGATATCAATGTGCTTGGTGCGAGAGTGTTGTACCGGATTGTTAGCAATTTTAACGGCACTTTCGTTGTCACATAAAAGTGGCACCTTTTCAAGAACAATTCCATAGTCTAGGAGGGTTTGTTTCATATATAGGATTTGTGCACAACAAGCCCCCGTGGCAATGTATTCCGCCTCGGCGGTGGACAAAGTCACACTATTTTGCTTTTTAGATGACCAAGATACTAAAGATCTTCCAAGCAAATGGCACCCTCCGGATGTGCTTTTTCTATCAATCTTGCAACCGGCATAGTCCGAATCGGAATAGCCAATTAGTTGGAATCTAGCTCCTTTGGGATACCAAAGACCAATGCTTGGGGTGAGCTTAAGATATCTTAGGATTCTTTTTACGGCACTTAGGTGAGGTTCTTTAGGGCATGCTTGAAAGCGAGCACACATGCACACACTAAACATGATATCGGGCCTAGATGCGGTAAGGTATAACAAGCTACCAATCATAGAACGGTAGAGAGTTTGATCAACCGGTTTACCTCCCTCATCTAGGTCGAGATGTCCATTTGATGGCATTGGGGTCTTGATTGGTTTGCATTCTTCCATCTTGAATCTTTTGAGAAGATCCTTGGTATACTTTTCTTGAGAGATGAAAATCCCTTCTCTCATTTGCTTTACTTGAAAGCCAAGGAAGAATGTGAGCTCACCAATCATTGACATCTCGAATTCCTTTGACATAAATTCACCAAATTCTTTGCAATAATCTTCATTTGTTGATCCGAAGATGATATCATCAACATATACTTGACAAATGAAGATCTCCCCATTAAACTTCTTGGTGAATAGTGTGGTGTCGACCTTCCCAATGGTGAAGCCCTTCTCAATGAGGAAGTCCCGGAGGCGTTCATACCACGCTCTAGGGGCTTGCTTGAGCCCATATAACGCCTTGGACAACCTATAAATATGATTAGGATATCTAGGGTCTTCAAACCCGGGAGGTTGATTAACATAGACTAGTTCATTTATAAAGCCATTTAAAAATGCACTTTTCACATCCATTTGATATAGTTTCATATCATGATGTGATGCATAAGCAAGGAGGATACGAATGGCTTCAAGTCTTGCAACGGGTGCAAAGGTTTCTCCAAAATCAAGACCTTCAACTTGAGAGAACCCCTTTGCAACTAGTCTTGCCTTGTTCCTCACCACTATGCCTTGGTCATCTTGCTTGTTTCGGAACACCCACTTGGTTCCAATGACTCTTGCACCTTTGGGATGCTCTTCAAGTGTCCATACTTGATTTCGGGTGAAGTTGTTCAATTCTTCATGCATTGCAATCACCCAATCCGGATCTTGAAGAGCTTCTTCTACGTTCTTGGGTTCAACACAAGAGACAAAAGAGTGATGTTCAACAAAAGAAGCTAGCTTTTGGGATCGAGTCATTACTCCCTTTGTAGGACTCCCTATGATGAGATCTTATGGATGTGCTTGAAGTAGTGGTGAATTTCTTTTATCAACCACTTGAGGAGGTGGATGAGGAGCATCAACATCTTGAGCTTGTGCCTCGGATTGTTCATGAGAGACATGAGTGTCTTCATTTTCAACTCTCTCATTCTTGTTATCATCTTGAGGCACACGTGATGAAGATGGTGGATCAACAATTTGTACATCGTCATTATCATCTTTTGGCTTGATGTCTCCCACCGGCATGTTCTTCATGGCCTCCCTCAAGGGTTCATCACCTACATCATCACAATTCTCAATTGCTCCTTGGGAGCCATTAGATTCATCAAATTCCACATCATATGTTTCTTCAACCAAACCGGTGGCATGGTTAAATACTCTATATGCTTTGGACTTTGATGAGTAACCAACAAGAAAACCAATATCACAACGCCTTTGAAACTTCCCTAGGTGTTGACGCTTCTTGTAGATGTAACATTTGCAACCAAACACCTGGAAGAAGGAAACGTCTGGCTTCTTGCCATTAAGCAACTCATAGGGGGTCTTGCCAAGAAACTTTTGTAGGAAGAGGCGATTTGAAGCATAGCATGCGGTGTTGATTGCCTCGGCCCACAACTTCTCTGGAGTGTTGTACTCATCTAGCATTGTTCTTGCAAGGGTGATCAAAGTTCGGTTCTTTCTCTCAACTACACCATTTTGTTGAGGAGTGTAGGTTGAAGACACCTCATGCTTGATTCCAATTTCATCACAATAAGCTTCAATGTTGGTGTTGTCAAATTCTTTCCCATTGTCACTTCTAATCTTCTTTATCTTAACTTCAAATTCATTTTGAGCTCTCTTTGCAAACTTCTTGAAGCAATTTGCCACTTCGGATTTGTCATGAAGGAAGAAAGTCCATGTATACCTTGAGTAGTCATCCACTATCACAAGACAATAGAGATTACCACCCAAGCTCTTGTATGTTGTAGGCCCAAACAAATCCATGTGTAGAAGTTCTAACACTCTTGAAGTTGACATGAAAGCTTTGGTTGGATGAGTGTTTGCAACTTGTTTGCCCGCTTGACATGCACTACAAGGTTTGTCCTTTTCAAACTTCACATCCTTCAATCCTCTCACTAGTTCTTTCTTCAATAGCTTGTTGAGAGTGTTCATTCCAACATGAGCAAGCCTCCTATGCCAAAGCCAACCAAGTGAGGTCTTGGTGAACAAACATGTCATTAAATTTGCATCTTCGGAGGTGAAGTCAACAAGATAAAGATTATTGTATCTAAAGCCTTTGAATATCACTTGCTTGTCATCTATCTTTGAAACTTCCACTTCATTTGGTGTGAACAAGCATTAGAACCCAAGGTCACAAAGTTGTCCAACGGACAACAAGTTGAAACTCAATGAAGCAACATAGAGCACATTTGAGAGTGAGTGATCATGTGATATTGCAATCTTGCCTATACCCTTGACTTTGCTTTTTGAATTATCCCCAAATGTGATCTTCTCTTGACATATTCCATTCTCTTCAATGGTGGTGAACATACGAGGATCACCGGTCATATGTTGAGTGCAACCACTATCAATAACCCAATGATTTCCACCGGTCTTGTAGTTCACCTACACACAAGAGATCAAGCTTTTTGTTTAGGGACCCAAACTTGAGAGGGGCCCTTGACTTTATCCACTAGTGACTTGGCAACCCATATTTTCTTTGGCCTATTCTTGTTTGGGGGACCCAAAAACATGACTTTCATCTTTCCATTTGAATCTTTTCTTAGCATATAATGAGCATTGAAGGCGAAAGGTCTAGCATGCTTGGGCAAGGGTTATGGTGGTGGAGTTTTGCATTCATGAGCAAAGTGACCTTCTTGACCACACTCAACACATCTCTTTGGCTTGGGCTTTGACTTGCTTTGTTGTTGTTGAGCTTTTGCTTTCTTCTCTTGATTTGCCAAGTACCCAATACCACTTCTATCCATCTTCATTACGGTGTTCATGAGGAGCTCACTTTGCAAATGTTGGCCTCTTGTGAACTTGCTTAAGCCGGTCTTGAGATGCTCTTTTTCTTGCTTGAGCTTTTTGTTTTCTTCAATGAGTGACTCATTAGTTGGTTGCTTCTCAAGAGCCATCAAACCTTTTAGCTTCTTGTTCTCACTTGCAAGCTTCTCATTCTCACTCTTAATCTTGGCATAATCATGATGATTGCTTGACTCAACCACACTCTTGCCTTTGCTACTAGAACCTTGCTCAATGCTTTCAAGGATCAAGTCATCACATGATGTAGCTATATCACACTTAACAACATGGTTAGTGGCATCATGTGTCTCAAGAGCAAGTTCATTAGCAACCACAAGACTATCATAATCAATTTTTAATGTGGTGTATTTGTCCTTTAGAGAATTGTGTCTAGTGATGAGCTCATCATGCTTCTTCTCAAGTTTATCATGTTGATCTTTAAGCTCTTTATAGGAGGTTTTGAGTTCCTTGAGAGTGGAACACATCACTTCATTTTGAACTCTAAACTCACCACTAGTCTTTTGAATATTTTCAAGCTTTGATGAGAGTGATTCATTTTCATTTTGAAGATCATCATTTTCACTTCTAGTTCTTCTTATGATTTTAGTGTATTTGTTTAACAATTTTACAAGTTCATCATAAGAAGGTGAGTCATATTCATCATCACTATCACTATCGTCATCATCATCACTATCATGGTTTTGTACCTTTCGTTCACCCTTGGCCATAAGGCATAGGTGAGTAGTGGACGATGATGGTGAAGGAGGCGGTGAAGGTGGTGATGAAGATGTTGGTGAAGATGATGGCCCCATCACAAATGCGGCAACCTTCTCTTTCTCATCATTGCTCTCATCTTCGGAGGACTCACATGAAGATTCAATGTCGGTGAGCCAATCACCAACAATGTATGCCTTTCCTCCCTTCTTTTTCTTGTGGAACTCCTTCTTTTTGCCATCCTTCTTCTTGTATGGCTTGTTCCTCTTCTTCTCTTCTTCTTCATCACTTGAATCATTTTTCTTGCCCTTGTTTTTGTTCTTGTACTTGTCTTTTGGTGGTCTAGGGCATTGATGAGCTAGATGACCAAGTTTACCACAATTGTAGCAATCCATTTCTGAGATTGGCTTTCTCTTGCTACTTGTGAAGAATTTCTTCTTCTTGCCATCGAACTTGATGCCACTCTTGTTGAGCTTCTTTAACATCTTGGTGGTCTTTCTCACCATGAGTGCAAGTGATTCATCATCAACATCACTATCACTTGAGCTTTCTTGCACCATCATGGCTTGGCCTTTCATCTTCTTCTTGTCATGACTAGCTTTGAAGGCCAAGTCTTTCTTCTTGGAAGATGATGAGCCCTCTTCCGGAGTGATATGCATGTACATCTCATGAGCATTGATTTTCCCCAAAACTTGCGTTGGTGTTGCGGTGGAAAGATCACTTTGGTGAAGCACGGTGACAATATGTCCATACTTCTCAACGGGAAGCACACTCAAGATCTTCCTTGCAACATCCGATTGGCTCATTTTGGTGAGCCCAAGAGCATTGAGGTCCTCTACAAGAACATTCAAGCGAGTGTACATGTCATTAGCACTTTCTTTGGGAAGCATCTCAAAAGAATTAATTTTCTTTAAGGCTATGTGATAGCGTTCCTCACGCTCACTCTTAGTTCCCTCATGGAGAGCACAAAGATTTTCCCACAATTCATGAGCGTTCTTTGCATTACGCACGCGATTGAAGATATCTTTGCCTAAGCCCCGGTAGAGTGCATTTTTTGCCTTTGCATTCCACCGGTCGTATTTCTCCTCGTCACCACTTGGGTTAGCGGGATCCCTTATGGGGGGAAGCCCTTCGGTTGCGGCTCTAAGGCACCCAACATCTATGGCTTCGAGGTACGCCTCCATACGAATTTTCCAATATGGAAAATCGTCTCCCTCAAAAGTGGGAGGTGGTCCTTCCCCATTAGACATCTTGCTCTAGGCGGTAAAGCCTAAAAGTAGAGCAACACGGCTCTGATACCAATTGAAAGGATCAAGATGCCCAAGAGGGGGGTGAATTGGGCTTTTCTAAAAATAAATGCAAGGAATAAATCCTACAAGCTGGAATTCACCCCTAGTGTCTACCTTGTGTTCCTAGAGAGTCTACCGATACAAAGTTTTGCACCCTAGTTTCCAATCCTAGTCTAGCATGGCAAGTCTAGGAATGTAAACAAGCAATGTAAGTAAATACGAGAAAGTAAATGCTTGAATGTAAAGGGGCAAGGAACACGGCGATGTTTTTCCGAGGTATCGGAGAGTCGCCACTCCCCACTAGTCCTCGTTGGAGCACCCGCGCAAGGGTGTCGCTCCCCCTTGATCCGCGCAAGGATCAAGTGCTCTCTACGGGTTGATTCTTCGACACTCTGTCGCGGTGAATCACCCACAACCGCTCACAAGATGAGTTGGGTCATCCACAAGCTCCGCCGGATGAACACCAAACTCCCAATCACCACCAAGCCGTCTAGGTGATGGCGATCACCAAGAGTAACAAGCTAGAACTCTCACTTGACCTCTACGAGCCTAAATGAGAAAGTGGATGCACACTTGTTACTCTCTAATCGCTAGTGAGGAACTCTCAAGCTTTGATTCTCAAATCTCTATCCTCACTAGTGCTCTTGCACTACCTTGCACTTCAAAGGTGTTTATCAGCTGATCAAATGAGCAAGAGGCCTCTAAAAGAGGTGGTGGGGATGTATTTATACACCCCACAGACGAAACGAACCGTTACCTGCTGACTCAGCAAAACTCGAGCTGACCGGACGCGCCGGTCGTACTGACCGGACGCGCCGGTCGCTCGTAACGGTCAAAAACCGAAAAACACCTAAATGACCGACCGCGTCCGATCAGCTTACTGTACTCGCACCGGACGCGCGACCGCGTCCGATCGGTGATGACCGGACGCGTCCGGTCGTCTCAGGACCTTACTGGACTATGACCGGACGCGCCGATCACACCCAGGTCGCGTCCGATCGGGTGTTTCCCTTAAGTGACACGTGTTGACTTCTGACCACCGCGTCCGGTCCTCGCGAGGACCGCGTCCGGTGCTCAGAGCTGAAACCCCAGCCGCGGAACTGAACTGACCGGACGCGTCCGGTCATGCCGAGGACCGCGTCCGGTCACGGGAAAATGACCCGAAACTCTCCGAAAAGCGTCACAACTTGAACCAAGTTGCTCCCAACTGAACTTTGAGCTATTCTAGAGCTGCCTAGCGCCAAGTTTAACAAGTGTGCACCACACCTAAACATAGGACTCGCCTAGGTCAAGCTACCCGCTCATGCCCCCCTTTATAGTATGGCCAAAAGAGAAAAACGAAGATCCTAACGACTATTCCAAATGTCTCTCAACACTTCGACATCCGGAACTAACCGTCCTTAATCTTGACGTCACTCTTTTGAAAACCGAAACGATTTCCATCAAGGGGCATGAATACCATGGTGCCCAAAGCAGTTAAAATCTCCATGACCTAACTTACCAAAGTTTCTGCAAAACACACGTTAGTCATGGTAATAAAGCGTTGTCATCAATTGCCGAAACCAAACCTCGGGGCCTAGATGCTTTCAACTTCATTATCTGTAACCTCCCCCTGTTCCTAGCTAACTCAACCCGGACATGGATGGAGCACCTCCCACCCAACCAGATTCAGAGTTGGTCGGGTCTTAAGAAAATCTTCATGGGGAACTTTCAGGGCACCTACACGTGCCCTAGGAACCCCTGGGATCTCAAGAATTGCCGATAGAAGTCAGGAGAAACTCTCCAAGAGTATATCTGACGCTTCTCTAGGCCGTGCAACGAACTGCCCAACATCACCGACGCTGACGTAATCGAGGTGTTCCTGTCTGGGACTACCTGCGAATCCCTGGTCCACCAACTGGGGTGCAAGAGCCCGTGGACCGCCAAGGAACTCCTCGACATCGCAATGAGCCATGCTTCGGGTGAGGAGGCGGTGGGAGCGATTTTTGATCGTTCCAAGGGCAAGGCAAGGTGAGACGACGTTGCTAGCGAAGGCGCCTCCAACCACCCCGGGAAGAAAAAGAACAAGCGGTGGCGCGAGGACACGCTCGGGGCCACTACCGACCAGAAGAATAGCAAAACAGCCACTGGAGGGCCATCTGATCACTTTGAAAAGCTGCTCAAGGGGCCACGCCCGAACTATGCCTTCCCCGTCAAGCACCGGTACAAGGACTATGGCCTCATGCAGCGGTACTTAGCCAGTGACCTGAAGAAGGGGAACAAAAGAAGAGGCCTCCGCCAGGGACCGACGACGCTGGGAAGAAGGACGACAGCTTCCTGGAGGAGGATGGCTGCCTGATGATCTTTGGTGGGCTAGCAACGTATGCTCCCAGATGCCACCAGAAGATCGAGCGTCGTGAAGTCTACGCGGTAGAGCCGGCCATGCCCTCCTTCCTCGACTAGTCGAAGTCGGCCATCACCTTTGATCGCTCCAACCACCTAGAGAGCGTTCCACACCTTGGCAGGTATCCACTCGTGGTTGACCCAATCATCGGCATGAAGCGGCTGACCAAGATGCTGATGGATGGAGGCAGCAGCCTCAACATCCTATATGCTGAGACCCTTGATGCGATGGGCATCAGCCACACGTGCCTCCGACCCAGTAGGGCACCATTTCATGGTGTCGTACTAGGGAAACAAGCGAAACCCCTCGGGCAGATCGACCTGCCCATCACCTTCGGGACTCCGACCAACTTCGGGAAGGAGACCCTCACGTTTGAGGTGGTAGGATTCCATGGACCCCACCACGCCATCCTGGGACGACCATGTTACGCGAAGTACATGGCCGTCCCCAACAACACCTATCTTAAGCTAAAGATGCCAGGCCCACATGAGGTCATCACCATCAGCACCTCCTTCCAGCGCACCTACGAGTGCAATGTCAAGTGCTGCGAGCACGCCTCAGCAATCCTCGCCTCAGAGGAACTCCCGACCATCATGGTGGAGGCCACTGAGGGGAGCCTGATTCAAAGAAGTCGGTCGGATCCTTCGAGCCTATGGAAGGCGTCAAGGAGGTTCCCATCGATCCCATCAACGACGGAGGCAAGACGGTGCGCATCGGTGCCACCCTCTCCCCCGAATAGGATAGCGTGCTCGTCAACTTTCTCCGCGCAAACAAGGACTTTTTTTGTGTGAAAGCCCTCGGATATGCCAAGAATTCTGAGGGAAGTCACCGAGCATGCATTAAAGATCAAGCCGGGCTCCAAACCGATGAAACAACGCCTACACCGCTTCGACAAGGAGAAGCGTAGGGCCATCGGTGAGGAGATCACAAAGGTTTTGGCAGCCAGATTCATCAAAGAGGTATATCATCCTGAATGGCTAGCCAACCACGTTCTTGTCAAAAAAAGAGCGGGAAATGAAGAATGTGCGTCGACTACACAAGCCTCAACAAGGTGTGTCCAAAGGATTCGTTTCCTTTGCCACGCATAGACCAAGTGGTCGACTCAACCTCAGGGTGCGAAACCCTCAGCTTTCTTGATGCATACTCTGGGTACCATTAGATCGTGATGAATGAGTCCGATCAGCTCGTGACCTCCTTCATCACTCCTTTCAGATCATTCTGCTACGTCACCATGCCATTCGGCCTGAAAAACATAGGGGCTACATACTAACATTATATGCTCAAGTATTTTGGCAACCTCATCAGGCAGACCGTTGAGGCTTACGTGGATGACATCGTAGTCAAATACAAATGGGCTGACCAGCTTGTAGCAGATCTGGAAGAGACTTTTGCGAAACTCTGAGAAAATGGCACCAAACTCAACCCCAAAAAATGAGTTTTAAGGGTCCTAAGGGGTATGCTTCTCGGCTTCATCATCTCCGAATGCGGCATCGAATCCAACCTAGAGAAGATCATGGCCATAGAGAAGATGGGCCCGATTCAAAACCTAAAGGGGGTACAACAAGTTACAGGGTGCCTCGCCGCGCTCAGCCATCTTATCTTGCGCCTCGGTGAACGAGGACTCCCCCTTTACTGGCTTTTGAAGAGAACCGATTGGTTCACATGGACGCCTGAGGCACAAGAAGCTCTTGATAGGGTCAAGGAACTCTTAACAAAAAGCCCTGATCCTCGTCCCGCCTAGCCACGAGGAGCCTCTCCTGCTTTACATTGCGGCCACCACGCAAGTGGTCAGCACCGCCCTTGTGGTGGAACAAGAGGAGGAAGGGCACGCTTTGAAAGTCTAGCAACCCGTGTACTTCGTAAGTGAGGTACTATCCAACTCCAAAACTCGATACCCACAGATCCAGAAGCTCTTGTACGCCGTCCTGATCACCAAGAGGAAACTATGCCACTACTTCGAATCGAACCCGGTGACAGTCATGACATCCTTCCCTCTCGAGGAGGTTGTCCAGAACTATGATGCCACAGGAAGAATTGCCAAGTGCGCGCTACAACTGATGGGTCAGGGTATCACATATACCCCTCGGATGACCATTAAGTCCTAGGCACTAGCCGACTTCATTGCAGAGTGGACCAAGGTCCAAATGCCACCAACCGCTGTCGACCAGGAGTACTGGATGATGTACTTTGATGGCTCGCTGATGAAGAAAGGCATCGGCGTAGGGATGGTTTTCGTCTCTCCCCTCGGTGTGCGCATGAGGTATATGGTTTGCCTCCATTTCCCTGCCTCCAACAACATGGTTGAGTACAAAGTTCTCATCAACGGCCTACACATTGCCATCGAATTGGGCATCCGACGGCTCAATGTCGGGGGCAACTAGAAGCTGATCATCGATCAAGCCATGAAGGAATCAAGCTGCCACAACCCTAAGATGGCTACTTATTGCCAAGAAGTCTGGCAGCTTGAGGATAAGTTCAATGTCCTCGAGCTCAACCACATCCCACGGCGGCTTAACGAAGCAGCCGACGCAGTGGCAAAGATGGCGTCCGACCGAGAGCCAGTCCCGATCGGCGTCTTCTCTAGTGACCAGCATGAGCCCTCTGTTTGCCACAAGGCGACGAAGTGGGTCGGCGACGAGCCACCCATCCCAAGCTCAAGGGCCGACCCTTCATTGGCTCCCTTTGCTTTAGGCTCAGGGGTTGACCCGACGTCAACTCACACTGACCCTGAAGTTATGGAAATCAACGAAGGACCAGTGGCGAAGCCTGAACCTCTGATCGACTGGAAAATGCCCTATCTCAACTGGCTCCTCCATGAGCTGCTCTCGGATGATAAGACGGAGGCTCAACGCCTCACGTGCCGCGCCAAATCCTTCACCATCATCGAAGGGGAGATTTATAGGCGAAGTCACACCAAAGTCCTACAGCGTTGCATCCTCGTCAAGTAGGGGAGGCAGCTGCTACGGAACATCCATGGTGGAACATGCGGGCACCATGCCGTGACTAGAACCCTAGTCGGGAACGCATTCTGGCAAGGTTTCTACTGGCCAACCGCGGTCGTCGACGCCGAGCAGATCATACGCACCTGCGAAGGGTGTTAGTACTATGCCAAGCTAACCCACCTACCGTCCCAAGCACTCTAGACAATCCCCGTCATGTGGCCCTTTGCGGTCTGGGGGCTCGATCTGGTCGGGGCCCTCAAAAGGGTGCCCGAGGGATACACACACCTACTTGTCACTGTAGACAAGTTCACTAAGTGGATTGAGGCTCGACCGATCTCTGTGATCAGCTCCGAGCAGGCCGTGCTATTCTTCCGCGATATCGTCCACCGATTCGGGGTCCCAAACTCCATCATCACCGACAACGGCACGCAGTTCACCGAGAAGAAATTCCTTCGGTTCTACGATGACCACCACATCAGCGTCGACTAGGCGGCCGTGGCGCACCCCGCAAGAATGGGCAGGTCGAGCGCACGAACGGCATGGTCCTTCAGGGCCTCAAGCCTAGGATCTTCAATAGGCTGAACAAGTTTGCTAGACGGTGGGTTGCTGAACTCCCTGTGGTGCTCTAGAGCCTAAGGACGACACCCAGCCGGGCCACCGGCTACACGCCTTTTTTCATGGTCTATGGATCCGAGGCGATCCTCCCAACAGACCTTGACTACGGAGCACCGAGAGTCAAAGCCTACAACGAGCAGGGGGCCGAGGCATCCCTCGAGGATGCCTTAGACTAGCTTGACAAGGCACGCGATGTGGCCCTCCTCTGATCGGCCAAATACCAGTAGACGCTACGCCAATACCATGGACGTTGCGTCCACGACCGAGCTCTCCACGTTGGGGATCTGGTGCTCCAACGCGTCCAGAGCAATAAAGGCCGCCACAAGCTCTCTCTGCCGTGGGAAGGACCGTACGTCATCGTGGAAGTACTCCAGCCTGGGACCTACAAGCTTAGTACCTCTGACGACAAAATCCTCGCCAACGCTTGGAATATCGAACAGATATGTCGCTTCTATCCCTTGTTCGTCCAAGTTTCTTATGCACCTATGTGTATCAAAAAAAATGTTTCTAAAACAAGAAATAATTTTCTCTTAATGGTTTCGTTACCATTTTTAACAGTTTTTAGTGATTGCCGACCCTTGGAACGCTTAGGGCTTGACCCTCACTCGGGGGCTGATAGGGATATACTTACATTCAGAAACACCTCGCACCCGACCCCTTTTCTACAAAAAGATTGAAAGGTTAAAGTCGCGGAGAATACTGAGTAAAGCTGGTCGGACTGCAAGAAGTCTACGCCCCCGAGGCTATGGTGCCGCTTGCTCACCAGTGTGTTTAGGACTTCTCGCCCCGACTCGAACCCTAAGATCTTAACGTTAGAAGAGGATCGGACCACGGTCGCTTTCTCCATCCGACCCTTTCTTACGACAAAATCTAGAAA
This sequence comes from Saccharum hybrid cultivar R570, assembly GCA_038087645.1. NCBI lineage: Eukaryota > Viridiplantae > Streptophyta > Magnoliopsida > Poales > Poaceae > Saccharum > Saccharum hybrid cultivar. The sequence continues at coordinate 739,988 of JAQSUU010000173.1, forward strand.
CAAGAGTTGCAAAAACTAAATGCTTAGTAAAACTAGTCGGACTGCAAGAGACCTACGCCCTGACAGCTATGATACTACTTGCTCGCTAGCGTGATCGGAGCTTAGTCGCTCGTAACTCAGTTTTCTACTGCTTTGACATAAGCTGAGGGTCAGATCACAATAACCTTTTTATATATACATAAAAAGAAAAGTCAGATAATGTTTCTGACTGAAACAAAAGCTAAGAACTTATTCAAGTTTTTTACAACCCCGACACTGGACTTAACCAAACTAACTACCCCCACGGAGGAGGATTTCTTTTTCTATGTCCTTGGCCATGTCTTATGCCTGGGGAGCCACCTCCACCTCAATTACGTCCAGTTGAGCATCAGTGTAGTACGGCGCAAAGCACTCAATCATCGCCGTTAGGTCAATGTTCTCATAGTGGGAGCGGGCGATCGCGAAGGCACTGTGGACGCCAAAATGAAGCACATCCCTCGCGAGCCTGCGAGCCCGATCAGTAATCCTGACGGCATGAACCGCGAGGGAGCTAACCGCTTGCGCCGAGGTCATCCCAAGGTCATCCATGACCAACCCAACGGCGTCGCGAAGGCTCTCATGGTCATCGCACTCCGCCTAAAGATTCCTCGTCGCCTTGGCGAGTCTCTTCGATAGATCCTGTGCCTTTAGGGCCTCCACCTCTAGATGGTCATTAAGACCTGCACAAGCCATGTGCCAGACTGCGTCAGAAAATCAACCACAACCTTCGAAGAATGAGAACAACCGAAGGACCGAGGGCCTTACCGTTCACTTCACCCTAGAGGCGCCAGATCTCTTCTTCACGCCAACTGCCTCCGCGGCAAGCGTGTGAGTTGCCTCCTGGGCTACCTTCTTCAGACCCCTCATGGCCTAAAACTCCCGGCGCATCGAGTCGCGCTCTTGCTCTACAGTCTAGAGCTGGGCGTCCTGCTCCTTCAACAGACGCTTAGCCTCTGTGGCGTCCGCTTGTGCCTTCTCAGCTGAGACCTTGAGCTTCTCCTCGGCCTCAAGTGCGAGCTGACGGGCTTCCGCTTTCTGGCTCCAAAGGTCGACCAGCTCCTGGTTCATGGAGGTGAACTTCTCGACCAGCTTCTCGTGCGATCGCCTCTCCTTGGCGAGACAATCCCAGACGTCCCCCTCTCGACGGAGGAACAGGGACTTCTCTCGACTGCGGTCCATGAGAGATTGCGAAAGAAGCAGAGGCCATCAGTGCATGAACAAAAAGGAAAAAGAGGACGGGGCCCGGGGGCTCGAATAGGTCATACCTGGCCTATCGAGACCATGACGTCGCACAGGATAGCGAGTGCATCACCACCTCGACCCCTTCATGGATGCTCCCGTAGTCTTTCGCCTCTTCCCGGTCATCGAGGACGAAGACCGTCGTATCCGGATCCTGCTTGTCGGCCCAGCGGATCCGGGGACCTCCCCACACGTGTGGCTCACTGCCCCTTTGAACAAGAGGCAGTGATGGCCCCATACCACCAGAGGCATCGACCGTCTCTACCAGGGACGCCTGGTCAACGAAGCCCGATGGCGTCCCCCCGAGCAGCACCGACTCGTCAGTCGGCGGCACTTCCTCTGGGACCGACCCTCCGTCGGAAGGAGGTGGCGGTGGCACACGCGAAGGAACCTCCGCCAACGTCTCAGCCACCGACCTTGGCGTAGCATCCGCAAGTGTTGGACTCGGTCGCCGAGTCACCAGACGCTTCGGAGGCACCAGCTGCAGAGGGGCCACATGCCCCCTGACCCTGCAGAAGAAATAATAATAATAAACACTAGCAAAATCAGCACATGAGGGTGACATGATTTGATTTGACTTACCTCGAGGACACCTTGCGGTCGCGCTTTGGGATTAGGTCACCTGACCCCGGCTACACCTCATCGGCGCGTGGACGCTTTGGGCCCTCCCTTGACTTGGAGAACCCGGGTGGAGCGGGGTCGTCCAACGCTAGCCACGCCTCTTTGGCATGCGTCAGTGCAGTCTCCTCCCTCAGCTCTGGGGACCCAAGCGTGGTGGGACGGTCCGCCACCGCTATCTCTACCAGCATAGTCTCCTCCCTCGGCTTTGGGGACCTAGGCGCGGTGGGGCGGTCCGTCTCCGCTGTCTCCACCGACGCAGTCCCCTCCTTCGGCGTGGAGGAGTCGGACATCACAGGGCGGCCGACCTCTGTCATCCCCAGCAGCACAACGTCCTCCTCCCGCTCCGAGGTGTGGAACAGGAAGGGCCCCATTGCCGACAGAGGTACCACCTCATCCTCATGCTCGAGGTTGACCCAGTCGGTAGATGGTAGGGCACTAATAACATCCCATTGCTCTATCTCTTCCTCCTCCTCATCGTCGTCATCGTCATCGTCGCTCTCCTCCAAGCCTTGTCGACGCTTTTCACGCCAGAGCCGCGCCCGCTCCCTCTCTGCCTTCCTTATCTTCTTCCGGTCCTTTTTTGCTTTTGCCGCCTCAGCCACGGCTCGGTTAGCCACCTTCCTGGCCGCATCCTTCGGCACTAGAGGGTTGGCGTCATGAGCGATAAGGCCGGGCTGCGTGCTCTGGCAGTTAAAACACAGAAATAGAGGAGGGTCAGCCGAGGAAGAAGATTCGAAAAGAGACTTACTAGTTCAACGAAACCCGCATCTGGCCACATCGTGGGATGCCCCGGGACCGGGTAGACCGAGGCAAGGTCCACCAACATATTCGCTGGGCACTCCATTGCCTCCTTAATGCGTTGCACCACCTCGCCGACGCTGAGTGCCTCATCGGCGACCATCACCATCCCTTCTGGCGGCGCGTCTAGCATCACCCGATACATTGGGAGTGTGCGCGCCATCAATGACGCCAGCCTCCGGACGTGGTAGGCTCTGATGACGCCACTCCTGCAAAGATCGTGGGCCTTCAGGGTCTCGATGGCCTGGAGGAGGTTGCAGAGCTTCTTCTGCTCCTTCGTGATGGGCCCGTACCTCCACATCTCCAGCGCCTCCTCGATCAGGCGGCCAGAGAAGTGTGGCAAGGGGGCGGCGGCATCGTTCTTCAGGTAGAACTAGAGTTTATGCCATCCCTTGTTGGACTTCGACAAAGGAATGGCCATGTACTGCGACTCCCGATTGCCCCAGAGACGGATGCTCGCGCATCCCATCGGAACCGCCAGGTCTGGCTTCTTCTTCTCCTTCTCTATCTTCTTCTGTAGCTCAACGAAGAAGAAGTACTTCTAGAGCTCGAAGTGGGGTTTGATTCCTAGGAACCCCTCGCACAGCGCGACGAAGGCCACGATGTGCTGAATCCCATTGGGATTCAAAATGCTGCAGCTCGAGCTCGTAGTAGTGCAGCAGCCCACGAAGGAATCGATGGAGAGGAATCGTGAGCCCACGCTCATGGAAGGGGACGAAGGAGACGACGTAGCCATCGAGTGGCGTCAGCGCATCTTCATTGTTAGGTACGATCCATTCCATTGCTGCGGTCCTCGCGCAGAGAAGGCCCTTTTTGACCAGTCCTTCCATACACGAGTGGAGGACATTGGAGCGAGGCCACAACTCCTTTAGAGGGCGAGGATGGTGGTATGAAAGCGTTGGCGGTGGCGCAAAAAGGGAGAGGAAAAATGGATCTTGGTAAGAATGGCGTGGTGGCAACGAGGACGGAAGAACCGAGAGAACAGGGCTACAATTTGCGTGTGCAAACCAAGAGAAAATCCCATCTATATAGAAAGGTAGGGTGGAGGGCAAGCTGCCTGCCTCGATTTGCATGACTACCCTGTCCCACTGCAACCGTCATATCTCTCTGAACTCCTGAGGGAAAACTACTCGCCTTGATTCGCGCGATTGCCCCATCCCATCGAAACCGTCATATCTCTCTGAATTCCCACGATCTACGCACATGTCGTCCTTGACTGCTCCTCCGTAGATCGCGCCGGACAAAGAAGAATTTTGGTTCCTTAAAATGGGCCGAACCACAATAGGTAAGAAGGGATACGGAGTTAAAAACACTTCTACGGCCCAATAACGCCCAGGAGTTCGAAAGCTGGCCCACCAGTGGGTTCATAGTCGCTCCAAGGCACCCCAGAGTGAGGGAAGGCGAAGGACGGGCCTGCTAGCGGCCAATACCTGAGGCGCACGGAGCGCCACGGGCGTCTCGACCCTCGTTTCGAGTCTTGGTTGATGAATGGTCCATGGTTTTCCTCGAAAGAAGGCAGTGAGCCCTCGGGATCGGTCGAACGAACCCGAGAACTATATGGACTAGCCACCAAGAATATGGAGTCGATCACCAGCTGACCTTGAACCGGGCCCCCGCGGAGGGGATGCTGGGGCTCCACTCGAACAGGCCTATTAGCAACTCATCGAGCACCATGCTTCGTCCAGCGAGAAAAAGCACGGCATGGCTCAACCCCTCTATTCTAAAGAATGAACGTGTGAGGGGAAACGATCACAAGACGAACCAGCCCCTCGACTGGACCCCTACTACGCGAGGGGGCTCGGGGGCTTGGAATCGGAAAGAGACCAAACACGCGGTCATAGACAAATGATGAATCACCTCAAAAAGCCTCTGGAGGAGTGTCCCACTCCTCCAAAGGCTCGGGAGCTACTGTCGGGCATCTATACTTGGGTATATGAACCGAGGGGTTAAGCAAGCATCGGCTGACCCCGAGGGCACATACCTCGCCTCGGCTAACCCCGAGGGCGTAGGCCCCACCTCGGTCAACCCCAAAGGCATAGGCCCCGCCTCAGCCGTGAGGGCGTAGGCCCCGCCTCAGACGACCCCAAGGACGAGAGTACCACCTCATCCGACTCCACAAAGGGGCATGAGCTCCGCCTCGCTCGACTCCGAGGGTGAATTTTTTCACCTCATCCAAAGGTCAAATTTTATCTCGCCCAACTCCCACGGCACGATCTCCGCCCCACCTGGTCCCTAGGAGACATATTCGCTCCCGGACAAAAGCAAAGGCCTTGGGATGGGGTCCACACTGCCTCCACCCCTACGAAGAGGAGGCGCGCATCCTATGGCATGTTCCAGGCGCATCCTGATGTGACCCGAGGTCGCGTCAGGTCATACTAGAAGACTCGCACCATCCATCATGACATAGGACGACACTGTGTCGTCCTATCCTTGTACGACCTCGGTCAGAAAGGACTATCAGACCATACCGTCCACCCGTATTCAATAAAATCGGCACACTGCGATCGTATGAACGCTGCTGTGGTCTGCAGGACCCCAGTGCGGCGCCGATTTTAACCGTGCTCTGTAGGGTCAGCTTTATAGGGTCAGCAGGACCTACCCCAAGAAGAAGACAACGATCTGGCCTCGGAAGGCCCTTCTTCTGTAGTACAAATCACTTCCTCCCCTCAGTCTATAAAAGGGGAGGCAGGTAACCGTGTTGAGGCATCGACAAAAAGAATAGATCGATCAAGAGATCAGAAAATAGATCGAGTCGAACAACACGAACATACAGAGACTTCTCGTCCGTTTGGAACCCTACTATAAACTTGGTGTCGATAACACGAGCAGCCATGAACTAGACGTAGGGACATTCAGCCTGAACCAATATAAATCCTCGTGTCCTTTGTGCACAGCCATCTGAACCAGATGCGCAATACATAAAATTACTAGTCGGTTGGTACGAAACACCGACAAGGCAACATTAGAAATTAATAATGACATATGGCTTACAGAAATAAAAAAAATAGTATAGAAAGGCATGCAACACTATATAGATGGGTCCCACAGCAGAGGTCTATAGTTAGGGCTTGTTTGGTTTCAGTTTGTTAAAGTTTAACTCTCATCACATCAATGTTCACTCAAATGCATGAAGTACTAAATGTAGACTAATTGCATGCATGTCGATACAGATTATGAGTAATTTACGAGATGAATCTATTAAGCCTAATTAGTTCAAGATTAGAAATTTTTTGTCAAATAAAACGAAAGTGCTACAGTGTTTGTCAAACTTTAACTCCTCAAACCAAACACCCCTTAACTTTGGAGTTCAATCTGGACCGGCTGTCAATAAGGCTAGGTCCCACAGCCGGTAAAATATCTCACGCCCACAACTTCCCCATCTGTTCGCGCGATGGAGAAGTCCCAGGCGCTGCAGCTCCGTATCCCTATCTCCACTGCCGTCTTCTCCGCCATCGATCTTCTTCCTCGCACTGAATCCGACTATGGCCTTCCCCTTCCACCTCATATCTCCAACTTCCGTGCTCAGATCGGGCGACAACCTACTCAGATCGGGTGTTTCCTATAGGGGCACAGACACCTAGGGCGGTGACCTAGGGAGCTGCGTGGATGGCCGACGTGGTGGCCTAACCTCCTCGTGGACCACCAACTGTCGGCACCTGCCCCCTGCTTGGCACGGCGGCCTGGCGTGCACCGCCCGGCGGTACATGCGTGCACACCCGGCTCGTAGATCTCGCTGGGCACCGGCAGGGGAGCAGGACTCATGGGGCACCGACCCGTTCCTCTGCATCTCAGCAGCAGGTATAATCACTTACTACCTCTGATCCATGCATAGTAATAGCAGCTGCTTTAGCTTTTATATAGTTGTAAAAAATGAGAGTTGGAGTTTGTAGCGTAACTAGCCTAACGAGTTTGAGTTCGTAACCTCCGATCCGTGCATAGCACTACTTTTTGCGAAGTATGAATGAAAAATGAAATACAAGTATGATTGCCTTATTTTCAGATACGAGTACAAATAAATTTAAGAAAACACATGATCCTAAAATTACATAGATGAGACTCTACTCTTGGCCTGGTTCATGCTGTTGTGTACTGAATTTTTGCCAAATGTGCTCTATCAAATCTTCCTTGAGATGAATGTGAGTTGATCGATTGCGGATTTCCTTGTCTTTTGTCAAATACACCTGTGAATCCATAGATTGGTCCATGTGCAAGTCCGGTTAAATTTGGGGAAGATTGTGCTTGCTCATATGTGTTATCATCTGGTATGTCATAGATGCCTCTCTCATCCTCTATTATCATGTTGTGCAAAATAACACATGCATACATAATATTGGCAAGTTCTTTCCGTTCCCATAGACTTGCTGGGTGACATATGATAGCCCAACACTTTTGCAACACCCCAAAAGCTTGTTCCACAACTTTTCTTTCTCCTTCTTGACAGCTTGCAAACAATTTATGATTAGCACTTAGTGGTCGGTTGATTGTCTTGACAAATATGGCCCATTCTGGATAGATGTCGTCAGCTAGATAGTAACCCTGCATTGTGACCCATTAACAGTGTACTGAACCTTGGGTGCTTTGCCTTGTAGCTGTTTTGTGAATAACAGTGACTAGTCAAGCACATTAATATCATTATTCGAACCAGCAGCTCCAAAGAATGCATGCCAAATCCATAGGTCATAAGACGCAATAGCCTCTAGCATTATGGTAGGTACCTTATAATCACCTCGAGTGAATTGCCCTTTCCAAGCAACAGGGCAATTCTGCCACTCCCAATGCATACAATCAAGACTACCCAACATCCCAGGGAAATCACGCTGGTCTGCTACTTGCAGTAAGCGTTGGATGTCTTCACTAGTAGGTTTGTGTAGATATTGTGCACCGAATAGGCTTCTAACACCATGCACAAAATGAATCAAACACTCCATTGTTGTACTCTCGGCAACCTCAAATGTTTCATCCATAAGATCTACTGGTGAACCATATGCCAACATTCTAATGACAGCAGTACATTTCTGTAATGGCGATAGACCAACTTTGCTAAATGCATCTCGGCGTAGACGAAAATATGGAGACCAAACACCTAGAGCTTCAACTATGCGCATAAATAAATGCTTCCCCATGCGAAATCCTCTACGAAACGGATTATCTGTGTACAAGGGAGTATCTGAAAATATTTAGCAACTAGTCAGTTGTGATCACCTTCATGATCTCTATTGATGTACCTTCTTGTATAACCCCCCGTCGAATAGAGGACCTAGCTGATTCTGCTTCAATCTCAGCTTCAATCTCTTATTCAAGCTCAGCCTCAATCTGTGCTTCAAGCTCAGACTCAATAGAATCATCAGTTGACATTTTTTCTAGTGAATGAGGATGTGGTGTCTTGTGTGAATCAGGTAGTGGCTGTGGACTAGTGTCTAGTGAACGAGGGAGTGGAGTGTTGTGAATGAGGGGTGGCGTGGTGGTCATATTTGTAGTTGTTGTCCACTTGTATTTAACAGCTATATTTTTTGTCTTTTTCTCAACAGCCATCTATTGCTTTTGGCATGACCTCAACAGCTATATTTTTGTTTGTCTTTTTCTCAACAACTATTTTTTTGTTTGTCTTTTCTCAACAGCTATATTTTGCTTTTGTCCATACCACAACAGCAAGTTTTTTTTCCTCAACAGCCATCTACTGGTTTCATTAATAGTGGGGTACAACCATATTAAACTTACAAATGCACTACCAACGCTAAGAAAAATAACAGTTACACTAAATATTAGGGGTACAACCATGCAACCTAATACATAAAAACTAATTAACTTAAAAACAACAATTACACTAAATATTAGGGATACATGCATCTCTTGCTGCCTTTCTACTCCTCAGCTAAGTCTTTTGCTATCTGGTCCAGTATGCTGTCATGTCTTTTTTTCATTCAAGTTTGAGGTATCTATTGCCAACAATTTTAAATAGGTCTTATACTTTTTATCTCTTGCGGTTTTTTCTTTCATAGACATAGCTTCATGATACATAACCATATTCTGACTAGGTTGGTTGCTCAAAGGAGATGGTACAGCAGATTTTCCTGTCCCTATCAGCCTTGCCTTCGCTTTCTTCTGCCCCTCAGGACGTACCTCTCTACTCATGGTTTCCCCCTCTATGTCTTGGTTGGATGAAGAAGTGTATGCTCCTGAGTTAGATAGCTTGGTCCTTTTTGTTGTGCTCTCCTCTAGGATGATTCTGCGCCATTTGGGTATCTCCTTAGCCACTTTCCACATGTACTCATATATGAAAGACCTACCCTTGTTGCCTCCCTTGAACATCTCATGGGTTGTTTTCAGGACCATGTCATTAGATTGCCCACTGCTGCGTGCACTCATGGCTCGAGCATAAGCCCCACTGAACTTTGTGATATCCCTCTTGACATCACCCCCAGTGTGTCTTCAATTGTTTGACTGACCTCTTGTGACTATTTTTTGGCGCGTTTTTGTTGAACTCAGCAACTACAGCTTTTCAATAGTACTCATATTTCCTATCGATGCCGATTACGGATCAGTGGAGTGATGTGTCCATGAATTGAAAAGCCACTCATTTTCTTCTTCACTCTAATTGATGCATTGACGCCTCTTTTGTTCTTCTTCTTCACTGCTATCACTTAAATCTTCAATGTTGACTGATTGCTTCTTTTGTTGTGCAGAGCATCAAGAACTAGACTCGGATCCATGGGAAGAAGTGTTTGGCTGCAGCTCCGCCCAAATGGCCAAATTGAAGAACTGGTGGAGGCCTATTGCCCGCAGGTGCACCCAAACTTTCATGGAGATGAAATCCTTGAAAGCTAGGTGCAGGAGCTTGTAGCCAACTCCCTTGCTGTTGAACACCTTGAAATCTGGAAGGAGAATGGTCATATGATGGGTGGATTCCTGGAGACCAAAACGATTGAAGTTCTGCAAAAAAAAAAATGAAAAAAGTCTAATTGATCCCTAACTATTGGGGTAGTCTAGTTTACCCCCTCAACTATGAAACGGTCTAATTTACCCCCTGAACTTTGCAAAACCGGTCAAATCACCCCCTCAAGCGGTTTTGGACGGTGGTTTTGCTACAGTAACAACGGGTTTGCTACAGTAACAGTAGTTTTGTCCTTTTCTTTTTTATTTATTTCGTCTGAATCTTTGAAAAATCATAGTAAATCACAAAATGAAAAAATCAATTTTGTTGGATTCCACATGAGTAGATCTACACAGTGAACATATAATATAATATGCTTTAGTACAAAGTTTTTGCTGTAAATTTTGATCTATTTTTTTCTGTAATTAATTTGAATAATTCATACAACAAAAACTTTGTACTAAAGCATACTATATTATATATTTACTGTGTAGATATACTCATGTGGAGTCCAACAAAATTAGATTTTTTATTTTATGATTTTTTTGTGATTTACTATGATTTTTCAAAGATTCAGACGAAATAAATAAAAAAGGACAAAACACTGTTACTGTAGCAAAACCGTTGTTACTGTAGCAAACCACCATCCAAAACCGTTCGAGGGGGTGATTTGGCCGGTTTTGCAAAGTTCAGGGGGTAAATTAGACCGTTTCATAGTTGAGAGGGTAAACTAGACTACCCCAATAGTGGGGGTCAATTAGACTTTTTCCAAAAAAAAAAAATGGATGTTCTAAAGGGAAACTGGGATTGGGGTGTAGGTGGTGAGATTTGGCCACTACCCTCTGAGTATTGGGTTGGAGAGCCTTGATTCAAGAGGCTAGAAAAGTTTCTGGGCGGGGTTCTATTGTTGTGTTCTAGAGTTGAAAATCTCAGGCTTAGATGTGGAGAATGGAGCACGAGGCTTCAGTTTTGTAGGCAGAGAGAAGGCTTCAGAAAAAAAAAAAGGCATGTACAGGAGAAGGCCACCGCGCAACGCCCAACGGCTACCTTCCGACGGCCGCCCTCATCAGGTCGGTAGGTAACATGTACATCTCACCCTCCGGGCTGTGGACGGATACGAAGTACTCAAAGATCTACCAGAAGCAGCACAAGAATTTGAATGGGAAAATTATCAAGCCATATGACGTAGAATGGTTATTCTGGATATGGAATGCCACGGTTACCTTCTCTGGAGGGCTGGGCGTCCTAATCCTCCTCTCGTACTTGAAGAACATCCATCGGCGATATGAATCTACAGGACGATGGTAACCAAATCATCATGCCGTTTCTATCAGCTATGACCAAATTAACTTAAATATATATTATATAATATACACGGCTACAAAGTACAAATGCTCGTCGAACGAGAGGAACGCTGACGGCGACTCGGTGAGAGAAAAAAACACTAGCATTTCTCGTGCAACGATAGCCACAAATCCACAAGCTCGGATGCATCACCTTTATCTCTACAACTAATAAATTTACAGAACTGTCTTTTTAGTGAAAGGACAGTGGATCGAGCTATTTATATTTCAGCCTTTATTTACTTTGCTATAAGTAGTTGCTCCCTTCACAAAGGAGAGGTTAATATAACCGGAAATGCCGGATGCCCCTGAGAAGCTGCCGCCCCTCCGCTTCCCTCTCGTCGTTGTAGATTAAAATAAAATTCAGGCATCCGATCCGCAACCTGCTCCGCCGCAGGTCCCGCTCGCCTCTCTCACGACCGCACCGCTGCGGCGTGCTCACAGCGCGAGGCTGCCACTCGACTGCTATTGTCGCCTCCACGACGTGCGCCCTATCGCCGAGGGATGCACACCCACCCGCCCGTTGTCATCCTCTTTCTTCATCGCGACCGCACAGCCGGGATCCCACTGTGCTATGCTCTGTGCATTTAACTGACATGTTTTGCTAAAAGCACATTTTGCAAACGTATAGTGTTTTAAATGTTTCAGAGATATGTTGCAAGTTTTTTAGATAGATGTTGCATATATTGCAATGATTGTACATGTATGTTATAGATGTCTGTTATCTATGTTTCATCTGTGTCTCCGAACATATGTTGCAAGTGTATTTATCTGGATGTTGCATATATTTCACACATCGTTACATGTGTTTTATCTAGATGATATGTATGGTTGCAATGGTTTTCAGGTGTTTCAGGAGCATGTTAAGTGTTTTAAGGCAAAATAGGTAGTCTACAGTGTTTTGCGTAAAAAAGCACGCTAAGCCCCAAACACCGCACTCATTTTGACTACCAGGCTTGCCGGCACGCAAATAAGCGTCGTGGAGGGACACGACGCAAATCTCAGTGGTGGGTGGATCCGGTGCAGTTGCTATAGAGACTGCAACTTAAGCAGTCGCACCATCCTGGTCGTCCATATCAAATCGAAGGGCAAAGCACCTCATTCTCATCGTGCCTCATTTTACAAGTCACCTTCATCACCTTCGTCCTCTGCTTCTACCTCTTCCTCTGCACGTAGCGGTACCGCGGCGCCGTCCCCACCATCGGCGGCAGTGGCGACCGGAAGGACAGGGGCCGGCCCCGCTTCGTGTTCACGGGCGCAGGGTGCCACGGCGGCGGCGGCGACATGGACGAGGCCGCCATCGCGGCGCTGCCGAGGAAGGAGGTGGGCACCGGGGATCCGCCCGCGGACTGCGCCGTGTGCATCGCCGAGGTGGCACACGGGGAGGCGGCGCGGGTGCTGCCCCGGTGCGGCCACGCCTTCCACGTGGAGTGCGTCGGCATGTGGTTGCGGTCCCACTCCACCTGCCCGCTGTGCCGTTGCGCGGTCGCCGCCGCCGACGATGGCGGCAAGCCCGTCGTGCCGCAGCGGGTGCCCGAGGCGGACCCAGAGTCGCCCAACTTTCCCACCAACGTCTTCTTCTTCGGTTCCCAGGATGCCGTCAGCACCCGGGGCGCCGGTGCGCCGACGTCGGCGCCAGAGGTGACGCCGCCCCAGGCGGTCCCAGAGCCCATTGCCGGAGTCGCGGCGGTCGTGGAGGTGGCCAGAGTAGCCGCCCTACGGCGGCTGTTGGGCTGCGGCGACGGCGCGACGCCCGCACCGGCGCAGCAGAACCAAGACCGCGACTTTGAGTCCGGACTCGGCGGCGGTGAGACTAGCGGGTCGCCGCCGACGAAGCCGCAGTAGAAGGCTCCTCAAATCTTGGCTCTTCCGTTCCTCCTCTCCTTCTCTCCTCGTTGAGCCCATTTGATTTGAGGCAACACAGGGAGAGGAAGGAAGGAAGTGTACAGTGATCTGTTGATCTGTAATCAATAACTACTACATACTACTGCTAGTAGAGTACGTACTTGTTAGTGATTTATAAACAAGATTGATGGATACATTTCGGTGTGGATTGCGCACCTCTGTTCTGATACTACAAATACATAATACAGGGAATTTTAGTCGCCACATCAATAGCTTCTTGGGCACTTGCCGGCGTGCTTGTGCTGCAGGAGATCGTACAGGAGCTCGGGGAGGCTGTGCAGCGCCAGCTTTCTTCATCACACGCGCCTTTTTTTTTTGCACCGGCACAGGCACCTTGCTGCCTCCACCATCGACGAAATCAGAGAGCGGGAGGACAACAGCTTCTGAACACGCAGGGGCAGCAGAGATGACGGTGCCTTCATGCTTCGCGGGAAGAGGCGTTGGGGCAACGGATGGAGGAGCAGGCGAGGCAGGTCCGACGAGGCGCACACATGGGCGAGGCGGTCTTGGAGCTTCCATGGCGATGCAGCTCTCTGGCCTCCCACGCGATGGTCGCGGCTCCGCTCTCAGGTCCGTGAAAAATGGCGCCAAAACTTCTGGTGTTTCCCTCCAAAGCAGCAGGGAAGACGAAGGGGACTTGTAAACTGAGGCACGATGAGAATGAGGTGCTTTGCCCTTGGATTCGATATGGACGACGACTGCTTAAGTTACAGTATCTATAGCAACTGCACCGGATCCAGGTCCCGCGTCAGAGGCGTCGACTCGGGGTGGAACGCGGCCGTCGGGGCAAGGCGGGTCGTCGGCAGGGAGCGGAGCACGGCCGGTGGGGAGCGGGGCGAGGCGGGTCTGCCTCGGGGCACGGCAAGGCGCAGCCAGGCGGGACTGCGGCGGGGAGCCGCTGCTGCGGCGAGGCCCGCCTCAGGGTGCGGCGAGGCGCGACCAAGGTCGTCGGTGGGGAGCGGGGCACGGGCGGCGGGGAGCGGGGCGAGGCGGGTCCCCCTCGGGGCGCGGGCGCGGCGAGGTCCGCCTCGAGGTGCGGCGAGGAGCGGCCGCGATGAGGAACAGTCAGGTGGGTCGTCGGCAGGGAGCGGGGCGCAGAGAGGCGGGACCGCGATGGATAGCCGTCGGCGCGGCAAGGAGCGGCCACGATGAGACTAGTCATCAGCGGGGAGCGGGGTGCGGCCGATGGGGAGCAGGGTGCGGCGAGGAGCAGGCGGCGTTCGGGCGTCTGCGTTGGAATTTTGCGTAGGCTGTTAGAGAAGGTAAGTTTTTAGGTGCGTGACCTTTTGCTGTGCGTAATCCAAACCCTGGAATGGGTCTCTGGTTTAGGTAAGCGCTGTTGGAGACGGTGTTAGATGAGAATGAGAATTGAGAAGACGTGTAGGCATTGAAGAAAAAGTAAAATTTAGCTTGTATGGAAGAAGGGTTATGTTAATCAAGTTTTCAAATCAGATAGTTAAGTTATTGTATAAATTTTTATTTGAAATCCCCTTGCTTTTGCTTTTTATTTTTGTTTTCTTTTAAGTGGAAAATGCAGTGATGAGAGGCGATGAGTTCGGGCTGCTAGGCACAGGGTGAAATTTTCGTGGACCCATACCTGCGCGCCGTGACTAAATTCGTGAGATGAAATTTTCAAGGAACCCGCCAACCAAAATTCGTCCCCGCGGTATGCTACGTGGCCAGCCAAAACTCGTCCCCTTCCTCGAAGTTTCGCTCGCCCAAACCCAGCCGCCGCCACCTGAATCCCACCAATGCTTTGTCCCAACTCCCAAGCCCCCAATCCGCCCCAATCTAGAAGCTGCACGAAGAGGAGCAGAGGAGATGTGCCACGAGACGCTGGGGAGGAGGAGCACGGACAAGCGCAGGCAAGGTCGCCGCTGTCACGTGTCCATGGAATCTGGTGAGTCGAGGTCCCCCAATCTCTTCTCACGTTTTCTCCCCCTCGTTCCTCCTCAGGACCATGGTGTCATCACGCCGACACCCGGCACCGACGTGGGCACGGCGGCGGCATGCTACTGTTCCTCTCTCCTTGGTGCCCTCGTGTCACGCCCCACGCCAGCGCCGCTGCCTCCGTCACCGCCAGGCCGGTCGTCATCCTCCCAGTTGCGCCCTCTTCTTCCCCTTCTCCCCTCCTTAGTCTTGCTTGCTCGCATGTCACCCGGATCTGAGTGTTCTGTGTTTCATATAGATTTGCTATCCTTGCTTCACGGATAGTTTATAAAGCAGACACAAAGCTAGTGAGGTTCATTCCCTTCCAATTTTACTTGTTTGCATTCTTGGTATTACATGTTTTGCAGATTCACTTGTCTCTGCTCAATGCTGTTTTAACCTTTTCTTTACCGGGTTCAGTGCATCATTGCAAACTGAAAGAGCTACTGTGCAAGGACCCTTTTGGAGATAAATAAATCTGATAAAAGGTAGGACGAAGCACTGAATTGTTGAGCTAGCTGCTTTCAGAAAAGCTATCTTATTGACAGCTTGTCACTACGAGCTATCTTATTGAGATAAGGGCCTGTTTGGTTACGGTTTGATAAAGTTTAACTCCCATCACATCAATGTTCCCTCAAATGCATGGAGTACTAAATGTAGACTAATTGCATGCATGTCGACACAGATTAGGAGTAATTTACGAGACGAATCTATTAAGCCTAATTAGTCCAAGATTGGAAACTTTTTGTCAAATAAGACGAAAGTGCTACAGTGTTTGTTAAACTTTAACTCCTCAAACCAAACACCCCCTAAATACTGTTATGCATAGATCTGGCTTCAGCACTGAATTTTTTAGATGCCCTTCTACAGAGTGCTAGATCACTGAACAATAGGAATGCTCTGCCGTGGGTTTTGGTAAGTTCTTAGTCTGGGTATATTAAGGCCTTGTTTAGATTGCAAATTTGTGCAATCTGGACACTGTAGCACGTTTCGTTTGTATTTGACAAACTTTGTCCGATCATGGACTAACTAGGCTCAAAAGATTCATCCCGTGATTTACAACCAAACTGTGCAATTAGTTACTTTTTTTTACCTACATTTAATGTTCCATGCATGCGTCCAAAAATTGATGTGATGGAGAGAGTGAAAAAACTTGGAACTTTGAGGCAATCTAAACAAGGCCTAACTGGGAAACCAAGGAACACATGCCACAGTACATTGCCAATTTCAGATTGGAAATGCTTTGGGTCATTAAAATACTGAAGCAATGTTAGTACCTTTTGCAGAGTATAAATACATCTCACTATGATCCCTCTAAAGTCAGTGATTCAAGTCCCTAAAGTCATCCAAATATACTCATCATTCTCACAACTTCACCATGAAAACAGTGCCGGCTGACCAATTCTATCCACTTTATGAGGTCAGAGGTTAGCAGTATATTAAAGAACATACTTTGATCATGTGATTGTTCTATGTTAGGGAAAAAAATGAATCACTGAAGTAATGAAATAAAATGGTAATGTAACACTAGAATATATTGGGCGGCTGCATTTTTCACTGATTTGCTGAACAGACAAACAGTCCAGATAGACTTTAGTGTTTTATTAGGAGTGGAGTATGCTTCTCTCTAATTCTATCTTCTTCTTTTTTTTACTTTGTGCAACATTGCAAATCAAGATCTGAGTTACGAAACTGATTTTTATTGTACAGTTCTTTAAGTATGCACTATTATCATTGAATTTTTTGCATAATCTGTTCTTGTGCTGTGCAAGCTGTGAACATATATATAGTCTAGTTGTCAACTAGTACCAAGCTGAAGAACACGATGTTTAGTGTGTTTTTTTAGGATCAGGAGCTTCATTCATTATATTATAGTATGATTACAATCATCTGCTAGCAGACCCTGTAGGCAGTATGGAGGATTTTCATGCCACTCCTCCAGTACATTGCTACAAGAGACTTGTCTAGCACACTCATGAGCTACCCTATCACAAGAACAATTTGCAAAAATAAAGGTAAACTCATCAAAGCTCCTGCTGGCGCTGCAGATATCACGAAGATGTCACGATGTTTAGTTCTTAACATGGTGTTTGCACCAGGATTTGGAAAGTGAAGACGCGGGAATGTGAAATCTTCTGAAGAGGGATCATTCGTAATCGATTTTTGGAGAAAGATTGGTATCGGCTGATTTTTGGGGAAGGTTGGACCGGCTAGATTTCGGATGACATCGGGGATATGATCAAGACGGCATCAAGGGACACGTCGGAGTCTACAGAAGAAAAGATTGGACTCCAAGTTATCTGTAAATTAGGAAGTTTTTGTTATTCCATAATTTTGTAATGAGTTCGTATTCGAGTAGAACTCATAATAGGTTCTGGGTATAAATATTGGACCCTGGATATTGTAAAAGGACACGACACAATCAATACAACTTTTTTGGCTCAAACGCCAAACCTTTAGGAGTATGAGTAGAGTAGATTCGGCGAGTTCTTCAACAAACAGGGCTGCATCAGCTGATTGATCTCCGGTTTGCATGTAAGTACCATCACCCCTTGTATTATTACTTGTAAGGCTGCATCAGCTGATTGACCTCTTGCAAGTTGTAGTATAAGGTTTGATCTATATTATTATTCGTAAGGCTGCATCAGCTGATTGATCTCTTGCGAGTTATGGTATAGATTAGTTATCGATTCTTATCTAGTTCTTGTACGGCTGCATTGGTTAAGTCTGACCTCCACTGCTCAAATTAGATTAAGGTCAAGTTATCGGCTCTATCTAAAGTTGGTACTTTTGGATAGATTCATTAAGTTATCGATCTTGCTGGTATTCTTATTAATATTAATTTTAATACCAACTTGCCTGACTAAGATCAATCTAGATCGGCCTCACATCCCTTTAATCCATTGTTTAACCTTGTTATAATGTGATATTTTTGTAGTATAAAATGATGGATTACATTTTATTGGCTGTTTTATTTCGATTTTAATCTTGCATGGGCTACATTCAAAACATGAATTGTTTATAGAAAAGGTTTAATGGTTATCGAGTCTCGATTTGTGGTTACTGTCATAGCTGCATCGATCCGGTCGAACCTCACTGACGTAAGCATAAACTGAATCTCGGTAGTTAGAGAATCGAACTATGAATAGGTCATGTGTTTGTTTGTTTCCCATGCAAGAATTGGTTGTTTAGTCGATTTCTACGTGCTTCCACATATATAGTTCGCACATCGCGATCTTTGGATATAGATGAGTTTATAAAAGATTCGTATCAAAGATTTATTATGGACATCATAGCTGCATCGACCCGGTCGACCCTCACTGATGAAAGTGATAGATTAAGATTCGATTTAATTATGAATTCATGTATGTCCAAATGGTTATGTCGTACTGTTTTTGAATGCGAATAAACTCGTAAACCTTCATCTCGAAGTTCATTATGATTGATATAGCTGCATCGATCCGATCGACCCTCACTGTTAATCATAGTAGATTAGAGTTGATGGTTTATGAGTTTGTTTATGTTCAATGATTAATTGATATAAGCTATGATCTTTGTTTCTCTTTAAATCGGATGTCTAGCTAAACTAAGAACTTGCACAACGAAGACGTTGATTCATATCTGTATTTGGGTGTGTTGTACTTGTTTTTTCGTTTTGGTTTATTCTTAATCATAAAACATACCACAATTTGAGGTTTAACTTGCATACGATCAACTGATTTATTCCTTATCAAAAAAGTCTTCATTTAATGATCATCGGATCTCGACTGTCTAGTCGATGGCCATTCATTTATTGGATTGCTAAGCCATACATTATTGAAACTGTGTGGGACAACACCGACACGTTCCACCTTGTGTTACTGATAAGATTTGCTTCCCTTGTCAATTGTAGGTCAACTTGACTGGCACGTCGTTCGGATTTCTCAGGATCTTTTGGACCCTGGCGTTTGAAGTTAAGTGGATCTGTGAGACTTCTGTTTCTTTCAGATCCTTCCGACTTGCTATGTGTTGATCACATTACTACATTTTTGTGTCAACACATGGATTTAGAATGTATCTGCCATCTAGATATCTTGTGATGAATGGATCACTTGTCAAAATAAAGTCTGCAGAACCTAGTTGCATTGCGGATCAAATGTTGATAATTTTTTATTTCACTATTGTTTTCAATTGATAATATGCATAGTGCATGAATTTATCTTGTGTAAACTAAAACAAACCGTGTACCTTCCATCTAGATCTCTTTTGATGACTGCATCACTGGGCAACCAATTTTGTAAAACCAAGATTATTACATACAAGTGAAGTACAGTATGAACATTAAAGAGTAACTATATCTGCCAACAAGAATATGTAAGAACATCATAGTGCTTTGCCAATATATTGTAGTGCTCTCTATGGCCACTCTTTTAATTCAAAGACGTTGGCAACCAATCAGCTATATTGTTTCACTGCATATTTAACAAGATTCTCATGAATTGTTATTTTTATCTTGTTTTGATTGTAGGATATGGAGATGAATGGATGTGTAACAGCTAGTGTGTATTGCTATCGAAGGGCTTGTACGAAGTACCAATTACTAAACTTCTATTTCCTATATGTTAGTTACATGAACTATAGCATTGTAACTTGGGTTTGCTTACTTTATTTTGCAAGTCCTTTAGAATTTAGAATGTAGCTTAAGATTTGTTGACCACTGAACTATCTAACGTATGAACAATTTGAATGATGATTATATGTATTAGACAATTGGGTTATATGTATCAGACAGTTGAGTGTAACATTTAATGCTTGCTGGTGTGGTTAAAAGGGTTGGCTAATCAATTATTTGAATACTTAAATGGGCTTTTATGGATATTAAAAATGTAGGCTTATTCTTTGTAGTAATTGGAGCTGCTTTTGCTCTGAACATGATGTTTAGAATTCCAGTATGGTGTGGTTTTTGAATAACTGGACTTGGAACTTTGATGTTCTTGGTACTGCAACTATATGGGTTGCAAAAAAAAAAACTATATTAAATTTCAAAGTAATTAAATACTGAGTGTATTATCTCAACCAGCTGCAGGAACAATGAGATTGCCATGAAGAGGATCACACGGAAGGAAAGGATAAATGAGATAAGAGGTACTCTGTATAATGATACTTTGATCAATTTGTTCTTTTTTGGCCCTATATTCTAGGGAAAATATAGCATCTGTGTGAGCTACTGATCTTCATGCTATTTGGACTGATCATACATTCTCTAATTGAGGCTGCCATAGATTGGGAATGTGCTGTCATGTTTTGTTTTTTTTTGTTTGGTGCAGTGAAAATAAATGAAATCAATCCAGGCAGCTCATTATGGACTCCCACTGTTCCACTAAATCATTGTTGATTCCACCCTTGTGCTCACCACGTTGGCCAATAGATCTGAGAAGGACAACTCTGAATCGCGATAGGCATTGGCACTGCAACAACTGCAAGAACCACCCGGACAGGGAGGGGATGGGCAAGATAGGGCGATAAGCACTCATGGGTGCTGCAGCCAGAGCAGAGTGGCGTCGCTCCGAGGAGGGGAATGGCAAGGGATCTGGAGCTTGTGCATGACTGTCGCCAGACTATGATCACAACGTCAATCAAGATCGAATTTGTAACCCATTCCTGTGATTGTACCTTTATTAGAACAAGCTTTAAGTGGTCTAGAGTGATGTCACAAAGCTTTTGGATCATCTTTCATTTGCCATGAGAAATTATTTTAGGGTGACGAGTGGTTGGATCATCTATTTTTTGCCATGAGAAATTATTTTAGGGTGACGATCGGTTACAAATAGAACATTGTAAATATCACACTCAAAATCTTGTTCTTTCAGGTATGGTACAACATAATGTGTAAACTACAATTGTCATGGTATTACTTTGTTTTGTTTCAATTGCAACCATGGGCATGATCCTAGCAATTCCATGAAACTTCAACAAGGGAATATTATGGCATGAGTAAAAGGCATGGCCGTTGCTCCAACTATTTACCTGTGGGTGACACAGAGAAGATCAAGCCTAGTAGCGTCTTGCAACGTAAAACTTTTGATGCAATATTGGTCATTTGTTGCATCAAATCATTACTAAAATGATGTAATAACAATCACCTATAGCATCAGAGTTAGCACTATCAATCTGATGCAATAGTACTTCCTATTTGTATCCATATTCTAAACTGATGAATACATTTTTCGTATTGCATCAAAAATTTATACTAATGCAACACAATTTGTCTGATGCAATAATTTCTACCTATTGCATCTCTTGTTCGAAATCGGTGCGATAGATCATTCCTATTGCATCGATATGAATTACTATTGCGTCTAGTTCCTTCTTGATGCAATAATGACCACCTAGCTATCTATTGCATCAAATTTGCGTTTGATGCAAGGCAAAGCGATGCGATAGGGTAAAAAATTAGTAGTGGGAGGTAACTGACATTGGGGCCCGCGTCGAGAGTTGTCTGCCCTCTCCAGAGAATTGGTGTAAACTTGTCTGGGGTCACCAGAGACAGAATGAAATTGTCTGGGGTCTCCAGACAGATGGTTATGTTCGCTTCCAAAGTTTAACTTCTTATGTCTTCCAAAAATCCGAAACATGGACATAGGAAGATCCAAAGATCATACAAATTTGATGGATTAAAAAATAGATGACGCTGAATCCATTTGTACAAGAACCAATCGAAAAGATGAAGTAGATATTTAACTAAAATTCTTCAAAGTTGTATATGTGGTTAGTTTTGTTTGAACTATAGAAGCATCAAAACAGTCCTAAAAATCTGTGAAAATTCATTAGAATTCAATTTTTAACATCTATTTATGAAATTAATTTCCATTATAATTTCTGTTCAAAATTTTGAAGTTACTTAAGAAGGTGTGTCTTCCAATTTAATTTATTAATTTGAGTTTAAATTACGATTGCATTTACTTATGCAATGGACATGATTAAATGATACACATGATGCTGGATTAGGTTCATTAACATGCAATACAAAATTTGCATGTTACAAATATTTGTAAATCTTAAATTAAAAATCCTCTAACTTGACATCCTTTTGACTCTCCTTAGTGCTTTAGGACTTCGAAACAAACTGAAATGGGGGGGAAAAATGTGAAACCACCATAATTCATGTTAGCCTACATATCAAGAAGGACATTTGTTCTGGGATAACCGCATCGAAAAGGTCTTAATTCTTTCTGAACACAGCAGACATGCTGTTTGACATGAACATTCCGATAAAGGAACAGAACTAGTGCTGGGCATGGGACGCTGCACATCACACAGACCATTCGCTGCTCCTAGTCTGGCCCCAATTTGGATTCAGGATTCATGTGAAATTTATAGGAAGTTCTAATAAAATTCAAATATAGGATCAAAGGTGCCGCCGAATGCACATCACCCTCACTCATCAGGAAAACCATGTAGTTCACGGATGATTCACAGAGTAATGAAGTTCAGCCACATCAAGTCTAAGTCTCCGCAATATGAACAAAATTGTTCTCTAAACAGCACGGCAGTCATCATCACAAAACAGCTAAAATAAATATCGCCATGACGTCACAGAAACAGCTGATGACCTTGTACGGTGTACAAATAAACTTTGATACAAATGATTCATGGAAGTACTAGCCTACTAGGTTCAGCCAGTCAGAACCATTTCTGATCATTCTCCATGTTTTACAACAAAAAATGTCAGGCAAGATATGGCTAAATACCATGCAGGTTTTTCACATGGTTGTTCAAGCCATGGAACATATAAACAATCATTTGAAGCTCCTCATGGCTTCTCTTCCTTTGCAGCTCCTGTCGGGGCTTCCTCCCCCTTACTCTGCTCCACCATACTTCCTCCCACATCTGCACATTTTCGATAAATATGGTCAGCTGAGTCATGAAATGAACATAACTTGTAGGGTGTATAGCGGAAAATGGATGGAGACAGCCAGTCAAGGTTGAAATGGTTTTCAAGGGCAAAACTACTTTTTCTCTTACATACGTAGAAGATTTCTTATCATTGAGTAGACCTCAAGATCATGAAAAGTAGATCACCAAGGAAAGAAGAAAACCACATGACCTGACCAGAAAAAAAACTACTTGATAGACCCAGGACTCTTCGCAACATGTATACAAATCGACATAAGCCATGACTTATTGCGGCTGCAGCTACACGCAAGCATGAAAGGCAACGATAAATCTAGTTGCTGTCTAGGTCAATTTTCAGAGTGGATTATTCTTGATGGGGCTTGAAAAGGTCGTACAAGTATTTATAGACTCTGATTAGAAGAACTGGCTAAACATACCACTATAACAAATGCCATCTAAAGTGCTAAAACCAAAGGTGAGACCTTCTGGGCTGCTCTGCCATATGCTCTTCAGAGCTTCAAGATACAAATGTTCTATTAACAGGATTCCAATAGTTAGATAACCCACATACTAGAATCTCTAGTTCTGCATTGTAGTTCTAATACATGTCCATCTTGAAGCATGAATCCAGGAACAGGTTCCTCCCCAAGACCCCCAACTAGTGAATCACTTGCCTACCACTACATCTCTTCCTTTTGAATCCTGAGCCAAGCTCGAGCATATGATTGGGCCACGTCGCCTATATTTTCTTAACCGTCGGATTCCCGAGCCACTGTCGATCGAGCCGTTGATCTGGCCGTCCAGCTTGCCCGCACAAAGCCTTCGCGAACCCTGTGCCCTCCCGTCGCCCGCGACACTGCGCAGCGCTAGCTCACCACCGCACGTGAGGTGCCTTCTCCGAGCGTGCGCTGGGACGGGGGGCAAGCCCTCACGAATCCTCGCCAACCTGCTCGGGAGGTCCTCGTCCCGTCGACCCGGCGCTCGCGAATCGTAGGTTCCGGGCTCCGGGGGGCGGGGCCATCCGGATGGGCTGCGACAAGCGGGCGCGCTGGCCGCGGCGGCGGGGAGGAGCGGGGCCACGGGCAACAAATCAGGCTGATGCTACCCACGCTGGTGCCGCTGTGGCAATGGTGCAGGACGAGCTTCAATCGAAGCTAATGAGGACCAGCACGCCGGGAGGACTGCTTTGGCAATGGCACAGGGTGAGCCTCAATCAAAGTTGACGAGGAGACCCCATTCCAACAATCCCTCTTTGTGTGTTCATCCTTTCCTGTTTCTCATGCGTAGATTTACCTCTCCTCGATGATGCTTGGTGCGTGCTGAAGTTTTCAATACACGTTTTCAGAGATGGATTCCAATCAGTCTAGGTCTAGGTGGAGGTGGCTCCAGTCAATTTTAGTGGTGATTGATACAATCAATTTGGGTGGAGATTGCTCCAGTCAATCTGCAGCTGCGTCGAGTGCTGCCCTCAGCAGAAACCACATTGAATCAGAACAGAACAAGAAATTAATTTTCATTGACGTGTTGTCAATGGGATAAACAATATGCTTGATCGCTAAGTTTTCTTATCCCATTTTACATCACACAAACATGAATTGTCCCCATTATACATAATAATAAAGATGTCTTGAGTTAGAATTCATAAGATTGTGAAAAATCATTGTGTGTCAACCTGAACTGGACAAAGTTAACTGAAAAAATCATTGTTGTATTATCCTACAGCTAATTGGAGAAATTTATCTAACAGATAATACAGCACGATATATGTTGAGGTTTAAGCATCATATAAAGAAATAAGCCAACATCATGAGGTCTAGATATCATATTAAAAAAATAAGTCAAGGAAATTATGTGAGCAGCATATTAAAAGTTTATTGTGAGAAGTATAGCTTTGCTTTATGACTACATCATAGAACTAATCTTTCCATATAAGTATTTATGGAAATTTCCAATAATTGGGATGAAAGTTTCAGCTCAAAATAAAGGAAATTTTATACTCTCCTTTCCCATATTTACAGCGTAAATGTTTACCATATTTTAATAGAAGCCCGAAGCTCTAATTTAGAACAGAGATAACTACAATAGTTATGCAACACATTTACTTTATCGGTTCATTCGTCGTAAAGAAAATTGTAATATTCCTTGTACTTCGAGAAGTTTCTTTTGTGTTACTTTGCAGTATAATAGTCTCTAAGCAGAAACAGAGTTCAATATATTTTGTAATAATAAGAATGAATATATGAATTTAAGTGATACTTCCAAATTTGAAAGAAAATAGATAACCTCGTTTGGTAAAACAAACATCCAATCTAATATTTTTTTTACTAAATTTAACGTAGGGTTGTGTCCATTTTTAGGCATACAAGCGGCTACCAAGAAATTCCTACTCTCTCTGTATTAACAAGGCCAGAATCATGTGCAGTTCATATGATGATGATCCATAAGTGTACAATCTGCTACTACCTCCATTGTCTGTCACTTTAAAGTGACCCTATAGTTTTAAAAGACTATGAAGGTGAAGCAACTTCAGTTGACCGATACAGTCTACCAAAGTAAAGGTTTCTGTGAAACTCTCCCTAAATAAAATGTTCATGTTTCAATATGCATTTACCTTATATTATTTAAAGATATGAGATTACTGAAAATCCTAGCACAATCATACAAAGTTTTTTTTCTCGAACATGACAATCATACCAAGTCACTCTGATTTTACCTTGCTAAACACAACGTGCCTAATTTCAAGCCTTTGTTGGAGCACAATTCTGCCTACCAGCTCGTTATTTATATAATGTTACTATATGTTTTAGCTATGCGATACTAATTGCAGTATAACAGCTAAATTCTCAGACTAACGTCCTATTCGCTTGAACTTATCAGACACAAAATAGTATTTTCCTCTCACAACAAATCAGCTTCCGCCGGCTTATCTGCCGAACAACTCGTTATAATAATGTAATGCAGATTTGCTTCAGTGTCTTGATCCTTTGTCTCATTGGGTTGTAATCTATAATCTACATATATCTCTTCAGAGTTATAGAGATTGCACCAAGATATTATAATGAGTATAAAAATATGATAATGACACTACTCTTCAGAAAAAAGCTAAGGGGGTGTTTGGTTTGAGGAGTTAAAGTTTAACAAACACTGTAACACTTTCGTCTTATTTGACAAAAAGTTTCCAATCTTAGACTAATTAGGCTTAATAGATTCGTCTTGTAAATTACTCCTAATCTGTGTCGGCATACATGCAATTAGTCTACATTTAGTACTCCATGCATTTGAGGGAACATTGATGTGATGGGAGTTAAACTTTAACACATTGAAACCAAACATGCCCTAACCCAATCACAGGACAAAGGCAAGCATCGAAGGAACTAGGTAATAAAGTAAAAAACATATTCTAGAGTATCAACACTATCTACACTCCTTTGGTTCAGTCATTTGACATTATCTTAATAGCAGCTGCAATGTCAAAATCAGATACATAGCAGTAGAAGAAAGAGTAATCTCCGGATGGCAACAGTTGTTTGCTGTATAAAATCACCATGCATTATTTTGCATCTCTTTTGTTGTACACGTATCTATGCACGATTTCACTAAGCAGCACATTCCTTTGTTGTTCTGCAAGTACATGAAGTTCTGCAACGATGGAACTGGCCTATTCAGGTGGGGGCACGGCAACGCCGTGCCAGTTTTCTAGTTCTATTCTTCATTCTGGACACCATAGATGAAAAGGAGAGAATGGCGCACCTTCATTAGCTTTTTTTTTCTGACCGAACTTCATTAGCTTCGTTCATCACTTCGTTTTCATCATTCTGAAGATCAGAAGCTGCAGCTCTGATATCCAGCTTCTGCAGATACAAAACACCATGAAAATCTTTCATGAATCATCACATAATGCTTTTGTCAGATACCTACCGAGTCGATCTTCAAGAAAACAGGGGGGTTGCCCTCCTTCAGCAGCCTCAGCCACCACTTGCTATCAGCATTCTTCAGAAGGTAGCGTACGTCTTTGACTCCAACAATTTTTTTATCTCCTGCAAACAGCAAAACCTATATAATCAGAATGTAGTATGTACCCAGAAGGTAGAACCAGTCAACAATTAAACCAACCTCAAGGTTAATAGCGTCAGTCGATTTATCCTGGTTCGGGCCCTCGACCGTGATCGAGTAATAGCCCTACGTCCAGTCGGCGTTAGCTTTTTACGTTGGATTGATTGATATATGTTCCAATTGTCCTTAGACCTTCTCCTCTGGACTTTTTACTTTCTATCTTACCGATCTAAGGAGCCTTGCCCTCCTTTATATAGTTCAGGAGACAAGAGTCATAGTCGGTTTACAATGTAGAGTCCTAGTAAGATTACAGGGTAGTACTACTACTAGGATTACATGGGAAGATATCCTAATTAGACTAGATCTTCTCTCTTCCTTGCGGGGTATCCCGTGGATCCCGCATCGACAACTTCTTATGTTTTCCAAAAATCCAAAACATGGACATAGGAAGATCCAAAGATCATACAAATTTGATGGATTAAAGAAATAGATGACGCTGAATCCATTTGTACAAGAACCAATCGAAAAGATGAAGTAGATATTTAACTAAAATTCTTCAAAGTTGTATATGTGGTTAGCTTTGTTTGAATTATAGAAGCATAAAAACATTCCTAAAAATATGTGAAAATTCATTAAAATTCATTTTGAACATCTATTTATGAAATTAATTTATAATTTATGTTCAAAATTTTGAAGTTACTTAAGAAGGTGTGTTTTCCAATTTAATTTATTAATTTGAGTTTAAATTACGATTGCATTTACTTATGCAATGGACATGATTAAATGATACACATGATGCTGGATTAGGTTCATTAACATGCAATACAAAATTTGCATGTTACAAATATTTGTAAATCTTAAATTAAAAATCCTCAAACTTGACATCCTTTTGACTCTCCTTAGTGCTTTAGGACTTCGAAACAAACTGAAATGGGGGGGGGGGGGGGGGGGGGGGGGGGGGGGGGGGGGGGGGGAATGTGAAACCACCATAATTCATGTTAGCCTACATATCAAGAAGGACATTTGTTCTGGGATAACCGCATCGAAAAGGTCTTAATTCTTTCTGAACACAGCAGACATGCTGTTTGACGTGAACATTCCGATAAAGGAACAGAACTAGTGCTGGGCATGGGACGCTGCACATCACACAGACCATTCGCTGCTCCTAGTCTGGCCCCAATTTGGATTCAGGATTCATGTGAAATTTATACGAAGTTCTAATAAAATTCAAATATAGGATCAAAGGTGCCGCCGAATGCACATCACCCTCACTCATCAGGAAAACCATGTAGTTCACGGATGATTCACAGAGTAATGAAGTTCAGCCACATCAAGTCTAAGTCTCCACAATATGAACAAAATTGTTCTCTAAACAGCACGGCACAGTCATCATCACAAAACAGCTAAAATAAATATCACCATGACGTCACAGAAACAGCTGATGACCTTGTACGGTGTACAAATAAACTTTGATACAAATGATTCATGGAAGTCCTAGGTTCAGCCAGTCAGCACCATTTCTGACCATCCTCCATGTTTTACAACAAAAAATGTCAGGGAAGATAGGGCTAAATACCATGCAGGTTTTTCACATGGTTGTTCAAGCCATGGAACATATAAACAATCATTTGAAGCTCCTCATGGCTTCTCTTCCTTTGCAGCTCCTGTCGGGGCTTCCTCCCCCTTACTCTGCTCCACCATACTTCCTCCCACATCTGCACATTTTCGAAAAATATGGTCAGCTGAGTCATGAAATGAACATAACTTGTAGGGTGTATAGCGGAAAATGGATGGAGACAGCCAGTCAAGGTTGAAATGGTTTTCAAGGGCAAAACAACTTTCTCTTACATACGTAGAAGATTTCTTATCATTGAGTAGACCTCAAGATCATGAAAAGTAGATCGCCAAGGAAAGAAGAAAACCACATGACCTGACCAGAAAAAAACTACTTGATAGACCCAGGACTCTTCGCAACATTGTATACAAATCGACATAAGCCGTGACTTATTGCGGCTGCAGCTACACGCAAGCATGAAAGGCAACGATAAATCTAGTTGCTGTCTAGGTCAATTTTCAGAGTGGATTATTCTTGATGGGGCTTGAAAAGGTCGTACAAGTATTTATAGACTCTGATTAGAAGAACTGGCTAAACATACCACTATAACAAATGCCATCTAAAGTGCTAAAACCAAAGGCTGCTCTGCCATATGCTCTTCAGAGCTTCAAGACACAAATGTTCTATTAACAGGATTCCAATAGTTAGATAACCCACACACTAGAATCTCCAGTTCTGCATTGTAGTTCTAATACATGTCCATCTTGAAGCATGAATCCAGGAACAGGTTCCTCCCCAAAGACCCCAACTAGTGAATCACTTGCCTACCACTACATCTCTTCCTTTTGAATCCTGAGCCAAGCTCGAGCATATGATTGGGCCACGTCGCCTATATTTTCTTAACCGTCGGATTCCCGAGCCACTGTCGATCGAGCCGTTGATCTGGCCGTCCAGCTTGCCCGCACAAAGCCTTCGTGAACCCTGTGTCCTCCCGTCGCCCGCGACACTGCGCAGCGCTAGCTCACCTTGGTTCTTGGGTAATAAAGTAAAAAACATATTCTAGGGTATCAACACTATCTACACTCCTTTGGTTCAGTCATTTGACATTATCTTAATAGCAGCTGCAATGTCAAAATCAGATACATAGCAGTAGAAGAAAGAGTAATCTCCGGATGGCAACAGTTGTTTGCTGTATAAAATCACCATGCATTATTTTGCATCTCTTTTGTTGTACACGTATCTATGCACGATTTCGCTAAGCAGCACATTCCTTTGTTGTTCTGCGAGTACATGAAGTTCTGCAACGATGGAACTGGCCTATTCAGGTGGGGGCACGGCAATGGCGTGCCAGTTTTCTAGTTCTATTCTTCATTCTGGACACCATAGATGAAAAGGAGAGAATGGCGCACCTTCATTAGCTTTTTTTTCTGACCGAACTTCATTAGCTTCGTTCATCACTTCGTTTTCATCATTCTGAAGATCAGAAGCTGCAGCTCTGATATCCAGCTTCTGCAGATACAAAACACCATGAAAATCTTTCATGAATCATCACATAATGCTTTTGTCAGATACCTACCGAGTCGATCTTCAAGAAAACAGGGGGGTTGCCCTCCTCCTTCAGCAGCCTCGGCCACCACTTGCTATCAGCCTTCTTCAGAAGGTAGCGTACGTCTTTGACTCCAACTATTTTTTTTATCTCCTGCAAACAGCAAAACCTATATAATCAGAATGTAGTATGTACCCAGAAGGTAGAACCAGTCAACAATTAAACCAACCTCAAGGTTAATAGCGTCAAATAGCTCGAGGTCAAGCTCGTATGGCATGTCATCAGCTCCCATTGCAGAGAAGTGAAAATGGCCCTCAGGCTTCAAATCCAGCATAATATCCTTTGCCTCAGGCAACTCAACTACTATGAACAGCTTGTCAAAGCTTTGAGACCACTTAGTGTTAGGATGGGGGCTGCAATTAGGATGGGGGCTGCAATGATAAACAACATGAAATTCATGGACATAACCATTGTGTAATTCCTTTTAATTGCTCAAGGACTAAGGCACATCGAATATTGGCTAAAACATACCTTCTCTTCTTTTCTTCTGCAGGAACCAGAGAAAAGTCAAAAAGTCAGATAACATGTAACACCATTGAAATTAAAAAAAACAGCAATAAACATCACTTACTGTTATGAAATGCGACGAAGCTGACTGGGTTCAGTTCTGGAATCTTGGTTCCAACATGTTTCTCACTTGGCGTTCTTAAAAAAACCATTAACGAATCTGACTTGTTTTGGAACAGTCCTTCCGGAATCGATGAATCAAAACTGATCCACAAGTCTCTCTTGGCAGTTTTAGATATGGTTCTGTGCTCGACATTTAAGATAATCATTCTACAGTTCTCACTGTCTTCACTAGTCTCAATTCTGCAGTCCTCATACATTTTCAAGATCTTACTTCTAGCTTCAGACTGAGATTCCTTCATCACAACAAAAACCTTGGACGGTCTCAATGCTGTAATAATGTGGGACAATATATCTGCTTTATCCTTTTCTTCAACTTCTGACTGGTATCTTGGGTGCAAGTCCAGAGGACTTAACTGCTGCGAGTCTAGAGGACTTGACTGCTGCGAGTCTAGAAGACTTGACTGCCTTGACTCCTCCTTTACTGCAAGAAATAAGAGTGATTAGTTTCAAAACTAACTGTACCAAGAAAAAGAAAGAAAGAGACCAATTAGGGAGCAACTTATACCATTAATGTTAACCAAAAGGTTAGGAATAAAATTAATAAAACCATTGAGGTAAAGAATAAAATTAATAAAACCATTGAGGTAAAGATTTTAGTTTCTTACTTTTCTTAATCAAACTGTTGAAGGAGCCTTGTTTTTGCGTGAATTTAAACAGCGGCTTCCCACTAAGGTAACTTTTCACCTTTTTCAGAAGGCTTCGGAGGTCCACATTAGTGTCAGGTCCTTCTAACTTCATTACCCTCATCAAGCCATCAACCCAAAACATCTTCTCCCTTGGCTGCCATTCGGGGATCAAACTTGTGTAATACCTCCTCATATACTTTAGCAACTTCAAAAGATCAGCATTCCTATCATCTAGATCAATTCGATGAGCTCCCCAAAGTGTATTGAACACTAATTGACAATCTGAACAAACTTCAAAGGGGTGCAGATGTAAACCCAATCTGATACCTTCCTTGAGAAGTAGAAACATCGCCATTGCTTCTGCTTCGATAGAATCCTCGCATGGATAATCTTTGATAACAATACTCGATAATATCTCACTAGTGCTCGTCCATATAGCGATGCATATCGAAGCTTTACTGTTCTTCTTGTTATTCTTATCCTCAAGAAAAGATGCATCACACTCTCCCTTATATAGCGGGGAGCCATCAAAAGTGACTCCACGCTTATAGAGAGTAGTCCCGAATGAGGCACCTAAGGAGTTATCCCAATCCTCAATTACCAAACATCCTTTTTCACTTAAGAAATCCAAGAAGATGCTCCAATATAACTCTGTCATGTTTATCATCGCCTCCATCAAGTCGATACTTGTCAAATACTTAGCATCTGTTACATGTTTCTTATACTCTTCAAGCAACTTGATGCCCCTATGGTCACTGAGAGAATAAGGTGATAAAAGAACACGTGCAACTAGTGCAGGTCTAATCTTCTCGTAGTATAACTTCTTTAACATTTCCTTCGACTGGTGTTTCTTGCACTCTTTTAAGACATGTTGCAGTAATTCTTTCAAATAGCTTGCACTTAAGTTCTGGAGGTTACCCTCAAGGCATGCAATCTTGTCCACGACATCTTCTATGCCGGATGACATTTCATCCCTAGCACTCTCGCATTCCTCTACTGACAACAGGTTAATCCCTTTTGTCACTGGATCTGAAAATGTGCTTAGCAACCGCTTTGTTTGCTGAGTTCCCTATGAATAGACGAAGGTAAAGTAAATAAACAACAAGAAACATATCAAATAGGGCTATCTATACGGTAGGTAAAACAGGATTAAGTTTTTTCAATTCCGAATATTGTGTGAAATTTGACCATAAATAAAAAAATACACCTATGAGTTCTGATCGATCTTAAGCCTAAAAGTTCTATGAGTAATTCTAATCGAAAAGCAAATAGCAAATAGATAAATGAAAATCTCATTAAACGACTTCAGTTGCAATTAAGAATTCATATAGGAGTTGTCTATAGAACACTCCGGGTGTTTTGGGAGGACCTTACACCTGAATTTTTAACCAACACAAACTGAGATAAATGTCTTAGATTAGATCCTACATGGGAGTAATGGAACAAAATCAGGTGCTATTAGGGACTACAAACACCCGAATTTTTAATTACACCACCCATACTTGAAAATTACACCCAAATATCTAGTGTAACTCTGATATAAATTGATTGTAAATAAGGTGCAAGTAGAAATTCAAGTGTTGGAGAGTCAAGCAACACACGAATTCTCCTTTATCTCAGATAGTTACCTTCTTGAGCACTAATCTCAAAGTCATCTGAGACAAAAAAAAAACATTCGAGTGCCCAAAGGCCATAAAACATACGAGTGTCTTTTAGCAATTCCGATTCATATATCTATGATATACAGGAAAAACTAAGTTACATGAATGTAACATCAGGATAAAATCCAAAAGTTCATTGTGGGTTAAAGAAGTTCACAAGGTGTAAAAAATATCTAATGATCAGAGAATAGAACTTACCATCATGTTTAACTGCAAATGACGCCTGATCCTTATCACCGGACAGTGAGGCGCCAGGAGATGGCGGCCAGTCCATGGTGTGCCAGACCCAGCAGGAAGACGAGGACAAGGGCCGTGGAAGTTGAAGAGGAGTCCAACCGAAGGAGAGACGGGTGGTGTCGCCGGTGTCAAACCGTGGCCGGCAGGCAGAAGGCCAGCAGATGGAGGGCCTCCACCGGTCAGCAACGGAATAGTGCGGCACGCTGGCGGCCGGAGGTGAGGTACCGCCGTTTTCATCCCCAGCCGCAGCATCGCCGACACCGAGGCAAAAAGGTCGCTTCTTTTCGGCTTCTGCTGCTGCTGCTCGGGGCGGCGACGCTGGTGAGGAGGGAGTGTGTCCTCCGGCACTCCAGGGCGACGTGCCGACGGGGGTTCGGAGCGGCCGGCGGCATTGAAGTTGGAGTAGGTTGGCGGCGTCGCCGGAGTGGACGGAGTCGGTGGCGTGCCAGCAGGAGGACGTAGATCGGACCCGTCGAAGGTCGAGAGAAGTCCGACCGGTGGTGGCGCCGCCGGAGTGGAACGGTGGCCGGCGGGCAGAAGGCCAGCAGATGGAGGGCCTCCACCGCGGCACGGCGGCGGCCGGAGGTGAGGTACAGCCGTTTTCATCCCCAGCTGCAGTATCGCCGACGCCGAGCCAAAAAGATCGCTTCTTTTCGGCTTCTGCTGCTGCTGCTGCTGCTCGGGGCGGCGACGGCAGTGAGGAGGGAGCGTGTGCTCCGGCACTCCAGGGCGACGTGCCGACGGGTGTTCGGAGCTGTCGGCGGCATTGAAGTTGGAGTAGGTTGGCGGCGTCGCCGGAGTGGACGGAGTCCGTTGCGTGCCAGCAGGAGGACGTGGATCGGACCCTGGTGGTGGCGCCACTGCAGTGGAACGGTGACCGGCGGGCAGAAGGACAGCAGATGGAGGGCCTCCACCGTCGTCAGCCACATGCCGGATGCCGACGTCGCGTGCGCGCCTGGCCGGAACGGCGCGGCACACTGGCAGCCAGAGGCGGGTGAGCATTCCCAAGCCCAAAATGACACCCTTTTCTTGAATTTGAGAGGGCTTATACGGCTGCTGCTGGCG
Organism: Saccharum hybrid cultivar R570; assembly: GCA_038087645.1. Classification (NCBI taxonomy): domain Eukaryota; kingdom Viridiplantae; phylum Streptophyta; class Magnoliopsida; order Poales; family Poaceae; genus Saccharum; species Saccharum hybrid cultivar. The sequence continues at coordinate 774,020 of JAQSUU010000173.1, forward strand.
GCGGTGGCAAGGGATGGGATTTTTCATCAACGGCAGTAGTCCTGGGGGACGTGTCGGCGGCAGGGCACGCCAAAGCGGCGGCCGGAAGCGGCGGCCGACGGCCTCTCTCCGCAGCATGAGGGGGGAGTAGAGGAAAAGGGCTTGGTTCTTGGTCTGGTCTTGCTTGCTAAACAACAGAGAGGTATAGCGTGGGCAGTGATGAATGAGAAAATGCGAGGGGAGGGGAAAGAAGAATGATAGGGCGAGGAAAGTAGGGGCAGGGAGGCGAGCGGTCAGAGGCATGGGCGCTTGCCTGCCAGGCCTAGCAGCCACGTAGAGGCCTTGGCCGTGTTTAGTTCCCATCATATCAAAATTTCAAGGCCGTGTTTGTGTTCATTTCGTGAAAAGTAGCTGAAAAGTTAATGTAGCATATTTCCTTATTATTTTGCAAAATTTGTCTAATTATGGATTAACTAGGCTTAAAAGATTCGTCCCGACATTTATAGACAAACTATGCAATTAGTTATCTTTTTTACCTACATTTAATGTTCCATGTATGCTTCGAAAGATTTGATGTGATGGGTATAAGAGAAAATATTTTGGGTTGGGATGGGGAAGTGAACAAGGCCCATATAATCCTTTGCCAAAATTTCACTATGCAAAAAGAAGATTCTCCATCACATTAAAATATCGGCAAATGCATAGAGTACTAAATGTAGATGAAATTAAAAAACTAATTGCACAGTTTTGTTGTACTTTACGAGGCAAACATTTTGAGTCTAATTAATCAATTTTTAAACAATTTTTTACATAAAAACAAAATGCGCTACAGTGTTCCGACCGGAACACTGTAGCGCGTAGTCGCCGAATCGGCGCCCCAACTTCGAAACTGAACACGGCCAGAGAGGTATAGCGTGGGCAGTGATGAATGAGAAAATGCTTGATGTGACTAGGACTGCATGCATGCACGGTTTACCAGCTGACTGGCCGCCGGGCATATTAATCTTGGCTAGTTCAAAAACTTTTCACGGAAACGCACGAGTATTAAATATAGATGAAATAAAAAACTAATTACATAGTTTGTGTGTAAATTGTGAGATAAATATTTTGAGCCTAATTAATTCTTAATTTGACACTAAATTGCTACAGTAACAAATATGCTAATAACAGATTAATTAGGCTTAATAAATTCGTCTCGTAATTCTCAGACGAGTTATATAATTAATTTTTTAATTAGTATCCCAAAAACCTTTCCCCGAACTAAACGGAATACATGTGATCCACCGGACAATAAATGTTATTCCCCACGTATAACAATATTGAAACGTTACCTGTTGCGTGAGACATGACATCAGCAAAATCACAACACATCAGTAGCTTAGTACTAGTACGTACTGGTTCGGAAGCGATTTGATTTCTCCCAACCGGATCCATGGAAACGAACTCGGGGATCATCAGTCATGGGGTTATGCAGTATGCCCTCAGTGTGATGTGCGATCACAACATCACTTCTCCGTTGCGTGTTTTCTCACCATGGAGCTGAAGATCTTTATTTTTTTCCCCCGAAAGCAACGAATATACTGTGGTCGGTTAAATCAGGAAGAGGAAGCAGGGCACCAAAGGTGCCGAACAGAGTCATACAAGCCCTCGGGCAAGGCACTTAGGCCAAAGGGGAGAGAGAAACCGAGAAAAGGAAAACAAGATCCAAGTACTAGCTGATGATGCCCAAATGCGATACCGAAGTCTAATATATCTCCTCTCTGCATGATGATGGCATATATATAGGAAGTTCATGGAGAGACGTACGGCATTCAAAGGTCAATCGGATGGACCTCGCGACCAGAATCAAGGCATTGTGCTATAAATCGTTTGCTACATGGCCTAGCGTGATGGAGGAGGGACGGCACACGCATATCCTCGTCAAATTGCAAATGCTATGTCTTTGTTCTACGACTCTTTCGTTCTCCATCCATGTCGAATGCACCGGCGGAATGACACGGTGTCCCTGGCCGCGCTCAGCATCTTATAGCGAATGAGCGATGTAAGTACATCACTGTACACCCTAGTCACGCGCCGTAGAAGGACGTGCGATCGAGATGCCGAAGGTTGTATTCGTTCGCAGAGATACGTGCACTGCACCTTCTTAAAGAAAAAGCCGGTTGCATTGACGGGAGAAAAGCAAACACACAGCAGATACATGCGAGCCTCCAGGCTCGCACCCCTTACCGCTGTCCGCTACGTATAGCAGTACTAGAGACATGCAGCGACATGCATCCCGTCCAGAATGTGACCCGACGGCTCTACTTCAGCATGCAACAGTAAAAGTAAGTAGTTAACGTGCAGTATTGCTAGAGGAATAGTAACAAGTGTACGTGTCGCCACCATTTCCACCCTCCTGATATTGCCCCTACGTGTGATCTTTCCATGCTGCGCACGTCCTTTTTTTTCTTTTACCCATCGGAAGGAATCTGCTTGGGATTGGTGGCACTGACATGTCACCCTTGTCCAGTTACATATAGTTTTGCACGTGGCTACATATTTTCGAAAAAAGAAATCTCATACATAGCTTGTATATGGCATTCAAATGGTGACGAATGAGGCCCCAATTAAGCTAACCGTGAAAAGCCGTAACGTTGCATATGCATCTCTTTCTTGAGTTGAGTAATACATGCGTCGGTCACGTGGTTGTTCCCTACGACGATCGCACACAAAACATTCATCATCCATAGAGCATCGCAGTTTTCAAACCCAAATTTTCAAGTTTTGCATTCCACGCCATTCGGAACATACAGCAAAACATAATGGGTGCCTCTCTCGTGTTTGGTGTACAGATTACTTCCATCTTCTTAGTAGGCAGTCCTATTGCAACAAGACGTGCTTTAGTTTTATCTTCCTCTGCTCTGGCTCCCGTGCTTGTGCTTCTTCAACATCACCGTATCAGCGTATGCGGGGTCCAGAAAGGTTTGTCGATTCCTGGGCCTTTATAATCTGGCGGGAGGAAGTAGAGTAAAACTTGCATTTGGTTTAAAACGGGGCTTGTGTGGCAGCTGATCATGTGACTTACATGCCAAAAGGTGACCTAGCACATGCCATTTCCGTCCTACAGTAAATACATTTGTTTTACTGTTTTACCAGTACCCATCTGTTTGACCAAACGTCCGAGGGAAGGTAAGGAGCCCACCCCCGCACCGCTGGTGGCCACCCCGGCCCTGCGTCCACCAAGCCCTCACCTCTGGCCGTCGCGGCCCCGGCGCCCCCACCCCTCCCCCTCCCCAGCGCTCAACCACCCCCCACTTCCCCCTTCCCCTGCCATGGAACGGGTTCTCCTTCCCGCCGCTCCTGGGCGGATGAGGTTGACGAAGCAGATGAAACCCTAGGCTCCGAGGGTACCCCTGCAGTTGCCTCCCTTGGCGGCCGCCACTCACGCCACCCTTGTGCTGCGCTCGAGCTCCCTCAACCCCGATGTTGACCCCTTCCTGGCCTCCTGAAAGCATCTAGGCCCCGGGAGTTGGTTTCGGCAATTGATGACAACGCATTATTACCATGACTAACGTGTGTTTTGCAGAAACTCTGATAAGTTAGGTCATGGGGTTGATAACTGCTTTGGGCACTATGGTATTCATGCCCCGTGATGGAAATCGTTTCGGTTTTCAAAGGATCAACGACAAGATTAATGACGGTTAGTTCCGGATGTCAAGGTGTTGAGTTATATCCGGAATAGTCGTTAGGATCTTCGCTTTTTTCCTTTGACCGTACTATAAAGGGGGGCATGAGCGAGTAGCTTGACCTAGGTGAGTCTTTTGTTTAGGTGTGGTGCACACTTGTCTAACTTACCACTAGGTAGCTCAGGAAAAGCTCAAAGTTCAGTTGGAAGCAACTTGGTTCAAGTTGCGTCGTGTTTCGAAGTCGTTTGAGCTGTTTACCCTTGACCGGACGCGGTCTCTGTCACGACCGGACGCGTCCGGTCAGTACTAACAGTCACTGCGTTTTCAACCTGGTTGACCGGACGCGGTCCTTGCGAGGACCAGTCGCGTTGATCAGTCTGACACGTGTTTTAGATGGTAAAAGTATAATCGGACGCGACTGGAAAAATGACCAGATGTAACACCCAAATTTTAGAGTTAATAAATTTTAAATAATTTAGATAACAATTAATGAGAAATTAAAAAAATTTAAAAAGAATATTGGTGTTGCATTCATGCTGTTGCATTTATTCTATTTTGTGGTGTGGATTTATTTTATTTTATTTGGCTTAGAAAATTTTATTTGAGATACTTTTGAAAATAAGCAAATAAAGAAAAGAAGAAAGAAAAAGAATATTACCTTCTGCTGTGGCCGACGGCCCGTTCGGAAGGCCTGCTCTCCCGCGCCTGCTCGTGTGGGCCGGCCCAGCGCCGCAGCGGCCCAGTACAGCCGAGTCCAGCAGCCGAGCCCGCCCAGCCGCGCGTTTTCTCTTTGTTTCGCTGACGGGTGGGGACCACCTGTCGGTCTCGTCTCCTTCCCTCCATCGTGACTGAACCGGAGTCGAACGTCACCGCCAATAAATCCATCAAGGAAACCGGGATTTCCTACCCGAAAACATTGAATTGGAGCTATAAACGTGTAGCCGCTTGCCTTCTCTCCTCGTTTTCCATCTAACCTTTGAGCCAAACCTTTTGAAACCAAGCTTCATCGGTTCAAAACCCTAGGGAGTTGCGGTTGTACGTCGTGGGAGCTTGTCGGTGAACCCGCGCCTCTTTTCTTTGCATTGGTGAGCTCGCCATCTTCTCCTCTCCCTCCCAATGCTCTTATTTTAAGTTTTTGTGCTTTAAATCGCTGGTTTGGAGCTCACCGTGGCCAACAATGGCGTCGCCGCTCTAACCGAGCCGCGTTTCATCCTCGGTTCGTCGTAGCCTTCCTAAACCACGTAGATAAGTTCGAGTGGACCTTCTCTTTCGATTGGTGTCAGTTGCGGGGTGAATCGTGGTCGGAAAAGGTGGAGCCGGAGCTCTCCGGCGGGGTTTTGGTGCCGGCCATGGAGGCCGCCGGCCGGACCTGGGGAAGAAGGAATCGGGTTTCTTCACTGTATCGTTGCCGATGAACACGAGCCGTCCGTTCGCTGATCAACGGTTAGGATTAGAAGATACCTTTTCGCGGGGTAGATTTATTAAAGAGCCCCTGGACTTCTTCATAATAGAACCCGCGGTCCTTAGCGCAATATCCTGAATCCGTTTTCGTGCTTTGAAAGCGTATTTTCTCCCGGATAAGTCAAAAATACGTTTTCAGGTATTTACAGTTTTGCCACTAGAATTGTTTTGGTCATAAAATCTTCGTTTTAACTCCGATTTGATCCGTTCAAATTGCGTTAGGTTCGTATTTGCGAGCTCTACATGTTAGTGTAGTTGTACAGTTAGTTTTGATAATTTATTTTTCGAGTTTATAATTAAGTATTTATTTATTTATAGGAAATCTTAGAAAATTCATAACTTTCACGTTTTAACTCCGAATTTGGTGATCTTTGCGTCTGTGTGATCATAGAAACGTGTAGAAGAGTTTTATAAACTTTCATTACTGTTTTGTTACTGTTGGTATACTGTTCTAATTATATCTCCTTGTTTGCTTCGTGTATGTTTGATTGGATGCATGTATGTGTTGATTGATGATTGAATATAGAAGGTGAGCAGTATTTGGACGATTCGGAGTATTACTTTGAACCAAGTCAGCAGTATCACTTGGGAAGCTTTGATCAAGGCAAGTATAACACAGGACTATCCTTGTTACCTATACATCAAATTGTCATACATATGCATGTGCTTACCTTGACAACCTTAGAGATTATAACTTAGTGATTGTTATCTTGATTCCTTGTCAACCTTGGGAATGCATATGGGTAGCTACTGCTAGTGCTTAAACTAAGAACAATGATCTTGTAATTTGATTAATGGGTTAAGCAATCAACCTTTAAGATGATTCTATTACTGTTAAAAGGGGCTAGAGCATGTGTATTATTTTGATGCTCTGGTTTCTTTCCATAAGGACTTATCTGTACATGACCATCCGGGATATACAGTACAGCTGTGAGGGCTATATGGCTCTGGCTTTAGTTGTTCAAGAGACCTTTTCTAGCTTGTTAGTGGTTACCTTAAATGGCGTAAGAATGGCTTGCCACTTTGGGTGTAGTGCGAGCCCCTGGCCTAGTGTGTATAGGCTGCGGTTGTTGTGCCACAGGGAAGGGGGGTTCTACATCTGCCTGCCGAGTGAATCTAATGGCCCTAACTTGTTAGACGAACTTTTGAGTGGCTTTATATGGTTCTCGGGTGTTTGGGCTTGATCTCCCCACTCATTTGGAAATCATGACTTACAGTGAAAGTGTACACCTCTGCGCAGAGTTAAAAACTGGTATACTAGCCGTGCTCACGGATACGAGCGGCCTTGGAACATTTACAGAATAGATGATCACCATTTGCTATATCATGTTTAATTATTGTTGATTATTATTATGCTCATGTTAATGCTATTCGTTATCATTATTACAATTGATCATTGGTTCTTAATGGGAAGTGGTTTATCTTGATGCTACTCAATTGCTAATATATGATTAAAAGCTAAACGCAGTTAAACAGTGTCTAGCCTTTTTGAGCCTCATGAACCCTGTGTTATATTTGTGGAGTTCGACATGAACTCACTCTTGCTATTTCCACCATAACAGATGAAGATATAGAGGAAGATTATCGGAATGAGTACTAGTCTTCGTGTCAACCAGTCAACCGTGTCCCTGTGTGGAGTTTCCGCTGAAGATTTATTATTAGTTATTATTATCTATCGTTCAAGACTATGTCTTAAATACTTATTCGTTATGTAATAAGCACTGTGATGATACTTTGTAATTTGTCAACTTATGTGTGCGACTGTTTCCTGGGGCGCACATGAGTCTTTTATACATCCTATTTTTGTCCTTAAAAATGGGTGTGACAGATTGGTATCAGAGCCGTGTTGACTGTAGGACGCAAGCCTAGTTAGAATGGTCGTTAATAGCCTTTATATTTCACTTAATTCATGCTTCCTCTTTTCACCTTGTTAATTACTAAAGTTTTATGCTTCCTCTACTTTATTCTATTGTGAAAATACATTGATTCTATCTAATCTATGTCTAAATCTTATAGATGCCTCCTCATCCCCGTTTGTCAGCTGCACAGTATGTTGCCCGTTTCAAACCTCAGGAGCCGTATGAAGATGGTGATCAAGAGTTATCTGATGCTGAATCAAGAGTTGGTGATATACCAATGGAGGATGTAGTTATGGGGTGGACTACGAAGTTCCATATCATGGTTCCTAAAGCTGATGCTTTCTTCCATGACATGTTGACAAGAACATTGGACAACTACTACTACGACTGGGAAGCTACGCTGGAGTATCATAGTGCAGAGTATAGTCATCCATGGATGGATTCCTATTGGGAAACGAAGTTATGGGTTAAGAAAAGGGATCCTACTACTAAGGAGCCTAAGGTAGAGTCAAAGTTCATTACCAGAGTGAGCCGGACAACTGTGGAGATAAGCATGGAGGATGTCGCTTTCAATGCATTTGTTTACTACCATGGTCTACGCTCGGACAAGACGTTAAAGGGTGCACTCCGGCATTTTCCTTGTTTCATACATGACAAGGGTATTTGGATCGTGCCGCCTGCAGATGATTCCTCCTTGACTTTACAAGCTACGGTGGGATTAGCTCGTGAATTGGCTCTCCATGAGGTGGATTTGAAGGATGAGTTGCTAAAGGAAAAAGAACTTAAGGAGCAAGCTTATAAGGAGATTGATCAATTAAGGGCGGAGTTAGGTCATCCCAAGATTTATGAGAAGCTTAATTAGGAAATAGGAAAAATCCCTATGTAATAGGAACAATAGTAGTTGCGAGTAAATTTTAAGTTTGGTTTGTTTTGAGAGTCAGTTTGTGGTGTGAACAATTATGTGATTGATGGATTGTTATTATGATAATGTGTGATTTGGATCTTTGTAATGTGTGCTGGAGTTTTGTAGACATGCCTACAAGTTCCATGGTTAAGAATATTAAGTTTGATCAAAATATATTAGTTGAATATGAGGTTAACTTAGTTCTGTCCTTTGCTGATTTGTGGATCAGTCTGGGATGTTTTAGAAATAACTTAAAATCCGTTCATGAGAAATTTAAGAAATTTTACTGGGAATAATTAGACTTCTATATCTTTCCAACCCCGCAAGAATCACTTTAATATCTATTATGAGCTAAGAGATATACCTGTTTCAAGTTGGAGTTACTGCACAGTCTGGAATTTTGAAACAGTTTCGGTTAAGTTCAGTTTTTGGCCAATTTATTGACAGAATCAGAAGAAGTGTTGTGAATGAAAGTTGTAGATAATTTTGTAAGATTTCCAACCATGTAAAGATCATCTGAATTGGACGTCTGTAGCTCGAGATATGACAGTTTTACTGAGTTACTGAAATTGGAATTTGCCCAGAGAAATTAGATTTTTCTTATCTATTGAATTGGAAACCACCTATTGATGTTAGCGAGATTCGCAGTTTCTTGGGATTAGCTAGATATTACAGATGGTTCATTAAAGGGTTTTCTAAACTTGCTAAACCTATGACATCTCTATTAGAGAAGAATACCAAGTTTGTGTGGTCGGATAAATGTCAAGCTAGTTTTGAGGAATTGAAGAAGAGGTTGACTACAGCGCCTGTTTTGGTTTTGCCAGATTTGAGTAAGAAGTTTTCTATTTATTGTGATGCTTCTCGTCAAGGTTTGGGATGTGTTCTTATGCAAGAAGGCAGAGTTGTGGCTTATGCATCTAGGCAGTTGAGAAAGCATGAGTTGAATTATCCTACACATGATTTGGAGTTAGCAGCTGTAGTTCATGCTTTAAAGATTTGGAGACATTATTTGATTGGACATAAGAGTGATATATACACTGATCATAAGAGTTTGAAGTATATTTTCACTCAGTCAGATCTGAATTTGAGGCAACGCAGATGGTTAGAATTGATCAAGGATTATGATATTGAGATACACTATCATCCTGGTAAGGCTAATGTAGTAGCTGATGCTCTTAGTAGGAAAAGCTATGTCAATGAGATACATACATTGACTATGACTAGTGAGTTATGTGCTGAATTTGAATATTTGAATTTGGGAATTGTTACTAATACAATGGAATTAGTAATAGAGCCTACTTTAGAGCAAGAAATCTACAAGGGTCAGTTGAAGGATGAGAAACTAAAGAAGATAGCGGAAGATATAGTGATTGGTAAGTCACCAGGCTTTCGAATGGATGATAATGGAATTTTGTGGTTTGGAAAGAGGCTGTGTGTACCTGAGGATCAAACTGTTAGACAAGCAATTCTTCGCGAAGCTCATGAGTCAGCTTATTCTATTCATCCTGGTAGTACTAAGATGTATTTGGATCTGAAACAGAAATATTGGTGGGTTGGATTAAAGCGAGATGTGGCTGAGTATGTGGCATTGTGTGACACTTGTCAGAGGGTGAAAGCAGAGCATCAGAGACCTGCTGGATTGTTGCAACCAATGAAGATTCCTGAATGGAAGTGGGAAGAAGTTGGTATGGACTTTATAGTGGGGTTACCTCGTACTCAGAAAGGGTATGACTCTATTTGGGTGATAGTAGATCGATTAACCAAAGTTGCTCATTTTATACCAGTTAAGACTACTTACCGTGGACCAAAATTGGCAGAGTTGTATATGGAGAGGATAGTATGTTTGCATGGAGTTCCAAAGAAGATTGTATCTGATCGAGGATCGTAGTTTACGTCGCATTTTTGGAAAGCTGTGCATGAATCATTGGGAACAAAATTGAATTTTAGTACAGCATATCATCCACAGACAGATGGACAGACTGAAAGGACCAACCAGGTATTAGAGGATATGTTGAGAGCTTGTGCATTGCAATATGGAACTAGTTGGGATAAGAGTTTGCCTTATGCAGAATTTTCTTACAATAATAGTTATCAACAGAGTCTTAAGATGGCACCGTTTGAAGCTTTGTATGGACGTAAGTGTAGAACTCCATTGTTTTGGGATCAGACAGGTGAATCTCAGGTGTTTGGTACAGATGTTCTTAGAAACGCAGAAGATCAAGTGCGAGTGATTCGAGAGAATTTGAGAGTAGCGCAGTCTCGTCAGAAGAGTTATGCTGACAATAGAAGAAGAGATTTAGTTTTTGAGGTAGGTGATTATGTCTATTTGAAGGTGTCACCTATGAAAAGTGTGAAGAGGTTTAACATGAAAGGTAAACTAGCACCAAGGTATGTTGGACCATTTAAAGTTATTACTAGACGTGGGGAAGTTGCTTATCAATTAGAGTTACCTGATAATTTATCTGGAGTACATGATGTGTTCCATGTTTCACAACTTAAGAAGTGTTTGCGTGTACCTGAGGAGCAGATACCTTTAGAAGAATTGACTGTTAAGGAAGATCTTACATATGAAGAGTTTCCGATCAAGATTTTAGAAACTGCTGAAAGAGTTACTCGAAGTCGGGTTATTAAGATGTGCAAAGTGCAGTGGAATCGTTATTCAGAAGCAGAGGCAACTTGGGAAAGAGAGGATGAATTGAGGAAATCATATCCGCAGTTGTTTGAGTAAGCAGTTCAATCTCGAGGACGAGATTCTTTTAAGGGGGGTAGAATTTGTAACACCCAAATTTAGAGTTAATAAATTTTAAATAATTTAGATAACAATTAATGGGAAATTAAAAAAATTTAAAAAGAATATTGGTGTTGCATTCATGCTGTTGCATTTATTCTATTTTGTGGTGTGGATTTATTTTATTTTATTTGGATTAGAAAATTTTATTTGAGATACTTTTGAAAATAAGCAAATAAAGAAAAAAAGAAAGAAAAAGAATATTACCTTCTGCTGTGGCCGACGGCCCGTTCGGAAGGCCTACTCTCCCACGTCTGCTCGTGTGGGCCGGCCCAGCGCCGCAGCGGCCCAGTACAGCCGAGTCCAGCAGCCGAGCCCGCCCAGCCGCGCGTTTTCTCTTTGTTTCGCTGACGGGTGGGGACCACCTGTCGGTCTCGTCTCCTTCCTTCCATCGTGACTGAACCGGAGTCGAACGTCACCGCCAATAAATCCATCAAGGAAACCGGGATTTCCTACCCGAAAACATTGAATTGGAGCTATAAACGTCTAGCTGCTTGCCTCCTCTCCTCGTTTTCCATCTAACCTTTGAGCCAAACCTTTTGAAACCAAGCTTCATCGGTTCAAAACCCTAGGGAGTTGCGGTTGTACGTCGTGGGAGCTTGTCGGTGAACCCGCGCCTCTTTTCTTTGCATTGGTGAGCTCGCCATCTTCTCCTCTCCCTCCCAATGCTCTTATTTTAAGTTTTTGTGCTTTAAATCGCGGGTTTGGAGCTCACCGTGGCCAACAATGGCGTCGCCGCTCTAACCGAGCCGCGTTTCATCCTCGGTTCGTCGTAGCCTTCCTAAACCACGTAGATAAGTTCGAGTGGACCTTCTCTTTCGATTGGTGTCGGTTGCGGGGTGAATCGTGGTCGGAAAAGGTGGAGCCGGAGCTCTCCGGCGGGGTTTTGGTGCCGGCCATGGAGGCCGCCGGCCGGACCTGGGGAAGAAGGAATCGGGTTTCTTCACTGTATCGTTGCCGATGAACACGAGCCGTCCGTTCGCTGATCAACGGTTAGGATTAGAAGATACCTTTTCGCGGGGTAGATTTATTAAAGAGCCCCTAGACTTCTTCATAATAGAACCCGCGGTCCTTAGCGCAATATCCTGAATCCGTTTTCGTGCTTTGAAAGCGTATTTTCTCCCGGATAAGTCAAAAATACGTTTTCAGGTATTTACAGTTTTGCCACTAGAATTGTTTTGGTCATAAAATCTTCGTTTTAACTCCGATTTGATCCGTTCAAATTGCGTTAGGTTCGTATTTGCGAGCTCTACATGTTAGTGTAGTTGTACAGTTAGTTTTGATAATTTATTTTTCGAGTTTATAATTAAGTATTTATTTATTTATAGGAAATCTTAGAAAATTCATAACTTTCACGTTTTAACTCCGAATTTGGTGATCTTTGCGTCTGTGTGATCATAGAAACGTGTAGAAGAGTTTTATAAACTTTCATTACTGTTTTGTTACTGTTGGTGTACTGTTCTAATTATATCTCCTTGTTTGCTTCGTGTATGTTTGATTGGATGCATGTATGTGTTGATTGATGATTGAATATAGAAGGTGAGCAGTATTTGGACGATTCGGAGTATTACTTTGAACCAAGTCAGCAGTATCACTTGGGAAGCTTTGATCAAGGCAAGTATAACATAGGACTATCCTTGTTACCTATACATCAAATTGTCATACATATGCATGTGCTTACCTTGACAACCTTAGAGATTATAACTTAGTGATTGTTATCTTGATTCCTTGTCAACCTTGGGAATGCATATGGGTAGCTACTGCTAGTGCTTAAACTAAGAACAATGATCTTGTAATTTGATTAATGGGTTAAGCAATCAACCTTTAAGATGATTCTATTACTGTTAAAAGGGGCTAGAGCATGTGTATTATTTTGATGCTCTGGTTTCTTTCCATAAGGACTTATCTGTACATGACCATCCGGGATATACAGTACAGCTGTGAGGGCTATATGGCTCTGGCTTTAGTTGTTCAAGAGACCTTTTCTAGCTTGTTAGTGGTTACCTTAAATGGCGTAAGAATGGCTTGCCACTTTGGGTGTAGTGCGAGCCCCTGGCCTAGTGTGTATAGGCTGCGGTTGTTGTGCCACAGGGAAGGGGGGTTCTACATCTGCCTGCCGAGTGAATCTAATGGCCCTAACTTGTTAGACGAACTTTTGAGTGGCTTTATATGGTTCTCGGGTGTTTGGGCTTGATCTCCCCACTCATTTGGAAATCATGACTTACAGTGAAAGTGTACACCTCTGCGCAGAGTTAAAAACTGGTATACTAGCCGTGCTCACGGATACGAGCGGCCTTGGAACATTTACAGAATAGATGATCACCATTTGCTATATCATGTTTAATTATTGTTGATTATTATTATGCTCATGTTAATGCTATTCGTTATCATTATTACAATTGATCATTGGTTCTTAATGGGAAGTGGTTTATCTTGATGCTACTCAATTGCTAATATATGATTAAAAGCTAAACGCAGTTAAACAGTGTCTAGCCTTTTTGAGCCTCATGAACCCTGTGTTATATTTGTGGAGTTCGACATGAACTCACTCTTGCTATTTCCACCATAACAGATGAAGATATAGAGGAAGATTATCGGAATGAGTACTAGTCTTCGTGTCAACCAGTCAACCGTGTCCCTGTGTGGAGTTTTCGCTGAAGATTTATTATTAGTTATTATTATCTATCGTTCAAGACTATGTCTTAAATACTTATTCGTTATGTAATAAGCACTGTGATGATACTTTGTAATTTGTCAACTTATGTGTGCGACTGTTTCCTGGGGCGCACATGAGTCTTTTATACATCCTATTTTTGTCCTTAAAAATGGGTGTGACACCAGACGCGTTCGGTCACGTTCTAGTAAGGTACTTGGCTGACCTGACGTGTCCGGTCATCACTGATCGGACGCGGTCGAGCGTCAGGTTAAAGTACAGTAAGGGTCTTGCACGATCGGACGCATCTGGTCATCCCTGATCGGTGCGTCCGGTCACTCAGCAGTGTCGTTCCAGTTTTCGACCGTTACACTCGACCGGCGCGTCCGGTCACGTCGACCGGCGCGTCCGGTCAGTGCGTGTCTTGCTGAGTTTGCTGGTGACGGTTGGATTTGACTGTGGGGTGTATAAATACATCCCCTCCGCCTCTTTTAGAGGTCTCTTGCTCATTTGTTCAGCTGAGAAACACCTTTGAAGTGCAAGGGAGTGCAAGAGCCCTAGTAAAGGTAGTGATTTGAGAATCAATGCTTAAGATCCCTCATTAGTGACTAGAGAGTAGCAAGTGTGCATCCATCTTCTCATTAAGCTTGTTGTGGTCAAGTGAGAGTTCTAGCTTGTTACTCTTGGTGATCGCCATCACCTAGACGGTTTGGTGGTGATTGGGAGTTTGGTGATCATCCGGCGAGCTTGTGGATGACCCAACTCATCTTATGATCGGTCAAGGGGGAGCTACACCCTTGCGCGGGTGCTCCAACGAGGACTAGTGGGGAGTGGCGACTCTCCGATACCTCGGGAAAACATCGCCGTGTTCCTAACCCTTACTTTCAAGCATTTACTTTCGTGTATTACTTTCATTGCTTGTTTACTTTCCTAGAATTACCATACTAGACTAGGATTAGAACTTAGGGTGCAAAACTTTTACCGGTATAATCACAAGGAACTCTAGTAGGCACTAGGGGTGAAGTTTGGCTTGTAGGATTTAATTCTTGCAATTATTTTTTTAGAAAAGCCCAATTCATCCCTCCTCTTAGGCATCTTGATCATTTCAATTTGTATTAGAGCCGAGTTGCTCCTTATTTAGGCTTCACCGCCTAGAGCAAGATGTCTAATGGGGAAGGACCACCTCCCACCTTTGAGGGAGATGATTTTCCATATTGGAAAATTCGTATGGAGGCGTACCTCGAAGCCATAGATGTTGGGTGCCTTAGAGCCGCAACCGAAGGGCTTCCAACCATTAGGGATCTCGCTAACCCAAGTGGTGACGAGGAGAAGTATGATCGGTGGAATGCAAAGGCAAAAAATACACTCTACCGGGGCTTAGGCAAGGATATCTTCAATCGTGTGCGTAATGCCAAAAACGCTCATGAATTGTGGGAAAACCTTTGTGCTCTCCATGAGAGAACTAAGAGTGAGCGTGAGGAACGCTATCATATTGCTTTAAAGAAAATTAATTCTTTTGAGATGCTTCCTAAAGAAAGTGCTAATGAAATGTACACTCAATTGAATGTTCTTGTAGAGGATCTCAATGCTCTTGGACTCACTCAAATGAGTCAATCGGATGTTGCAAGGAGGATCTTGAGCGTTCTTCCCGTTGAGAAGTATGGTCACATTGTCATCGTGCTTCACCAAAGTGATCTCTCCACCACAACACCGACTCAAGTATTAGGAAAGATCAATGCACATGAGATGTATGTAACAGAACCGACCAAATTATAAGAGCACAAGTACAAAAACAAGCACCGAAGCGCTCAAATTTTCGAACTTGAGCCCATATAATCCCGGTAGTCAATCGAAACCACGAAGGATTTCAAACCAACTTGCTTACAACCAAGATCACATCATTCAACATACAACATCATACGTTACATTTCACAAGTAGTTCTGAAATAAGTTTACACACACGGAGTCGCAATTATTACAAACCAAGTTTATAAAGTAGCGGAAGCATAACACACGCATTAGTACACATACTACTGCCAGTCTTAATGATCAACATCCCGCAAAAGCATTAAGGAAAGTACATAACAGACGATCACGCCCTAGTGATCTAGTCCTCGTCACCCGCAGGGTGGAGACAAGTCTTGCAGAAGCCCTGATAAAGCATGTCATCTGCAACAGGAGGGAATAAACCCTGAGTACGGGAATGTACTCAGCTAGACTTACCTGTCGAAACGGAAAATAAGAGACACCAAGGATCATGCAAGGCTTCCATAAGTGGAGCTGGCTGACATTACCTTTTGCAGAAAAGCATAAGTAATTTAAACTCTGTTAACCTGTACTAGCATTTATTTTTAGCATTGACCTGTCATCTATCTTAGCACCTGTACTAAACATTCACTTGAGTATAATCAAACAACATTATTATTATATCCATAGCAGGTATAACATTGTGGCAACATTATATCATTCACTTAACCATCTGTTCATTTAATGAGATCTACGTTGCCGCTGCTCAAGTCAAGTGCTCACTAACCGGGAGCGACGACGATTCGAATCGAATTCCTATCCAGCTGGAGGGGTATTTCTAACACTCACCGTGCAGACCCCTGCCAGGGTCGCACAGGCCACCGTTTCATATGATTCAGGAATCACGGGTCCGAATGATGTCGCAACCCAAAGGGTGACACTCTGCCAGGTGATAGGGACTCTAATCCCCCCTTGGTCTCATGCCAATGTCCCCAAGCACATCCTTTCTCTCCTCCAAGAAGCAACCTACCATTCGATTCCCGGCCTAAACCACATTACTCGGCTTCGCGGTCGGAACAGCTTATCCGACCACCTAAGTGTTAGACTGTGTTCAACATGACTCAAGGACGTACAGCGAATCGGTCCTTAAACGACTCAGACGGGCATAGCTCCACACCTAAGACGTGAAGTGTCTTGCGGCTGTACTATCGAACTCCCGCCCGGTCTCAATTTCATTTTAAAGCATGGTTCCATCCATGATAGCCATAAAGCCACTCGTGACTCCTTCCTACATCTCGCGGATGACCGGAAATCACCCGACTTCTACTGTACTAAGCAGGGCTAAGCATTGATACGTGCCTAAACCTAAATTAGGGTTTAAGTACGATATCTGGACAAGGACAGGTATAATGCAACAATTGTTTTCATACAACTCCTACAACTTAATGCATTAAACATTTAAAAGTACTCAAGATAGATTTATAAAAATGATGGGTTCAGCATGCACCGGGGCTTGCCTTTCAGAAAGGTCGAGGGCCGGTGGTCAGGACACTCGGGTAGATCTTCGGCAGGAGCTTCATCGCCGGTTGGTTCCTCTGGCTGCTCCGGCTGGTCCTGGACTTCCTCCGGAATCACTGGCTCGAATTCGAGGAGCGTTACCCCCTCCGAAACACCTATTGCATGAGTGCATAATAAATCTCATGTATGCATAACGGGTGCAACATGCTCGGAATGAAATGCATTTCAGCAATAAAAGTACTCTACTCAAGTCACTTTATCAGTACGTGCAAAAATCTCTTCTCCGGTGGAGAAGTACTTACCTAAGCTACTCAACCTAAGATACAGCTGTTCTTCTTCGGTTAAGGCCCTAGCACCTAACAATTACAAGAGTAGCATTACTTAGGTTACCACATTCAACACCAAATCCCACAGTAAGACATTCTGGACAACAGCTCAAAGATTCTAACATAACTGAAGATTACTAGCTCCAAAAGATATGATCTAAGACAATCTGGAAAGCTTAAGAAATGCACTACAAAATATTTTCAGACCTCAACACTTAATTCCAAAGTTTACCTAATCAAAATTCTAAAGTTCCAGAATCTGTCCTCTCCAAACAGAGAGCAGCTATTTCTGGATAGCCACTTTAAACAGCTATAACTCTTAGACTACTAGACCAGATACCATCAAATTTTGACACAAGCTAGTTTAACCAGTTTACTACCACTTTGGTATTCACAAGTTTTCTAGCAAATACTTTTATTAAGGGTCAAACCTAGAAATACTACCAACTGTCCAGAAAACCTAGAATTGCAAAGATTAAATATTTATTTATGTGGCAAACATTCTCTAAGACCAAACCAATGTTACCAAAAGTTCACACTGGTCACAAAAACACCAGAAAGTAAGGTGTGCCCACCTAGAATATTTATTTATACTCATTTCTTAATTTACTTAATTAATTAAGTGGAATTTCAAACATATATGTAAACTGTTCCTAAAATTCTACAAAAATTACAGGAGACTCTATGAACCAAAAAGAGACCACTGTAAAATTTTGAACTAAAATTATTTACAGAAACTCCCTAAACAAAATTCCAAAGCCAAAAGGCTGATTTTTGCATAATTAACAAATCATATTAAAAAGTGTCAAACAACAGATTTCCTAATTTTCTTGGACACTTTAGGGTACCAAGACATTCTCTAAAAAGTTATAAGAACATTGAACTTGTAGAAAAATTCCAAAAATTCATTTAATTATTTCCTAAAATAACAAGATGGCATTATAACTTGAAAAATACTTAAGCACTACTGCCCAAATTTTTACCAAAGCTAGAGCAAGTATAAATTAGCCTACTCACAAAATTTTATAATTTTAGGAACACTAAAACTCAAGATATTATTTAAACAACTTTGCATGCAATCTAAAACACATTTCAAAAACCTATTTAAATCTCCCAGAAACTAAGTATCACATAACCAATTCATATTTTTCTAAAATACTACACACCATGTAGATCCTAACAAAATTTATCTCATAATTTTTGGGCAAGTAAAACCCTAGATCTACATTTTCCAAACATCACTAAAATCTATGACAAAAAGCAAAGAAAAACAAAAATCGAACCCAACTCGCTACTGGGCCGGCCTCTACGCGGACGTGGCCCAACTATGCACGCGGCCTGCTCAGGCCGTCTCGCCTGCGCGCGCGTGGGGCTAACAGCGCGGGCCCGCAGGCTAGAGAGAGAAGAGCGGAGGGGGGAGACGGCCGCGACTCCGGCGAGCTCTAGCTCGCCGACGACGGCGCCTCCGGCAAAGCTGAGCACACCGTCATGCTCACCACCCCAAACCACACCGAGGCATGCCTTTTTCCCTAACGCTGCCGCACCGGAGCGCACCTGCCGACGACGAAGGCGGACACGGTGTTCCGGTGAGGGTGCGCCGGCGATGGCGAGGTCCCAATGCCCCGCCTAAGCTCAGTACGAGCTTCCCTAGGGAACCCGGGCTCTAATGGAGGGAGAAAGGGAGGTTGGGGAGGGTCCTAGCTACTCTGACCACGGCGGCCTCGACTCCGGCGAGGTCCCGCACATGGCGCGGTGGCGAAATCGGCCAATGCGGCCTTACCTTCGCTCCAATGACCCGTGGCAGTAGTGGAGATGGTAGAGGAAGACGTTGTGGTGCTGCTGCTAGAAGGAATTGGGGCGTGGCACGACGACGATGGTGCACGAGCGCGAGGAAGCCCACGGCAGCAATGGCGCCTCGGTGCTCCGCTCCGGCTCGGAGAGGCGAGAGAGAGAGGGCAGGGGCGTGAGTGAGGGTGAGTGGTGGCTCCATGGCACCTCTTGAAGGCGTCATGACCCGACGGATGGGGCCAAGGCCGGCGTATGGCTGCCACTGCGTGGCCACGCGTCGATGACGACCTGCGGCCGGTCGGCCATGACAGTCATGGCCGAAGCCTGACTTGACTAAATCGGTGTCTGAAACGGTGACTGACAGAGCGATTTTGAGTTCATTTTACTCCTAATCCAGTGAGAACCAGGTATGGGTGATGTTGACAATGTTGTAGAGCTGCATGAGGACTACAACTTTGTCAATTGGCTCAAGGACTGATTCGGCCTGGATTTGAAACCACAGAGCTCCAAAGTGGTGCACTGTGAAACTAAAACATGTTTTCAGTTAAAGACACCGACTGAAACCCTAATTTCTTGACACTATATCTCCTAAACCATTTAGAACTAGGTGATGGTGATGTTGACAAAGTTGTAGAGCTAAGTGAGTACTACAAAAGTGTCAATATGAGTTGGGGCTGGTTTGGTCTGGTTTGCAAACTACAAGCTTCCAAAGTAGGCCACAGTAAAACTGGAGGGACACTTTTGAGACTTAGAAAAATTCTAAGTGTTGAGATAGCCCTTCTAGCTGACTTGTGGGCCATTTTTGAGCATGTTCTGGCCAGTTTCATGAGATGGTCATATTGAGACTTTTGTTCCCCATAAAATTCCCTACCACTTTGATTAAGGGTGCTCCTCCATGCAAGGTCTCTAAGCTAGACTTTTTAATTGGTCAAACTAGGGCATCCTAGGGCTAAATGGTGGTCAACTACACCTTGGAGGGCATTTTGGTGATTTTGGTCAACATGAACCTTGCTCCATGAGTGACCCTAAGTATAACTAAGGTGTTGTGAGATGTAATTAGCCACTCTACCCTTTAGTTACACCAACTCCCAAGTGTCACATGATGTGAGTCAAACAAAATTCTAATAACAATCACATTTGTTGCAACCACATGAAATAATATGAATGATGCATGCTTATGCTTATGCAAATGCAATGCAATTATGGAGCTAAACACCTGAGGTGTTACAATGTACATGCATATTACTCCGGAAGAGGGCTCATCATCTTCCAAGAAGAAGGACTTGGCCTTCAAAGCTAGCCATGACAAGAAAAAGAAGAAGGTCCAAGCCATGATGGTGCAAGAAAGCTCAAGTGAAAGTGATATTGATGATGCATCACTTGCACTCATGGTGAGAAAGACCACCAAAATGCTAAAGAAGCTCAACAAGAGTGGCATCAAGTTCGATGGCAAGAAGAAGAAGTTCTTCACAAGTAGCAAAAGGAAGCCAATATCCGAGATGGATTGCTATAATTATGGTGAACTTGGCCACTTAGCCCATCAATGCCCGAAGCCTCCAAAAGACAAGTTCAAAAACAAGAACAAGGGCAAGAGAAATGATTCAAGTGATGAAGAAGATGAGAAGAAGAAGAACAAGCCATACAAAAAGAAAGATGGCAAGAGAAAAGAGTTTTACAAGAAGAAGAAGGGAGACAAAGCTTACATTGTTGGTGATTGGCTCACCGACATTGAGTCATCATGTGAGTCCTCCAGCGATGAGAGCGACGATGAGAAAGAGAAGGTCGCCGCATTTGTGATTGGGCCATCATCATCTTCACCGACATCTTCACCACCACCTTCACCGCCATCTTCATCATCATCGTCTACTTCTCACCTATGCCTTATGGTCAAGGGTGAACGAAAGGTACAAAATAATGAGAGTGATGATGATGATAGTGATAGTGATGATGAATATGATGCACCTTCTTATGATGAACTTGTAAAATTGTTGAACAAATACTCTAAAATCATAAGAAGAACTAGAAATGAAAATGATGAGCTCCAAAATGAAAATGACCTACTCTCATCTAAGCTTGAAAATGCACATAAGACTAGTGATGAGCTCAAAGATCAAAATGAAATTATGTCTTCTACTCTCAAGGAGCTTAAAACTTCTAACAAAGAGCTTAGAGATGAACATGATAAACTTGAGAAGAAGCATAATGAACTCATCACTAGGCTCAACTTGCTAAAAGATGAATATACTACATTGAAAATCAATTATGATAGTCTTATTATTGCTAATGAGCTTGCCCTTGAGACACATGATGCTATTAACCAAGTTGTTAAGATTGATATAGCTATATCATGTGATGACTTGATTATTGAGAACATTGAGCAAGGCTCTAGCGGCAAAGGCAAGAGTGTGGTTGAGTTCGACAACTATGATGAATATGTCAAGCTCAAGAGTGAAAATGAGATGCTTAAGATTGAGAACAAGAAGTTGATGGCTCTTGAAAAGCAAACATCAAATAAGTCACTCATTGAAGAGAACAAAAAGCTCAAGCAAGAAAAAGAGCATCTCAAGACCGGCCTAAGCAAGCTCACAAGAGGCCAACATTTGCAAAGTGAGCTACTCATGAACACCGTCAGGAAGATGGATAGAAGTGGCATTGGTTACTTGGCAAATCAAGAGAAGAAGGCTAAAGCTCAACAACAACAAAGCAAGTCAAAGCCCAAGCCAAAGAGATGTGTTGAGTGTGGACAAGAAGGTCATTTTGTTCATGAGTGCAAAACTCCACCACCACAACCCTTGCCCAAGCATGCTAGACCCTTTGCTTTCAATGCTCATTACATGCTTAGAAAAGATTCAAGTGGAAAGATGAAAGTCATGTTTTTGGGTCCCCCTAACAAGAATAGGCCTAAGAAAATATGGGTTGCCAAGTCATTAGTTGCGAAAGTCAAGGGTCCCTCTCAAGTTTGGGTCCCTAAACAAAAAGCTTGATCTCTTGTGTGTAGGTGAACTACAAGACCGGTGGATCTCATTGGGTTATTGATAGTGGTTGCACTCAACATATGACCGGTGACCCTCGTATGTTCACCTCACTTGAAGAGAATGGGGTATGTCAAGAGAAGATCACATTTGGGGACAATTCAAAGAGCAAAGTCAAGGGTATAGGCAAGATTGCAATATCAAATGATCACTCTCTTTCAAATGTGCTCTATGTTGCTTCATTGAGTTTCAACTTACTATCCGTTGGGCAACTTTGTGACCTTGACTACCAATGCTTGTTCTCTCCTAATGAAGTGGTAGTTACAAAGATAGATGACAAGCAAGTGATTTTCAAAGGCTTTAGATACAACAATCTCTATCTTGTTGACTTCACCTCTGAAGATGCAAATTTGATGACATGTTTGTTCACCAAAACTAGTAAGAGGCTTGAAGGATGTCAAGTTTGAGAAGGACAAACCTTGTAGTGCATGTCAAGCTGGCAAACAAGTTGCAAATACTCATCTAACCAAAGCTTACATGTCAACATCAAGAGTGTTAGAACTTCTACACATGGATTTGTTTGGTCCTACAACTTACAAAAGCTTAGGTGGAAATCTCTATTGTCTTGTGATTGTGGATGATTTCTCAAGATACACTTGGACTTTCTTTCTTCATGACAAATCTAAAGTGGCAAATTGCTTCAAGAAGTTTGCAAAGAGAGCTCAAAATGAATTTGAAGTCAAGATAAAGAAAATTAGAAGTGACAATGGCAAAGAATTTGACAACACAAACATTGAAGCTTATTATGATGAGATTGGAATCAAGCATGAAGTTTCATCAACCTACACTCCTCAACAAAATGGTGTAATTGAGAGAAAGAATCGGACTTTGATCACCCTTGCAAGAATAATGCTAGATGAGTACAACACACCGGAAAAATTGTGGGCCGAGGCAATCAACACCGCATGCTATGCTTCAAATCGTCTCTTCCTACAAAAGTTTCTTAGCAAGACTTTCTATTGAGTTGCTAAATGGGAAGAAGCCAGACGTCTCATTCTTCCAGGTATTTGGTTGCAAATGCTACATCTATAAAAAGCGTCAACACCTAGGGAAGTTTCAAAGACGTTGTGATATTGGCTTTCTTGTTGGTTACTCATCAAAGTCCAAAGCATATAGAGTATTTAACCATGCCACCAGTTTGGTTGAGGAAACATATGATGTGGAATTTGATGAATCTAATGGCTCCCAAGGAGCAATTGAGAATTGTGATGATGTAGGTGATGAACCATTGAGGGAGGCCATGAAGAATATGCCGGTGGGAGACATCAAGCCTAAGGATGATGAAGACGATGTACAAATCATCAATCCACCATCTTCATCACATGTGCCTTAAGATGATGACAAAAATGAGAGAGTTAAAAATGAAGACACTCATGTCTCTCATGAACAAGCCAAGGCACAAGCTCAAGATGTTGATGCTCCCCAACCATCTCCTCAAGTGGTTGATAGAAGAAACTCACCTCTACTTCAAGCTCATCCACAAGATCTTATCATAGGAAGTCCTACAAAGGGTGTAATGACTCAATCTCAAAAGCTTGCTTCTTTTGTTGAACATCACTCTTTTGTCTCTTGTCTTGAACCTAAGAATGTAGAATAAGCTCTTCGAGATCCGGATTGGGTGAATGCTATGCACGAAGAATTGAACAACTTCACCCGCAATCAAGTTTGGACACTTGAAGAGCATCCAAAAGGTGCAAGAGTCATTGGAACCAAGTGGGTGTTCCGCAACAAGAAAGATGACCAAGGCGTAGTAGTGAGAAACAAGGCAAGACTAGTTGCAAAGGGGTTCTCTCAAGTTGAAGGTCTTGATTTTGGAGAGACCTTTGCACCCGTTGCAAGACTTGAAGCCATTCGTATCCTTCTTGCATATGCATCACATCATGAAATGAAACTATATCAAATGGATGTGAAAAGTGCATTTTTAAATGGCTTTATAAATGAACTAGTCTATGTTGAACAACCTCC
Source organism: Saccharum hybrid cultivar R570 (assembly GCA_038087645.1). Lineage (NCBI taxonomy): Eukaryota > Viridiplantae > Streptophyta > Magnoliopsida > Poales > Poaceae > Saccharum > Saccharum hybrid cultivar. The sequence continues at coordinate 797,704 of JAQSUU010000173.1, forward strand.
CAGGTTTGAAGACCCTAGATATCCTAATCATGTTTATAGGTTGTCCAAGGCGCTATATGGGCTCAAGCAAGCCCCTAGAGCGTGGTATGAGCGCCTCTGGGACTTCCTCATCGAGAAGGGCTTCACTATTGGGAAGGTTAACACCACACTATTCACCAAGAAGCTTAATGGTAAGATCTTCATTTGCCAAGTTTATGTTGATGATATCATCTTTGGATCAACAAATGAAGACTATTACAAAGAATTTGGTGAATTGATGTCGAAGGAGTTTGAGATGTCAATGATTGGTGAGCTAACATTCTTCCTTGATTTTCAAGTCAAGCAAATGAGAGAAGCGATTTTCATCTCTCAAGAAAAGTACACCAAGGATCTTCTCAAAAGATTCAAGATGGAAGAATGTAAGCCAATTAAGACCCCAATGCCATCTAATGGACATCTCGACCTAGATAAGGGAGATAAACCAATCGATCAAACTCTCTACCGTTCTATGATTGGTAGCTTGTTGTACTTTACCGCATCTAGGACCAATATCATGTTTAGTGTGTGCATGTGTGCTCGCTTTCAAGCGTGTCCTAAAGAACCTCACCTAAGTGTCGTAAAAAGAATCTTAAGATATCTTAAGCACACCCTAAGCATTGGCCTTTGGTACCCCAAAGGAGCTAGATTCCAACTAGTTGGCTATTTCGATTCAGATTATGCCGGTTGCAAAATTGATAGAAAAAACATATCCGGAGGGTGCCATTTACTTGGGAGGTCTTTAGTATCTTGGTCATATAAAAAGCAAAATAGTGTGGCTTTGTCCACTGCCGAGGCGGAATACATTGCCGCGGGGGCTTGTTGTGCACAAATCTTATACATGAAACAAACCCTCCTAGACTATGGAGTTGTTCTTGATAAGGTGCCACTTTTATGTGACAATGAAAGTGCCGTTAAAATTGCTAATAATCTAGTACAACACTCGCGCACCAAGCACATTGATATCTGCCACCACTTTCTAAGAGATCATGTTGCTAAAAATGATATTTCACTAGAAGGTGTAAGAAGTGAAAATCAATTAGCGGATATCTTCACTAAACCTTTAGATGAGGCTACCTTTTGTAGGTTGAGAAGTGAACTAAATGTGCTTGATTCTAGTAACTTTAAAAAATGAGCTTGTGTTGTCCCTTGCATTGCATTGTATTATATGTCATGTCTAATTCTCCGCAATGCATCTAGGACTTGTCTAACACGATTACGACAACCCTCTTTTGGAGGAGTGAAAAAGCCTAACCATGGATCAAACTTGACAAGCAACCTTGTCTTCCTTTCTCATTTTGCATTGCATATGCATGGTGAAAGGTCTTGATGGCTAGAAGGGGGGTGAATAGCCTTTTTAAAAAATTCTACAAAGACAAGCTAAATAAGTTTATCAATATAACAAGTAGCGAGATGCAAGTTTTGCTTAGCCTACGGGGTGTTTGCAAGCCACCTAACCAATTCACAATTCTAAAATATTTGCACTCAACCGCACAAGTCAAACCGAGAAGGAAACTACAACTACAACTAGCAAGCTACACAAAAGAGCTACTCTAGCAAAGCTAACTAGCTAGCAAAGATAACTAAGAAGGTAAAGCGAAGTTAAGTTAGGAGAGTTTCACCGAGGGTCGAAGTATTGAGCCAACCAATATGATCAACAATGAATACCAAGATAACCGAACACCAGGATCAATCAATCACAATATAAAAGTGATGACACGAAGATTTATCCCGAGGTTCATGTGCTTGCCGGCACGCTAGTCCCCGTTGTGTCCCTCTTCACCACGTGGTTCGATGGCTAATCGGTCTCACACCGAGCCTCTCAAAAGGCGCCACAAGAACATACCAAATGGCAAAAGGTTGCAATGACACGAGCAATTCACTAACGTTGCCTTTGGCGCTTCGTCAAGGTAGGCACAAACCCCTCACAATCACCGGAGGTGGCCAAGAACAATCACCAACTCCTGCCAACGCCTCCAAGCTGCTCCAAGCCGTCTAGGTGGCGGCAACCACCAAGAGAAATAAGAATCCCATAGCAAATCAATCACCAAGTGCCAACTAGATGCAATCTCACAATGCAAATGCACTTGGATCACTCAATCTCACTTCGAATATACAAAGAAGCAAGAGAGATGAGTGGGAGGGGAGTTGCTTAGCTCAAAGTGCTCACAAGTATGTCAAATGTTCGAGAGATGGAGCCTTGAGCCGGCCAATGAGTATATATAGACGTACCCCTTCGAATAGAGCCGTTAGAAACTTAAACAACCGAAATCGTGCTGACCGAACGCGCTGGTCCAACTGACCGGACGCGCCGGTCGCACAACGGCTAAGTCACGAAGCACTGACCGGACGCGCTGGTCCAACTGACCAGACACGCCGGTCGCACAACGGCTAACTACGAAGCAACGACCGGACGCGCTGGTCCCGTAACTGACCGGACGCGCTAGTCAAGCCTAAGCAGCGCACAACAAAACAGTGACCGGACGCGCTAGAGAAATGACCGGACGCCACAGTGCCAGCGTCTGGTTAGAGTCCAGTAAGCTCCCTGAATGACCGGACGCGTCTGATCGACTGTGACCGGACGCGCTTCGCGTCCGATCATCAAACTGAAATACGCGCAGACACTGAACACTGACCGGACGCGTCCGGTCATGCAGAGACCGCGTTCGGTTTAGTGTCCGGTCACCTCTGTGACCTCCGTTTGCCTCCGTTTCTTTTCTGACTTTCGGCGTAGTGGAAAATAGTCGTTTCAACTCCTCGAAAACGCCTGAATCCAAACTCGCAAGCTCGGTGAGAGGGAGAGAGGACCCCAAACCCTCTCTACCGCTCAAACTCCACCGCCTTCGCAAATGTGCTAACACCACCAAGTGATCTCGTCATGTGTGAGTGTGTTAGCATTTTCACAATCATTTTTCGAGGCGTTATTAGTTCTATCCAAATGCATATGATTTTGAAATGCACACCTAAAGGAACTTAGGAGTTCAATAGCCGCGTCATTCCCCTCTTTATAGTACGGCTATCTAACCTATAATGTAACCACACCCACTAGGTGCTTAGTTACTAAAACACAACCCTTAAGCATATACCTTTGCCTTGATCACGTAGGGTTGCGTCCAAATCCAAGTGTGGCCATCATGATCACTATGTCCATCTTGCCACCAACCTTAGAATGTACTAATCCTCATATGCTACATACAACTTAGGCATAGGATTAGTACTTAGGCATTGTCACTAATTACCAACACCAAACATAGGACTTTCAATCTCCCCCTTGTTGGTAATTGGTGACAAACCTTTCATAAAGATATTATAATAAAATTTTGATTGAACCCATGTTACATTGTCCAAGTATATTACCATGTGTAAGAATTATGGACATGTGATCATGAATTCAAATTGATAGCAATGGCTCCCCCTACATGTATGCTATATGTTTGGATTTTGGAAGCATACATGTTAGATAGGAAAAAATTAGGAGCATTGACTACCAATAGGTGCTAAGTGTTTAAGATTATAGACCTTTGAAGCGTGATACCATCGGAGTAGCGATAAACACCATCTTAGCACCTTGTGTAGTTAGATTCCACTTGGAAAAGCATAAACATAACTAGAAACCTCGTGAGATCAACATTATAAGCAAGGCTCTAGTACCACTATGAAAAATATGAAGCAAGAAAATTCTAACTACTTCCTATTCATGCTAGTACCTCAATATATCATTCAAATTATACTAGCAAGTCACCACACAAGCAATGTATCGGAGAAAAAGAAATACACAACTATGCATCATACATATGAAGTGCACATGTAAATGCAACATTCATATTTAAGAGCTTGCTCCTCCTACTTGTGTGCTTCACAAAATTATCTTTGTGAACAACATTTTTCTCCCCCTTTGTGCTTCCCCTCCTTTGAGTTCTATCTTTGTGAACAACAATTTCTCCCCCTTTGGCACCAATGACCACAAGGGACCAATTTTAGATAGATTATCATGTTGAAATATAGGGTGAGGATCAAGTTTGTGATTCAACATAGATTGCTTGCATAAATAAAATGCTTCGGTTTGATCCAAGGGCAAGCTTCTTCACACCTCACTAGAAGGGTTATCATGCACCATGTTGAAGCAAATATTTAGACAAGTTTTCTAGATTAAATACTTAGGATCACAAGCTACTTAAACAAGTTATATGCTACCACTAGATCATACAAGTCATAGAAACAATAGTGGCACCATATAAACTTTAAATTCATTTGATTTTCATGAATGAGCCTAGAACATGTAAATTATGACTAGATGCACTAAACAAGTCCTTAACATAGAATGTATGACATGTCAACTAATTGTACCTTGAGGCTCGAAGGAGAGGCATGTCATATCATGGAAGTGCATCAACTCATGTTGGAGAAGTCAAGTATGTTCAACTCATTCTTTAACTTGTGAAATCTCTTCTCATCAAGTGGCTTGGTGAATAGATCGGCTAATTGATCTTCGGTGCCCACACTATCAATAGCAATGTCACCCTTTTGTTGATGATCTCTAATAAAGTGATGGCGAACATCAATATGCTTTGTTCTTTGATGTTGAACCAGATTATTGGTTATCTTCATGGCACTTTCATTGTCACATAGCAATAGCACATTCTTGAAGTTGATTCCAAAATCTTTTAATGTGGCCTTCATCCACAAGATTTGTGCACAACAACTACCCGCGGCGATGTATTCGGCTTCGGCGGTAGATAGTGCAATACTATTTTGCTTCTTGGATGACTATGAGACAAGTGATCTTCCTAACAATTGGCAAGTCCCAGAGGTGCTCTTTCTCTCAACTTTGTCACCGGCATAGTCAGAATCCGAATATCCAACTAGCTCAAAACTTGCACCTTTGGGATACCATAATCCAACATCTTGTGTATGCTTTAAGTACCTCAATATTCTCTTTTTTGCCTTCAAATGACTTTCTCTTGGTGAGGCTTAAAATCTTGCACACATGCATACACTGAACATCACATCGGGCCTTAATACCGTCACATAGAGTAGGCTACCAATCATTGATCTATATAACTTTTGATCCACCATGTTGTCACTCTTATCACTATATAAGCTTCCACTAGTGCTCATTGGAGTAGTGATTCCTTTTGCATCTTCCATACCAAACTTCTTTAGCATATCCTTTATATATTTGGTTTGGCTCTCAAATGTACCTTCTTTCATTTGTTTGATTTGAAGTCCAAGGAATAAACTAAGTTCACCAATCATTGACATTTCAAATTCCTTTGCCATCATTTTCCCAAACTCATCACAATAATCTTGATTGGTTGAACCAAATATGATATCATCAACATATATTTGCAACACAAACAAGTCTTTCCCAATCTTCTTGGTGAATAGTATTGTATCAACTTTGCCCATGACAAATCCTTTGGATAGCAAGAAGTCCCTCAATCTTTCATACCATGCTCTAGGTGCTTGCTTCAATCCATACAAAGCTTTTCTCAATTTGTAGACATGATTGGGTTTCTTGTCATCTTCAAAACCGGGAGGTTGCTCCACATACACCTCTTCTTGAATGTATCCATTGAGAAATGCACTCTTCACATCCATTTGATATAGCTTGATATTGTGAGTACAAGCATAGGCTAGTAAGATCCTAATTGCTTCCAATCTTGCAATCGGGGCATATGTTTCACCAAAGTCAAGACCCTCTATTTGTGTGTAACCTTGAGCCACTAGTCTTGCTTTGTTCCTTACTACTATCCTATCTTGATCTTGCTTGTTGCGAAAGACCCATCTTGTTCCAATAACATTGTGATTCTTAGGCCTCTCAACTAGTTCCCATACTTCATTTCTCTTGAAGTTGTTGAACTCTTCATGCATTGTATTTACCCAATCCGGATCTCTCAATGCTTTATCAATGTCCTTAGGTTCTTCCATTGACACAAAAGTAGAGTGAGCATAAAATGATACCAATCTTGATCTAGTTTGAACTCCCCTTTGTATGTCACCAATGATGGAATCCAATGGATGGTCTCTTGCAATGTTAGTTGGTTGAAGCACTTGGACTTGATTGCTTGGATGTTGATGTTGATCATAAGTTAGAGATGATGAACTAGCCACTTGTTGATCTTGTTGCACTTGAGATGATGTACTAGCTTGATTTTGCATTAGAGAACCACTAGTTTGAGTGATTGGACTTTAGAGCACTTGATCTTTGTTGTCATCCACATCAATCACTTGCTTTGGCCTAATATCACCAATATCCATTTCTTTCATAGCATTGGTCAATTGAGTTCCTCTCACATCATCCAAGTTATCTTCTTCATCTTAAGAGCTATTTGTTTCATCAAATTCAACATTATGAACTTCTTTAAGTAAACCACTAGCCAAATTCCAAACTCTATAAGCTTTGCTAGTAGTGGAGTAACCAAGTAAGAATCCTTCATCACATTTCTTCTCAAACTTGCTCAATCTAGTGTCCTTCTTCAAGATGTAGCATTTGCAACCAAATACCCAAAAGTATGCAATGTTAGGCTTTCTTCCATTTAAGATCTCATATGGTGTCTTCTCTAGAAACTTGTGGCAATAGAGGCGGTTGCTATAGAAGCAAGCCGTGTTGATTGCTTTGGCCCAAAATGAATGACTCACATTATACTCTTGCCATATCAATTAAGGTTCTATTCTTCCTCTCAACTAGGCCATTTGATTGAGGTGTATACTTGGCCGAGAATTGATGTTTGATTCCAAGCTCATCACATAGCTCATCAACTCTTGTGTTTCTAAACTCACTTCCATTGTCACTTCTCACTTTCTTGATTGTGGTTTCAAACTCATTTTGTACTCTCTTGATGAACTTCTTCAAAATATCAAATACATCACTTTTGTCCCCATGAAAGAATACCCATGTATATCTAGTGAAATCATCCACAATCACAAAGCCATACTTGTTGCTACCAATGCTTGTATATGTAGTTGGCCCAAATAGATCCATGTGCAACAACTTAAATGCCTTGGAAGTACTCATGATGCTTTTCAATGGATGAGTGTTGCCTACTTGCTTTCTGGCTTGACATGCACTACATAGCTTATCTTTCTCAAATGTGACATCTTTCAAGCCTCTAACTAAGTCATGCTTCACTAACTTGTTCAATTATTTCATGCCAACATGACCAAGTCTTCTATGCCATAACCAACCCATACTTGATTTGGTGAGCAAGCATGTTAAAAGTTGAGTGTCACTAGCATTGAAATCAACCAAGTATAGATTCTCATATCTAAAGCCTTTGAAGATCAAGTTAGAGCCATCAACACTAACTATCTCCACATCATCAACACCAAATATGCACTTGAAACCGAGATAACACAATTGAGCAGCCGAGAGAAGATTGAAGTTCAACTTTTCAACTAAGAGCACATTGGAAATGCTATGATCATTAGAGATTGCAATCCTTCCAAGAGCCTTTACATCACCCTTGCTATTGTCACCAAATGTGATGCTATCAATGCCATTATCATTTGATTTGAGAGAGTTGAACATTCTTGAATCACCGGTCATATGTTGAGAGCACCCACTATCAAGCACCCAATGCCTTCCTCCGGCCTTGTAATTTACCTACAAAACAAATTTAATGTCTTTTAGGTACCCATACTTGCTTGGGTCCTTGGAGGTTAGTAACTAAGTTCTTTGGTACCCAAATGGCCTTCTTCTTTGGACCCACAATTGGTGTACCAACAAACTTAGCTTGCACACCCTTCTCACCCTTAGTAAGAACATAACAAGAATCAAAAGTAATGTAATCCATTTTAGCATGAAACTTGTTGTTATTCTTGTTCATTTTGTTGCAATTAATCTCTAGATGCCCAACTTGCTTGCATCTATTGCAATAACGACCATTGCCCTTCACAAAGCGAGGCTTTAGAGTAGCAAAGGCCGCCTTGCCCTTCTTGGGAGTATAGCCCAAACCCTCTTTGTTAAGAGAGAACCTTTGGCTACCCAAGCATTTTAGCAAGCGGACATCCCCACCATAGGCATTGCCTAATGCGCTGGTGAGATCATCCACCTCTATCTTGAGAGTCTCATTCTCAACCACAAGTGATGAATCACTAGTAGTAGAGATAGAGTTGGTTGTGGCGGATGATGGTGAGCTACATAAAGCATTAGTAGGACCAACAAATAAAGAATCATCAATAACATCACATGTTAGTCCAATATCACAAGTGACAATCACTTGCTCCTCCTTAGCTTCCTTCATGAGCTTCTCCAACTTAAGGTCCTTTTCCTTGATGAGCTCAAGTAGAGTGGAGTGGGCTTCCTTAAGCCTAGTGTGAACAATTTCAAGATCCTCGTGGTCTTCCTTTAGACACTCATGAGAGGCCTCTAGCTCATCAAAGGATTTCCTAAGAGCTTTGAGCTCTTGTTCAATTCCTTTGCACTCCTTACTCTTTTTAAGAGCAACAAGCTCCTCCATCAAGGCATCATTTTCATTGCTCTTGGCAATGAGCTCTTGTTCCAAGATCTTGCACTTCTTGGTTGTCCTCTTGTATCCCTTGCTCATTTGATCTATTATGCCTAATAGATCATCCTTGGAGTAGTCCTCATCCTCCTCATCATCACTCCTACAACCATCACTAGCACAAGAATTATCATCACTATCATCATATTTTACCTTGGTAGGCTTGGTCATAAGGCATGTCGATGTAGTGTCGAAGATGGATGGCTTGTTGGAGAGGGCGATGCTTGCAATGGCTCGCCGAGTGGTCCTCTCATCATCACTAGAGCTATCATCATCACTATCGGAATTATCACTGTCCCAAGTGACCATATAGCCACCACTCTTCTTCTTGTTGTTGATAGTGAAGCTCTTCTTCTCTTTCTTCTCCTTCTTATTCTTTTTCAACTTCAACTCCCCATCATGATATCTGAAAGGATCAAGTTGCCTAAGAGGGGGGGGGGTGAATTGGCTTTTCTAAAAATTAATTGCAAGAATTAAATCCTACAAGCCAAACTTCACCCCTAGTGCCTACTAGTGTTCCTTGTGATTCTACCGATAAAAGTTTTGCACCCTAAGTTCCAATCCTAGACTAGCATGGCAATTCTAGGAAAGTAAACAAGCAATGAAAGTAATACTCAAAAGTAAATGCTTGAAAGTAAGGGTTAGGAACACGGCGATGTTTTGCCGAGGTATCGGAGAGTCGCCACTCCCCACTAGTCCTCGTTGGAGCACCCGCGCAAGGGTGTAGCTCCCCCTTGATCCGCGCAAGGATCAAGTGCTCTCTACGGGTTGATTCTTCGACACTCCGTCACAGCGAATCACCCAAAACCGCTCACAACTTGAGTTGGGTCACCCACAATCTCGTCGGATGATCACCAAACTCCCAATCACCACCAAACCATCTAGGTGATGGCGATCACCAAGAGTAACAAGCTAGAACTCTCACTTGACCACAACAAGCCTAATGAGAAGATGGATGCACACTTGCTACAGTCTTATCACTAGAGAGGATTCTCAAACTTTGATTCGCAAATCTCTATCCTCACTAGGGCTCTTGCACTCCCTTGCACTTCAAAGGTGTTTCTCAGCTAAACAAATGAGCAAGAGACCTCTAAAAGAGGTGGAGGGGATGTATTTATACACCCCTCAAACAAATCCAACCGTTACCTTTCGAAATAGCCAGACGTGCACTGACCGGACGCGCCTGTCGACATGACCGGACGCGCCGGTCAGGTGTAACGGTCGAAAACCGAAACCTGAGCTGAGTGACCGGACGCGCCGATCTATGATGATCGGACGCGCCGGTCTGAGATGACCGGACGCGCCGATCAGGGATGATCGGACGCGTCCGATCATGCCAGAGCTTACTAGAAAACTGACCTGACACACGACCGCGTCCGATCATAGGTGACCGGACGCGTTAGGTCACCATGGGACCTTACTGGAACATGACCGGACGCGCCGATTATTTCACAGTCGCGTCCGATTACGCTGTTTACCCTCTGGAACACGTATCAGACTGACCACCGCGTCCGGTCCTCTCAAGGACCGTGTCCGGTCGATCAGTTGAAACCGCAGTGAAGTGTTAGTACTGACCGGACGCATCCGGTCATGACTAGGACCGCGTCCGGTCATAGGTAAACGGCTCAAACGTCTTCTAAACGCGATGCAACTTGAACCAAGTTGCTTCCAACTGAACTCTGAGCTTTTCTCGAGCTACCTAGTGCTAAGTTTGACAAGTGTGCACCACACCTAAACACAAGACTCACCTAGGTCAAGCTACTCGCTCATGCCCCTCTTTATAGTACGGTCAAAGGAAGAAACAAAGATCCTAATGACTATTCCAGATGTATCTGAACACCTTGACATCCGGAACTAACCGTCCTTAATCTTATCGTTGATCCTTTGAAAACCAAAACGATTTCCATCAAGGGACATGAATACCATATTGCTCAAAGCAGTTATCATCTCCATGACCTAACTTACCAACGTTTCTGCAAAACACATGTTAGTCATGGTAATTAAGCGTTGTCATCAATTGCCGAAACCAACACCGGGGCCTAGATGCTTTCAATCTCGCCTTTTTTGGTGATTGATGACAACACTTAGATTCAGAAGATATGTGTTGAGGTTTTCGATCATGCTTGGTTCACATAAGCATAAAGCTGTCAGCACAAGGGGTTAGTCAATGCTTATGTGTTCCAAGCCAATTGAGTGTACTTATAAGATAAGACATGAAGAGTTGGTACACATAAAAAATAGCTCATATGAAATCGAAGTAAGGCACGGAAGTACAACCTTATGAGCTAAACATTATTTAGTGACATAAAATAAAACATAGTCTCACAAACTCATGTCACACAATGCAGGGCGAGAAAAGTAAACATGATGCATGAAAGTAGCACACACGAGGAGCAGAAGCTGTCGTGTCTGGTGCCGAGGAGCACGGAGTGATCACAAACTGGGTAGCATCCTCCTCAGACTCTGAACTATCAGGCTGACCCTCTGAAGCTGAACGTGGCAGTGAAGTAGTCTGGGTCTGTAGAAGCGGTGCAGTGACTGAAGGTGTAGAAGCAACTATCGGATCGGTCACTGTCGCCTGAGCCTGAAAAACCCCTAGAGTGGGAGGATCTGTAGATGCAACTGAAGAAGGCAAAGTATCTGTGGTAGCAGCCCCTGTCACTGGAAACACAGCAGTCTCTGAAGCCGACATCTCTGAGGTAGACACAAGAGTAGTGTAAGACGGTGACGGCTGCCCAGTTAGCTCACTGTATGTAGCACTGAAGTCAGGGAAAACAGTGCCTAGAAGTAGGTGAGGTCCTGGCTGAGCTGGTGGAGTGAATCCTGTATGGATAGGCGTGTAGCTCGGAGACTGAAATGTCTATGGTATCTGCTGCTGAGGGGAGGTGTACTGAAAACTAGGCTGCCCCTGACTCTGAGGTCCACTGGACTGTAAAGCTGGAGTCAGGACAGACAGCAGTGGCGGAACTCCCACAGTGACAAGGTGGCACAGGAGCTCTAAATACTGCTGCTGAGTGGCTGCCTGCTGCCTCTGCATCTCAAACTGCTGACGCTAAAACTCGAGCTGCTGCCTCTGAAGCTCATCCTGGCGAGCCTGAATCTGTGCAAATGCTGCAGCTGAGTCCTGTGCCTGTCGCTGCATCTGTATCTCCTGTCGCTCCTGGGCCTGGGTCAACCTCTCAAGAATAGCCACCATGGCTGGATCTAAGCGGGAGGCTAAGCCAGAGCCACCGGCCTCGTGATCGTGAGGCCGAGGAGAGCGATACCGGGGGATGGGCTGGTAGTCTTCATCTGTGCTGTCAGTGGCCACATCCTCGGCTTGATCAGCCGGCTGAGCATCTAAGTCTGCAAGCTCTGCCTCTACAAGACCCTCAACGGTCTCGTCCTGCTCAGCGGCTGTCTCTGGTACCTCTGGCCTCTGTCTCTATCCTGGGCCAGGTGCCTGCTCTCTAGTCACTGATGCCCACACCTGGCGGATGTCATATTCTGGGAATGCTGTGGTAGTATCAGAGATTTTAGCTCTAATCTCTGCAGGCAACTCATAGGCAGTCCTGATGATGAAGCAGATCCAGTGTGCATATGGGAGCTGCCTGTGTCCCTTGAACCCCTCTGCCAAGGTATCCTCTATCTCACAAAGCATCAGATCCCAAAGGTCAAATGGGGTCTGTGAGATAAGGTGATGTATCACCCATAGCTGCATGCGAGTGAGACCCTCTCTGTATCCAAGTCTAGGAAGAAGTGTCCTCCTCACTATAGCATCCAACACTCTCGCTATGGGTGTCAAGCTGGCTGGAGTGCGTCAAGACCCTTCGCCAAAAGGCTCACGGAAGCAGGGTCGAATCAGATCAGTAGGTGGCATTGTCCCGCCGTGAGGGCGTCTCGGAGGAGCAGTTTGTCCGAAGCACAGCTAATGGATCTTGGTCTCTAAAGCGGGGAGTCTGAGAATCTCCCGTACCCTGGTGCTGTATAACCTGCGGTCACGACCTCTGAAGGCAAAGTGGATGAACTGATGTGCAGGGTCGATCCATAGTGATGAGTAAAACTCTCTGACCCAGGTTCCGCAGTATGCTCCAATCCGTCCAAGTAGATCTAATAGACCAGGCAGAAAAGACAGATGTGGACGGAGCTGCTCACCAACCACCTCAACTAGTGCCTCTAGTCGACAGACTCTCTGTGGTCTGAAAGCTATCCCACTGTCGACATAGGCCCTGTAGAAATCCTCGTGCAGAGGTGTGTGGAAGCCCTCTGACGCCCGGGGATCCCGCTAGGGTGGGAACCACCGAGTGACCTCAACAAACCTGAGGGCCTGGACCTGTCTGGCTGTAGCACCCCTGAGGTCAAAGTGCTCAACTGGGGGTGACCTCTAGCCCTGGGAGTTGGACGGCCTCCACGACGCTGTCCCTCTGGCCTGGGAGTGACCTAAGCTTGCATACGTCCTGAGCGACGACGTTGTGGAGTTTGTACTGTCTGCTCCTCAGTCTCCTGTGGATCCTCTAAAGGCTGCTCTGCAGGGGCATCCACTATCTCCTCTGTAGCCTCTACTGTCTCCTCTGTGGCCTTTGTGCCAAGTTGTCGACCTTCAAGATGAAAGCGACTTTCTCCAATGCGAATACCATTGCTCCTGCCACCCCTTTCTGCTGCATCAGCTGCATCTGCCACTGCCTGAGCTATCTCTACCTCTGTAAGAGTTCTCTTCCTTTTCTTGGCAGCAATCTTAACTCGTTTCCCGCGAGCTACCTCTGACCTCCTAGGGGGACTGTCATCCTTGTCATTGGGTGCCCCACCAGCGTTCTTGCATCAAACCATACTAACAAGAGGATGTACTGACACAAACTGAAAAGGTAGATGGTGTACTGAACCTTGTGAGGCTTGGCCTCAATCCGTATCCGCAGGCTTGGCCTCAGATTCACAACTGATCACCTGAACCACTCAGCACTGACAGGACAACTGAAACGATAGAATAGATGGATCTACTATAAGCAATGTATATATCTAAAAGATAAGTGAGATCCTAGTAAGAGCAAGCAAGTGAGGTAAGATATGAGATGACCGTGATAGCTACCTTGACGAGCGATGATCCGATGACCAGAAGACGATCTCGACGTATTAGGGTTACCCGAAGATGGTGACCAAAACCCTGGAATACAATCGACGATCGAACGATAATTGAATTAGTAATTCACCGGAAAATCGACGGTAAACCCTAATCCAAGGAGAAGATGTCACCTTGCGGAGACGGAGACGATCGCGAGGATTCAAAGATGAAAACCTAGCGACCTAGGGTTTAGGCTTTTTGGAGAACCTTGCGATCTAGGGTTAGGGGTGATGGTGGACGAGGATCTTGGAGCTAGATTTTCGCGGCAAGGAAAAAAAGCTAGGGCACAGGGGAGGTCACCGGCGGTGAGGCAACGGCGGCGCGCGAGCGTGGGCGCGGTGGCGAGCGCAGGGCGCGAGCACAGGCGCAGGGAGCGGCTGTGGCGCGTGCGCAGGGCACGGCTGCGGCTACGACGGAGGTGAGGGTGTGGCAGCGGCGGAAGCAAGGGCACGACAATGGCGGAGGAGAAGGTCGTGCGGCGACAATGGCGCGGCGGCGCTCGGGATCACGGCGAAAACGGTGAGATGGAACAGAGAATAGATCCAAACGTACGGTTAAAGAAGGGCGAGATCCGCTTTAAGCGTGATGACCGGACGCGGTGGTCGAATGACCGGACGCGATGGAGGCAGCGTCCGGTCACATTCCAGTAAGCTCCTAGAATGACTGGACGCGCCCGATTATCCACGATCAGACGCTGACAGCGTCCGGTTTTGATTTGCCCGGAAAACTAAGACGGATGACCGGATGCGGTGGTGGTTACCGGGACCGGATGTGGTGTTCGACAGGGGCGCGTCTGGTGCAGCGTCCGGTTAGAGGTTTCGAAGAAAAACTTCGGGAATGACCGGACGCGCTGGTGCACGCATGACCGGACGCGGTGGTGAAGCAGAACCGCGTCCGATGCAGCGTCCAGTCCAGCGTCCGGTCACTATAAAAAGCTCTTTTTCAAACCGTTTTTCGACGCAAATAAACACCAATTGGAACCTGATATGAGTGACCTCACTCAAATCCTCAAAATTTTCAAAATATTTTGCCTTAGGCTAGTATTATTTTTAACAAAATATTCAATAAACACCCGAGGAGCAACGTATGGCCATGCAATAGAGTTTATGAACCCTTGGGAGCTTCAAATGCTCTCTCTATTCATGGACGAACACAGAGGTTACTCAAAGCTAAACCGAAAAGAAACGACAAAGCAACAACCATGCATATGCAATGCAAAACAAGAAAGGAGAACTAGGTTGCTTGTCAAGTTTGATCCAAGGTTAGGCTTTTTCACTCCTCTAAAGGAGGGTTATCGTAACCGTGTTAGACAAGGCCTAGATGCATTGCGGGAAAATAAACATGACAAATAATACAATGCAATGCAAGGGACAACACAAGCTCATCTTTTAAAGTTACTAGAATCAAGCACATTTAGTTCACTTCTCAATCTACAAAAGGTAGCCTCATCTAAAGGTTTAGTGAAGATATCCGCTAATTGATTTTCACTTCTTACACCTTCTAGTGATATATCATTTTTAGCAACATGATCTCTTAGAAAGTGGTGGCGGATATCAATGTGCTTGGTGCGAGAGTGTTGTACCGGATTATTTGCAATTTTAACCGCACTTTCATTGTCACACAAAAGCAGCACCTTTTCAAGAACAACTCCATAGTCTAGGAGGGTTTGTTTCATGTATAAGATTTATGCACAACAAGCCCCCGCGGCAATGTATTCCGCCTCGGCGGTGGACAAAGCCACACTATTTTACTTTTTAGATGACCAAAATACTAAGGATCTCCCGAGCAAATGGCATTCTCCGGATGTGCTTTTTCTATCAATTTTGCAACCGGCATAATCCGAATCGGAGTAGCCAACTAGTTGGAATCTAGCTCCTTTGGGGTACCAAAGTCCAATGCTTGGGGTATACTTAAGATATCTTAGGATTCTTTTTATGGCACTTAGGTGAGGTTCTTTAGTGCACGCTTGAAAGCGAGCACACATGCATACACTAAACATGATGTCGGGCCTAGATGCGGTAAGGTACAACAAGCTACCAATCATAGAACGGTAAAAAGTTTGATCGATTGGTTTACCTCCCTCATCTAGGTCGAGATGTACATTAGTTGGCATTAGGGTTTTGATTGGCTTGCATTCTTCCATTGTAACAGAACCGACCAATTATACAAGATTAAGTGAGAAAATCATCCACCGAGCAAACGATTTAGCAAACTTAAGCCCGTATAACCCGGTAGTCCGTGAAATCACGACGGATTTCAAACCAACTTGCATACCAGCCAAGATCGTAATAAGTTCAGCGGTCACCATCACAAGTTACATAAAAGTTCGCGGCACAAATACATCGGAGTTTAAACATAGTTATTACAAACCAGTTTCAAATTGAAAGTAGTGGAAGCATTTGGTTCAAATCACACACGCACCCAGAGTTCCAAAATACATTGCTAGTTCAGGGTCATCTTCCATCAAAAGCATCAAACGAGATGTAGTGAATGACCATTGCCCATGGTCCTAAGCTTCTCCCATTGCAGGATAGAGGCAGTTGATACAGTAGCCGTAATACATCTGCCCATCTGCAACAAGTGGGAACAAAGCCCTGAGTACGAGAAGGTACTCAGCTAGACTTACCCGACAGAACCAAAAATAAAAGACACCAAGGAATCATGACAGGCTGTCTGGTGGGGTAGCTGCCTCATTTGCAAAAAGGCATTTTTAGTATTTAGATAATCTTTACAAAAGCTTTGCATCAAGTTAAATCTTTATTAACCTGTCAACTACATTTGCACCTGTACTAAAGTAACATGTAATTAAACAGGTAATGATAACCAATGATCACTAACAACTTCCATTATGCCATATTTCATATAATTGTCCAAGTGTTCCATCAATATTACTACGATGAAGTAGCTCAAGTCAAGTGCTCACTATCTAGTGAACGATGGCGATTCGAATCGATTATTAACCAGCTGGTAAGTTATTCCTCACACAAACCTCACTCACCCGCTAAAGTGAGGTGTTGGTCACTGAGTCAATCATTCAGGTAAAGTCGCGAGCTTGTCAGGAACCACTTGTACCCGGGGGCCGCTCGACTGCTCTTTGGCCTTATCATCGCGCCCCCGTATCCTGCCACTACTACTCCGGTACAGTGCGTTGCGGGCAATCCACTCGGCCCGAATAATCTCCCAGCTTCGCGGTCGAAAGGTACTTTATCCGGCCAGCTAAATGTGAGGCATGCGTTCAACATGACCTGAGGCCCAACAACGGACGGACCTTAATCGACACAGACAGAAAACACTACAGTCCGAAACCCTGCAAGTTTCCATCCGGTCTCAATTTCACATTAACACTTAGTTATTTCATGATGACATCTTTTCTCAATCAGATCTAGGTAAACACCTCTAGCTCGTAGGTGACAGGAAATCACCCGACTTCTACCGGTCTAAGCAAGCTAAGCAATTACTTGACTGCGAATGACAAGGTGACAAGGATAGGGTAGAACGTAGTAAACAAGGTAGTAACAACACCTATTTTAGTAGCACAGAAAAATCTGAGAAAATTACAGTAGCTTTCTATCATCTAATCTAGCATACCACAAAAATTTCATTACATTTGAATTACTAGAACTGCCTACACAAAAATAACAAGCTAGGGCCTAAAAAGGAGTATAAAATACTTTCTACTATGAAAAGTATCAAACAACAGATTTCTCATTTTTTCTGTATTCTAATCAGTAAATAATCACTGTAGAAAAATTATTACTTGCATGTTTTACTCATTTTTTTCTATTTAACAAAATAACAATTATTAGCAATAGAAAGCACTTAAACTACATCTCAGAATTTTTCTACTAAACATGCAAGAGAACTATTTTTCCTAACAAGCACATGCAACAACAAGACTAATAAATTTGGAATCATATTTTTCTGAATTTTCTACAATTTACTAACCATTTAACAAGAAAATAGCAATTTCCAAAGTTAAATAAAAACCCTATAGAAAAGTAGTGCAACAATTAAGTGCAATATTTTTAAATGGTAGATCTAGTTGTAAGGAGCTCATAAAAATTTATTTCACAATTTTTGGAGCATATTTAATCACCCAAATAATTACTGAAGCATTTTTATTTCCAATTAATAAAAGAAAAGAAAAACTGGGATTCTATTTGAAAACGGGCCGACACCGTAAGGGGCAGACGGCCCGGTCCGGTTCAGCCCAGCAACACGCGCGCGCGGGATAACGAAAACGAGCCGCGTCCCGTTGGATCAGGCCGGCCCAGCTACTCGCCTCACCCGCGGGCGAGCGAGGGCAACGCGCGCGGCCGAGCGGGCGCTCGACACCACGGCGGAGCGGCGGCCGCCGATGGCCAACTGCCGCTCTAGTGCCCGAACGAGCGAGGCAAGGTGCGCAAAACGGCCGCAGGAAAACGGTGAACACGTGAGTGGGGTTGAGAGATAAGGGGGGTTGGTGGAGGTGCCGGTGATCGGAGCACGAGCGCGGCGGCTCCGTCACGGTGGCGCGGCGAGGAAAACAAATTGACACCCTACCGGAGCGAGCAAGAGGACAACGGGGCTTGTTCGGAGGAGGCAAGGGGGTGGCGAATTTCGGTGCAAGATTAATTTGGTGGTGGTGGACCGTCGCCACCGGAACGAGGGAGCGGTGGTGGAGCTCGCGGCGGTGAGCCGCTCGCCCGCTCAGTTCTTGGAGAGGGGAGCGGATGGCGAGCGGGAGTGGGAGTGAGGGGGCGAGGGGGGTTCGGGCAGGCGGATTTGAGCGCGCCTGAGCTGGCGGGATGGCAGAGCGGAGGCAACGCACGGCGGCTGCCGACGGTGCATGGCCTGAGCTGGCGGGATGGCAGAGCGGAGGCACGAAGGCGAGCGGGAGGAGGAAGCGGCCACGCGGACGCGGGCCGGGCCGCTGCGCTGCGCGGGCGCGCGCGCGCGGGGAGGCGTGGGCCGCTTCGGCCGATGGGCCGAAAGGGTGGTGGCGGCCTGCTAGCGCTGGGAATTGTTTTCATTTTTATTTTTCTAGAGAAATTCAAATAAAATTCAAATTGCAGTTTTCAAATTCAATTTTGGGCAAGCAAATCACCTTTTCTGAAATATTTTTAGAAGCAAAATTTGGAAAGATTTTGAATACAAAACTTGCTCCAAAAATCGTGCTACTTATTTCTAAGTTATTTAAAGGTATAGCTCCACAAATTTTTACCACTTTTACCTAGGACTTTTACCAATTTAGAGTTCAAACATGATTATCATAGTTTTAAATAAATTCTAACTCAATTTACATGTGATGATGATCATGTATGAGATGCAAATGCTCATGAATTAGGATGTGAATGCATGCTTAACACCCAGAGGTGTTACAGCCTTCCCCCCTTATAAGAATCTCGTCCCGAGATTTTGGGTTACGAACCATTTGTTATAAAAATCCTCATAAGCTTTTTGCAGATATTCACCCGTTTCCCAAGTTGCATCTCCTTTATCATGATGACTCCACTGTATCTTATATGTTTTCACCACACAGTTCCAAGTAACTCTTTCTTTAGAGTCCAACACTTGAACCGGTTGCTCATGATATACCAAATCTGACTTGAGCTTTATACCTCGAGGTTCGATTCTTTCTTCGGGAACACGCAAACACTTCTTGAGATGCGATACATGAAAAACTAGAAATATAGCACTCATTGTCTCAGGTAACTCCAACTTATAAGCGACTGGACCTTTTCTCTCCAAGATCTTATATGGTCCCACAAATCTGGCTGCAAGCTTTCTACGTACTCCAAACCGTTTCTTCTTCATTGGCGTGACTTTCAGATAAACATAGTCACCAACCTCAAACATCAGCGGTCTCCTTCTTCGATCTGCATAGCTTTTCTGACGTGATTGAGCGGCTTTCATATTTTGCTGAATGATATGAACTTTCTTCTCAGCTTCTTCTACGAAGTCAATACCGTAGTATCTTCTTTCTCCTGGCTCAATCCAGTTAAGTGGTGTTCTACACTTTCTACCATACAAAGCTTCGAATGGTGCCATCTTGATACTTTCTTGATAACTATTATTGTAAGCAAACTCTGCTAAAGTTAACCATGACTCCCATGAACCTCTAGAAGATAACACACAGGCTCTCAACATATCTTCTAGAACAGCATTAACTCTTTCGGTCTGACCATCTGTTTGAGGATGATAGGCGGTACTACGAATTAAACTCGTCCCCAAACCTTTATGCAAGTGCTCCCAAAAGTGAGCAGTGAATTGTGACCCTCTGTCAGACACGATATTCTTCGGTATGCCATGTAATCTCACAATCTCAGCAATATACTTCTCGGCATATTGAGGTGGTCTATATTCTGTCTTGACAGGTAAAAAGTGAGCTGTCTTTGTAAGGCGATCCATAATTACCCAAATTGAATCATGTCCTTTCTGAGTAGTGGGCAAACCTATGATGAAATCCATGCTTATATCATCCCACTTCCAACTAGGTACAGACAAAGGTTGCAACAATCCGGCAGGTCTCATATGAATAGCCTTTACCCTGCAGCAGGTGTCACATCTGGCTATATATGCTGCAATCTCTTTCTTCATCTTGGTCCACCAAAAATGAGGTCTTAAGTCTTGGTACATTTTGCTACTTCCGGGATGGATAGATAACTTTGAAAGGTGAGCCTCATCCATAAGTTTATTCTTAAGCTCTCCATCTTTAGGAACAACAAGACGGTCGTCAAACCATAACACGTCATGTTCATCCAATCTAAAGTGCTTGGATGGTTCTTCTTTAATCTTTTCTTTGATATGGAATATCCCTTTGTCGGTTTTCTGGCCTTCTATTATCTTACTCTCCAAAGAACAACTAATCTGAATACTGTATAACACTATAGGATGCATTAGATCAAAACCATCTTCGAGCAAATGTTGCACATTCAGGCAATGTGACTTTCTACTCAAAGCATCTGCCACTACATTGGCCTTTCCAGGATGATATTGCACATTCAAATTATAATCTTTGATCAATTCTAACCATCTTCGCTGTCTCATGTTCAATTCAGGTTGGGTGAAGACGTACTTGAGACTCTTGTGATCGGTGAAAATATTGCACACATTACCAAGTAAGTAATGTCTCCAAATTTTCAAGGCATGCACTACGGCAACAAGTTCAAGATCATGCGTCGGATAGTTGATCTCATGCTTTCTCAACTGTCGGGAGGCATAAGCAATGACTCTTCCTTCTTGCATAAGAACACAACCTAATCCTATTTTTGATGTGTCGCAAAACACATCAAAAGGTTTCTCAATGTCCGATTGCGCTAGAACTGGAGCAGTGGTCAACAGTTTCCGCAAGGTGTGGAAAGCTGTCTCACACTCCTCTGTCCATACAAACTTATGATCTTTCTGTAGCAGACTTGTCATTGGCTTGGTAATCTTCGAGAAGTCTGGTATAAAACGACGATAGTAACCAGCTAAACCCAAGAAACTTCTAACTTCAGAAACTATGATTGGTGTTTTCCAATCCATGACCTCTTGCACTTTACTCGGGTCTACGGATACTCCATTCTCTGACAGAATGTGACCAAGGAAAGGAACTTTCTTCAACCAAAATTCACACTTGCTAAACTTAGCATACAACTTATGATCTCTCAGTCTAGTTAAGACAATTCTCAGATGCTCTTCATGATCTTTCTCATTCTCAGAGTATACTAGAATATCATCAATGAACACAACCATAAACTTGTCCAACTCTGGCATGAAAACCGTATTCATCAGATACATAAAGTATGCAGGAGCATTTGTTAAGCCAAAGGACATAACAAGATACTCGTACAACCCGTATCTGGTAGAGAAAGCGGTTTTCGGTATATCTTATGGTCTAATCTTTATCTGATGATATCCTAATCTTAAATCTATCTTGGAGAACACTCTGGCTTTGGCTAACTGATCGAACAAAACATCAATGTGAGGTAAGGGATACTTATTCTTGATAGTTACAGCATTAAGAGGCCTATAATCCACACACATCCTCAAAGTACCCTCTTTCTTTTTCTTCACAAACAAGGCAAGACATCCCCATTCAAACTTACTTGGCCGGATAAACCCCTTGTTTAACAACTCCTCTAGTTGCTTCTTCAACTCAGCTAACTCATCCGGAGTCATCCTATAAGGTCTCCTAGAAATTGGAGCTGTCCCGGGGATCAACTCAATTCCAAACTCCACATCTCTATCCGGCGGAAGACCAGGTAACTCATCTGGAAACACATCCAAAAACTCACACATGACCGGAATCTGATAAATCAGAATGACTTCCATAGCACATGTCACACTCACAAGGTCTGTTCTTTTGGGCAATGGTACCTGAAAAGTACCCTCTCCCTGGGGATCCTTCAGGGTAAGTACCCGACTTCCTGTATCTATAACTGCTCTCCATTCTTCCATCCAATTCATCCCTATGATGACATCCAGAACTAGTCCAGGCATGACTATCAGGTTTACTCGAAACTTTTGACTACCTAACTCAAGGGATGCCCCTCTAACCATCTGATTGGTTAAAACATCAGCCCCTGCTGAACTTATACGGTAACCACAACTTAAGTTTGTGCATAGTTGTTCATGTTTCCGTGCAAATGCTTGACTCATGAAAGAATGCAATGATCCAGAATCAAATAGAACAACTGCAGGGTTTTGATTAACAGGAAACTTACCAACAGTTACGGGCTCTCCCTCAGGAATCTCTTCCACAGTGGTGTGGTGCACTCGAGCATTATAAGTCTGTTGCTTCTTTCGGGGCGGGTAAGGGTAGAACTTGGAAAAGTGGCCTGGCTGATCACAGTTATAGCAAGGTCCCTTTACTGTACTAGCAGACCTGATAGCTCCCTTCGAGTTACCTTGTCCCGCGGTTGCGGCGGTTCTTGCTGGCGGCACTGCCATCTTGTACGGCTTCTGCGGTCCCTTGTAGTTCTGGGTCTTATGCTGCGGTGGCCTAAACGTTGCACCAGGTGCAGACGGACGATAGGTTGAACAATTAGCAGTGATAACTCTGGACTGTGACGGTCCTAATTCAAAGGCTCTCTTGCGAGTCTTGGATGCTGTGCACACGTTGTTGTTCTTCTCTTATTTCAGACAATCACTGATGAAGTCATTGAATCTGGCGCGGGTATTGGTACCCACATGCTTCATCATCTTCGGACCTAACCCTCTCTTGAAGCTAGCAATCTTCTTAGCATCTGTGTCAACCATGTCGGGAGCATAACGACACAAGTTGTTGAAGGCATGCAAATACTGTGTTACGGTTTTGGTGCTCTGATTTAAAGCCAAGAACTCTCCCAATTTCATCTCAACTAGCCCTGATGGAATATAAACTCCACGGAAGGCTTCGGTGAACTCTCTCGATGAGATCTAAGCATTTGGAGGGAAGGTGGTGCGATGATACTTCCACCACATCCCTGCTGGTCCTTGTAGCTGATGTGCAGCATACTCTGTCTTCAGTACTTCTGTCAGCCTCAACACATGGAACTTATCTTCCATAGTGTTAATCCATTCTTCAGCGTCAAGTGGCTCGGTTGCTTCCTTGAAAATTGGTGGCCTAGTGTCCATGAAATCCTTGAAGTTGCTGTACTGATTCACTCCATTGCCACCACCTTGGTTGTGACTGCTTGGCATTGCGCTGACTTCCTAGAAACTGTGCAAAGAACATCTCTGCAGAGAGCGGTGGAGGAGGCGGCAAATGCGGTTCCGGGTGTGGCTCGTTATGGTTGACGTTGTTAGCACCACTCCCACCTGCCCCAACACCATTTCCACCAGTTTCAGCAGCCTCATACGTGGCGCATCGAGTGTTTGCCATCTGCATATTTTAGCAACAAGTAATGATTAAGCGAAGTTGTAGTAATTGTGAGTGAATGAAAAATTATGTCGTACTGAACTCATTGGAGAGAACAAAGTCATACAACAAAACAGAGGCATAATAATCGCATTCCAATTAAAACAACACCACTAATTAAATTACTTCAAATGCAAACATCACGTCCAATACAACCACGTTGCCAGCATACACACACTGGACTTTATGCGCTCAGGTATCGCATGAAGAACCAAGATCCAACATTCTACCAAGTCTCAAGGTTCAAACGAGATACATCAAGATACATGAAGCCAAAAGAAGGTCATCGTGACAGGGCCTAGCAGCTAACGCAAAGCAACTAGCCTACTCCTCGGGGCCATCGTCGGGGTCGGAGACGTCACCATTGCTACCATCAGTAGCCGCGTCGTCGTCAGCAGGTGCGGCTGCGGGCTCGTCCTCATCGTCGTCGACGTCCATACCGGCGGCTTCTGGAGGAGCATACGGGCCAATCCCGTTGTAGAGCGCATGAAACTCCTCATGCAAGTTGACATTGTACTCCTCTAGCTCCACAACCCTCTGCCTCAGGAGGTTCCTCTCGTTCCAGGCTTCATTCCTTTCCTGAACCAACTATCCAATCATGTGGTCTGCATTATTGTTGGCCTGAGTCAACGCATGCACCCGCTGTATAGAACTATCACCTCTCTCTAGAGCCTGGTCTCGCTGCAAGCTCATGTCAGCCAACTGCTCCTGCAAACTAGCGATAGCACGTGCCTGCTTCTTCTTTTGTTTTCTAGCTTTGAGCCGATCATCACTACGCAAACCAGTCAAAGTTCAATACGTGCACTCCAGACTCTGGAATGCTCTGATAGTTGCATACATCGCACTCATAGCGTGGTTGTCGCTAGCCTATCCTTCGCTTGGGCCTCTGACTAAAGCACTTCCTTGCGGCTGTACCCAAATAGCATCGTGAGGATCATCTCTCGGAAAAGTGCTAGCCAAGGCTACTGCCAGCTCATTGGGAAATCTGCTCATTATGTCCCGGATGACACGGAAAGCTGCTCCCTCTGCACCCTCAACCGGAGTGCGTCCCTCAAACTCCAAGTGCCAACCATCCCATTCTGGAGCATCACCAAGAGCAGGGACAGTGATCTCCACTACTGCCAGTCCATCCTCTGCCAACTGGTTCTCGCTCCAAGAGTACACCGGCTCCTGACCCTCCGGGTACCCCACATCATGGAGCACTCTCCAAAGCAAAGTTGGCATGCCAAACTCGCTCAGAAAGGTGTTCGTGTTGCGGCGCTCCCGCGGGGCCAACTAGCGTCGGGGTGCTCTTTCACCTGTGGACTTACAGGCAGTCTGCTTCATGCGGGCCATCTGTACCAAAAGTTTCGATTACCTAGTGAGAACATAATTTAAGTTGGTACAATTTTTATTGAAAGGGGATAATCAATTTATAAGAGGAGGAATGCATGGCATGAATGAAATGCGCAAGCAACATGATGCATGCACGTTTCTTATGTTCTCACAAACTTACGAAATAATGATATCTATCGACGAATTCGGTGGCATACCGGCGATCTCTCATATACGTAACTAATACGTTCTACACGAGAAACGTTGTTATGTACCTGCAGAAGATTCATTTCAGCCCATTTCCCCATGCATGCATGAAAGCAGTAAATCTATCTACACGCTCTACACGAATCCCTAGATACGCGTACAACGGTAGTAATTACCCAAAACATCGTCCTATTGATGGCATCGCCTCAACGGATGGAACAACCACACATGCGACACTTTTGTAAAAACATGCGTAAAACATGTAAGTACTCCAGTATCATATAAGCACTCTCCCTAGATCGGTGGTGTATCCGATCATACTCTCACATCTCACACTTACCGAGGCGTAGAGGCAACTGATCCATACATTACCACCCAAGTAAGTGGCACTCATACAATAGCACGTCGTATGAGCGACGAAATAGAAATATGGTGCAAGAACCCCCAAGTCAGTACTTAATTAAGCCACCCAGAGTCCTTACTGGGCATAAAGGATATGACCATTGGCACACTCTTAGTTTGTAAATCGCGTTTTTCAAACACATTTTGTTTTAAATACACTTGTGAACAGTAAATCCAATAAACCATGCTCCGATGCCAGCTGTAACAGAACCGACCAATTATACGAGATTAAGTGAGAAAATCATCCACCGAGCAGACGATTTAGCAAACTTAAGCCCGTATAACCCGGTAGTCCGTGAAATCACGACGGATTTCAAACCAATTTGCATACCAGCCAAGATCGTAATAAGTTTAGCGGTCACCATCACAAGTTACATAAAAGTTCGTGACACAAATACATCGGAGTTTAAACATAGTTATTACAAACCAGTTTCAAATTGAAAGTAGCAGAAGCATTTGGTTCAAATCACACACACACCCAGAGTTCCAAAATACATTGCCAGTTCAGGGTCATCTTCCATCAAAAGCATCAGACGAGATGTAGTGAATGACCATTGCCCATGGTCCTAAGCTTCTCCTATTGCAGGATAGAGGCATTTGATACAGTAGCCGTAATACATCTGCCCATCTGCAACAAGTGGGAACAAAGCCCTGAGTACGAGAAGGTACTCAGCTAGACTTACCCGACATAACCAAAAATAAAAGACACCAAGGAATCATGACAGGCTGTCTGGTAGGGTAGCTGACTCATTTGCAAAAAGGCATTTTTAGTATTTAGAGAATCTTTACAAAAGCTTTGCATCAAGTTAAATCTTTATTAACCTATCAACTACATTTGCACCTGTACTAATGTAACGGATCAACGTAATTATACGAGATTAAGTAAGAAAATCTTCCACCGAGGCGGTTAATTTATTAAACTTAAACCCGTATAACCCGAGATTCCGTGAAATCACGAGGGATTTCAAACCAACCAACATACAACCAAGATCGTACTGATTTAGCAGCCACAGTTCACATGATACATAGAGTTCACAATAAAAGTGGAGTACATCGGAGTTCAGAATAAAAGTTATTACAACATAGTTCAAAATAACATAGCGGAAGCAAGTAGTTTTACACACACACTTAGTTCAAATACAGTGCCAATAGATAGTCATGGTCCACAAAAGCATTAGATAAGATGAACAGAGAGACCCTTGCCCAAGGTCCTAGTTGTCGCCCATCGCCGGATACAGACAGCTGGAGCAGTACCCATAGTACATCTGACCATCTGCAACAACAATGGGAACAACGCCCTGAGTACGAGAATGTACTCAGCTAGACTTACCCGTCATAAACCAGAAATAAAGGACACCAAGGATCATGCAAGGCTTTATAGATTGGACTGGCTTGACTCATTTGCGAAAAGCATAAGTTGTTATGAAAACTATACCAGTACTTTTTGCATCACTTTTAGTATAACCTATTCAAGCTAGGTAAGCACCTATTGCTAAAACAATCACTTGATTCATCATTAACAATCTAGATTACCATATCAGGTTTAGCATTTCCAACATCATTCACTTGACCATCAGTGTTCCATTAATGTTACTACGATGCCATAGCTCGAGTCAAGTGCTCACTAACCGGGAGCGACGGCGATTCGAATCGAATTCCTATCCAGCTGGAGATTTATTCCTCACACAAACCCTGCTTCCCCCGTCAGGGTCGCGTAGATCACCAATGACACTTTCCAAGAAGCCGCGGGATAACAATCATGGATCGCACTACCCAGGGACCGCCCGACTGCCAGGATGCACCTTGGGCTCACTCTTCGCATCCCTGTTACACCCCCTTCAACACCAGTCTGCCAACCCGAGTTTATCCCGGCTCGAAAAAGTGTCACAAGCTTCGCGGTCGAAAGGTACTTTATTCGGCTAGCTAAATGTGAGGCATGCGTTCAACATGACAAGAGGGACGAGCAACGATCAGTCCTTAATCGACACAGACGGAATCACTATAGTCCAAAACCCTATAAGACTCCGCCCGGTCTTCGTTTATCCATCAACACTTGGTTACTTTTTATGATCACAATTATAGCTAACCATAACCCGGTATCCACCTATAACTCGCAGGTGACAGGAAATCACCCGACTTCTACCGGTCTAAGCATGGCTAAGCAATTTACTCGATCCTGACCTAACAGGGTGAAAGATAATCCGGTGGCCAAGGTAATAATGCAACAACGGTTTCACTCAACTCCTATAACTTAATGCAACTATATATATAACTATAGTTCATGTAGTAAGGAACAACTTTTATAAAATAGGAGACTTAAAATGCTCCGGGGCTTGCCTCTTTCGAACGAGCTAGGATGGTGGTCGACGCACTCTGGTAGCTCCTCGCCTGACTCTTCCTCCTCGAGCACCTCCTGTGCCTGGGGCTCCTGCTGATCCATCCAAGCCTGCTCCTCCTGTACTGCTACCTACGACTCTTCCTGCGATCCTATATGATGCAAGTGCATAAGTAATCATGCGAATGATGCATCGGATTGTGGTGGAGTGCTTTGATGACATGAGATGCAGATGAGCACATGGAATGAGCAGTTTGAATATAACTATTTCTTCTACAAGGTAGTCCACGTCATCCAAGAACATATACCCTAAAACATGCACCTTATTCTTCTATTAGTTAGCCTATCATCTACACATACAAGTGAACCTAAGCTACCAAAGCTTACCAACCTAACTCAACCACAACATCAGCAATGCATATTGATGCTTCAAAGATACACCAAACATATTTTATTACTCTCAATTTCTCATAAAGAATAATCTTTTATTTCCTATTTAACTAGGGTTACACAGCAACACCTATTTCTGGTGTAGATAAAAATCTACAAAAATTACAGTAGCTTACCCTTACTCTAAATAACCTACTACCAAAATTTCATGAGAATTAAATATGTAAAACTATCTATACAAAATAAACAAGTTATAGCATAATAATGAGCATGAAATTATTTTGTACTAGAAAAAGTATCAAACAGCAGATTTCACATTTTTCCTATGTTACTAACAGTAAACTAACATACTACAAAAATTATCACATGTATGTTCTATACAAATTTAGCCCTCTACTAAAAATAACAAAGATTATCAATTAAAAGCATTTGAACTACACTTCAAAAATTTCTCACAGAACATGCTTCACTAATATTTTTCCAAGAAAGTACATCACTAATAAAGATTAAAGCAACAAGAATCACATTTTTCCCTTCATTATTTTATTTACTACATATTTTCTAAGATATCAGCATTTATAGCAATTAAATAAATTTGCACAGCAAAGTGTTACAAAATTAATATGAGCTATTTTTAAACTGTAGATCTATTCAAGAGGAACATTACAAAATTTGTTTTACAATTTTTGGAGCTATAAATCTGGAGATATGATTTTTGAAAGCCTTTTCAACATTTCTGAAAATCATTTTTTTTAAAACTAAAAGTCTATCCGGCCTTTAACGCTACGTGCACCCCGCTGCTACACACTGAACCAAAACACCGAGACAGACAGGCGGGCCTAGGAGTCAAGCGGGACCCACAGGTCAGCCGGAGGGGAGGCCAGCAGGGGCATCACCGGTCGGAGCTCACCGGCGGCGAGCCCACGTGCGGCGCTGGCGGCACCAGTGTGCTCAGCACAACGAGCCGCACTGACCGGTGCTCGGTCTTGGCCGGGTGGCCTACCGGAGCGAGCTCGCCGACGCGCATGGCGGCACGACGGTGCGGCTCGTCGGCGGGAGCTCGACTCCGGCCATGGCAAGGCGGGCAGGGAGGCGCTTCAGCTTTGTGGGAGGGAGGCGAAACTGCTGACCGCGAGAGGAAGGAAGAAGGAGGGGTGGAACGGGGAGATTGCCGTAGCCACGAACTCCGGCGAGCGGCGGTGAAGAGCGGCCGACCAAAATTGGCCTCCTCACCTTGACAAAGGCGGCCGCTGGAGGGAGCACGAGGTAGAGCGAAGGGAGGCGGAGCAATGGCCGCAAGGAATCGGACGCGGGCGCGGCAGTAGCGGTCAACGGCGGTGGCGGAGCTCCGAGAGCCGGCAATGGCGCGGCTGCTGCTGGCGAGCTGCTGCGGAGCGAGAGGAGGGAATGGAGGGAGCAGCCAAGGCGGGCGAGCGCGTGGAGGGGTAAGCGGGCACGGGGGACGCGGGGGCCACCGGGGCGCGTGTCACTCGGCGTCGCCGTCGCTCGGCCACGCGGCGGCCGAGTCCTGCCGCGGCGACATGGCGTCGCGCGCGGGCACGCGCGCAGGAGGAAGCCGGCGCGGGGCGCGGGCCGGGCTGCTAGCGCTGCTGGGCCGAAAGGGAGGCCATGGCCCACAAAAGTGAAAAACCGATTTTTCTTTTATAAATAAAATTTTCAGATTTATTTCATTGTTTCAAA
The DNA here is from genome assembly GCA_038087645.1 of Saccharum hybrid cultivar R570. Taxonomy (NCBI): domain Eukaryota; kingdom Viridiplantae; phylum Streptophyta; class Magnoliopsida; order Poales; family Poaceae; genus Saccharum; species Saccharum hybrid cultivar. The sequence continues at coordinate 827,532 of JAQSUU010000173.1, forward strand.
AGTGAATTTGAAGATGAAAAGAGGTTTTCAGAATTCTGGCCCAAAATAAAAGTTGTTCAAAATTTTATTCTCTACAACTTTCATGTAGGGCATTTTTCAAAATTCTTAATAGATTTTGAATTTAGGATTTAAAGCTAAATTGTTAATCAAAAATTTATTTGTTTAGAATATTTTTAAAACAAAATTTGAGAAAAACTTGAATTCAAGAATTGCTCCAAAAATCATGTTAATTTATTCTAGATTATTTAAAATTGCTAATACCCAAAAGTATACTACCTTTTTGGTACTTACATCAAAGTTAGGGTTCTAATTATTTGCTTTTCAAGTTTAAATTTAAAAGAGCTATATTTCATGCAATGCTAGTCATGAAATGATGCTGAATGCTTTATGCTTTGAAATGCTAATGCATGCTTAACACCCAGGGGTATTACAGCCCTCCCCCCTTATAAGAATCTCGTCCCGAGATTTCGAGTTACGAACCATTTATCGTAAAAAAACTTTATACGTGGTTTGAAGATATTCTCCTGTTTCCCATGAAGCATCACTCTCATCATAATGGCTCCACTGAATCTTGTAGGTTGTTACCACTCTATTCCGAGTGACTCGGTCCTTAGTATCCAGAACTCGAACCGGTTGTTCACGATATTCCAAGTCCACCTTGATCCGAATACCCTGCGGTTCTATTCTCTCTTCCGGAACACGCAGACATTTCTTCAACTGGGATACGTGAAAGACAAGAAAGATCGAACTCATCCCTTCTGGCAATCGTAACTTGTACGCCACGAGACCCTTTTTCTCTATGATCTGGTATGGTCTGATATATCTAGCATACAGTTTCTGCTTGATTCCAAACCGTTTCTTCTTCATGGGGGTAACCTTCAAATAGACATAGTCACCCACTTGGAAATCCAATGGTCTCCTTCTCTTGTCTGCATAACTCTTCTGACGGGACTGTGCAGCTTGCATGTTTTGCCGGATAATACAGACCTTCTTCTCTGCCTCATTTACAAAATCAATTCCATAAAACCTTCTTTCTCCAGGCTCTACCCAATTTAACGGTGTCCTGCACTTCCTGCCATATTAAGCTTCAAAAGGTGCCATCTTAATACTCTCTTGGTAACTGTTGTTGTAAGCTAATTCTGCCAACGGTAACCAGGATTCCCATGAGCCTCTGGATGATAGTACACAAGCTCTAAGCATATCTTCAAGTATAGCATTAACTCGTTCTGTCTGCCCGTCTATCTGTGGATGGTAAGCCGTACTACGAATCAAACTAGTACCCAAACCTTTATGAAGATGTTCCCAAAAATGAGAGGTAAACTATGAACCACGATCAGACACGATCGTTTTTGGTATACCATGTAATCGGACAATCTCAGCAATGTACTTTTCTGCATATTGAGGTGGTCGGAATGTTGTCTTAACTGACAGAAAGTGAGCTGTCTTGGTGAGACAATCTACTATTACCCAAATAGAATCATGTCCCTTCTGTATGGTGGGAAGACCAGTGATGAAATCCATACTTATATCATCCCATTTCCAATCGGGTACAGACAAGGGTTGCAGAAGTCCTACAGGTCTCATGTGAAGAGCTTTAACTCTACAACACATGTCGCAACGAGCAATGTATGCTGCAATTTCTTTTTTCATCTTAGTCCACCAATAAAGGGGTCGCAAATCTTGGTACATCTTACTACTTCTGGGGTGAATAGATAGCTTGGAATGATGGGCCTCATTCATTAACTTGTTCTTAAGCTCTCTATCCTTAGGTACCATCAGGCGATCCTTAAACCATAACACTCCTTGGTCATCCTATCAAAAGTGTTTGGTGGGTTCCCTCTTCATCTTCTCCTTGATATGAAAGATTCTCTTATCTGTCTTCTGACCTTCAATGATCTGGTTTTCCAGAGTACAACTGATCTGAATATTATGCAACACAGGAGGATGTAACAATTTGAACCCTTCTTCAAACAACGGTTGCACATCAATAGCATGTGATTTTCTGCTCAGTGCATCTGCTACTACATTAGCCTTCCCGGGATGATAATGCACGTTTAGATTATAGTCCTTTATCAGCTCTAACCATCTTCTCTGTCGCATGTTCAACTTAGATTGGGTAAAAATGTATTTGAGACTCTTATGATCTGTAAAGAGATTACACACATTACCCAGCAGGTAGTGTCTCCAAATCTTTAGAGCATGCACTACTGCTGCAAGCTCCAAATCATGTGTAGGATAGTTAACTTCATGCTTCCTCAATTGACGTGAGGCATAGGCAATGACCCTTCCATTTTGCATTAGTACACATCCTAACCCATTCTTAGATGCGTCACAGAACACATCAAAAGACTTTTCTATATCCGGTTGGGCCAGAACAGGAGCAATGGTCAACAACTTTCGCAAGGTGCAGAAAGCTGCCTCGCACTCCTCTGTCCATACAAACTTATGATCCTTCTGTAATAGGCTTGTCATTGGTTTGGCAATCTTCGAGAAATCCGGTATGAAGCGACGATAGTAACCGGCTAAACCAAGAAAACTACGAATTTCATGCACTGAGGTTGGTGACTTCCAGTCCATAACCTCTTGCACCTTACTAGGGTCTACAGAAATGCCATTTTCAGACAACACGTGGCCGAGAAAAGGAACTGTCTTAAGCCAGAACTCACACTTGCTGAACTTCGCATACAGTCAATGTTCTCTGAGTCTAGTCAAGACAATCCTGAGGTGCTCTGCGTGATCTTCTTCATTCTTTGAATATATTAGAATGTCATCAATGAACACAATCACAAACTTGTCCAACTCTGGCATGAAAACATAATTCATCAGATACATAAAGTATGCAGGAGCGTTTGTCAATCCGAAGGACATGACAAGATACTCGTACAAGCCATATCTTGTAGAGAACGCAGTCTTAGGCACATCTTGCGGCTTAATCTTTATCTGATGGTATCCTGATCTCAAATCTATCTTAGAGAACACTTTGGCTTTAGACAATTGGTCAAACAAAATATTAATCCGAGGAAGAGGATACTTGTTTTTAATTGTCACTACATTCAGTGGTCGATAATCCACGCACATGCGTAAGGAGTTATCCTTCTTCTTTTTCACAAATAGAGCGGGGCATCCCCATTCAGACGAGCTGGGATGAATCAAACCTTTCTTTAGTAAGTCCTGGAGTTGCTTCTTCAATTTGGCTAACTCATTGGGAGGCATCCGATAGGGCCTTCTCGAGATCGGTGTTGTTCCCGGAATTAACTCAATGGAAAACTCAACATCTCGGTCTGGTGGAAGTCTAGGTAACTCATCCGGAAACACATCTGGAAACTCACAGACCAGTGGAATCTGGGCTAGCAGAGTAGTTTGGACCGCACAAGTCGTGCTAGCTAGGTCTACTTTCCGAGGAAGGACCACCCGAAAGGTGCCTTCCCCACTTGGTTCCTTAAGAGAGATACTTCTTCCTCCAATAACAATTACTACTCCCATCTTATTCATCCAGTTCATACCCATGATCACATCCAAAACTAACCCTGGCATGACTATCAGATTAAGCTTATATTGTTGGTTTGATATGTTTAGGGTTACTCCCTGAACTATCTGATTAGTCAACAGATCAGCCCCAGCTGAACTGATTTTATATGCACATTCCAATTCGACTATCCTTTGCTCATGCCTCTTAACAAATGCTTGACTTATAAAGGAATGAGATGATCCGGAATCAAACAAGACTACTGCAGGATGATTGTTGATAGAAAACATACCAGCTGTTACCGGTTCTCCTTCAGGGATGTCATCCACGGTGGTGTGATGCACACGAGCTTGATACTGCGTCTGATGTTTCTTAGGGTAGGGACAAAACTTTGCAAAGTGTTCGGGTTGGTTGCAGTTGAAGCACGGTCCCTTCACTTGAGCCACAGTTCCAGATGAACTGCCTTGTCCTGTCTTCGCCTGAGGCAATGCCATCTTGAATGGTTTCTGGTTCCTCTAGGGTTGTTGAGCATTCTGATTCTTCCTTTGTGGTGGCCTAAACCTTGCACCTGGGGCAGGTGACCGATAAGCTAGACGGTTGGCCATTGGGGCTCTGGACTAGGATGGACCCGACTCGAAAGCTCTCTTACAGATCTTGGAAGTAGCATAAACATTGTTGTTTTTTTCTTGCTTCAGACAGTCGCTAATGAAATCGTTGAAACTAGTCCTCATATTTGTACCCACATGTTTCATCATCTTGGGATTCAGGCCTCTCTTGAAGCTAGCGATCTTCTTGGCCTCAGTATTCACCATATCAGGAGCATAATGGCTCAGGTTATTGAATGCATGTAGATATTGAGTTACAGTCTTCGTGCCTTGATTCAGTGCCAGGAATTCCCCAAGCTTCATATCGGTCAGACCAGGTGGAATGTACGTTCCACGGAAGGCTTCGGTGAACTCCCTCCAGGTGATGTGAGCGCGGGGAGGAAAAGTGGTGTGGTGATGTTTCCACCACATTCCTGCCGGACCTTGAAGCTGATGAGCTGTATACTCAGTCTTCAACACTTCAGTCATTCTCAAGACACGGAACTTGTCTTCCATAGTATTAATCCACTCTTCTGCATCCAAGGGTTCTATGGCTTCCTTGAAGATCGGTGGACGAGTATCCATGAAGTCCTTGAAACTGCTGTACTGATTTGCTTCGTGCCCACCCGGGTTTATCCCCCGACGGGTGTTATCTGCGATACTGTGCAACGCAGCTTCCATATTCTGTTGCATGCTCTCCATATTACGTTGGCTTCCAAGAAATTGTGCGAAAAACTATTCCATAGTGTAGGGTGGAGGAGGTGGTGGTGGATCACGGTCATCATCAGCAGCTGCACTGCCACCAGCCTCAGCGACACCATACACGGTACGATGAGTGTTCGGCATCTGCATATTTCAGCAACAGTAATTATTAGGTGATGTTGTAGGAATTGCGACCGAATGAAAAATCATGCCGAACTGAATTTACTGGAGAGAATAAATTCATACAATAAAATAGGGGCACAATAAGTCATTCCAATTAACACAACATCACTAATTAGATTACTTAAAGCGCACACATCGTGTCCATTACAACCAAGTTGTCAGCATACATACACTAGACTTTTTGACGTTCGGATACTGCCACAAACACATCCAAGCTTTCCAACATTACATCAAAGCCTTAGTCTTTCTACTCATTATTACATGCCCAACGTGCCAACAAAGCAAAAGATCATGTAGATGGAACCTAGTAGCTAGCGCAACAACTACTAGCCTACTCATCGTGGTCGCTGTCTAAGTCCGAGACATTGGCGTTGTCGCCATTAGCAGCGTCGTGGTGCTCCCCAACTGGTGCTTCGGGCTCTTTAGGATCTTCGTCTTCATCCAAATCCATCTCTGCCGCACCAGGAGGAACATAGGGGTTGAGTTGATTGTTCAGCCGATGAACCTCCTCATGCAGATTGTCATTATATTCCTCTGCATATGCCAGCTGTTGCTCTAGCTCAAACTATCTAGCCCTCAACATATTCTCTACGGACCAGGCTTCATTCCTCTGATGGAGCACATGAGTCAAGATGCGCTCAGCGTTCCTGTTGGTGGTGGTCAGTCGCCCAACCTACTCTCTCAGGGCACGTACATCTCCCTCGAAAGCCACAGTCCTCTGGGTAGCCTGATCTCTCTGATGAGTCAACTGAGCCATCTCTGTGTTGAGCCTCTCAATCTCGGCGTCATGATCTCTCTGAAGCTGACGGCGGTCATCACGAGCCTGACCAAGAGCACTAGACACACGTCTTAGGCTACCTTCCACTCCATCAAAGGCCCTCATCACTGCGAACATGGCACTCATAGCGGGGTTGTCACTGTTCTGTGCTTCTACAGCGCTAATCTCCAGAGATCTTCCTCTTGCCTGCTACCACGAGTCAGTGAAGGGGTTGCCCCTCAGAAAGACTCCAACTATAGCTGCTGCCAACTCCTGAGGAAAGCGATCCATGATATCCCTCAAGATCCCAAAGGCTGCCCTCTCGGCGGCTTCTTCAGGGGTCCTACTAGTTGACTCAAAATGCCAACCGGTCCACTCAGAATCATCATCTCGGGGACGAACTACTGCTTCCACAGTCACCAAAAGTCCTTCCCCCAACCGCTCATTCGACCAAAAGTAGCGGGGCTCCATCCCATCAGGATAGCCTACATAGCTGAGTACTCTCCACAAGAGCGTAGGCATCCCAAACTCTCCAAGAAAAGTGTGGCGCTGACGAGTGCGTGGAGCAAGCTGATGACGGGGAGCTCTGCCGGTGGACTTGCGGGCTGTCTACTTAGTACGTGCCATCTGTAGCAAAATTTTATTACCGTGGTGAGAACAGATTTTTAAGTTGGCATTTTTATCGAAATGAGATAATCAACTTATAAGGGGAGGAACAATGCCATGAATGAAATGCACAACATGATACATGCACGTTCCGTACGTCCTCACAAACTTAGAAAACTAATAACTACTAACGGAATAAACGGTGGCATACAACGATCTCTTGTAACGTAACTAATACGTACTACTCGAAAGCGTTGTTATGTACCTGCAGAAAGTCACTTCAGCCCAAACCTCACAGTATGAAAATATGCAAGAAAGCAGTGAAGTAAGTTACTTGCTCTACACGCATCCCCAGATACGAGTATAACGGTAACAACTACCCGAATCATCGTCCTATTGATGGCATCGTCACCGCATGACGGAAGTCCCCACCATTTGAATACCCTCATACGAACATACGCATGGCACGTAAGTATTTCGGTGTCACATAAGCACTCCCCTAGATTGGCAGTGTATCCAACCATGCTCTCACAACTCTCACTTACCAGGGCGTAGAGGGAATTGATCCATACATTACCACTCAATTGAATGGCACTCATACAATAGCACGCCATATGAGCGATGAAATTTAAAATATGATGCAAACCCCCAAGTTAGTACTTAATTAAGCCACCTAGAGTCCTTATTGGGCATAAAGGATATGACCACTGGCACACTCTTAAATTTAAAAGCTTAGTTGAAAACACAGTTTTGTTTTTAAATACCCATGTGAACAGTAACATGCTAAACCATGCTCTGATACTAGCTGTAACGAATCAACGTAATTATATGAGATTAAGTAAGAAAATCTTCCACCGAGGTGGTTAATTTATCAAACTTAAACCCGTATAATCCGAGATTCCGTGAAATCATGAGGGATTTCAAACCAACCAACATACAACCAAGATCGTACTGATTTAGCAGCCACAGTTCACATGATACATAGAGTTCACAATAAAAGTGGAGTACATCGGAGTTTGGAATAAAAGTTATTACAACATAGTTCAAAATAACATAGCGGAAGCAAGTAGTTTTACACACACACTTAGTTCAAATACTGTGCCAGTAGATAGTCATGGTCCACAAAAGCATTCGAATCGAATTCCTATCCAGCTGGAGATTTATTCCTCACACAAACCCTGCTTCCCCCGTCAGGGTCGCGTAGATCACCAATGACACTTTCCAAGAAGCCACGGGATAACAATCATGGATCGCACTACCCAGGGACCGCCCGACTGCCAGGACGCACCTTGGGCTCACTCTTCGCATCCCTGTTACACCCCCCTTCAACACCAGTCTGCCAACCCAAGTTTATCCCGGCTCGAAAAAGTGTCACTAGCTTCGCGGTCGAAAGGTACTTTATTCGGCCAGCTAAATGTGAGGCATGCGTTCAACATGACAAGAGGGACGAGCAACGATCGGTCCTTAATCGACATAGACGGAATCACTATAGTCCAAAACCCTATAAGACTCTGCCCGGTCTTCATTTATCCATCAACACTTGGTTACTTTTTATGATCACAATTACAGCTAACCATAACCCGGTATCCACCTATAACTCGCAGGTAACAGGAAATCACCCGACTTCTACCGGTCTGAGCATGGCTAAGCAATTTACTCGATCCTGACCTAACAGGGTGAAAGATAATCCGGTGGCCAAGGTAATAATGCAACAACGGTTTCACTCAACTCCTATAACTTAATGCAACTATATATATAACTATAGTTCATGTAGTAAGGAACAACTTTTATAAAATAGGAGACTTAAAATGCTTCGGGGCTTGCCTCTTTCGAACAAGCTAGGATGGTGGTCGACGTACTCTGGCAGCTCCTCGCCTGACTCTTCCTCCTCGGGCACCTCCTGTGCCTGGGGCTCCCGCTGATCCGTCCAAGCCTGCTCCTCCTGTACTGCTACCTGCAACTCTTCCTGCGATCCTGTATGATGCAAGTGCATAAGTAATCATGCGAATGATGCATCGGATTGTGGTGGAGTGCTTTGATGATATGATATGCAGATGAGCACATGGAATGAGTAGTTTGAATATAACTATTTCTTCTACAAGGTAGTCCACGTCATCCAAGAACATATACCCTAAAACATGCACCTTATTCTTCTATTAGTTAGCCTATCATCTACACATACAAGTGAACCTAAGCTACCAAAGCTTACCAACCTAACTCAACCACAACATCAGAAATGCATATTGATGCTTCAAAGATACACCAAACATATTTCATTACTCTCAATTTCTCATAAAGAATAATCTTTTATTTCCTATTTAACTAGGGTTACACAGCAACACCTATTTATGGTGTAGATAAAAATCTACAAAAATTATAGTAGCTTACCCTTACACTAAATAACCTACTACCAAAATTTCATGAGAATTGAATATGTAAAACTATCTATACAAAATAAACAAGTTATAGCATAATAATGAGCATGAAATTATTTTGTACTAGAAAAGTATCAAACAACAGATTTCACATTTTTCCTATGTTACTAACAGTAAACTAACATACTACAAAAATTATCACATGTATGTTCTATACAAATTTAGCCCTCTACTAAAAATAATAAAGATTATCAATTAAAAGCATTTGAACTACACTTCAAAAATTTCTCATAGAACATGCTTCACTAATATTTTTCCTAGAAAGTACATCACTAATAAAGATTAAAGCAATAAGAATCACATTTTTCCCTTCATTATTTTATTTACTACATATTTTCTAAGATATCAGCATTTATAGCAATTAAATAAATTTGCATAGCAAAGTGTCACAAAATTAACATGAGCTATTTTTAAACTGTAGATCTATTCAAGAGGAACATTACAAAATTTGTTTCACAATTTTTGGAGCTATAAATCTGGAGATATGATTTTTGAAAGCCTTTTCGACATTTTTGAAAATCATTTTCTTTAAAACTAAAAGTCTATCCGGCCTTTAACGCTACGTGCACCCCGCTGCTACACACCGAACCAAAACACCGAGACAGACAGGCGGGCCCAGGAGTCAAGCGGGACCCATAGGTCAGCCGGAGGGGAGGCCAGCAGGGGCATCGCTGGCCGGAGCTCACCGGCGGCGAGCCCACGTGCGGCGCTGGTGGCACTAGTGTGCTCAGCACAACGAGCCGCACCGACCGGTGCTCGGTCTTGGCCGGGTGGCCTACTGGAGCGAGCTCGCCGACGCACATGGCGGCACGACGGTGCGGCTCGTCAGCGGGAGCTCGACTCCGGCCATGGCAAGGTGGGCAGGGAGGCGCTACGGCTTTGCGGGAGGGAGGCGAAACTGCTGACCGCGAGAGGGGGGAAGAAGGAGGGGTGGAACGGGGAGATTGTCGTTGCCACGAACTCCGGCGAGTGGCGGTGAAGAGCGGCCGGCCAAAATTGGCCTCCTCACCTTGACAAAGGCGACCACTGGAGGAAGCACGAGATAGAGCGAAGGGAGGCGGAGCAATGGCCGCAAGGAATCGGACGCGGGCGCCGCAGTAGCGGTCAACGGCGGTGGCGGAGCTCCGAGAGCCGGCAATGGCGCGGCTGCTGCTGGCGAGCTGCTGCGGAGCGAGAGGAGGGAATGGAGGGAGCAGTCGAGGCAGGCGAGCGTGTGGAGGGGGTAAGCGGGCGCGGGGGACGCGGGGGCCACCGGGGCGCGTGTCGCGCGGCGTCACCGTCGCTCGGCCACGCGGCGGCCGAGTCCTGCCGCGGCGCCACGGTGTCGCGCGTGGGCACGCGCGCGCGGGAAGAAGCCGACGCGGGGCGCGGGCCGTGCTGCCGGCGCTGCTGGGCCGAAAGGGAGGCCAGGGCCCACTAAAGTGAAAAACCGATTTTTCTTTTATAAATAAAATTTTCAGATTTATTTCATTGTTTCAAAAGTGAATTTGAAGATGAAAAGAGGTTTTCAGAATTCTGGCCCAAAATAAAAGTTGTTCAAAATTTTATTCTCTACAACTTTCATGTAGGGCATTTTTCAAAATTCTCAATAGATTTTGAATTTAGGATTTAAAACTAAATTGTTAATCAAAAATTTATTTGTTTAGAATATTTTTAAAACAAAATTTGAGAAAAACTTGAATTCAAGAATTGCTCCAAAAATCATGTTAATTTATTCTAGATTATTTAAAATTGCTAATACCTAAAAGTATACTACCTTTTTGGCACTTACATCAAAGTTAGGGTTCTAATTATTTCTTTTTCAAGTTTAAATTTAAAAGAGCTATATTTCATGCAATGCTCTTCATGAAATAATGCTGAATGCTTTATGCTTTGAAATGCTAATGCATGCTTAACACACAGGGGTGTTACAACTAAAGTAACATATAATTAAACAGGTAATGATAACCAATGATCACTAACAACTTCCATTATGCCATATTTCATATAATTGTCCAAGTGTTCCATCAATACTACTACGATGAAGTAGCTCAAGTCAAGTGCTCACTATCTAGTGAACGATGGTGATTCGAATCGATTATTAACCAGCTGGTAAGTTATTCCTCACACAAACCTCACTCACCCGCTAAAGTGAGGTGTTGGTCACCGAGTCAACCATTCAGGTAAAGTCGCGAGCTTGCCAGGAACCACTTGTACCCGGGGGCCGCCCGACTGCTCTTTGGCCTTATCATCGCGCCCCCGTATCCTGCCACTACTACTCCGGTACAGTGCGTTGCGGGCAATCCACTCAGCCCGAATAATCTCCCAGCTTCGCGGTCGGAAGGTACTTTATCCGGCCAGCTAAATGTGAGGCATGCGTTCAACATGACCCGAGGCCCAACAACGGACGGTACTTAATCGACATAGACGGAAAACACTATAGTCTGAAACCCTGTAAGTTTTCGTCCGGTCTCAATTTCACATTAACACTTAGTTATTTCATGATGACATCTTTTCTCAATCAGATCTAGGTAAACACCTCTAGCTCGCAGGTGACAGGAAATCACCCGACTTCTACCGGTCTAAGCAAGCTAAGCAATTACTTGACTGCGAATGACAAGGTGACAAGGATAGGATAGAACATAGTAAACAAGGTATAATGCAGCAACGGTTGCAAACAACTCATAAACTTAATGCAGCAGTTAACGTAAAGCATTCATAAAGTATTTGCAAACCGGGGGAGAGAAATGCTCCGAGGCTTGCCTCTCTCGAAAGAGTTCGGACGGTGGTCTAGGCACTCTAGAAGATCCTCACCGACCTTCTCGCCGGCTTCGGGCACTTCTTGCTCCTCGGGCTGCTCTTCCGGCTCCTCGGGAACTGCTACCGACGTTACTTCCTGCGATCCTGTATGATGCAATCGTATAAGTGCTTATGCCTAGATGCATTGCGGGGATGACATGAGATGATGATGATGAATGAGATGTAGATAATTAAGTTCACTTTATTTCATAAAATAGGAATACATTTCTTCTACAAGGTAGTCAACATCATCCAAGAATACAGACTACAAGCACATGTCATCTACTACATTCTCTTCTACTACTACCATGCTAAGCCAGCACATTTTATTAAATGCTTCAAAGATACACCAAAGCAAAATCCTATTCACTAGTCATGCATTAACAAGGTTAAATAAAACCCTAATTGCAACTAAGTTTGAACAGCAACACCTATTTTAGTAGCACAGAAAAATCTAAGAAAATTACAGTAGCTTTCTATCATCTAATCTAGCATACCACAAAAATTTTATTGCATTTGAATTACTAGAACTGCCTACACAAAAATAACAAGCTAGGGCCTAAAAAGGAGTATAAAATACTTTCTACTATGAAAAGTATCAAACAACAGATTTCTCATTTTTCCTGGATTCTACTCAGTAAATAATCACTGTAGAAAAATTATTACTTGCATGTTTTACTCATTTTTTTCTATTTAACAAAATAACAATTATTAGCAATAGAAAGCACTTAAACTACACCTCAGAATTTTTCTACTAAACATGCAAGAGAACTATTTTTCTTAACAAGCACATGCAACAACAAGACTAATAAATTTGGAATCATATTTTTCTGAATTTTCTACAATTTACTAACCATTTAACAAGAAAATAGCAATTTTCAAAGTTAAATAAAAACCCTACAGAAAAGTAGTGCAACAATTAAGTGCAATATTTTTAAATGGTAGATCTAGTTGTAAGGAGCTCATAAAAAATTATTTCACAATTTTTGGAGCACATTTAATCACCCAAATAATTACTGAAGCATTTTTATTTCCAATTAATAAAAGAAAAGAAAAACTGGGATTCTATTTGAAAACGGGCCGACACCGTAAGGGGCAGATGGCCCGGTCCGGTTCAGCCCAGCGGCACGCGTGTGCGGGATAACGAAAACGGGCCACGTCCCGTTGGATCAGGCCGGCCCAGCTACTCGCCTCACCCGCGGGCGAGTGGGGGCAACGCGCGCGGCCGAGCGGGCGCTCGACACCGCGGCGGTGCGGCGGCCACCGATGGCCAACTGCCGCTCCAGTGCCCGAACGAGCGAGGCAAGGTGCGCAAAACGGCCACGGGAAAACGGTGAACACGTGAGCGGGGTTGAGAGATAAGGGGGGTTGGTGGAGGTGCCGGTGACCGGAGCACGAGCGTGGCGGCTCCGTCACGGTGGCGCGGCGAGGAAAACAAATTGACGCCCTACCGGAGCGAGCAAGAGGACAACGGGGCTTGTTCGGAGGAGGCAAGGGGGTGGCGAAGCTCGGTGCAAGATTAAATTGGTGGTGGTGGACCGTCGCCGTCGGAACGAGGGAGCGGAGGTGGAGCTCACGGCGGTGAGCCGCTCGCCCGCTCGGTTCTTGGAGAGGGGAGCGGATGGCGAGCGGGAGTGGGAGTGAGGGGGCGATGGGGGTTCGGGCAGGCGGATTTGAGCGCGCCTGAGCTGGCGGGATGGCAGAGCGGAGGTGACGCGCGACGGCTGCCGACGGCGCATGGCCGACACACGGCGAGCGCGTCCTGCCACGGCGGCCAGCGAGGCGCGAAGGCGAGCGGGAGGAGGAAGCGGCCGCGCGGACGCGGGCCGGGCCGCTGCGCTACGCGGGCGCGCGCACGCGCGGGGAGGCATGGGCTGCTTCGGCCGATGGGCCGAAAGGGTTGCGGCGGCCTGCTAGCGCTGGGAATTGTTTTTCATTTTTATTTTTCCAGAGAAATTCAAATAAAATTCAAATTGCAGTTTTCAAATTCAATTTTGGGCAAGCAAATCACCTTTTCTAAAATATTTTTAGAAGCAAAATTTGGAAAGATTTTGAATACAAAACTTGCTCCAAAAATCATGCTACTTATTTCTAAGTTATTTAAAGGTATAGCTCCACAAATTTTTACCACTTTTACCTAGGACTTTTACCAATTCAGAGTTCAAACATGATTATCACAGTTTTAAATAAATTCTAACTCAATTTACATGTGATGATGATCATGTATAAAATGCAAATGCTCATGAATTAGGATGTGAATGCATGCTTAACACCCAGAGGTGTTACATCCATCTTGAATCTTTTGAGAAGATCCTTGGTGTACTTTTCTTGAGAGATGAAAATCCCTTCTCTCATTTGCTTGACTTGAAACCCAAGGAAGAATGTTAGCTCACCAATCATTGACATCTCGAACTCTTTTGACATCAATTCACCAAATTCTTTGCAATAGTCTTCATTTGTTGACCCAAAGATGATATCATCAACATAGACTTGACAAATGAAGATCTCTTCATTAAATTTCTTGGTGAATAGTGTGGTGTCAACCTTCCCAATAGTGAAGCCCTTCTCAATGAGGAAGTCCTGGAGGCGCTCATACCACGCTCTAGGGGCTTGCTTGAGCCTATATAGCACCTTGGACAACCTATAAACAAAATTAGGGTATCTAGGGTCTTCAAACCCAGGAGGTTGTTCAACATAGACTAGTTCATTTATGAAGCCATTTAAGAATGCACTTTTCACATCTATTTGATATAGTTTCATATCATGATGTGATGCATATGCAAGAAGGATACGGATGGCTTCAAGTCTAGCAACGGGTGCAAAAGTCTCTCCAAAATCAAGACCTTCAACTTGAGAGAACCCTTTTGCTACTAGTCTTGCCTTGTTTCTTACTACTACCCCTTGATCATCTTGCTTGTTGCGGAACACCCACTTGGTTCCAATGACTCTTGCACCTTTTGGATGCTCTTCAAGTGTCCATACTTGATTGCGGGCGAAGTTGTTCAATTCTTCATGCATGGTATTCACCCAATCCAGATCTTGAAGAGCTTCTTCTATATTCTTAGGTTCAAGACAAGAGACAAAAGAGTGATGTTCAATAAAAGAATTAAACTTTTGAGATCGAGTCATTACACCCTTTGTAGGACTCCCTATGATGAGATCTTGTGGATGTGCTTGAAGTAGGGGTGAGTTTCTTCGATCAACCATTTGAGGAGTAGAATGGGGAGCATCAACATCTTGTGCTTGTGCCTCGGCTTGATGATGAGAGACATGTGTGTCTTCATTTTCAACTCTCTCACTCTTGTCATCATTTTGAGGCACATATGATGAAGATGGTGGATTTACAATTTGTACATCGTCTTCATCATCTTTAGGCTTGATGTCACCCACCGGCATGTTCTTCATGGCCTCCCTCAATGGTTCATCACCTACATCATCACAATTCTCAATTGCTCCTTGGGAGCCGTTAGATTCATCAAATTCCACATCATATGTTTCTTCAACCAAACCGGTGGCATGGTTAAATACTCTATATGCTTTGGACTTTGATGAGTAGCCAATAAGAAAACCAATATCACAACGTCTTTGGAACTTCCCTAGGTGTTGACGCTTCTTGTAGATATAGCATTTGCAACCAAACACCCGGAAGAATGAGACGTCCAGCTTCTTCCCATTTAGCAACTCATAAGAGATCTTGCAAAGGAACTTTTGTAGGAAGAGGCGATTTGAAGCATAGCATGCGGTGTTGATTGCCTCGGCCCACAATTTCTCCGGTGTATTGTACTCATCTAACATTGTTCTTGCAAGAGTGATCAAGGTCCGATTCTTTCTCTCAACTACACCATTTTGTTGAGGAGTATAGGTTGATGACACTTCATGCTTGATTCCAATTTCATCACAATAAGCTTCAATGTTGGTGTTGTCAAACTCTTTTCCATTGTCACTTCTAATCTTCTTTATCTTGACTTCAAATTCATTTTGAGCTCTCTTTGCAAACTTCTTGAAGCAACTTGCCACTTCAGATTTGTCATGAAGGAAGAAAGTCCAAGTGTATCTTGAGAAGTCATCCACAATCACAAGACAATAAAGATTTCCACCCAAACTCTTGTAAGTTGTAGGACCAAACAAATCCATGTGTAGAAGTTCTAGTACTCTTGATGTTGACATGTAAGCTTTGGTTGGATGAGTGTTTGCAACTTGTTTGCCGGCTTGACATGCACTACAAGGTTTGTCCTTCTCAAACTTTACATCCTTCAAACCTCTCACTAATTCTTTCTTCAATAGCTTGTTGAGAGTGTTCATTCCAACATGAGCAAGCCTCCTATGCCAAAGCCATCCAAGTGTAGTTTTAGTGAACAAACATGTCATCAAGTTTGCATCTTCGGAGGTAAAGTCAACTAGATAGAGATTATTATATCTAAAGCCCTTGAAAATCACTTGCTTGTCATCTATCTTTGTAACAACCACTTCATTTGGACTAAACAAGCATTGGTAGCCAAGATCACATAGTTGCCCAACGGATAGTAAGTTGAAACTCAATGAAGCAACATAGAGCACATTTGAGAGAGAATGATCATTTGATATTGCAACCTTGCCTATACCCTTGACTTTGCTCTTTGAATTGTCCCCAAATGTGATCTTGTCTTGACATACCCCATCCTCTTCAAGTGAGGTGAACATACGAGGATCACCGGTCATATGTTGTGTGCAACCACTATCAATCACCCAATGAGATCCACCGGTCTTGTAGTTCACCTACACACAAGAGATCAAGCCTTTTGTTTAGGGACCCAAACTTGAGAGGGACCCTTAACTTTCTCAACTAGTGACTTGGCAACCCAAATTTTCTTTGGCCTATTCTTGTTAGGGGGGCCCAAGAACATGACTTTCATCTTTCCACTTGAGTCCTTTCTAAGCATGTAATGAGCATTGAAGGCAAAGGGTCTAGCATGCTTGGGCAAGGGTTGTGGTGGTGGAGTTTTGCACTCATGAGCAAAATGGCCTTCTTGTCCACACTCAACACATCTCTTTGGCTTGGGCTTTGTCTTGCTTTGTTGTTGTTTAGCCTTTATCTTCTTTTCTTGATTTGCCAAGTAGCCAATACCACTCCTATCCAACTTCATGACGGTGTTCATGAGTAGCTCACTTTGCAAATATTGGCCTCTTGTGAACTTGCTTAGGCCGGTCTTGAGATGCTCTTTCTCTTGCTTTAGCTTCTTGTTTTCTTCAATAAGTGACTCATTTGAAGCTTGCTTTTCAAGAGCCAACAACTTCTTGTTCTCAACTTTAAGCATCTCATTCTCACTCTTGAGCTTGACATACTCATCATAGTCATTGGCCTCAACCACACTCTTGCCTTTGCCGCTAGAGCCTTGCTCAAAGTTCTCAACAATCAAATCATCACATGATGTAGCTATATCAATCTTAATAATTTGGTTAGTAGCATCATGTGTCTCAAGGGCAAGCTCATTAGCAACAATAAGAGTATCATAGTTGATTTTCAATGCGGTGTATTCATCTTTTAGCAAGTTTAGCCTAGTGATGAGTTCACCATGCTTCTTCTCAATTTTATTATGTTTATCTCTAAGCTCCTTGTTAGAAGTTTTGAGCTCCTTGAGAGAAGAAGACATAGTTTCATTTCGATATATGAGCTCATCCCTAGTCTTATGTGCACTTTCAAGCTTAGATGAGAGTGATTCATTTTCATGTTAAAGCTCATCATTTTCATTTCTAGTCCTCCTTATGATTTTAGAATATTTGTTTAACAATTTTACTAGTTCATCATAAGAGGGTGCATCATATTCATCATCACTATCACTATCATCATCATCACTATCACTATTTTGTACCTTTCGATCACCCTTAGCCATAAGGCATAGATGAGTAGCGGAAGATGATGGTGAAGGTGACGGTGAAGGTGGTGATGAAGATGTCGGTGAAGATGATGATGGCCCAATCACAAATGCGGCGATCTTCTCTTTTTCATTATCACTTTCATCGCCGGAGGACTCACATGATGATTCAATGTCGGTGAGCCAATCACCAACAATATAAGCCTTGCCTCCCTTCTTCTTCTTGTAGAACTCTCTTTTCTTGCCATCTTTCTTCTTGTATGGCTTGTTCTTTCTTTTATCATCTTCTTCATCACTTAAATCATCTTTCTTGCCCTTGTACTTGTTCTTGTACTTGTCTTTCGGAGGCTTTGGGCATTGATGAGCTAGATGGCCAAGTTCTCCACAATTGAAGCAATCCATTTCGGAGATTGGCTTCCTTTTGCTACTTGTGAAGAATTTCTTCTTCTTGCCATCGAACTTGATGCCACTCTTGTTGAGCTTCTTTAGCATCTTGGTGGTCTTCCTCACCATGAGTGCAAGTGATTCATCATCAATGTCACTTTCACTTGAGCTTTCTTGCACTATCATGGCTTGGCCCTTCTTTTTTTTCTTTTCATGGCTAGCTTTGAAGGCCAAGTCTTTCTTCTTGGAAGATGATGAGCCCTCTTCCGGAGTGATGTGCATGTACATCTCATGTGCGTTGATCTTTCCTAATACTTGAGTTGGTGTTGCGGTGGAGAGATCACTTTGGTGAAGTACGGTGACAATGTGACCATACTTCTCAATGGAAAGAACACTCAAGATCCTCCTTGCAACATCCGATTGACTCATTTTAGTGAGTCCAAGAGCATTGAGATCTTCTACAAGAACATTTAAACGAGTGTACATTTCATTAGCACTTTCTTTGGGAAGCATCTCAAAAGAATTAATTTTCTTTAAAGCAATATGATAGCGTTCCTCATGCTCACTCTTAGTTCCCTCATGGAGAGCACAAAGATTTTCCCACAATTCATGAGCGTTTTTGGCATTTCGCACACGATTGAAGATATCTTTGCCTAGTGCCCGGTAGATTGCATTTTTTACCTTTGCATTCCACCGGTCGTATTTCTCCTCGTCATCACTTGGGTTAGCAGGATCCCTTATAGGAGGAAGCCCTTCGGTTGCGGCTCTAAGGCACCCAACATCTATGGCTTCGAGGTACGCCTCCATACGAATTTTCCAATATGGAAAATCGTCTTCCTCAAAAGTGGGAGGTGGTCCTTCCCCATTAGACATCTTGCTCTAGGCGGTGAAGCCTAAATTAAGAGCAACACGGCTCTGATACCAATTAAAAGGATCAAGATGCCCAAGAGGGGGGTGAATTGGGCTTTTCTAAAAATTAATTGCAAGAATTAAATCCTATAAGCCAAACTTCACCCCTAGTGCCTACTAGTGTTCCTTGTGATTCTACCGATAAAAGTTTTGCACCCTAAGTTCCAATCCTAGACTAGCATGGCAATTCTAGGAAAGTAAACAAGCAATGAAAGTAATACTCGAAATTAAATGCTTGAAAGTAAGGGTTAGGAACACGGCGATGTTTTGCCGAGGTATCGAAGAGTCGCCACTCCCCACTAGTCCTCGTTGGAGCATTCGCGCAAGGGTGTAGCTCCCCCTTGATCCGCGCAAGGATCAAGTGCTCTCTACGGGTTGATTCTTCGACACTCCGTCACGGCAAATCACCCAAAACCGCTCACAACTTGAGTTGGGTCACCCACAATCTCGTCGGATGATCACCAAACTCCCAATCACCACCAAACCGTCTAGGTGATGGCGATCACCAAGAGTAACAAGCTAGAACTCTCACTTGACCACAACAAGCCTAATGAGAAGATGGATGCACACTTGCTACACTCTTGTCACTAGAGAGGATTCTCAAACTTTGATTCGCAAATCTCTATCCTCACTAGGACTCTTGCACTCCCTTGCACTTCAAAGGTGTTTCTCAGCTGAACAAATGAGCAAGAGACCTCTAAAAGAGGTGGAGGGGATGTATTTATACACCCCTCAAACAAATCCAACCGTTACCTTTCGAAACAGCCAGACGCGCACTGACCGGACGCGCCTATCGACATGACCGGACGCGCCGGTCAGGTGTAACGGTCGAAAACCAAAACCTGAGCTGAGTGACCGGACGCGCCGATCTATGATGATTAGACATGCCGGTCTGAGATGACCAGACGCGCCGATCAGGGATGATCGAACGCGTCCGATCATGCAAGAGCTTACTGGAAAACTGACCTGACGCACGACCGCGTCTGATCATAGGTGACCGGACGCGTCAGGTCACCACGGGACCTTAATGGAACATGACCGGACGTGCCAATCATTTCACAGTCGCGTCCGATTACGTTGTTTACCATCTGGAACACGTGTCAAACTGACCACCGCGTCCAGTCCTATCAAGGACCGCGTCCAGTCGATCAGTTGAAACCGCAGTGAAGTGTTAGTACTGACCGGACGCGTCCCGTCATGACCAGGACCACGTCCGGTCATAGGTAAACGGCTCAAACGTCTTCTAAACGCGATGCAACTTGAACCAAGTTGCTTCCAACTGAACTCTGAGCTTTTCTCGAGCTACCTAGTGCTAAGTTTGACAAGTGTGCACTACACCTAAACACAAGACTCACCTAGGTCAAGCTACTCGCTCATGCCCCTCTTTATAGTACGGTCAAAGGAAGAAACAAATATCCTAACGACTATTCCAGATGTATCTCAACACCTTAACATCCGGAACTAACCGTCCTTAATCTTATCGTTGATCCTTTGAAAACCAAAATGATTTCCATCAAGGGACATGAATACCATATTGCTCAAAGCAGTTATCATCTCCATGACCTAACTTACCAATGTTTCTGCAAAACACACGTTAGTCATGGTAATTAAGCGTTGTCATCAATTGCCGAAACCAACACCGGGGCCTAGATGCTTTCAATATCTTTTGTCTTCATAGGGGCACTTTGCCACTACATGATCGGGGCTATTGCAATTGTAGCAAAGCACCTCCTTTGCCTTCATGAAGTCCCTTCTCTTTCTTGCACCATATCCTTTCTTCTTCATGAACCTTCCCATCTTGTGCACTAGGAGGGCCATGGTCTCATCATCGAATGGATCATCATCATCACTCTCCACCTTGCTCTTGCCCTTAGAGGATGAAGCCTTGAATGCAATGGGCTTCTCTTGCTTGACCTTGGTCTCCTTATTCTCATCTTCATCTTCATCATCATCATATTGAGCATCGGTCATGACATCTCCAAGCACTTGGTTTGGAGTCACCTTGTTCAAACCCTCTCTTTGGATCATCTTCCTCAAGATAGCAAACTTCTTAAGTAAGTTCATCAAGAACTTATGTGAGAAGTCCTTGTCCTTGACATCTTCTCCTAGGCTCTTGAGATCATTGACAATAACTTGTAGCCTATAGAACATCTCCGGTATGGACTCATCATCCTTCATCTTGAAGCTTGCAAACTTATCCTTGAGCATATAGAGCTTGGCACTCTTTACCGTTGAAGTGCCCTCATATGTTTCCTCTAATCTTGTCCACACTTCACTTGCCATCTCAAGATCCTTGATTTGCTCAAAGACCTTTGCATCAATCCCATTATAGAGAGTATTGAGAGTCATAGTGTTGCATTGGTTGTTGATGCGGTCATTGTTGGTGAGGTTGTCCGGATCAATGATAGCATAATCATGGTGTGTCACCTTCCAAACGTTCTCATGAATAGAGCCAAGATATTGCTTCATCTTTCTTTTCCAATGATCAAAAGATGTGACACAATCAAAGAATGGAGGCTTGCCCCCGACATGGTTGAACACAACTTGAGCCATCTTACACCGAGGTTGTTAAGCCTTACAAATGGTGACCATGGCTCCGATACCACTTGAAAGGTCTTGATGGCTAGAGGGGGGGTGAATAGCCTTTTTTAAAAATTCTACAAAGACAAGCTAAACAAGTTTATCAATATAACAAGTAGCGAGATGCAAGTTTTGCTTAGCCTACGGGGTGTTTGCAAGCCACCTAACCAATTCACAATTCTAAAATATTTGCACTCAACCGCACAAGTCAAACCGAGAAGGAAACTACAACTATAACTAGCAAGCTACACAAAAGAGCTACTCTAGCAAAGCTAACTAGCTAGCAAAGATAACTAAGAAGGTAAAGCGAAGTTAAGTTAGGAGAGTTTCACCGAGGGTCAAAGTATTAAGCCAACCAATATGATCAACAATGAATACCAAGATAACCGAACACCGGGATCAATCAATCACAATATGAAAGTGATGACACAAAGATTTATCCCGAGGTTCACGTGCTTGCCGGCACGCTAGTCCCCGTTGTGTCCCTCTTCACCATGTGGTTCGATGGCTAATCGGTCTCACACCGAGCCTCTCAAAAGACGCCACAAGAACCTACCAAATGGCAAAAGGTTGCAATGACATGAGCAATTCACTAATGTTGCCTTTGGCGCTTCGCCGAGGTAGGCACAAACCCCTCACAATCGCCGGAGGTGGCCAAGAACAATCACCAACTCTTGCCAACGCCTCCAAGCTGCTCCAAGCCATCTAGGTGGCGGCAACCACCAAGAGAAACAAGAATCCCGCAGCAAATCAACCACCAAGTGCCAACTAGATGCAATCTCACAATGCAAATGCACTTGGATCACTCAATCTCACTTTGAATATGCAAAGAAGCAAGAGAGATGAGTGGGAGGGGAGTTGCTTAGCTCAAAGTGCTCACAAGTATGTCAAATGTTCGAGAGATGGAGCCTTGAGCCGGCCAACGAGTATATATAGATGTACCCCTTCGAATAGAGCCGTTAGAAACTTAAACAGCCAAAATCATGCTGACCGGACGCGCTGGCCGCACAACGGCTAAGTCACAAAGCACTGACCGGACGCGCTGGTCCAACTGACCGGACGCGCCGGTCGCACAACGGCTAACTGCGAAGCAACGACTGGACGCGCTTGACGCGCAGACCGAACGCGCTGCAAATGACCGGACACGCTGGTCCCATGACTGACCGGACGCGCTGGTCAAGCCTAAGTAGCGCATAACAAAATAGTGACTGGACGCGCTGGAGAAATGACCGGACGCCACAGTGCCAGCGTCTGGTTAGAGTCCAGTAAGCTCCCTAAATGACCGGACGCGTCCGATCGACTGTGACCGAACGCGCTTCGTGTCCAATCATCAAACTAAAATACGTGCAGACACTGAACACTGACCGGACGTGTCCGGTCATGCAGAGACCGCGTCCGGTTCAGCGTCCGGTCACCTCTGTGACCTCCATTCACCTCCGTTTCTTTTCTGACTTCCGGCGTAGTGGAAAATAGTCGTTTCAACTCCTCGAAAACGCCTGAATCCCGCCTCGCAAGCTCGGTGAGAGGGAGAGAGGACCCCAAACCCTCTCTACCGCTCAAACTCCACCGCCTTCGCAAATATGCTAACACCACCAAGTGATCTCGTCATGTGTGAGTGTGTTAGCATTTTCACAATCATTTTTCGAGGCGTTATTAGTTCTATCCAAATGCATATGATTTTGAAATGCACACCTAAAGGCACTTAGGAGTTCAATAGCCGTGTCATTCCCCTCTTTATAGTACAGCTATCTAACCTATAATGTAACCACACCCACTAGGTGCTTGGTTACTAAAACACAACCCTTAAGCATATACCTTTGCCTTGATCACGTAGGGTTGCGTCCAAATCCAAGTGTGGCCATCATGATCACTATGTCCATCTTGCCACCAACCTTGGAATGTACTAATCCTCATATGCTACATACAACTTAGGCATAGGATTAGCACTTAGGCATTGTCACTAATTACCAACACCAAACATAGGACTTTCAATCTCCCCCTTGTTGGTAATTGGTGACAAACCTTTCACAAAGATATTATAATAAAATTTTGATTGAACCCATGTCACATTGTCCAAGTATATTACCATGTGTAAGAATTATGGACATGTGATCATGAATTCAAATTGATAGCAATGGCTCCCCCTACATGTATGCTATATGTTTGGATTTTGGAAGCATACATGTTAGATAGGAAAAAATTAGGAGCATTGACTACCAATAGGTGCTAAGTTTTTAAGATTATAGACCTTTGAAGTGTGATACCATCGGAGTAGCGATAAACACCATCTTAGCACCTTGTGTAGTTAGATTCCACTTGAAAAAGCACAAACATAACTAGAAACCTCGTGAGATCAATATTATAAGCAAGGCTCTAGTACCACTATGAAAAATATGAAGCAAGAAAAATCTAACTACTTCCTATTCATGCTAGTACCTCAATATATCATTCAAATTATACTAGCAAGTCACCACACAAGCAATGTATCGGAGAAAAAGAAATACACAACTATGCATCATACATATGAAGTGCACATGTAAATGCAACATTCATGTTTAAGAGCTTGCTCCCCCTACTTGTGTGCTTCATAAAATTATCTTTGTGAACAATATTTTTCTCCCCCTTTGTGCTTCCCCTCCTTTGAGTTCTATCTTTGTGAACAACAATTTCTCCCCCTTTGGCACCAATGACCACAAGGGACCAATTTTAGATAGATTATCATGTTGAAATATAGGGTGAGGATCAAGTTTATGATTCAACATAGATTGCTTGCATAAATAAAATGCTTTGGTTTGATCCAAGGGCAAGCTTCTTCACACCTCACTAGAAGGGTTATCATGCACCATGTTGAAGCAAATATTTAGACAAGTTTTCTAGATTAAATACTTAGGATCACAAGCTACTTAAACAAGTTATATGTTACCACTAGATCATACAAGTCATAGAAACAATAGTGGCACCATATAAACTTTAAATTCATTTGATTTCATGAATGAGCCTAGAACATGTAAATTATGACTAGATGCACTAAACAAGTCCTTAACATAGAATGTATGACATGTCAACTAATTGTACCTTGAGGCTCGAAGGAGAGGCATGTCATATCATGGAGGTGCATCAACTCAAGTTGGAGAAGTCAAGTATGTTCAACTCATTCTTTAACTTGTGAAATCTCTTCTCATCAAGTGGCTTGGTGAATAGATCGGCTAATTGATCTTCGGTGCCCACACTATCAATAGCAATGTCACCCTTTTGTTGATGATCTCTAATAAAGTGATGGCGAACATCAATATGCTTTGTTCTTTGATGTTGAACCGGATTATTGGTTATCTTCACGGCACTTTCATTGTCACATAGCAATGGCACATTCTTGAAGTTGATTCCAAAATCTTTTAATGTGGCCTTTATCCACAAGATTTGTGCACAACAACTACCCACGGCGATGTATTCGGCTTCGGTGGTAGATAGTGCAATACTATTTTGCTTCTTGGATGACCATGAGACAAGTGATCTTCCTAACAATTGGTAAGTCCCGGAGGTGCTCTTTCTCTCAACTTTGTCACCGGCATAGTCGGAATCCGAATATCCAACTAGCTCAAAACTTGCACCTTTGGGATACCATAATCCAACAACTTGTGTATGCTTTAAGTACCTCAATATTATCTTTTTTTCCTTCAAATGACTTTCTCTTGGTGAGGCTTAAAATCTTGCACACATGCATACACTGAACATCACATCGTGCCTTGATGTCGTCACATAGAGTAGGCTACCAATCATTGATCTATATAACTTTTGATCCACCATGTTATCACTCTTATCACTATCTAAGCTTCCACTAGTGCTCATTGGAGTAGTGATTCCTTTTGCATCTTCCATACCAAACTTCACCGCATCAAGCTCGGCGGGAGGGAGAGAGGACCCCAAACCCTCTCTACCGCTCAAACTCCACCGCCTTTGCAAACGTGCTAACACCACCAAGTGATCTCGTCATGTGTGAGTGTGTTAGCATTTTCACAATCATTTTTCGAGGTGTTATTAGTTCTATCCAAATGCATATGATTTTGAAATGCAAACCGAAAGGCACTTAGGAGTTCAATAGCCGTGTCATTCCCCTCTTTATAGTATGGCTATCTAACCTATAATGTAACCACACCCACTAGGTGTCTTGGTTACTAAAACACAACCCTTAAGCATATACCTTTTCCTTGATCACGTAGGATTAGTACTTAGACATTGTCACTAATTACCAACACCAAACATAGGACTTTCACATGGTTGTTGCTTTGTCGTTTCTTTTTGGTTTAGCTTTGAGCAACCTCTATGTTCGTCCATGAATAGAGAGAGCATTTGACGCTCCCAAGGGTTCATAAACTCTATTGCATGGCCATACGTTGCTCCTCGGGTGCTTATTGCGTATTTTCTTAAAAATAATACTAGCCTAAGGCAAAATACTTTGAAAATCTTGAGGGTTTGAGTGAGGTCACTCATATCAGGTTCTAATTGGTGTTTATTTGAGTCTCTTTGAATTGGAACTTGATTGGGAGAAGTCACGTCGAAGATCGGATTGAAGAAAGGCGTTAAACAGCGACCAGACGCTGGACCGGATGCTGAATCGGACGCGGTGCTGCTTCACCATTGTGTCCGGTCCCGGCGACCACCAGTGTGTCTAGTCATCCCGAAGAACTTCTCTAGGATCTGTGACCGGACGCTTTACCGGACGCGACGTTGCGACCACAGCGTCCGGTCATGCGCTTGAGTTTCCCGGGCAATCTCTGACCGAACTCTGTCAGCGTCCGATCATCCCTAACCGGACACGTCTGATCGCTTTAGGAGCTTACTGGACTCTGACCGGACGCTGCCCCACCGCGTCCGATCAGGCAACCACCGCGTCCGGTCATCGCGTGAAAAGCGGATCTAAGCCTTTTTAACCGTTCGTTTAGATCTTGTTTTTTCTTCTTCCTTCTCAATCTGCCACCGCTCCTTGCCCTAGCCGCCTCGCCGTGATCTCCAGCGCTGTCGTAGCCACACGCCACCATAGCCGCGTGCCACCACAGCCGCGCGCCACCGCAGCCGCCCTGCGCGCCGCCGCAGCCGCTCCGCGCGCTGCCGTAGCCACCTTGCGCGCCGTCATCGCAGCCTTCCCGCGCACCGTCGTTCCTCCGCGCAGCCGCGCTGCCGTTGCTCTCCCACGCTCCCAGCTCCTCGGCCCTATGCCCTCCCGTTCTTCGCCTCCGACAGCCGCTCAACCGATCTCGCCACCAAGTTTGCCTCCGACCGTCGTGCCTCGACCTAACCCTAACAATCGCGTCGTCTTCAATTTGCCGTTCTCCGGCAAAGGACTTTCGCTCGAGTTCGACTCCGCAAGGGTTTTGTTCGTCGTTTTCAGGGAACCCTAGCGTGTCAAGATCACTTTTCTTTCATCGGGATTTCGCTCATCCGAGGTAGCTATCATGGTCTATTCACATCTTTATCTAATATGCTTGCTTTCATTAGGATCTTACACATCTTTTAGATAATATATGTTGCTTATAGTAGCTCCATCTATTCTATCCTTTTAGTGCATCCTGTCGGTGCTTTGTGTGTCAGGTGATCAGCTGTAAATCCGAGGCCAAGCCAGCGGATACGGATTGAGGCCAAGCCTCACGAGTGGCAGTACACCATCTTGAGTTATAGAGTTCTGTCAGTATGGTTCGCTGCAAAAATGCTGGTGGTGGACCGAGCGATGGGGACGATAGTCCTCCTAGGGTGACAGAGGTAGCCCGTGGCAAACGCAAGAAGCTAGCCGTCAAGAAGAGGAAGAGGACACCCACTGAGGCAGAGATTGCACAGGCCATCGCTGATGCAGCTGAGCATGTAGAGAGGGGTGGCAGAGGTAGTGAGATACACATTGGCGAGCGTCGCTTTCATCTTGATGGACGATAGCTCGGTACTGAGGCCACAAAGGGCATAGAGGACCCACCTATAGAGCAGCCCATAGAGGACACTGAGGAGACAGAGGAGCAGACCGCTTAGACTCCACCGTGTCGTTGCTCAGGACGTACGCGTGCTCAGGTGACTCCTAGGCCAGAGGGCCAGCGTCGTGGAGGTCGTCCACCTCCCAGGGTTCAAGGTCACCCCCTAGTTGAGCACTTTGACCTTAGGGGAGCTACAACACAACAGGTACAGGCTCTCAGGTTCGTCAAGGTTAGTCGGTGGTTCCCACCTCAGCGGGATCCCTGAGCTTCAGAGGGCTTCTACACACCTCTGCATGAGAATTTCTACAGAGCCTACGTCGACAGTGGGATTGCATTCAGACCTCAGAGAGTCTGTCGACTTGAGGCTTTAGTTGAGGTGGTTGGTGAGCAACTCCGTCCACACTTGTCCTTTCTACCTGGTCTGTCATACTTTCTAGGATGGACTGGAGCTTACTGCGAGACTTGGATCAGAGAGTTCTACTCCTCACTTTGGATTGACCCTGCTCATCAGTTCATTCACTTTGCATTCTAAGGCCGAGACCGCAGACTGTATAGCACCAGGGTATGGGAGATCCTCAGACTCCCAGCTTCAGAGACGAAGATACACCAGCTGTACTTTGGACAGACTTCACCTCCGAGACGTCCTCATGGAGGGACAGTGCCACCCATAGACATGATCAGACCCTGCTTCCATGAGCTGTTTAGCAAGGGGTCTAGACGTACACCTGCCAGCCTGACACCCCTAGCTAGAGTACTCGATGCTATTGTGAGGCGGACCCTTCTTCCGAGGCTGGGATATAGAGAGGGACTGACTCGTATGCAGTTATGGGTGGTGCATCACCTCATCTCACAGACACCGTTCGATATTTGGGATTTGATGCTATATGAGATGGATGATACTTTGGCAGAGGGCTTTAAGGGTCATAGGCAGCTACCTTATGCTCATTGGATCTGTTTCATTATTCAATCTGCATGTGACCTACCTACAGAGATTAGATCCGAGATAGCTGATACCACTACTTCATAGTTTGTGATCACTCCGTGCTCCTCGGCACCCGACTCGACAGCTTCTGTTCCCCCATCAGATCCTTAGTTTTGTTTTTGGCGTTTGATGCTAAAGGGGGAGAGAGAGTAGATTCAGGGGGAGTGTTTTTAGAGGGTTTCGTTTTTCCTTGTGTGCTACATTCATGCATCATGTTTAATTTCTCGCTATGCATTTTGTGACTATGAGCTTGTGAGACTTTATTTTTTATCATGTCACTTATTTTGTTTTAGCTCATAAGATTGTGCTTCCGTGCCTTCTCCGATTTCATATGAGCTATGTTTTTTGTGTACTAACTCTTCATGTTTTATCTTTTGAGTACACTCAGTTGGCTTGGAACACATAAGCAATTCCTAACCCCTTGTGCTTACAACTTTTGCTTATGTGAACCAAGCATGTTCAAAAACCTCAACTATTAAATCTTCTAAATCTAAGTGTTGTCATCAATCACAAAAAAGGGAGAGATTGAAAGCATCTAGAACCCGGGAGTTGGTTTCGGCAATTGATGACAACGCATTATTACCATGACTAATGTGTGTTTTGCAGAAACTCTGATAAGTTAGGTCATGGGGTTGATAACTGCTTTGGGCACTATGGTATTCATGCCCCGTGATGGAAATCATTTCAGTTTTCAAAGGATCAACGACAAGATTAAGGACGGTTAGTTCCGGATATCAAGGTGTTGAGTTACATCCGGAATAGTCGTTAGGATCTTCGCTTTTTTCCTTTGGCCGTACTATAAAGGGGGGCATGAGCGAGTAGCTTGACCTAGGTGAGTCTTTTGTTTAGGTGTGGTGCACACTTGTCTAACTTACCACTAGGTAGCTCAGGAAAAGCTCAAAGTTCAGTTGGAAGTAACTTGGTTCAAGTTGCGTCGCGTTTTGAAGTCGTTTGAGTTGTTTACCCTTGACCAGACGCGGTCTCTGTCATGACCGGACGCGTCCGGTCAGTACTAACAGTCACTGCGTTTTCAACCTGGTTGACCGGACGTGGTCCTTGCAAGGACCGGACGCGTTGATTAGTCTGACACGTGTTTCAGAGGATAAAAGTATAATCGGACGCGACTGGAAAAATGACCGGACGCGTCCGGTCATGTTCCAGTAAGGTACTTGGCTGACCTGACACGTCCGGTCATCACTAATCGGACGCGGTCGAGCGTCAGGTTAAAGTACAGTAAGGGTCTTGCACGATCGGATGCGTCCGGTCATCCCTGATCGGTGCGTCCGGTCACTCAGAAGTGTCGTTCCAGTTTTCGACCGTTACACTCAACCGGCGCGTCCGGTCACATCGACTGGCGCGTCCGGTCAGTGCGTGTCTTGCTGAGTTTGCTGGTAACGGTTGGATTTGACTATGGGGTGTATAAATACATCCCCTCCACCTCTTTTAGAGGTCTCTTGCTCATTTGTTCAGCTGAGAAACACCTTTGAAGTGCAAGGGAGTGCAAGAGCCCTAATGAGGGTAGTGATTTGAGAATCAATGCTTAAGATCCCTCATTAGTGACTAGAGAGTAGCAAGTGTGCATCCATCTTCTCATTAGGCTTGTTGTGGTCAAGTGAGAGTTCTAGCTTGTTACTCTTGATGATCGCCATCACCTAGACGGTTTGGTGGTGATTGGGAGTTTGGTGATCATCCGGCGAGCTTGTGGATGACCCAACTCATCTTGTGAGCGGTTTTGGGTGATTCACCGTGACGGAGTGTCGAAGAATCAGCCCGTAGAGAACACTTGATCCTTGCGCGGATCAAGGGGGAGCTACACCCTTGCGCGGGTGCTCCAACGAGGACTAGTGGGGAGTGGCGACTCTCCGATACCTCGAGAAAACATCGCCGTGTTCCTAACCCTTACTTTCAAGCATTTACTTTCGTGTATTACTTTCATTGCTTGTTTACTTTCCTAGAATTGTCATGCTAGACTAGGATTGGAACTTAGGGTGCAAAACTTTTACCAGTAGAATCACAAGGAACTCTAGTAGGCACTAGGGGTGAAGTTTGACTTGTATGATTTAATTCTTGCCATTATTTTTTAGAAAAGCTCAATTCACCCCCCCCCCCTCTTGGACATCTTGATCCTTTCACCTCCCCTGGTTTGGGGGGAGGTTACGCTTCTCTAACTCTGAGGCCTCGTCTAATGACCTCGATGCGCCTCTGCCGTGAAAGGTCCAATATGGCTAGAGGGAGGGGTGAATAGCCTATTAAAAATTCTACAAAGCACTAAGCAACTTTGTTAGATAATTAAATAGCGAATCTTTTTGCACTAGCTCTAACAAAGGCTGCAAGCCACCTATCCAACAATTCTAGTGATTATGATCTCTATGGCACACACACAAGAGCTATGTCACTACTTAGCCTAGCTAGAGAGCTTCTTTACAACTAAAGAAGCTAAACTACTCAACTAGCTACACTAGCAAAACTAACTCTACACAAGTATACTTAAAGTTGGACTAACGAGCCAGCTCGGCTCGTTTGGCTCGGCTCATTCTGGCTCGTTAAGATAACGAGCCAGCTCGGCTCGGCTCGTTATCTTAACGAGCCAGAAGGCCGGCTAGGCTCGGCTCGTTTACGAGCTCGAGCTGGCTCGTTTGGCTCGCGAGCAAGCCATATTAAAACATAAAAAATATAATATGTGTATTATCTAAAGTTTGATAATGGTAATAATATAAAACTAGTCCATTTATAAGTCTTAATAAATCATAAAAAAAATATGTACTATTATATTATAATATTATACACCATACATTGTCTATGGTTCATACTCCATACCATATATGATGCATCCATTATCCATACATTCATTTAAAATAAAAAGAGTCAAATTAATCTAAAATTTATAGAGTCAAAGTCCAATCATCAACAAATTATAAAGTGTAAGACATAAAGTTATATAACACTAATAAAAAGTTAAGGCCAACAACTTTGGCTCGTTAGGCTCGCGAGCTGGCTCGAGCTGGCTCGCGAGCTAGCTCGTTAAGACACGAGCTAGGATGCTTGCTCAGCTCGTTTGAGAAATTAAATGAGCCGAACCGAGCCGAGCCACTATCGATCCGAGTCGAGCGAGCTATCGAGTTGCGAGCTTTTCGTCCAGCTTTAAGTATACTAGGAATGTAAATACAAGAGATAGAGTTAGTTTCACCATGCCTTCGGAATCACCGATGAAGTCCAATGAATGAGCCAATCACCAAGAATGGAACCAATCAATCACAATATCAACACATGGGAGACAACGATTTTTATCCCGAGGTTCACGTGCTGCCGGCACGTTAGTCCCCATTGTGTCGACCAACACTTGGTGATTTGGTGGCTAATCGGCACCACACCGAGCTCAACACTTGAGCACCATAAGAATCTACCACAAGTGAGGTAGCTCAATGACACGAACAATCCACTAGAGTGGCTTTTGGCGCTCTGCCGAGGAATAAGCCCAGGAACCCCTCACAAAGATCACCGGGTGTGGCCAAGAACAATCACCAACACTTGCCAACACCTCCAAGCTGCTCCAAGCCATCTAGGTGGCGGCAACCACCAAGAGTAACAAGAAAACCACAGCCAAGTCAACCACCAAGTGCCACTAGATACAATCTCACAAGAAAATGCACTTGAATTCACTCAATGTCACTTTGATTCGCAATCTCAAGTAAGGAGATGAGTGGAAGAGGTTTTCCTTAGCTCACTAGAATGTATTGCCAATAAAAATGTGCAACAGTACCTCTCCAAGCCGGCCAAAGTCTTATTTATAGGCCCCAAGCCATCTCCCAACCATTACTCTGTAAAATAGGCAATGGATCGGCGGGAAGCGTCCGAACCGAGGGGTCTAACATGGATGCGGATTGTCGACATTATATATTTTAATATTATATATAATATCTACAGATTAATCTAGTATACGCAACGTGAACTATAAAGGAGTTTGCTACTGGTTGAATAGAATTTTTTGTTATATAGATCATATAAAAATGCGGTATGGTGGTATGCAGTTACTTTTCTATTATTTATTTATTTATCTCGTTTCGAATCAGACTCTCTATATGCATGGGTGCGATTGTCTAACATGGACATTATATATTTTGATATTATATATAATATCTACAGATTAATCTAGTATATGCAACGCCGTGTTTACACTTCTTTTGTCCCGTGAACTATATAAGGTGTTAATTACTAGTTGAATAGATTTTTTTCATATAGATATAGATCATATAAAAATGCGGTATGGTGGTATGCGGTTACTTTTCTATTATTTATTAATTTATAATCTAGATATTTTCTATTATTTATTTACTAGCAAATATGCCCGTGCGTTGCAACGGGAGGAAAAAAAACTATCAAACATTTATGATAGAAACTTATCTATTTTTTGTTTTATCTTTTCTATAAATTCTAAAGCTACAGTTTATTTATGATGGCGTACTACAACACCAATAATATATAAGCTAATGTTGGTAGTGATATCATAATGCCTTATTAAGTATGTATCAAATATAAAATACAATCTTAATAGTTTTCTTCTTCTGTCGTAAAACACAAATATATTTACTTATAAAGATATCATATCATAACTTTAATTTCATACTCTAGTTCCTTGTGACTTCTTTGTGGGGTTATAAAATTTTGTAATTCTATTTTTTATTATAGTCGGCAAGGAGTTAATTGTCGACATATTAATGATTGATTTGTTTGCTGATAATTACAATAAAAGACCTCTCTTGATTTTTCACATGATAGTCCTTGTCGTGCATTCCACCGTTACATGCATAAAGTTCTTAGCCATATTTATCTAGACTAAACTAGTTAGCAAAATGTTAAGAATTTTACGATTTGATTAGTTGGACCATTGATTATATCATGTTGTAATAAGATATACTCTCTCCATCTAGTAATATAGTGAATTCCACCGTTTAAAAATTATCCTAAAATATAATGCATTCTAAAGGACAAAAACCAGTTCTGCATTAAATACTTTCCATATATGAACCAATTACTATGAATCATGTTGATGGTAGCGTCTGATTTGAAAATAAAATGATGGTACAAGCGTCTTTTATGTTCTTTCTTAAATTTGTCTTAAAATTCTTAGAATGCATTATATTACAGGACAGTCCGAGTGAGCTTTATTTTAGTTTAAACCACAACAAGAATTTACTCCATCAATAATTTAGTGTGGAAAATATCTATTTATTAAAGAAAAAGATCAAGTGTTCAAGTATCGTAATATTTTATTCATTATTACTTTTTCATATTTATAGGGAAAATAATTAAGAAAAAGAATAATAATAAATAAATAAATAAATAAGGAAGAAAAAAGAACGGAAGACGTAAAAGCAAGCCCAACTAGAATCAGGAAAAAAAAACGTAGAATTTATCACGCATATAATTCATAAAAGAACATATATATAGACAATACTGTAGTAGCATGTCACGTAGCCTCTCGTATGCATGCGGCCTCTTTGACCTCTTTGAACATGCGTGAATTCCAGAGACAGCGTCGGTGCGGTGGTATTTTCAGTACATTCAAGAGGCATTGATGCGCCGATAAATAGAGGCATGGCCAAATACGACCGCAAGAGGGCCCAAATCGGAGCACATATGAGAGAAACGTTTCATTCCCTATATAGAGTGGGATAGGATTTAAAACGTTTTTCAATCTGCATTTTTATTTGACATAATAATATCATGTGTTTGCTTCGTTTTTCACTTCTCTACGTGCATCAGATTTGAACAAAGGTCCATGTGCATGCATGCATCACATAGGTTGCATGCCATGAATTGGCTACGTCTTAGAACCAAGAGAATTCGGATTGCAAGCCAGGCTGTATCCAATATATTGATTTAAACGTAAAGTGTCTGTTCACTTGGACTGATCTGGCTGGCTGAAAGTACTGCTGGCTGGTTTTTGTCAGAGAAAAACACTACTGGCTGGCTGGCTGATTTGGCTGATAATCTCAAGCGAACAGGCTAGAACTTACGAGACTCCATAAGATATCCATACGGCATGGATAATCTGTATCTTTCAATCTGGCCATTAGAGATAATATATTTCCTAATTTATACTTGTATTTTTTCCTATTTTTCTATTTGAGTTAGAATTTCTATACAACATACTTAGAATCGGAGACATCTATCTAGATTATGATTCCTATAACTATCTATATTACTTTAAAAACTCTATCCAATGTGTCATATAAATATGCGAGTTGCAGAGATATAAACAACATTCATATTCAGAAAGTTAGTCAAGAGGAGAGGATCAAACAAATGGATGAATAAAAAAATTAAAATTTTACCTCTTTATTGTTAGATATCGATATAGATTTATGCCGATAGACGTCGTAACTTGGTAGCTTATATATTAGCTACTCCCTCTGTCCAGATTGAAAGCTAGAGTTGGGCGTTTTTTTTTACGGAAGGAGTAGGTAAGTTCGTAAGTCTTATGATTCAGTCTGGTCTTGGTTTTATGAAGTCCCGGACTTTATCCGGACTTATGTAATGATCTTTTGATTCAATGAAAAGGTATCCATCACTTTCTAAAAATTGGTATCATAAATCTTAGTAAAGAATACTATAAATTTAGTCGGACCTCACAATATTTGATTAAGATAAGAACTATGAGAATTGAGTTATTTTAACATTTTATATAAATATATAGATAAATAAATAAATAAATCAAAGAAAAATGCAATGTAAAGAAGTGACGTCGCCCCGCGCGGGGAGAGCGAAGCGGTAGCCGGTAGGCGTGATGATGCCTCCCTCGCCTCGTCCCGTCCCTTCGGTGTCAGACGGCCAGTGGTCGATATCGCTATGACCTTGTTTAGGACCTGTTTGATTTGGGGAGTTAAATTTTAACTCTCATCGTATCAAAGGTTGCGGTACATATATGGAGTACTAAATGTAGACTAATTACATGTATGTTAACACAGTTTAGGGGTTTTTCAAGAGACGAATCTATTAAATCTAATTACTCTATGATTGAAAACTTTTTATCAAATAAGACGAAATTGCTACAGTGCGAGTTAAACTTTAACTCCTCACACCAAACACCCCCTTAGTTTCCGAGTCGGCACTGCGCGCTACAGTGTTCTGATCGGAACACGCGTTTTGTTTTTTTTGCAAAAAAATGTCTAAATATTGATTAATTAGACTCAAAATGTTCGTCTCACAAAGTATAACAAAATTGTGCAATTAGTTTTTAATTTCATCTATATTTAGTACTCTATGCATTTGTCGATATTTTGATGTGATGAGAAATCTCCTTTTTACATAGTAGAATTTAGAGAGGAATTAGGAACTAAACCAGACCTACGGTGCAGGGGCAACCGGCCAGAGCCGGAGGCAGTGCAAGTGTGCAACCGCAGCCGCGTCCGCCGAACAGCGAGTGACGTCCGTTCGCACGCTGCCGCACGGACGTGACTGATGGCGATTGAGGGCCTTTTTATGGGGTGTTTGGTCTGGATGTTAAAGTTTAACAGACACCGTAGCATTTTCGTCTTATTTGATAAAAAGTTTTCAATCTTGGATTAATTAGGCTTAATAGATTCGTCTCGTAAATTACTCCTAATATGTGTCGACATGCATGCAATTAGTCTATATTTAGTACTCCATGCATTTTAGGGAACATTGATGTGATGAGAGTTAAACTTTAACAAAACCTAACGCCCTTAGATGTCAAAAACATCAAAAAAAAAAAAAATTGCACAGTACCTATCATATCGAATCTTCGACGTATGCATAGAGCATTAAATGTAGGTAAAAGAAATAACTAATTGCACAGTTTGTCTGTAAATATCGAGACGAATCTTTTGAGCTTAGTTAGTCTATGGTTAGATAATTTTTACTAAATAACAATAAAAAATACTACACAAATTTTTTCCAAAAATTTTTGGCATCTAAACACGCCCTGAGTTGCCAGATCGTACTACGACCAGCAGCTAGGAGTAGCTAGCATAGCCTACGATACGCTGCTAAGGCCATGTTTGGTTACAACGTGTTAAAGTTTAACTCCTATCACATCAATATTATGGCAAATACATGAAATATTAAATATAGACTAATTACATGCATGTCAACATAGATTAGGAATAATTTACGAGATAAATCTATTAAACAGTATTTATTAAACTTTAACACACACCCCCAAACAGGCGCTGATACTACGTGATCGAGAGGATTCGAATCGATTCGGTCCTTCCTCTGCTTGCGCCGCACCGGTCGACGAGGCGAAGTCCTCGGTGGTCAAAGGGCCAATCGAGTTCGAGTGGTGGTCTCCCAAGGACCTGTCTAGTTGTCAGAAATTTTGTAAATTTTTTTAATATTTACTGTCTTATCGAATCTTAGGACACATAAATAAAACATTAAATATAGATAAAAAAATAAAACTAATTACACAGTTCAGATGAAATGGACGAGACGAATTTTTTAAGCCTAATTAGATCATGATTGGACATTAATTGCTAAATAACAACAAAATTTGCTACAGTATCATTTTGCAAAATATTTTGCATCCAAACCGGCCCCAAGTCTCACGTCTCACTACGGCGTGACTTTGTGAACCGAGCGCTGTCCGTGGCTTCGCCTGGTCTAGCCTAGCGTAGAGTTGCTCCTTGGTCTTCTTTGGAGACGTCAGATTGTTTGATCTTTGTCTAGGAGTTTCGTATATCCTATCCTATCCAAACTATATATACCTAAAAAGTAACATTTTAAGATATGCAGATGCAATAACAAATCTCCTATCTCATCTTTTATGACCCCGTTCGTTTAGCCAAAATTTAGCTTATACTAATTTATTATGAGAGAAAAATAATGTTTGTTTACTGAAAAGTACTGCTGAAGTAGTGTTGCAGACAACATTTCTCCTAAATAAAGGACATCTCCTCTATTTCTAAATAAATATAGGAGACAAATTTTATGTAATTTGCTGTTATATTGTCCTTTTATATCCTATAAATTAATCTTAAGGTACTCCTCTAAAACAATTTATAGAAGACCAAATATAAAAGATCTGATGGAGATATTTAACCTAACTCAAGTCCATCGGTATATCCTTAAGACTAAAGCAACTTATAGAGTAGCCAGCGTCGTTAGTTCTAAACAGTTATATTGTCAATTAACCATCAAAATCATTATGCTGTTCCAAGGATCCATGTTTTCTATACAAGAAAAAAAGTTGTTGCGCTATGATTAGGTATTTGGGTCAGTCCATCTTACTCATTGAATTAATAGGTTAAAGCTTTATTAGCCTATTTTCGTCTTTGAGACTAACCCCTGCTGGCTATTGACCTTATGTTCGTGGACAGGCTCAAGCCAAGGGTCGACCAAGTCCCCAAGACATTCCTATCTTTAATAAGTTTACTACGTCGCGTGTCTATGTGTTGCTACGAAATAGCTAATATTTTATATTAAAAACACATGAATCACACAATAAAATAACAATACTATAAAATTAAATACCAATGTTAAAGTGATAGTTAATCTAAAAAACAAAATTTGTAAAATTAATAGTCATAGAGAACGAGCGTGTCGCATGCTCACAGACTCTACTGCATATATCTTTCCGTGATGCAACTAAAATAATGTTTTATATTGACAGGAAGAAATCTCCAGTATCCATTTCTTTCGTGCGCCAATAAATCCACGAATAAGTTCCGCTGCATCTCCATACCAGTACACAAGTTCAAGTATATTTGTCCGTGCGTTGCAACCAGAAAAATAATACCATGATAATGTAAATATTAGCACGTGTTGTACCATTATCCAAAAAACGAAACTTCAAGCATGATGTTCCTAATATTCCCTTTGGAGTCAATTATCAATATTACACGAGGATCCTTGAAATATGAACAATGAGAATAAATTCAAATTTACATGAGTGCTCAATGAAATTTACAGGATGGCACTGCTCAATGAACCTTTTGAAATGTTCAGAGTACATACATGAACTGCCGATGGAAAATTCAAGAATAAAAACTGAATTTTAAAGATTCTTGATGCTAACTTGCTTAGTGTTCTTCAAATCAACATGCGTGACAATTTCAAATCTGATCCTGGCTTCCTAACAGCCCAATGATTTAATAAGAGATTAAAATACAGCTGATCCCGCAAGGAGGCTGATAAGATTCAAAGATTATAAACAATTCAATGGGATAGTATTAAGCAGTCAGTGTGTTCAGAGAGATTCATCTGATTGATGGATAACATTTAATCCAACACATGCATATTTATACCACTTTGGCTATTGCAATTATGATCTCTGTTGCTATATGGTTGCGGAGATGTAATATCTAGAACTACCGCCTACAACCGCTGATAGAGCACACAGACTGAAGCAATGAACCTGTGTGAATCTCTGAATATCCAAAGCAAAGAAATAAATACACTCTTTGAACTTCGGCACTCTTTGAACTTTGGTCAATAGTCAACTCTAGTTGTAAGTTGCACTAAAACAAATGGCTCAATTATTATGAAACAGCAACTTTCAACGCAGCATCGTATATTCATTACACACTGGACATTCAGAGTTCCAAATGCTCTAAACATTGATACCACCAAAGAATCTTTGCAATATTCTAAATATGCATACTTGAATAATCTTTCCATATTTCAAAATTAGATGCAAAGTTGATAAGTACTAAAGGAAAGAATATTAATCAGTTTTAGGCCGAAGCTATTTAAGTTGATGGCAATCATTCCAGATACTCATGTTGCAAATTATCTCTACAACCAATTGAACGTGTTAGCCTAAGATCAGTCTGAACTACGTCGCGTGTCTATGTGTTGCTACGAAATAGCTAATATTTTATATTAAAAACACATGAATCACACAATAAAATAACAATACTATAAAATTAAATACCAATGTTAAAGTGATAGTTAATCTAAAAAACAAAATTTGTAAAATTAATAGTCATAGAGAACGAGCGCGTCGCATGCTCACAGACTCTACTGCATATATCTTTCCGTGATGCAACTAAAATAATGTTTTATATTGACAGGAAGAAATCTCCCGTATCCATTTCTTTCGTGCGCCAATAAATCCACGAATAAGTTCCGCTGCATCTCCATACCAGTACACAAGTTCAAGTATATTTGTCCGTGCGTTGCAACCAGAAAAATAATACCATGATAATGTAAATATTAGCACGTGTTGTACCATTATCCAAAAAACGAAACTTCAAGCATGATGTTCCTAATATTCCCTTTGGAGTCAATTATCAATATTACACGAGGATCCTTGAAATATGAACAATGAGAATAAATTCAAATTTACATGAGTGCTCAATGAAATTTACAGGATGGCACTGCTCAATGAACCTTTTGAAATGTTCAGAGTACATACATGAACTGCCGATGGAAAATTCAAGAATAAAAACTGAATTTTAAAGATTCTTGATGCTAACTTGCTTAGTGTTCTTCAAATCAACATGCGTGACAATTTCAAATCTGATCCTGGCTTCCTAACAGCCCAATGATTTAATAAGAGATTAAAATACAGCTGATCCCGCAAGGAGGCTGATAAGATTCAAAGATTATAAACAATTCAATGGGATAGTATTAAGCAGTCAGTGTGTTCAGAGAGATTCATCTGATTGATGGATAACATTTAATCCAACACATGCATATTTATACCACTTTGGCTATTGCAATTATGATCTCTGTTGCTATATGGTTGCGGAGATGTAATATCTAGAACTACCGCCTACAACCGCTGATAGAGCACACAGACTGAAGCAATGAACCTGTGTGAATCTCTGAATATCCAAAGCAAAGAAATAAATACACTCTTTGAACTTCGGCACTCTTTGAACTTTGGTCAATAGTCAACTCTAGTTGTAAGTTGCACTAAAACAAATGGCTCAATTATTATGAAACAGCAACTTTCAACGCAGCATCGTATATTCATTACACACTGGACATTCAGAGTTCCAAATGCTCTAAACATTGATACCACCAAAGAATCTTTGCAATATTCTAAATATGCATACTTGAATAATCTTTCCATATTTCAAAATTAGATGCAAAGTTGATAAGTACTAAAGGAAAGAATATTAATCAGTTTTAGGCCGAAGCTATTTAAGTTGATGGCAATCATTCCAGATACTCATGTTGCAAATTATCTCTACAACCAATTGAACGTGTTAGCCTAAGATCAGTGGTACACTGAACCCCTTCTCTCTTATCTTAAAAAGTATAATCAATGCACAACTGCAGGCACCGAGAAATAGAAACAAATCTCTACAATTAATTGATATATATATATCTCCCATGGGCTAAACATTCAGAGATCAAATTGTTAAATATCTACAACTACTAATTGATTTGTTAATATAGGGACTGCAGACTCCTAAATCCTATTTTGCACAATGCAACAATTTTGACCATTTTAGGATTCTACATTTAGGCAAGTTTGCAGCAATAAAAATTCAGAACAAACCATAAGATGCAACATGAAAATTCAGTTCTAGGTTTCATGTCTCCTGTCCTGATGAATTATTGTAGATAAGATAATACGACATTGCAGGCTATACAACAATTTAAGGACTAAATTTTGATGGTTGAGGTACAAACCAAGTTTGAGTCAAAAGTAAGCGGTTTCTGCTTGCTGATCCAAAGCAGAAAACCCTGAAATATAGAAATAAACAGAAATTTCAAACAAATTTGCGGGCTGATAGTGGAGGTACATTGTGGTGATGACAAAGTAATCATTGTTACCTTGTCTTCATAAAGTTCAACAGGTGGACATAGAGGCAATTGGAAGTTCTGTCAGACCACTGAAAAAAGTAATAATACCATGAGAAAGCATGTTTGAAGGCTATCTGGCTATGACAGGTAGAACTAAGAAAGACAACTCAAAAGCAACTCATAAAGAAGCACAACTGCACAAGTAACAAAAAGGTAGGTGTTCTTATCATCAGGAAGGGATAGCAACTTCCATTCAACCAGCGACAAACAATTTGAGATCAACCAGAAGCATCGATTCAAATAGTTTGGCGCTTTACAGACTATGCTCTACTGTATAAATTCGAAGCTGTATAAATTTTAGTGTAAAATTGGAAGGTGTATAAGTTCTCCCTGGTCCTAATTGAACATATAACTTTGTTCTATCCAAATCCAAATGAGTTCATAATTTAGAACTTTTCACTGTCTGACAAAGAGTACGGAAATAAGCATCACACAAACCACTGAATAATTGGCAAACTCAAGTGGGTTACCAAAGCCTTTTATTTTATATTTGATTTTTTACTATTTAGTTTTGATAAAAATTGTTACAAAAAAGGTGAATACAGATAAGTGATAGGCATGACTAAGTTTGAGACGACCAATAGGACATCAGTATAAATATTTGTCACTTTTACAGGTGGAGCAGCATTCTAGGAATCTCATAGCTATCTTGTGACAAATTCATGGAATTGTGTATCGTGTAAATATCAGAGACACAAGCACAAAAGAAAATATTAAAATAGTTATTCTGAAACAATGGTAAGATTGCATAGGATACACCGATACACATACAGGCTAACAAGTATTATTGGGGGCAGCGAGACTGGAAAAGTACCTTCTAGATGAAACATGGCCTTCTAAAGAAGCAAAGCCGTCACCTGTACTGATCTTCTGAGACGTTTTCTTTTCCTTATTCCCATTACCATCAAAGTTTTTCTCCTCTTTGAAGTCACACGAATCCCCATCTAGGATCGGTGACTCATCGCCAGAAACTGAAGAGACACCTGAGAGCTTCTAACTGCATATTGATTATGTTTTTCTCCTTCATTCAGAGGAATCCACAACTACTTCACTGCTTTATTTTCCTTATCTTAATAAAGCCAAAAATGAGAAGCAAAGGATAAGTTAACTCAAATCTATTTTTCTGACACACTAAAACTCGCAGTTTGGTATGTTAGTCTATTGGTGTGTGCTCTACTGCAAAACTGGAATAAAAATATAATAAAAAATTAGAGCTTCAGCTGCATTCCATTAAGTTCCCCAAAACGAGCTTGTCGCCTTTAACCTCTATGGTGCTAAAGGGTTGTGATACATCTTATGCCCCCTCTACTCTTTCTAAAGTCACACCCTTCTAAAATGATTAAATGCACTTTTTTTGCTAGTGAACTTAGCTATGCCATCAAAATTCAGAAGTTCTCCAGAGACTATATGAATTAAAATCATAGCAAAGCATGATGAAAAAGCAGACATCGATGAGCTGCACTTTACATGATATGGTGCTAATACTGAAGGATAATTTCAGAGCTCTCTCTCACCTTTGTGTGAGTAGACAGTAAGCTCTAAGATATCACGACACCAATTTGGTATGAACCGGTGAGAGCTTCTAATTGCAGGTCCATGACAGGTGCATATCACTTGGATATATTGCGAAGGATTCTCAGGCTCCAGATTGCATTACTGACAATGCGGCCAAACAATACCAAATCCAAAATCAGAATCTTAGATGAACAAAGCTAAATGTTGAGCTTGAAAGGTGTAATGTATAGCGGGATCCAGATTGCATTACTGACAATATGTCCAATGATCTCCTCATGCCTGCAGCTTGATTTTATCCAGTTCCTTCATTTAGTCAATTGCATTGCCAAGGATCGATGTCCTGTCCATCTATTGGACACAACGAGTGGATCCATGTCTTGTCCATCTATTGGGCACAACGAGTAAGAAACAAGGTACATTTCATCAATTGAAAGACATTTCTTGGTAGAGACCAAGAAGAAGAAGAAGATTTTTTCCTTACTTCACTGATCTTGGGCAGTCGTTGGATAGGTCCCCATTGAAGTCTTCTGGTGGTGGCGGCCATCAGGTTCTGCTCTCCAGCCTCCTATTCTGCTCTCTAGCCTCCCCTCTTGGACTCGGTAGTCTGCAGTGAGGTGCCGCTGCCAAGCACTGCTCATATACGTAAACTGAAATTCACTGAGATAATTAATGACTGCAAAATGTAAAATGACTCATTTACCGCAGCTGAAATCTGAAACTACTCTGAAAGGGAACTGCCCCTTCTTCTTCCCACTATGAAATCTCAAATTACAGGAACCTTCATAAAGATTTTAGTGCGAGTCTCATCTTCTCATCATTTGTCACATCATTCCAATATTCACTACTTTACTGAACTCCTTGTATTTCTGTTCAGAGTAACCTTGCATGCAATGTTTTCAGATCGGACGACTAATCGCGATTAATCGTGATTAGTCGTCCTTATCGTAACTTTGTGCTCGATAAGGGCCCTCGATTAGATTTGTTCGATTAGAAACCTTATCGTCCGATAAGGGACGACTAATCACGATTAGTCGCCCGATGATAAGGGACGACTAATCACGATTAGTTGCCCGATCGGCGTAGCCGGACGACTAGTTGGGCCAGCCCAAGAATCTATAATATGGAGGGAGAACTTGGCCCACCTTTGGTTGGCCCATTAGGGTTTATACATATATAGTATTTTGGTACAGAAGAGGAGTGGAGGAACTGCAGCCGGCCAGCCGCGGCACATTTTCGTTCTCCCGCTCAGCCGCCGGCCGTTTTCCAGCTTCCCGCTCAGCCGCCGCCCGTCGGTGCTCACCTCCGCCTGCAGCTCCGCCTCCGCCTGGTGCTCTGCTCCTCCTGCAGCTCCGCCTCCGCCTGGTGCTCTGCTCCTCCTGCAGCTCTGCCTCCGCCTGCAGCTCCGCCAGCAGCTCAACCCGCGCCTCCACCT
Source organism: Saccharum hybrid cultivar R570 (assembly GCA_038087645.1). Taxonomy (NCBI): domain Eukaryota; kingdom Viridiplantae; phylum Streptophyta; class Magnoliopsida; order Poales; family Poaceae; genus Saccharum; species Saccharum hybrid cultivar. The sequence continues at coordinate 871,434 of JAQSUU010000173.1, forward strand.
CCACGGCTCCACCTGCAGCTCCTTCCGCGCCTGTCCAGCAGCTCCTTCCTCGACGCCTGGAGCTCTGTCCGCCTGACCGCATGACCCCAGCAGCTCCGTCCACCTGACCGCCTCTCAGGAGGGGCTGCCTCAGCGTCGTCAGCTGCTCCAACTGAAGCATCTCTGATAGCTCAAGAGATAGCTAAATTGCCCTGGATGGAAATATGGGTTTTGGCCAGACATAGGGAAGAAAGAGTTCATCCAATGTATTTTCTGCAAAAAGGTTGTGGACGCAGATTTACTTCTCTAGATGGCTGAATTGCTGGTTCTATGGATCAGTGGACTGGATGTTTAGAACTATTTCCATTTCAGATTTAAGAACTTGTTTAAGTTTATTAGTTTACTTATGTTGTGTACTGTGGTGCACAGTGTGCACTGTGCTAAACTGCTGTTAGTTCTTATTTGTTAAATTTGTGTACTTGGTTAAGTTGTTTTGCCATGCTCTACTGTCTACTACTCTTTACATTTTCTTTAGTCTTTACGGTCTTGTTTTTCTGCTATTTTGCCTATTTAACTGATTATCTTCTTTCTTTGTAATTTCAGATTCAGCCACAAGTCAGCGGTCAGCACTCACCATCAGGCATCAGCAAGCAGCAGTTACAGGTAAATGGCCAAATCACCATGATAATGATTCGTTGCAAACATGATTACATGTCAAACTGTGCTTGGTTGCTTGCCTCTAATATTTACCTATTTATTATGGCCATGTTTACATATATTTACATCATATATATAGTATATACATGGTCGATCAGACCATCTAGGCACAAGGACGACTAAATGTCCGACTAGCCGAGTAGACCGATTAGGACCGACTAATCGACCCTTATTGACGACTAATCACGATTAGTCGTCTGATCGGTGGTCATACGACTAGCCTCGATAATACGATATGAAAACATTGCTTGCATGTAATATTTTGCTGCATCTAATAGAATTCATATAAAAGATTAGAACAGAGGAACCTGAAACGGATATCAGTAGTAGTCAGACAGTGCTGGAGTCATGGTGGTCGACCAGTAGTACATCTTTTCATTAGTGAAGTCTTATATAAGGTTGATTTTCTAGGTGTACAACACAGACATGGCTAAACACACAGGCGTGGTGCATCTACAAACATAATAACAAAATGTCTACTTATTTATTTACTTGGAATGCAAAATTAGCTAGGACTGTAAGAGGTGAAGGAAAAGGTTCAGAGCCACACTAATCAATTTGTTGGAATATGTGTATTAGGCCCATGTATGGTTACCTATATAGCTACCCTTCTAGGGTTAGCCCAAATCAATAGAATCATTCTCTCTAACATGGTATCAGCAGCCTAGGGTTAGTTCCTCCCCACCCTTCCTCCTCCCAGGCGCCGCCACTACTGGTGGCCGCCGCCGCCGGCGCTCCTCCTCCTCCTTCTCTCTACACCTTTTTCCCTCCCCTCTCCTCCTCCTCCTGGGCCCAGGTCCTAGCAGCTCCACCTCCAGGCGCACCTGCCGCTGCTCCTACCGGTGCTGCTCTGCCCGCCGCCGGTGCTGCTCTGCCCGCTGCCTCCCCTCCTCCCGCCGCAACTGCTCCTCCGGGCGCGGCCCTGGCGGCCGCCGCCACCCCTCCCGGCGCCGCCCTGCCCGCCGCCGCTGCTCCTCCAGCCGCCTCCCCTGCCGCCGCCGACGCCCAGATCCGGCCCGCGGGAGGACAAACGGGGGCGCCTGGCCGAGCACCTGCTACTGCTGACCTGCACCTGCCTCCGCCTGGGGATGACCTTCCCTTGGCCGCGGGGTGCCTAGCCTTCGTCTGCTGCCGCCAGGTGGTTTCCATCCCCTGACCGCGGCTGCAGCAGGGACTGCTCCGGCCATCCATCTGCAGCCGCATGACGTGCATGACGTGCTCACTGCTGCTCCGGTCCAACCCAGTGGCCGAACACCTCATCTCCACGGCCTGGGTCCGGACTCCGCCCTCGCCGCAGCTCTCGTCGCTGCCCGAGCTGCCGCCGCGGAGGGGCAGGCCCGTGTGCGCGCGGCTGCCCTCGTGTGGGAGCGTGAGCGCAACGCGGCCGACGCCCTTGCACGCCAGATCGCCGAGGCGGAGCAGCTCCTCGCCTCTCCCGCCTCGCAGGACGCTGCGGCCACCTCCTCCAACTCGTCGGGACGCCGCGTCTCCCACACCGCCGTCCTCTGGCACGACCCGGCCGACCCGCTCGTGACCCAGCTGCACTACCAGGCCGGGGGGTCCAGAACATTCGCCTCCTCGTTCCGGTCCTCCTCGAGCCGGAGTCCCCCTCCTACGCCCGCTGGCGGGATCTGGTGCTTCTCACTCTCCGCCGCTACGCCCTCGACGACCACGTCCTTGTCGACGCCTCGGTCGTCGTCCAGTCGCTGTCGTGGCTACGTCTCGACAGCATCGTCCTCTCCTGGATCCTGGGGACGATCTCCCTCGACCTCCACGACCTCGTCTGCAACTCTCCTGACGCGCGTCGGGCGTGGCTTGCCCTTGAGGGGCAGTTCTTGGGCAATGCTGAGGCCCGGGCTCTGCGTCTGGACGCCAGTTTCCGCACCTTCGTCCAGGGCGACCTCTCCGTTGGCGAGTTCTGTCGTCGGATGAAGGGCATGGCGGAGTCCCTTAGCGACCTCGGCTGGCCCGTGGAGGATCGCATCTTGGTCCTCAACGTCCTTCGCGGGCTCGGTGACCGCTACGCCCATCTCAGGACGTGGATCACCCGTCAGCGGCCCTTCCCCACCTTCCTGCAGGTCCGTGACGACCTGGTCATGGAGGAGCTCACTCAGGGCGTCCAGCCGGGGTCCACCACCTCTCTCGGGCCCTCGTCTTCTTCGACGGCCCTGGCTGCGTCTACGCCTCGTTCGTCTGCCCCACCACGTTCGTCCGCTACACCGCCGTCGTCTCTCCTGGGTCCCCCTCCCTCCAGCCCGAGCGGGGGAGGGGGGCCGTGGCGGTCGCCGTCGCCGTGCTGGGGGTCGCGGGGGAGGCCGTGGTGGTGTCACCCAGGCTCCGACTGGTGGGCAGGCACCGGTTGGGCCGCAGGGGGGGACACCATGGCCTTCGTTCCACAACCCGTGGTCAGGGCGCATCTCGATGTGGCCCTACCACGCTCCCGGTGGTGAGCCTCGCCCACCGGTGGCCATGCTCACTGCTGCTCCACCTCTTGGCGTCTCCACTACACCTTCGTGGGCTGCACCTCCAGGGGTTGCTGGCTGGGATCAGGCGGCCTTGGCTCGCTCGTTCAGCACCATGGGCCTAACACCTCCTGTCGGACTAGAGTGGATCGCCGACTCGGGTGCCACCTACCACACCACTCCTGACTCTGGTATACTTTCGTCTGTCCACTCTCCCTCTTCTTCTCTTCCTTCGTCCATTATGGTCGCAAATAGTTCGTGTCTTCCTGTCACGTCTATGGGTACCGCTGGTGCTCATGGCTCCTTTCGTCTTCCTGATGTTCTTGTTGCTCCTTCTATGGTTCACAACCTTCTTTCTATTCGTCGTTTTACAGCTTACAATTCTTGTTCTGTGGAGGAGTTTGACTCTTCTGGTCTCACTGTAAAGGATTTGGCTTCCCGGCGTCCTCTGCTCCGATGTGACAACACCGGGCCCCTTTACACTCTTCGCTTCCCGGCGACTGCTTCTTCTACTTCGCCGTCCATTTTGTCAGCTGCCTTCACCGCCTCTACTTCCTCTACTACTTGGCACCGGCACCTCGGCCATCCTGGACGTGATGCCCTGATGCAGCTCCGGTCTTCCATGTACTCGGGCTCATGATGAGCATTTGTGTCATACGTGCCAATTGGGCCGACATGTTCGTCTTCCTTTTCATAGTTCTACTTCACATACGGCCCGCATTTTTTATCTTGTACATTGCGACCTATGGACATCTCCTGTTATCAGTATTTCTAGCTATAAGTACTATCTTGTGGTTGTTGATGATTTTTCACATTATTCGTAGACTTTTCCCTTGCGTGCGAAGTCTGATACGTTTTCCACGCTCCTTCACTTCTTCACCTGGGTGTCCACACAGTTCGGCCTTACCATCAAGGCCGTCCAGTGTGACAATGGTCGTGAGTTTGATAACTCAACCTCCCGAGCCTTCTTCCTCTCTCATGGTGTTCAGTTGCGCATGTCTTGCCCATATACCTTCTCACAGAATGGCAAGGCTGAACGCATGATTCGCACCACCAATGACACCGTGCGCACCCTTCTGTTTCAGGCCTCTCTCCCAGTTCGCTTCCACTCCGGTTGATACTCAGGGGAGGCTGTCAGAGGCTGAGGGACCCCCGGTGTCAGATCCAACTGAATACCGGAGTCTTGCCGGTGCCCTTCAGTACCTCACCTTCACCAGGCCGGACATCACATATGCAGTTCAGCAGATCTGCCTTCACATGCATGATCCCAGGGAGCCTCACCTCACGGCTCTCAAGCGCCTCCTCCGCTACCTCCGGGGCACGATCGACTACGGCCTCCTCCTACACCGGTCCTCCTCCGCTGACCTTGTCGTCTACACTGACGCTAACTGGGCGGGGTGTCCGGACACTCGCCGCTCCACCTCTGGCTACGCTGTCTTCTTCGGCGGCAACCTGGTGTCCTGGTCGTCTAAGCGCCAGAATGTGGTCTCTCGGTCGAGTGCCGAGGCGGAGTACCGCGCTGTCGCTAACGGCGTGGCTGAGGCCTCCTGGCTCCGGCAGCTTCTCGCTGAGCTGCAAACTCCGCTCTCCTGGAGCACACTGATCTATTGCGACAATGTCAGTGCGATCTACCTCTCCACCAACCCCATCCAACACCAGCGGACGAAGCACGTGGAGATCGACCTACACTTTGTCCGTGATCGGGTCGCCATGGGCGAGGTGCGGGTACTTCATGTTCCGACCACCTCCCAGTTCGCTGACATCTTCACCAAAGGCCTCCCGTCCTCGACCTGCACCGAGTTTTACTCCAGCCTCAACATCACCAGTGGCTAGTTGCGTTTGTGGAGGGCCATGTATGTGTTCTTTCTTCTTCTTGTTCAGCCTGCAACTCCGCTGCGCCGGTAGTTCAGACTGCGGGGGGTGTTGGAATATGTGTATTAGGCCCATGAGGCTAGGCCCATGAGGCCCATGTATGGTTACCTATATAGCTACCCTTCTAGGGTTAGCCCAAATCAATAGAATCATTAACACAATTGACTGTATATTAGTAAAGCATTTGTATTTTAGAGAGACATTTCTTTACTTATCCTCAAGGGGCTATTTGGATCAATATTCAATAGGGCTAACAGTTAGCGCCTACGTTTAGATACGAATTCGAAAAGGCAAACACCCCGTTACCAATAGGTGTCCACCTCTGCCTCCGTTTCCTACTCCAGAAAACCAAAAACCCAGCAAAAAGTAATGTGAAATTTGAATCTCCTTGTACCTGATGATGGCAAGAGTACAATGCCTTTTGAATTCTTTTTTTAGATAATGAATGCCCTTCCGAAGCTATTGCAATCAATCAAAGATTAGTTGACCAACAATGAAATTACCTGCAACTTGCGTTTTTTGGATATCAGTATTTTTGCGATTTTTGAAATAACCTCGTCTGTGAATATGATATCTTAGTATATCACCTCATCTACTGCTATTTTTGTTATATCACCAAGCATATTTGTACAATTGTTTTTACTTCGGTAAGAAGACAACATTTGCATATGACAAAGTTCAGAACCTAAGCTAAGTGCTTGTGCTTGCTGGCAGCAAGAAACAGCAAGAGCCTTAGTGCACATTGATGTTATTTTTTTCATTTGGTATTCATATCATACCGTTTGTACCAAGGGCTGTCAAATTTTCCATATAGGTCATGGGTTCGAAGCAGCCTCTCCGCAGATTTTGCAGGGAGAAGGCTTGCCTCGGTTTTTCCCTTCCCCAGACCCCACTCATGTGGGAGCCTCCAACACTGGGTCTGCCCTTTTATCAACTTCAGATGAAACAATCAACAACAGTAGAGTTTATTGAGAAGGTTAATTTGCAGAGCTGATTTAACTGTCTGTAAACAGGAATGAGAAAGTCACAGTCTCAGGCAAATGGATAAAATTACTTAAACTCATTTTTTGACTCTACCATAGCCTAAATAAGATTGTGCATAGCCATGCCGCACTCTGGCAAAAGAAACTTAAAACAGAGGTGTTCCTATATATATGAAGCTGCGATTACTGTAAGATGAGGCATACTTATACATTCAGTTAGAAGGTCACACACACATTCAGTTAATAGGAATATTCAGTGAAAAGGCATCATGATTAAAAGAGCGAAGCCTATCGCTAATGGTCACACACACACATATGACTGATCATATATCAAGAACTTGAAAGATGTTTATATAATAGTGTCAAGTTTCAATACGCACCTGCACAAGCTTGAGAGAGATCTGTATTTACGAAGAGTGGTAAAAGGGCAGACCCAGTGCCAGAGGCTCCCACACGAGTGGGGTCTGGGGAAGGGAATAACCGAAGTAAAGTCTTACCCCTGCAGAAATTCTGCAGAGAGACGGCTTCGAACCTAGGACCTAGTGACTCGGCGAGCTAGCACTCACCAACTGCACCAGGCCTGCCCTTTTACGAAGAGTGGTCTGCACAGAATAAAAATTGAAGAATACGTTAAGTGAATATTACCAAGGACTTGTCAGTCTGCATAAACAAGACAAGCGAGGAAAAAACCTCAACATTTCATACTGTCTAAATAATGTAGGCATAAGTGAATTATGCATAGACATAAATGGATAAAAACCTCATCAAATTGTTCTCCTAAAAGGATAAAGTTTGCACATATTACATGTGGCTGATGACATCAAATTTGAGATAGCTCAAATAGAAAAATTGGTACAAATTTGACCAAAAAATTATAATAATTCTCTATAAAGATATAGAATCATAGCAATATAGAGATTCAGTTAACAAACGTTCTTGTGGATTGAATTGGTACAACCTACGGGAGCTTGATATGGGGGTGCATGCAAAGGTATATCCGACAACAAAACAAGTTCTGTTACATTTGCAGTATAGTGCTGAGAAAAAAAAAATGGTTAACCTGCTTGGCACTACTTTTACGTATGTCTGAATTTGAACTTACAGAAGTGATAAATTAGAACACTGATAATTTTCAGATAATTTCAGCTTATGCCTGGACCGAATTTTTTGAAAACTTAATTTGGCTGAAGCAAGAAAAAACAGTAGCAAAAATTTCAATAAGCCACAAAAAGCAGTAGTACTCTTCTATAGCAAATTGAAATTGGCAATTCAATGCCTGACTCTGCAGACTACAGACCTGCAGCTCTGGCCTCTGGTGAGCGTCGTGGACATGCGGCAACACAAGCAGGTCCCCCTTCGTAGATTGGTGCAGCGGATCAGGTGTCGTGGTGGCCGTGCAGCGTCTTTGAAAGGGATCGAAGTTCGCAGGCATAATACATGTAGGATCATGTAATTAGATCAGATCTGAAGACAAATAGCCAATTAGTTTCAGGGTTTGGGTGCTCCGTTAAAAGGGAAGAGTTTGGGGGAGGACAGGAGAAGATTGGGATCAGCAGGGAAGAATCAGTGGTACCAGGAGGAGAGGAAGAGGACGAGCGCGCAGGCCTGGGCGCCGCCGGGCCGCAGCGCAGACCCGCAGCAGAAGCAGCGGCTGGAGATGGGGGGCACCGCCTGTCCCACGAGCAGCAGCGCGAGCGCGGTGCCACCCAGCGCCGTGGCGGCATCGGTGCGGTACACGCAGTAGGTCCACTCCTGCCTGCGGAGCCGGGACGGCAAACAAGGAGAAGAGGGGTGGCGGCGGCGCCCACGTCAGAGAAGGGGGAGAAGAAAACGCAGGGGCCAAGAGAAGGGGGTTGGCACACCTGCTGGTTGCGGCGACGGCCAGGGAGCAGGGAGCGTGGTGCGGGGCAGGGAAGGATGAGAGGGCGTGATTGGTGGGGGCGTGAAGCTGGCCGTGATTGTTGGAGGACGAACTGAGCGCGAGGTGAGCAGGCGCGTGGGACGCCGCGCTGGTCCCACCTGTCGGCGCAGAAACTCACGCGAGGAAGGCTTTAGCACAAGGCGGCAACTGACGGACCAAGCGATTGTGGCACCAAAAATGTTCATGTGGAGACGTTGGTACGTTCCCAGGCTAGGCTTGTATTTTTGCCGTTGTTTTCCCCACGAGTGTATGTAGGTCGTAGGCTTGTATTTTTGCTGTTTTCTTTTTACAGGTGTGGGTGGTTTCCTCGCAGGGATTTCGGAGGCTGACTGGAAGCGGACATAGGAAGCCTGGAAGGAATCACATACGGCTACGGGGTGGACCAGATCGAAAAAAAAAGAATAGGCTATATGCCTATATATGGACGGAATTCGGATTACATGAATACGGAAGGGAGAGGCAGAACAATATGATAGAAATTTTGTCTTTTTATTATTATAGGAAATATGCCTGTGCGTTGCAACGGAAGAAAAAAAATCAATTTAGTTACTCTGCTATCATACATGTCCAGGCGCTAGGCTTGATATTTTATTAATCTGCTGTCATACATGTCCTCACACATTGCATGGCCGTTAGTTGCCTCATGGACAAGGAGATAATATAATATACATCTAGTTACTTAATACCAGGTTACTTTTCATTCAGCAAACTTTTACTTTAAACAAATAATCAATTTTCTGATGCTTAAAAGTAGAATCAAGAATTTTTAGCTGCTTTTGATATATATTTTTTAGTCCACTGAATGCAGCTTATAAAATATGCGACGTCACTGCAGCTTTCCCATTTGGCAGATCATGAATGCTCCATGATGTTCTTAGGGGGTGTTTGGTTGGAGGAGTTAAAGTTTAGCAAATACTGTAGCACTTTCGTCTTATTTGACAAAAAATTTCCAATTTTGGATTAATTAGGCTTAATAGATTCGTCTCGTAAATTACTCCTAATCTGTGCCGACATGCATGCAATTAGTCTACATTTAGTACTCCATACATTTGAGGGAACATTGATGTGATGGGAGTTAAACTTTAACTCCTGGAAACCAAACAGGCCCTTACTGCTTGTTGGACCATGAATCCTCACCATCTCATTTTCATCTGCATAAACAACCTTTCTGTTCATTACCATGCTCCGATCAGGCATCACCAAACTTAAGAAAAGTCTAATAGTGCTTAGAATGATAAAATTGAAAAAAAAAAAACAGGAAACATAATGCCCCACTATCTGAAATAGTTCACTGAAGGAGAGGACATCATTACTTTAAGTGCTAAATTACACCATGGAACTGAGGTCTTCACTGAGAACTTATCAAACTCAATGGTAGTCATGATAGACAGTCGGCAGTCACATTTGGTGCCCCTATATATTTCACTGAAATTCATAGCCTGATAAAGAACAGAACACTAAGCCTGTCGCCAGCTTTCATCTTTATCAGTTCAAGCAGAAGTTGATATGTTAATATGCACTAATGATCCATATCTAATATAACAAAAGAAAATACTCGACATAGTTGTAACCATGTCAATTGTATAGTTTCACTTGCTCTGATAAGCTAATATGAACCCTCAAATTTTGCTATCCATATTTTTTGAAAACTGCTAACCAGATTTTTCAAGTTGGGTCTTATGTGGATGCTAATTCCCTCATGGGGAAATCAACATCACCAATACGATGTGGAAGGTTGGGAACTCCAAGTACACATATGAATCAAAGACGCAAGGGACAGCAAATCAGTCCTTAAAAAGTAGTGTGAAAGCTAGTAAGCATTTTTTTGTAGTGAATTTCAACTCCTTGTGATTATCTTTTGTCAAGACATAATCATTTCTTTCCAGTCGGACCATGAATTGGTTTTTTCCCCTTATAATTGAGTTTGATTCTGTCTTCAACTTCATATCTGTAGATGTAAAATCTTGCAAAGTTAAGCACCTATCTAAAAGAAGAAAGAAGGTAACTGCCTCCTCAATGCAATGCAGTGATACTAATCTCTTGGCTATTCAGACATGTAATAAATAGCATATGATTGAAGCAATAAAAAAAATATCTAATGGTTGTTTCTTGAATCTAAGATATGTGAGTTTATCATCACACCTGCTGTGTAGACAAGTGCAGTAGTAATGTAGCATGGACATCCTTTATCATCAAGTACCTGGAGAAATTTACATTGCACGAAATTAAGAAACTTAGCATATCATCAAATCATTGAGTTAAACATCAGCTTTATTGTTGCGCAAATCATCAGCTATCTTGGACCCGAAATCATGCTAAATTACCTCTTCAAACCTACAACTAACATTTAAAGAATGTTGTAAATTGAAGTTTAAAACATCAGCTAATTGCCGGACTACAACAAGAAGGAAAATCAATTCATAATTGGGACTTACCCTTTCTTTTTTGGCCCTTCCGTGCCGCTGCTGCAGCAGAATGATGTCCATCCTAGGCGTGGTGCTCTGCTAACTGGTTGTGCGTGGTGGAACGATCAGGATTCAGGGATTGCCTTCCCGGATTGGTCACTCATCAGTGGACACATGGTCTTCTGGACAATGAAACTTGGAAGCACGAGTGCATGTGCACCATGGTCGACGGAAGCTGGACGGACTGACGGGAAACTGAATCGCCGAGCGCCAGGTATGCAGAAGCTCTTCACCTTCTGCCTGGATCTAGGCGCATGCTCTTCCATCACGGACGCGGCCCAATAGGGCCAGCTGCGGTACCCCTTCAGCTTCACTCGTCCAGACGAGGTTTGTCTTCCACTGTCCGTCTGTACTCGCAAGAAAACAGGGAGACACCCAGAGAAACAATTGCAGATGTCGTCGGCCATGACTGCCAGGTCCGGAATCCGGATGCTGGCGGGGAGGCTCGCCGGCGAGGAGGTCTGGCAGCCGCCAGAGCTCGTCATATTGGTGGATCCACCCCTGATCTGAGCAGGCTCGCCCCTACATTGATGGATCCTCTTGAGTAATATATAAGTAGCAAAAAAAGTGGATGAATAGAAAGAAATTCGAGTCGAACTTGAGTTCATGTCCAACATACCCTGGAATTCGACCGATTCAATTCCAACCTATTCCGATTCCGATTTGCTCAGCCAAAATCTCGCCTTGTGCCGCTGCGCCTCTGCGGCTTTGCGCGGCACCACCAATGCAAGGTAACGCGACGGCTGGGCGGGCAGCGGCGCAAGAGCCGCCCGCACACCGGCGTCCATGCCTGAGTCAGACGCGGCGACGGCAGCGGCGTGATACGGGAAGCGCCCGGCCGGCGGCCGCGGAGGAGGCTCGCGTCGGCGGCGTGTGCGACGGCTGCGATTTTTTCCTTTTATCGAGAGGAAGACGAGACGGGAGTCATGGAAGCGGGCGTGAGGGACGGGACGGGAACAGAAGCCAGGGAGCGGGCGTGAGCTAGCGGGCCGTCAGCGAAGGAACGCATCGGAGTGGGCTTTACTATTAGGCTAAATTGAATGGGCTGGACGAAAAAAAGAGCTTGAAATTTTGCCTCTTATTATTAGATTATTAGATAGATAAGTATAGATGAATTAAGAATGTTAGGGAAGTCATTGATCAGTTTGAGTTCTATTTAGATAAGGATCACAGTCTTATATAGACTCTAAGCGGACGAAGAGGCTAAAAAAATATGGCAAATTTTTTGCCTCTAGCCGGATGTACATGGCCTCTATTCTTTTTATTCGGCATACAACAGCTGGGGAATCCGATTGAACATAGAACAAACAGGCAAGCGGCAAGTGCACACGACATTGCTGCCTCGACGGGATCGAGTTCGGACGGAAAAAATTAGAATTCCTGTTTAGGATTCGTATTCAGATTACTCTCCATCGTAGGAATCTATTTAGGATTTTCTAGCTTTCTAGTCATAACAAAAACTTGTGGGCTGACCAATATGTTTTGGATTCGAATCTATCTTGTTTGGGCAATGTTTATATATATATAAAAATCCGAATGAAAGAAATTCTTCATTGTCTGGTAGTTAGAGAGAGACGGATAAAAAATAGATGGACTAAAAAATGGATGGACAAAAAATAGGCTAAAATTTTACCTCTTTATTATTAGGTATAGATAGACTAACAAAAATGTCCGTGCGTTGCAACAGGAAAAAAACACTCTAGGCCAATAGACTTGATTCAACTCAAATGATCACATCAACTTCCTCCGTACCTCACCTTCCACCATTCATTACTACAGCTCAAATCCAGGGTATATGTTTCTCTTCCATCCGCAACTATGTGGCACAATAATGTTAATTTGGTGTCATAATATTTATATTCTTTCTATAAATATGGTAATTCTAAAAGTTGATTTAGAGTATGTGTTTCTCTTCCATCCACAACTATATGGCACAATAATGTTAATTTACTGTCATAATATTTATACTCTTTTCTATAAATATGGTAAGTTGATTTCATTTCGACGGAATGGGTATAAGAAAGAGTCTTCTAAACAACAACAGTAACGATGATGATGATGATGATGATGATGATAATAATAATAATAATAATAATAATAATAATAATAATAATAATAATAATAATAATAATAATAATAATAATAATAATAATAATAATAACAATAATAATAATAATAACAATAACAATAACAATAACAATAACAATAAGTCCAACTTGTTCCCTCCTCTCTACTTGCTCGATCGCCTCCTTCAATCCCCCTCCATGAGCTCTCTGCAAATAGGTGTTGGTATATTTAACGCACACAAATAAATCTGTAAGCGCACGAATACCGATGTAGCTTTCACTCGGAGGTTTTAAATATTGTATCCACAGGAAACCTCTAACTTAACAGGGGGGTAAGGGATTAGGTTAAGGTTTAATATAATATAGGAGTAGCAACAAGGTTAAGATAAATAGGAGCGTAGAGAGGATAACTATGGGTCTCTAGTTATAACTTGGGTAAACTTATGTCTTTTACTGTTCAACTGGGGACATTACTTAAGGAGAGACACCAACAGAGGATGCTTTCCTTAGTAATCTCGTCCTATGTTTGCCTACAGATGGGAGGTGGATTACAAAGGACTCAACGAGGTTATCACCCTCGGATCTACCACCGATCCGGAGTGCAGGGGGTTTTCACGAATAACCTAAGTCTAAGCACCACGCTTACACCTACGATTAATACTTTACTCCCCCTAAGAAGAAAATAAAGCACTCAAAAGTGAGTCGTGAACCAGAAAAACAATATAAATAAGAGCTTACTTATATCAGAAGTTGATTACTAGAGATATCTCAAAGTCATGCTCAAGTAGAACTTGGATCCGCCAAGGTACCAGACAAACTTCAAAAGAAATTCGAAATTTTTTGAGTCCTGAAATCCAAAATACCAAAATAGCTTTTCTTGAGCAAACTATTATTAGTTTAGAGAGAGCACTGGCAGGCCGGCATCTTCTCCAAACTCTTCCCTCACTTTCTATCTCACTATTTCTAATTATAAGACTACATCTTCAATACCTACTATTGTGGAATATTCATGTGGCAGGTTCTCAAATTTGGCACGTGTGATACATGTTTCTTTTATTTATCCAAGTAAAGTTCTTCGCAAGGCAATACCGACAGTATCCGCTTGCCCTTTTCTAAGCGGAGTCAGAATGAAACGGCCATAATAAAGATGTATCTTCTTTTGATAGCTAGCTCTAAGAGGTAGATCCATTCATGGGACCCCTATTAGATCCTAACTAGAGAATATTAATTAGGGTTTCAAGATGATCTCCAGAGAGGGGGCAAGTCGTGGTTATATAGCCCTGGATAAGCAACGTGAGCCCTTGGATCAAACCGACTTAAGGAACAACGTAGATGCATCCTAGGAGGCGGTAGGAGGAATCTTCTGAAAGCTGATAGGCGGGGCCCACTACCAAGGACCGGCCGACACTAGGGTGGGACCGACCGGCCCCACCTGGCAGGTCTTGGCCCCCACTTCGGCGTTGTGTCTTCCCAAGTCTTCTAGAGTCTTCTCATGTACATTTTCGTCGCGGATTTGATATTTTTTTTACTCTGGACTCCAAATATAGCAACTGATATATCCGTTTTAATCAGCACGACGAGCTCTTCGCAATGGTGCACTCTACTTTATTATTTGAGGTACTTTTATCTAGTGGAATTCTATCATTTCCTTTAACAATTAGGTTCTCCTTGACGATTTTCTAGATAAACCCTGCTGAAAATATATATTCACCAAAACTCGTGGAATTCATTAGTTTAAACCCCTAAACCTTTATTGGTGATTACATTTATGCCCTTATCCATTTTTAGTTGATGGATTAAATTGGTTGTTAACTACCATCAACAATAGGTAAAGACACAGATATAGAAAACTAATTCTTTTGGGAGGTTTTTGTGATTCAGCGGACAATGGTTTTATTTGGCATAAATGGAGGGGCTAGACTGCAAAGTGCATGTGCACATGCTGCGGACTCAGTTCATGGGCCGTGGACCGACGGTGGGATGTGTGTGCGGTCCACCGTGGACCAAGTCCATGATGAAGGTGTATTGAGATGATTAAATCTTGACCGCAGATCTGGTGATTTACGGCTAAGAATGTCCTCTGGTATATATGTATTTAGATGGTATATCTGGATTTTATTTTTTAAAGAAAAATGGCATATATCACGTACTGATGACATCATGACGACGTCATCAAGCTAACAACGAATCGAATCAAGGAAGAGGACGTTCCTTATTAGAGCAAAACAGAGCACGGCGGACGGGCACCGTGGCTCGGTCCGTGCTCGGCCGTGCGGCATGTTGTGCGTGCGTGTGCGGGAGTGACGCTGTCACAGAACCTCCTAAATTATATGGCCCACATGCACCTGTCATTGTCCCTAAGACCTCTCGACGGCTATGCATGTACACCAGATAACCTAAGAAGATCTGTCGGGTGCCCTCGCAGGACCCCGATTCAACTACGTTTGACAACTCATACCAGGATCAACAAAGGAGTAACTACAACATTATAACATTTGTTACAAAACTTTACATCAGAGTGCGAAAGAATAACAACAATAAATTTACAAATCATGAATGAGTTAACTTTTTACAAACTTAACTTGTATTACGAAAGTCGAGTAAAACTACAGAAGACAACTTAGGTAAAGCACCTAAGTCAGGAGAGGACAACCAGATCATATCGAGCCCACCGACATGACCTCGGTTAACAGTACCCGTCAGTACCTGCAACAGGGGGTTAACAAACCCTGAGTACTCAATTGTACTCCGCAAGACTTACCCGACGAAAAGAAAAGACTCCAAGGATATGCTGGCTTAAGGGAAGTAGTGAAGCTAGAAAAGAGAAGTTTTGCAGAAAAGCTTACTACCAGTACATCCTTGCTTTCAAACTTTTAATTAAGTTTTGGCTCCAGTTTTAGTATAGCCTAATTATAGCTAACTTTTGCACCTATATCTATCTCAATCATAAATATAAGCATCACACTTGTTATTCACTTCTTTTTCATCTCAAGTCCAACAGTAACCATGTTCCAGTTGTTGCTACGATGTTGGTGTAAGGTCAAGAATCCTTTCTCGTGGAGTAACGACGATTCAAACCGCTTGATCTACCCAGCTGGGGCTTCCTAACCACACGACATATGCAAGTCCTTGAGCTGCATATATCAACTCTTACTTGGGTCGCCCAAAACCAGAACGTGTCCATCGCCACCCGAGAGCACAGTACTCCTTGAACCCAGCCCAATTCTAGCCCCGAGGGTACACATTACTCTCGCCATCTCTCAACTCCCAGAGCGAGGTTAGACGTTCTCGTGATGGAATAACCGAAGTAAGGCTTACCTGACATGGGTACATGGCTAGTACTAATAAAAACTCCTTGACACGAGGGCCAACAACAAACGGTCCTTAACCGACACAGATGGAACCAACCACCAAAGACGATCCCCATGTCCCATCCGGTCTCAAGTTCATTCTCATATTCATTTTCACATGCTCTCATGACCTGTCATTAGGTCAGGAGAAGCAAGAAATAAACCTGTTCTTGTGATTAAAGAAAACATTATTCGATTTCTACCGAAGTCTAAGCATTACTAAGCATAAGAGATTGACCTACATATACTTGTGGGATATCATCTGGATATAAATGTAGATCAAGGTAATCATGCAACAACGGTATCAACCAACTCCTACTAACCTAATGCACATTACACTAGACTTAAGGTGTAATAAAGCATTTATAAAACAGAAGAGTGGTTGTATGTCTGGGGCTTGCCTGCGTTGCAGCGGTGGTTAGTTCTCGTAGAAGTCAAGTTTGATATCAACACCATGGGTGGATCACCTTTTCCAAAGCTTGATCGACACGAACCTCGTCATCACTTGTTCACCACGAATCTTCTCACTCTCGTAGGCACTACACGTATATAAATGATGCGATGCTTAACAGGATGGGATGGATGTCATGATGCATGATAATGAACAAAAGCATAGCATAAAAGGGACATTTAGAAAGGATAAACATTAGTTATCTACTTGAGTACAACTTTCCTTCGCGGTACAGTTGTAATCCAACAAAATTATTAAACAACTTTAATCACCTAAAGATGTTGTTAAGAAAACTATTTAACTTTACCTTTTACCCAAGAGGTTGCATCTAATAACAAGTAATTTTACCACAAGACCACTAAGTAGTAACATAAGTAAGTTAGTAAATATTAATGACCTAAGTTGATGACACTAACTAGTATTACAACTAGGGTTCATTAAGTGGTTAACCCTAATGACTTTGATTAAGTACATGAAATATCATTAACAAATCCTAGTTAACAAGTTAATCGTAAGCTCGAGCAACTCAATAGGATGCCATGGATCATCACATGTTAATGATCCAAGGTCAACAATCAATCCAAAAGTCACACAAAACCCTAAATTATCCAGTTTAAACACATGTTTAATTAATTAATTAATTAAGACAGAAATTAAGAATAAAATAAATTTTTTCTAATTAAGCCCAAACTTTTTCTACAAATTAATCTTACCCTAAAACAGTACCCAAAATTAATTTCATGATTTTTGGACTTTTATTTCAATTACTAAAATTCATGGAAATTGCATTTAATAATTAATTAAGCTAATTAAATAACTTACAAAAGTAAACAAAATTGACATTTCATATTTTTGATAAATAATAAACATCACAGGGAGGATACACAAAAAAATTCACCATTTTTGGAACTCTACACAATTTACAACAAAATAAATAAAAACTATTACTAATTGGCATTTTCATAAAAAGAAAAACGAAAAACTTCAACGTGGCCCACCCGAGCGCTTGCCTCCTCCCTTTCTCTCTTCATGGCCCGGCCCAACAAGCCGAGCCGGCCCAGCCCCTCCTTCCTTCCCCGTTCTCCTCTCCCTCCCTGCTTCCCGCGGACCGACCATGGCGGCACGGTGGCCGGCCGTGACCACGACGCCGGTGACTCGACGCTACCAAAATAACCCAACCACCATGACCAACATGACACCGCAAACTTCCCTAGACACTCTACTCGGTCACATACACCCCAGAGGGAGCTTCACCCCAGCCACGGCAGCCCGGACGCGACGGCACAACATCGTCCCGACGAAGACGAGCAGGAAATAGAAAATTGCCAAGCGCATAAGCATCACGAGCAAGAGGGGATCACAAGGGAGCTAATAGCCAAGCCAGAGGCTCACCGTACCGCCTTGTCCACGATGAGGGTCACCGCGGCGGTCATGGCGAGTTACCGCGGCGAGAATGGCTCGCGTGGATGATTGCGGCGGTGCGAGGTGAAACCAGCAGGCTTAGGCGGTGCGCAAAGTCAAGGTGAAGCCACGACCAAGAGGAATTGGGAGGTGGTGCTACTACTGCGGCCAATTGCACCGGCGGGCGGAGGTGGCCGGCGGTGGCACCGAAGAGAGAAGAAGGCGAAAAAGATGACGGCAAGGGCTTTATAGAGTTGGTCGAGCAACGTGGTGACGACACGCGGGCGAGCTGGCCAGCGCGAAGCAGCTGCTGGCCATCGCGGGCGCGCCTGGAAGATGGCCGAAGGCCGCCGGCGTCGGGCGGGAGGTGGCGCCCGGTGGTTGGATGCGATTTTGAAAAAATTACAAAACTACCACTGACTCCATTTTGCAAATTACTTTCAAATTTTCTATAAAAGTTGAAAATATGTAAATACAAAAGTTGTTTAATTTTCAAAGTTCTACAACTTTCTCAATATAAACATTTTCCAATTCGGCCTAGATTTTGAAATTTGAATTTGAATTGAAAAGGGGACATTTTCTGAAATTATGTAAATTCAAAATTACTTTGAATTTTGTATTGAAACTTCAAAAACTCCAAACACCAAAGTTGTACATCTAGCCAAGACCTACAACTTTGCTATTCAAACCATTTTCAAATTTTGCTTCCATTTTGAAATTTGAATTTAGAGATGAAAAGGGGTCAAATTTGAAATTTGCTTCTTTTCAAAATTGCTCTACATTTTACACTATAACTTTGAAAACTCAAAACACCAAAGTTGTAGCCCTTGAAAAGTTCTACAAACTTGGTTTTAAACATTTTCCCAAATTTTGCTTAGATTTTGAATTATTTCAAAAGGGGTAAAATCAGGGTTTTAAAATTTAGGGTTTTGAATTCAATTGATTATTCTTTTTAACTAAAACTTGATTAATCCTTTTAACCCTAATAAAACATTATTTCATGTGACAAGCAACATGGCATTATTAACATATTAAGCATGGTAGTAAAAACAACCTATCAAATTAATATTGAAACATGTGAAACATTTGAAGTACTTTATTTGAAACATAAACAACATTAGAAACTTACCATGCTATGCATGAAACATGTGCAGCATTGATACGTAATAATGTGACATGAAATGCTTGTTTGATATGATAACGGATGCTTATGCTCTAATTATGCATATGATTAAATTTTTAATTGTTTTTAATATCCGGGATGTTATAGACGCAGTGTTGGAATATGATCCAAATTCTAACGTAAGTCTTGCGGTGACGCCTGAAGGGCCCGTGGTTCGGGTTATGTTTATTAGCGGATTTGTTTTCGTATTTCACTACAGTCAGTCCATCCTATAAATACATCTGGTAAGCCGCACGGAAAGAGTTGAGACGACTCATTTTATTTCCTGCATTCTGTAAACTCTCATCATATAGTGAAGATCATCTGTTGGCGCCGATGTTTTTTTCCGGCAAGGGTTTTTCACGTAAAATCTATATCTCATGTTCGATCTTTATTCGTATTATTTACTAACAAGTGGTATCTAGAGCCAGACACAAGATTGAAAAAAAAGTTAGGATTTAAGTCCCTGTTCCGCCGCCGCTGCCGTCATCAAATCGACTTCGACGAATTCTTCCGTGCCGTGTCTAACGGCCTGTTTGTTTTATTTTGTTAAAGTTTAACTCTCATCACATCAATATTTCATCAAATGTATGGAGTACTAAATGTAGACTAATTACATGCATGTCGGTACAGATTAGGAGTAATTTACGAGACGAATCTATTAAGGCTAATTAGTCAAAGATTAAAAACTTTTTATCAAATAAGACGAAAGTGCTACAATATTTATTAAACTTTAACTCCTAAAACCAAACACCCTCTAAATAGCGATTCCACACGTCCAAGCGGCGGATTGAAGGAGGATATCGATCTGCTGTCTGTGCTGCTGTGCTGCGGTGTGGTCAATCAAGCCATCACGTCACAGCAGGTTTTCAACTGCACAATCTGTCTATTGTCCGGGCCGGTTTAGATCCAAAAAATTTATCAAAATAACACTGTAGCAAATTTCGTTGTTATTTGACAATTAGTGTCTAATTGTGGTCTAATTAGGCTTAAAAGATTCGTCTCGTCCATTTCGTCTAAACTGTGTAATTAGTTTTATTTTTTATCTATATTTAATACTTCATGCATGCGTCTAAAGATTCGATGTGACGGAAAATCTTGAAAAATTTTGCAAAATGGAGTGGAACTAAAAAAATCATTTTGGTATTTTGCTACGTGCACACAGGAATTGTACCAGAAGCTAAGGGGGTATTTGGTTTGATGAGTTAAAGTTTAACAAACACTGTAGCACTTTCGTCTTATTTGACAAAAAGTTTCCAATCTTGGACTAATTAGGCTTAATAGATTCGTCTCGTAAATTACTCCTAATCTGTACCGACATGCATGCAATTAGTTTACATTTAGTACTCCATGCATTTGAGGGAACATTGATGTGATGTGAGTTAAACTTTAACAAAACCAAACCGAACGGGGCCTAACTTTCTTTAGTTTATTGTTGAACGTACACGAATTGTGTACCAGGCTACAGGTTTTTGCTAGAGTTACACCTAATTTTCTGCATATTATTCTTCTTCTGGTTATTGCTGCTATTTTTTCATCATGTCGATAAAGTATGATCTTCCACCACTGGATCGCGACACGAGGTTTGCTCTATGGCAAGTTAAGATGAGGGCTATTCTTACACAAGATGAAGTGGATGATGCTCTTGATAAATTCGATAACAAGGATTCTAAATCTTATACCGAGGAGGAGAAAAGAAAAGATCGTAAGGCCTTGACTCAAATTTAGCTTCATCTTTCGAATAATATTTTGCAAGATTGTTTGCAGGGAAAAACTGCAGCTGCTCTATGGCTCAAGTTAGAGTCAATTTGCATGTCTAAAGATTTGACAAGCAAAATGCATTTGAAGATGAAGTTATATACGCATAAGTTGCAAGAGGGTGGTTCTGTGCTTAACCATCTTTCGGTCTTCAAGGAGATCGTTTCTGATCTATAGGCTTTGGAGGTAGATTATGATGATGAGGATTTGGGTCTTATTCTTTTGTGCTCTTTGCCTAGTTCTTTTGCAAACTTCAGAGATACACTGTTATATAGTCATGATACTCTAACGCTTGATGAAGTTTCTGAGGCGTTGCATGCTAAGGAAAAGATGAAAGTGATGGTGTCTTCTGAAAGTTCTGCTTCCAATGGAGAAGCATTGTCTGTTCGTGGGAGGACAGAAAATAAATCAAACAATGGCAATAGAGGCAAAAGTTCTAATGGTTACAAAGCCCGATCAAAATCTCAAAGCAAGGATGATAAATTTTGCAAATATTGCAAGAAAGATAATCACTTTATAACTGAGTGTTATAAATTAAAGAATAAAGAGAAGAGAGTTGGCACATACAGACAGAAAGGTAAATCCAATGATGAAGGTAATGCTTCAGTTGCTGCATCGAAGGCAGATAATTCTATTGGTGATATACTAGTTTCTTTTGCTTGATGTGCAAATAGTGGTGATGAATGGATTCTTGATTTCGCTGCTTCATTTTATATATGCATTAATAGAGATTGGTTTAAAACCTATAATTCTCTCCAAGGTGGAGGTTCTGTTAGATTGGGTGATAACAGTCCACGTGATATTGTTGGCATTGGATCCATTCAGATTAAGATGTATGATGGTATTGTCAGAACTTTGACTGATGTGAGGCATATTCCAAACATGAGCAAGAATCTTATTTCTCTGGGTACTCTTGATGATAAAGGGTACAAGTACTCCGATGGAGATGAAGTTTTAAAGGTGTCAAAGGGTTCTCTTATTGTCCTGAAAGGTGAATGAAATCTCCAAATTTGTACCATCTTCGTGGTACTACAATTACAGGTGATGCTGTTGTAATTTTCAATTCATCATCTGATTATGATGCTACTAATCTTTGGCATATGCGTCTTGGACATATAAGTGAGCAAAGCTTGCATGAATTGTGCAAGAGAGGACTTTTTAATGAACATAGCATCAGTAAGTTGAAGTTTTGTGAGCATTGTGTGTTTGGTAAACATAAGAGGGTGTCCTTTAATACCTCTACTCATAAAAGTAAAGGTATTCTTGATTATGTGCATTCTGATTTATGGGGACCATCTCACAAGCCTTCTATTGGTGGTTCTCGTTATATGTTGACAATCATTGATGATCATTCTCGTAAGGTATGGCCTTATTTCTTGAAAGATAAATCAGAAGCATTTTCAGCATTTAAAGAGTGGAAGGTTATGATTAAAAATCAAACTGTGAAGAAGGTTAAAAAGCTTCGTACTGATAATGAGATGAAATTATGTTCTAATAAATTTAAAGCATATTGTAAGTCTCAAGGCATGGTTAGGCACTACACTATTCCTTATACACCTCAACATAATGGTGTAGCTGAGCGTTGGAACAGAACCATCATCTCTAAGGCCCGTTGCATGTTGTCTAATTCATGTTTGAATAGGCGTTTTTGGGCTAAAGCTGCTTCCAATGCATGCTATCTTATTAATCGTTCACCCTGCATTACTCTTGGTAAGAAAACTCCAATTGAGGTATGGTCTGGTTCTCCAGCTGATTATTCGCAATTGAGAGTTTTTGGTTGTACTGCTTATGCTCACGTTGATAATGGTAAATTGGAGCCTAGAGCTGCTAAATGCATATTTATTGGTTATCAACATGGTGTTAAAGGTTATAAATTGTGGAATCCCTAAACTTGGAAGGTTGTGCTTAGTACGAATGTTATCTTCAATGAATCTGTTATGTTTTATGACAACCTATCTATTGATGCTCCTGTTGAGGGAGAGAAAATAAGTGTGCAGGTGGAGCACTTAATTGATTCACCAGATGTTGATAATGTTATTGCTTAAATTTCTCCAATTGTTGATGATTCATCTATTGTTGAGCATTTTTCTCTAGTTGTGCAGTCTCTACAACATTCTATTGCTACTGATAGGGCCAGAAGACAGCCCAAACCAGTTAAAAGGTTAATTGAAGAATGCAATGTTGCTTATGCTATGAGTGTTGCAGAAGAGATTGAAGGTAATTTAGAACCTTCTAATTATTCTGAGGCTATTACTTCTGCTAATTGCAATAATTGGATGACCGCTATGCAAGATGAGATGGAATCACTTGAAAAGAATGGTACTTGGGATTTAGTAAAATTGCCTAAGGATAAGAAGCTTGTCTGATGTCAATGGATTTTTAAAAGAAAGGAGGGTATTTCTCCAAGTGAGCCAACAAGGTATAAAGCAAGGTTGGTTGCTAAGGGTTATAGCCAGATACTAGGTATTAATTTTAACGATGTCTTTTTCCTAGTTGTTAAGCATAGTTCTATTCGTACTTTGCTTAGTATTGTTGCCATACATGATTATGAACTTGAGCAACTAGATGTTAAAATTGTATTCTTACATGGGGAGTTAGAAGAAGACATTTATATGAACCAACCTGAAGGTTTTATTATTCTTAGAAAAGAAAACCTTGTCTGCAAGTTAAAGAAATCTCTTTATGGATTGAAGCAATCTCCTAGGCAATGGTACAAGAGATTTGACTCTTTTATGCTCTCTCATGGTTTTAAGTGGTCTGATTATGATAGCTGTGTTTATTTGAAGATTGTTAATGGCTCAACTATTTATTTATTTCTTTATGTTGATGATATGTTGATTGCTGTAAAAGAAAAATCAGAAATAACTAAATTAAAGACACAATTGAGCAAAGAATTTGAGATGAAGGACTTAGTTGTAGCTAAGAAAATTCTTGATATGAAAATTGTTAGAGATAGAAAATCTAGAAAGTTATACCTCAGTCAGAGTCAACGAGGTTATATTAAAAAGGTTCTTCATCGTTTCAATATGCATAATACAAAACCAGTGAGTACTCTATTAGCTGCACATTTCAGATTATCCTCAACTTTATGTCCAGAGTCAGATGATGATATTGAGTACATGTCTAGAGTTCTATATTCCAGTGCAATTGGTTCTCTTATGTATGTCATGGTTTGTTCTCGTCCTGATTTATCTCATGCATTGAGCGTTGTTAGTAGATTCATGGCTAATCCTGGTAAGGAGCATTGGAGGGTTGTTCAGTGGATTTTTAGATATTTGCGATACTTCTAATGCTTGTTTGCAATTTGGAAAATCCAGAAATGGACTCGTTGGTTATGTTGATTCTGATTATGCTGGTGATTTGGATAAGAGTAAGTCTTTCACGAGGTTATGTTTTCCCCACTGGTGGTTGTGCTGTTAGCTGGAAAGTAAGTTTGCAGGCTATTGTTGCTCTGTCTACTACAGAAGCTGAATATGTGGCTATTTCTCAAGCTTGTAAAGAAACTATTTGGTTAAGAGGTTTATACTCTGGATTTTGCGGGATTACTTCTTGCACTACTATACATTATGATAGCCAAAGTGCTATTTGTCTTATTAAAGATCAGATGTTTCATGAAATAACCAAGCACATTGATGTGAGATATCACTTTATTCAAGGTGTCATTGCTGAAGGTGATGTTAAGATATGCAAGATAAATACTCGTGACAATCTCGCTGATATGTTGACAAAGCCAGTTTCTGGAACTAAGTTTGAGCTGTGCTCAGGCTTAGTTGGTATTACAGTTTGAGTCCTAGTGACTTTTAGCGTCAGTGATTATCTATTATTGAAGTGAGTTGATTGATGATACTTCATTCGTTACTAGATGGAATTTATCTCAAGGTGGAGTTTATTGGAATATGATCCGAATTATAACGTGAGTCTTGCGGGGACGCCTGGAGGGCCCACGGTTCGGGTTATGTTTATTAGCGGATTTGTTTCCGTATTTGACTACAGTCAGTCCGTCCTATAAATACATCTTGTAAGCCGCACGATAAGAGTTGACACGACTCATTGTATTCCCTGCATTCTATAAACTCTCATCATATAGTGAAGATCGCCGGTTGACGCCCGTGGTTTTTTTCTGCAAGGGTTTTTCATATAAAATCTGTGTGTCATGTTCGATCTTTATTCGCATTATTTGCTAACACGCAGGAGCGCCGGCGTGTCTCGGCACTGCCGAAGATAGCTCGGTCGGGCAGCCGACAACGAGGCCGTGTGCAGCGGCGTACATGATTTTTGGGGAAAGCTCCAATCAAAGCTAAGGAAAACGAAATCTTCTCGACCGTACCTTTCCGAGATCGGATCCTATCCCTATCTTCTCACACACGCCTCGGCCTTATCTCTTCTTCTGTGCCGCTCTTCGTCTCGCCTCCTATCATGTGCGCTCGTCTGTGCCAGCTTGAGCCCATCTGCGCGAAGGTCTGGGTGGCCACGGGGTCCGGCCTAGGGGCCTGCGATGGCCTGGACAGGCTGGCGGCCAGGCGGCTGTGGCCACGCAGGGCTGCTTGGGCTGCCGGCGGCGGCCGGGACTGGATCTAGGGGAAGCGAGGACCTCCTCCGAGATGAAGGAACAACGGGACGATGGCCTGCTTAACTTGGACTGAGGCGAGCGGAATCGAAGGAGTGGGCCGGTAGTTGAGTCCAAATAGAATGGGCTAGACAGAAAAAGCCAAAAATTATGTTTTTTTATTATTACTAGCCAGCGTGCCCGTGCGTCGCAACGGGAAGAGATAAATCTTTATATGGCGAAATTATATTAAAAATAAGAAAATAAAATTATTTATTTGTGTAAATATAATTGTACAGCCTGCTTACTGAATTTATGACTTCCATGTAAATTGACCTAACATAATAGCACTGTATTTTACGCTTTTAATATTATTATCAGCCACCAACTTGACAAAGACATCTGAGTTATGACAGAACATTCGTCTAAATAGTGTTACTCTGCAATACTAAACTAAGGCTTTCAGGTAATGGAAAATCTGAATATACTTTACATCCGTTTTTATACATACAAATAAAAGTCCTGCGGACACCTGTGATATTTGACTTTTAAGTTCAAATTTTAGTCAATAACACAAATAGTTAGTATACCTTGACATTTTCTGTTTACACTCTAAGTGATATGAGGTTGCAAGTTACTAAATCTAATTGATTAGTTGCTTTTATGCACCTTGATCAGTTGCTTTGCCTTTATGTGTTGTGTGCATGCTCTTTTTGAATATCTTGAGTGCCAAATGACAGTCCACAATTATTCCATTAAATTAAATCCTTAATCGAATGCTAGTGAAAGGATCAAGATGCCCAAGAGGGGGGGGTGAATTGGGCTTCTCTAAAAATTAAATGCAAGAATTAAATCCTACAAGTTGGAATTCACCCCTAGTGTCTACTTGTGTTCCTAGAGAGTCTACCGATACAAAGTTTTGCACCCTAGTTTCCAATCCTAGTCTAGCATGGCAAGTCTAGGAATGTAAAACAAGCAATGAAAGTAAATACGAGAAAGTAAATGCTTGAATGTAAAGGGGCAAGGAACACGGCGAGGTTTTTCCGAGGTATCGGAGAGTCGCCACTCCTCACTAGTCCTCGTTGGAGCACCCGCGCAAGGGTGTAGCTCCCCCTTGATCCGCGCAAGGATCAAGTGCTCTCTACGGGTTGATTCTTTGACACTCCGTCGCGGTGAATCACCCACAACCGCTCACAAGATGAGTTGGGTCATCCACAAGCTCCGCCGGATGATCACCGAACTCCCAATCACCACCAAGCCGTCTAGGTGATGGCGATCACCAAGAGTAACAAGCTAGAACTCTCACTTGACCACTACGAGCCCAAATGAGAAGGTGGATGCACACTTGCTACTCTCTAATCGCTAGTGAGGAACTCTCAAGCTTTGATTCTCAAATCTCTATCCTCACTAGTGCTCTTGCACTCCCTTGCACTCCAAAGATGTTTATCAGCTGATCAAATGAGCAAGAGAACTCTAAAAGAGGTTGTGGGGATGTATTTATACACCCCACAGACAAAACGAACCGTTACCCGCTGACTCAGCAAAACACGAGCTGACCGGACGCGCCGGTTGAACTGACCGGACGCGCCGGTCGCTCGTAACGGTCGAAATCCGAAAAACAACTGAGTGACCGGACGCACCGGTCAGGGGTGACCGGACGCGTCCGATCGTGCAGGGAGCATACTGTACTCGCACCGGACGCGCGACCGCGTCCGATCGGTGATGACCGGACGCGTCCGGTCGTCTCTGGACCTTACTGGACTGTGACCGGACGCGCCGATCACACCCAGGTCGCGTCCGATCGGGTGTTTCCCTCAAGTGACACGTGTTGACTTCTGACCACCGCGTCCGGTCCTCGCGAGGACCGCGTCCGGTGTTCAGAGCTGAAACCCTAGCCGCGGAACTGAACTAACCGGACACGTCCGGTCATGCCGAGGACCGCGTCCGGTCATGAGAAAACGACCCGAAACTCTCCGAAACGCGTCACAACTTGAACCAAGTTGCTTCCAACTGAACTTTGAGCTATTCTAGAGCTGCCTAGCGCCAAGTTTAACAAGTGTGCACCACACCTAAACATAGGACTCGCCTAGGTCAAGCTACCCGCTCATGCCCCCCTTTATAGTACGACCAAAAGAGAAAAACGAAGATCCTAACGACTATTCCAAATGTCTCTCAACACCTCGACATCCGGAACTAACCGTCCTTAATCTTGACGTCACTCTTTTGAAAACCGAAACGATTTCCATCAAGGGGCATGAATACCATGGTGCCCAAAGCAGTTAAAACCTCCATGACCTAACTTACCAAAGTTTCTGCAAAACACACGTTAGTCATGGTAATAAAGCGTTGTCATCAATTGTCGAAACCAAACCTCGGGGCCTAGATGCTTTCAATCTCCCCCTTTTTGGTGATTGATGACAACACTAAGATATAAAAGATTTGAGTTGAGGTTTTTCGAGCATGCATGGTTCACATAAGCAAAAAGCAATAAGCACAAGGGGTTAGGAATTGCTTATGTGCCCCAAGCCAAAAGAGTGTACTCATAAGATAAGATAAAGAACGTTAGTACACATACAGATATAGCTCATAAGAAATCGGAGTAAGGCACGGAAGCACAACCTTAGAGCTATAATTAAAATGGTGACAAGTGTTAACATTGTGACTGGATAAAACATTAAGACTCAAGGTTTATCACACGATGACATGTCACACGAATGTAATGACTGAAAAGTAAACATGATGCATGAATGTAGCACACAAGAAAAACGAAAACCCTCTCTCAAAACTCCCCCTGAAACTACTTTCTCTCCCCCTTTGGCATCAAGCGCCAAAAAACTAATCTAAGGATCTGACGGGGGGACAGACGGAGTCGTGCCGGGTGCCGAGGTGCGCGGAGTAATCACGAAGTGTAGAGAATCTCCCTCAGAATCTGAGCTATCTGGCTGACCCTCTGAAGAAGCATGTGGCTGTGTAACTGTCTGGGTCTGAACGACAGGAACAGGTACTGTCGTAGTAGCAATAAGAGGATCCGTCTGAGTGACCTGAGCCTGTAGCGAGCCAATAGCAGGAGGATCTGTCGAGGCAACTGACGAAGGTAGAGTCTCTGTAGTACCAGTCCCTGTCACGGGAGGAATAGCTACCTCTGAAGCTGACAACCCTGAAGAAGTAGCAAAGGTAGTGTGTGAGGGCGTCGGCTGACCAGTCAACTCACTGTAGGTAGCACTGAAATCACCGAAGGGTGTGCCTGTCAGGAGGTGAGGGCGAGGCTGGTCTGAAGGTGTAAATCCCGTGTGAATAGGCGTGAAGCTCGGGGACTAGGATGACTGAGGAACCTGCTGCTGTGGAGATGTGAACTGGAAACCCGGCTGTCCCTGACTCGATGGATCACTGGATTGTAAAGCAGAAGTCAGGACAGAAGCAGGCGGAGGAACCCCAACAGTGACTAGGTGGCGCAGGAGATCCAAGTACTGCTGCTGACTAGCTGCACTCTGTCGCTGAATCTCGTACTGCTGTCGCTGCATTTCAACCTGCTGCCTCTGGATCTCAAGCTGCTGACGCTGAAACTCGTCCTGACGAGCCTGAATCTGTGCAAGTGCTGCAGCTGTGTCCTGAGCCTGTCGCTGTATCTGCTGTTGCTGCTGCTCCTGTGCCTGGGTCAACCTCTCAAGTATCACCACCATGGCTGGGTCTGTGCGGGAGGCTGAACCAGAGCCACCGGCCTCGTGGTCGTGAGACCGAGGAGACCGGTACCTAGGGATGGGCTGGTAGTCCTCATCAGTGCTGTCAGATGTCACATCCTCAGGAAGATCAGCAGGCTGAGCGTCAAGATCGGCAAGCTCTGCCTCAGGAACCTCAGGTCGCACACGCTGTCCTGGCACTGGGGCCTGATCTCTGGTGACTGAAGCCCAAAGCTGACGGATATCATACTCAGGGAAAGTAGTAGTCGTATCCGATATCTCAGCTCGGATCTCTGCTGGTAACTGGATGGATGATCTAATGATGAAGCAGATCTAGTGTGCATAGGGCAGCTGACGATTACCCTTGAAGCCCTCAGCTATGGTGTCCTCCATCTCACTAAGTATGAGATCCCAAATGTCAAACTGTGTCTGTGAGAGGAGGTGGTGAACAACCCATAGCTGCATCCGAGTCAGTCCCTCTCTGTAGCCAAGTCTGGGAAGTAGAGTGCGTCTGACTATGGCATCCAGAACTCTGGCAAGAGGTGTCAAACTGGCAGGCGTGCGATGAGACCCTTCGCCAAAAGGCTCACGGAAGCAGGGTCGAACCAAGTCTGTAGGTGGCACTCCACCGCCGTGAGGGCGTCTCGGTGGAGGAGTCTGACCAAAACACAGCTGATGTATCTTCGTGTTGGAAGCTGGGAGTCTGAGAATCTCCCGCACTCTGGTGCTGTATAGACGGTGATCGCGGCCTCGGAATGCAAAGTGAATGAAATCATGGGCAGGATCAATCCATAGTGAAGCATAAAACTCTCTGACCCATGTGCCGCAGTATGCACCTGTCCGTCCAAGAAGATCTGACAAGCCTGGCAGAAAGGACAGGTGCGGACGTAGCTGCTCTCCCACAACCTCAACTAGTGACTCAAGTCGACAGACCCTCTGTAGTCGGAAAGCAATACCGCTGTCAACTAGAGCCCTGTAGAAATCCTCCTGAAGTGGGGTATAGAAGCCTTCTGAAGCTCTGGGATCCCTCACAGGCGGAAACCACCGACTGACCTCCACGAACCTCAACCCCTGCACCTGACGTGCTGTAGCACCCCTCAAGTCAAAGTGCTCGACCGGGGGTGAACCTCTAGCTCTGGGAGGAGGACGTGCTCCACGACGCTGGCCCTCTGGCCTAGGAGTCACCTGAGTACGTGCGCGTGTGGAGCGGCGATGTGGTGGAGACTGAGCTGGCTACTCCTCTGTGTCCTCTGTAGCCTCTGGAGCCTCTGGAGCCTCTGTGGCCTCTGGAGGTGGATCAACTGACATACTCTCTGTAGCTCCAGTATCCTCAGTACCCTCAGTGGCCTCTGTGCCGAGCTGTCGACCTTCAAGATGAAAGCGACGCTCGCCTATGCGTATGCCACTGCTCCTGCTACCTCTCTCTGCCTGCTCTGCTGCATCTGCCACGGCCTGAGCAATCTCTGCCTCTGTAAGTGTCTTCTTCTTCTTTCTGGCCATGACCTTGATACGCTTCCCACGTGCAATCTCAGACTGACGAGGAGGACTGTTGTCCCCGTCACCAGGAGCACCACTGGCGTTCTTGCAACGCACCATGCTGACAAACTGACCGAAAACCTCTGAAAGATGGTGAACTGTCACTCGAGAGGCTTGGCCTCAATCCGTATCCGCAGGCTTGGCCCCGGATTCAGCAAACTGATCTCACCCTGACACACGGACAGACTCGCTGCAACGACGGAATAGATGGATCTACTATAAGCAACATATATAACTAAAAGGTACGAAACCCTAGAGATAGCAAGCATATGAGATACGATGTGAATTGAAACGTGAAGCTACCTCGGATCGACGAGACGACGGTGACAAGATGAGGTGACCTAGATCGCGAGATTCCCCGAAATCGCCGGACGAGCTCTGATTTGCCGAAACATGATGCAATTAGGATTAAAAGAAAGAATTATGGCAAACCCTAGCGAGGAGGTCAAGGTGACGCGAAACAACCTCGCGAAGAAGACGACGCGCGACAAAACCTCGACGACGAACGATCGAACGACGTTACGCGAACCCTAGGGTTAGGGTTAGGGCAACTCGACGAAGATCGATCGGAGGCGAGCGTGAGGCAGTCCACTGCCGGAGATGATGCTGGCAAGCAAGGAGCGCGGCTCACCGGTGGCAAGGTCGCGTGCGGGCGGCGGTGGCGCGGTGGCGAGCGGGCGGCGGTGGCGCGGTGGCGAGCGGGCGGCGGTGGCGCGTGCGGGCGGCTGGCGTGGGCAGGCACGGGCAGGGCTGGCGCGCGCGTGAGCGAGGGCCAGCGCGGGGCAGGAGACGCGGCTGAGGCGCGGCGGCGGCTGCGGCGGAGGCTGCGACGGAGGAGATGGCGCGGCGGCGGCGGAAAAAAAATCTCGGGCGGATTAGAAGAAACGACCGAGTACGAACCGTTATATGAAGGGGTTAGATCCGCTCGACGCGTGATGACCGGACGCGGTGGTCGTTATGACCGGACGCGGTGGTGCAGCGTCCGGTCACACTCCAGTAAGCTCCTGGAGTGACCGGACGCGTCCGGTGAGGACTGACCGGACGCGGTTAGAGTCCAGTCGAGGGGAGCTCGAGAAATCGTCGCGAATGACCGGACGCGGTGGTGGTAACCGGGACCGGACGCGGTGGTCAAACAGAGGCGCGTCCGGTGCAGCGTCCGATCAGTAGATCTGGAGTTGGTCTTCTGGATGACCGGACGCGCTGGTGGACGCCGGGACCGGACGCGGTGGTGAAGCATCACTGCGTCCGGTGCAGCGTCCGGTCCAGCGTCCGGTCACTGTTCTTCGCCCTTCTTCGTTCCGAACTACGACGCGACTTCTCCCAATCAGGTTCCAATTCAAAAAGACACAAATAAACACCAATTGGAACATGATATGAGTGACCTCACTCAAACCCTCAAAATTTTTTAATATAGATTGCCTTAGGCTAGTATTATTTTTAAGAAAAATAGGCAATAAACACCCAAGGAGCAACGTATGGCCATGCAATAGAGTTTTTGAACCTTTAGGAGCGTCAAAATGCTCTCTCTATCCATGGACGAACACAGAGGTTGCTCAAAGCTTAACCGAAAAGAAACGACAAGAACAACAACCATGCATATGCAATGCAATACAAGAAGGTAAAGCTAGAATGCTTGTCAAGTTTGATCCACGGTTAGGCTTCTTCACTCCTTCAAAGAAGGGTTATCGTAACCGTGTTAGCCAAGCCCTAAAAACATTGCGATAAAATAAACATGGCATATTATACAATGCAATGCAAGGGACAACACACGCTCATTTTTTAAAGTTGCTAGAATCAAGCACATTGAGTTCACTTCTTAACCTACAAAAGGTTGCCTCATCCAAAGGTTTAGTGAAGATATCCGCTAATTGATTTTCACTTCTTACACCTTCTAGTGATATGTCATTTTTAGCAACGTGATCTCTTAGAAAGTGATGGCGGATATCAATGTGCTTAGTGCGAGAGTGTTGTACCGGATTGTTAGCAATTTTAACGGCACTTTCATTATCACATAAAAGTGGCACCTTTTCAAGAACAATTCCATAGTCTAGGAGGGTTTGTTTCATATATAAGATTTGTGCACAACAAGCCCCCGCGGCAATGTATTCCGCCTCGGCGGTGGACAAAGCCACACTATTTTGCTTTTTAGATGACCAAGATACTAAAGATCTTCCAAGCAAATGGCACCCTCCGGATGTGCTTTTTCTATCAATTTTGCAACCGGCATAGTCAGAATCGGAATAGCCAACTAGTTGGAATCTAGCTCCTTTGGGATACCAAAGACCAATGCTTGGGGTGAGCTTAAAATATCTTAGGATTCTTTTTACGGCACTTAAGTGAGGTTCTTTAGGACACGCTTGAAAGCGGGCACACATGCACACACTAAACATGATATCGGGCCTAGATGCGGTAAGGTACAACAAGCTACCAATCATAGAACGGTAGAGAGTTTGATCAACCGGTTTACCTCCCTCATCCAGGTCGAGATGTCCATTTGATGGCATTGGGGTCTTGATTGGTTTGCATTCTTCCATCTTGAATCTTTTGAGAAGATCCTTGGTATACTTTTCTTGAGAGATGAAAATCCCTTCTCTCATTTGCTTTACTTGAAATCCAAGCAAGTTCATTAGCAACCACAAGACTATCATAGTCAATTTTTAATGTGGTGTATTTGTCCTTTAGAGAATTATGTCTAGTGATGAGCTCATCATGCTTCTTCTCAAGTTTATCATGTTGATCTTTAAGCTCTTTATAAGAGGTTTTGAGCTCCTTGAGAGTTGAAGACATCACTTCATTTTGAACTCTAAGCTCACCACTAGTCTTTTGAATATTTTCAAGCTTGGATGAGAGTGATTCATTTTCATTTTGAAGATCATCATTTTCATTTCTAGTCCTTCTTATGATTTTAGTGTATTTGTTTAGCAATTTTACAAGTTCATCATAAGAAGGTGAGTTATATTCATCATCACTATCACTATCATCATCATCATCACTATCATGGTTTTGTACCTTTCGTTCACCCTTGGCCATAAGGCATAGGTGAGTAGTGGACGATGATGGTGAAGGAGGCGGTGAAGGTGGTGATGAAGATGTTGGTGAAGATGATGGCCCCATCACAAATGCGGCAACCTTCTCATCATCGCTCTCATCTTCGGAGGACTCACAAGATGATTCAATGTCGGTGAGCCAATCACCAACAATGTATGCCTTTCCTCCCTTCTTCTTCTTGTGGAACTCCTTCTTCTTGCCATCCTTCTTCTTGTATGGCTTGTTCTTCTTCTTCTCTTCTTCTTCATCACTTGAATCATTTTTCTTGCCCTTGTTCTTGTTCTTGTACTTGTCTTTTGGTGGTCTAGGGCATTGATGAGCTAGGTGGCCAAGTTCACCACAATTGTAGCAATCCATCTCCGAGATTGGCTTTCTCTTGCTACTTGTGAAGAATTTCTTCTTCTTGCCATCGAACTTGATGCCACTCTTGTTGAGCTTCTTTAGCATCTTGGTGGTCTTTCTCACCATGAGTGCAAGTGATTCATCATCAACATCACTTTCACTTGAGCTTTCTTGCACCATCATGGCTTGACCCTTCTTCTTCTTCTTGTCATGACTAGCTTTGAAGGCCAAGTCTTTCTTCTTGGAAGATGATGAGCCCTCTTCCGGAGTGATATGCATGTACATCTCATGAGCATTGATTTTCCCTAATACTTGAGTCGGTGTTGTGGTGGAAAGATCACTTTGGTGAAGCACGGTGACAATGTGACCATACTTCTCAACGGGAAGCACACTCAAGATCTTCCTTGCAACATCCGATTGGCTTATTTTGGTGAGCCCAAGAGCATTGAGGTCCTCTACAAGAACATTCAAGCGAGTGTACATGTCATTAGCACTTTCTTTGGGAAGCATCTCAAAAGAATTAATTTTCTTTAAAGCTATGTGATAGCGTTCCTCACGCTCACTCTTAGTTCCCTCATGGAGAGCACAAAGATTTTCCCACAATTCATGAGCGTTCTTTGCATTACGCACGCGATTGAAGATATCTTTGCCTAAGCCCCGGTAGAGTGCATTTTTGGCCTTTGCATTCCACCGGTCGTACTTCTCCTCGTCACCACTTGGGTTAGCGGGATCCCTTATGGGAGGAAGCCCTTCGGTTGCGGCTCTAAGGCACCCAACATCCATGGCTTCGAGGTACGCCTCCATACGAATTTTCCAATATGGAAAATCGTCTCCCTCAAAAGTGGGAGGTGGTCCTTCCCCATTAGACATCTTGCTCTAGGCGGTAAAGCCTAAAAATAGAGCAACACGGCTCCGATACCAATTGAAAGGATCAAGATGCCCAAGAGGGGGGGTGAATTGGGCTTCTCTAAAAATTAAATGCAAGAATTAAATCCTACAAGCTGGAATTCACCCCTAGTGTTTACTTGTGTTCCTAGAGAGTCTACCGATACAAAGTTTTGCACCCTAGTTTCCAATCCTAGTCTAGCATGGCAAGTCTAGGAATGTAAAACAAGCAATGAAAGTAAATACGAGAAAGTAAATGCTTGAATGTAAAGGGGCAAGGAACACGGCGATGTTTTTCCGAGGTATCGGAGAGTCGCCACTCCCCACTAGTCCTCGTTGGAGCACCCGCGCAAGGGTGTAGCTCCCCCTTGATCCGCGCAAGGATCAAGTGCTCTCTACGGGTTGATTCTTTGACACTCCGTCGCGGTGAATCACCCACAACCGCTCACAAGATGAGTTGGGTCATCCACAAGCTCCGCCGGATGATCACCGAACTCCCAATCACCACCAAGCCGTCTAGGTGATGGCGATCACCAAGAGTAACAAGCTAGAACTCTCACTTGACCACTACGAGCCCAAATGAGAAGGTGGATGCACACTTGCTACTCTCTAATCGCTAGTGAGGAACTCTCAAGCTTTGATTCTCAAATCTCTATCCTCACTAGTGCTCTTGCACTCCCTTGCACTCCAAAGATGTTTATCAGCTGATCAAATGAGCAAGAGAACTCTAAAAGAGGTGGTAGGGATGTATTTATACACCCCACAGACAAAACGAACCGTTACCCGCTGACTCAGCAAAACACGAGCTGACCGGACGCGCCGGTCGCTCGTAACGGTCGAAATCCGAAAAACAACTGAGTGACCGGACGCATCGGTCAGGGGTGACCGGACGCGTCCGATCGTGCAGGGAGCATACTGTACTCGCACCGGACGCGCGACCGCGTCCGATCGGTGATGACCGGACGCGTCCGGTCGTCTCTGGACCTTACTGGACTGTGACCGGACGCGCCGATCAGACCCAGGTCGCGTCCGATCGGATGTTTCCCTCAAGTGACACGTGTTGACTTCTGACCACCGCGTCCGGTCCTCGCGAGGACCGCGTCCGGTGTTCAGAGCTGAAACCCTAGCCGCGGAACTGAACTAACCAGACGCGTCCGGTCATGCCGAGGACCGCGTCCGGTCATGGGAAAACGACCCGAAACTCTCCGAAACGCGTCACAACTTGAACCAAGTTGCTTCCAACTGAACTTTGAGCTATTCTAGAGCTGCCTAGCGCCAAGTTTAACAAGTGTGCACCACACCTAAACATAGGACTCGCCTAGGTCAAGCTACCCGCTCATGCCCCCTTTATAGTATGGCCAAAAGAGAAAAACGAAGATCCTAACGACTATTCCAAATGTCTCTCAACACCTCGACATCCGGAACTAACCGTCCTTAATCTTGACGTCACTCTTTTGAAAACCGAAACGATTTCCATCAAGGGGCATGAATACCATGGTACCCAAAGCAGTTAAAACCTCCATGACCTAACTTACCAAAGTTTCTGCAAAACACACGTTAGTCATGGTAATAAAGCGTTGTCATCAATTGCCGAAACCAAACCTCGGGGCCTAGATGCTTTCAGCTAGAAATGTTGAAATATAAAATGGCCTCAATGTAAGAGCTAGTTACAGGTTTTGTATTTTTATACCTAGTACTTGCAGCTTCCTTGCTTGATTCTTCCAAGCACATCAATACGCGGGCACATGGTTCAGTTGCAAACTCACCCTGGCCGCAGCATGAGCACCATGTTGGGACTTCTGTTGGTGGTGGTGATGGTAGAACAGGAAGAGGAGGACCACCTTCATTTGGCAATGGTGAAGTGCTTCAATCGCATCCAACAAAGATGGCGGACGGGAACCTCTAAATAGACTGAGCTAGCATCTTTTACTTAGTATAAGGCCAACCTGTTAAAAATCAATTTAGAGCATGTTTAGTTCGTGGATGAAAAGTTTTTGGGTGTCACATCGGATGTTTCATGGGATGTCGGAAGGGGTTTTCGGATACTAATTAAAAAAACTAATTACATAACTCGCCTGGAAACTGCGAGACGAATTTATTAAGCCTAATTAAGACGTCATTAGCACATTTGTTACTGTAGCACTTTAGTGTCAAATCGCGGCTAATTAGACTCAAAACGTTCGTCTCGCAATTTCCACGCAACTGTGCAATTAATTTTTTATTTCGTCTGTATTTAATACTTCATACATGTGCCACAAGATTTGTTACTGTAGTTTTTGGTGAAAACTTTTTGGAACTAAATAGGGCCTTATTACCTAAAGACATGGTTTGGTAATTCAGTATGAACACATGCAAAGGCTTGAAAAAGAATAAGTTTGGCCTTGTTTAGATCCCAAATTCTCCCCCCAAATTTCACTATGCAAAAAGGAGATTTCCCATCACATCAAAATGTCGGCAAATGCATGGAGTACTAAATGTAGATGAAATCAAAAACTAATTGCACATTTTTGTTGTACTTTGCGAGATGAACATTTTGAGTCTAATTAATCAATTTTTGGACAATTTTTTGTACTAAAAAAACTGCTACAGTGTTCCGACCGGAACACTGTAGCAACAGCGGCCAATTGGGGCACCAAATTCGGCATGTGAACACGGCCTTTATTTTCTAGTTCAAAGGTCAAGGTCCCCTAAATACACTCTTCGATTAATAGGATCTTTTTTCTGCAGCTGCAGGATACCCATTTAAATGCACTCTAACCTAATGCCCCTGACAGCTGCACCAACTGCAGTTTTAGAATGTTGAAAAAAAAGGACAGACCCAGTGCCAAAAGTCTTCCACATGAGTAGGGTCCGGAGAAGGAAAAAACCGAGGCAAGCCTTCTCCCCCGCAAAATCTACGGAGAGGCTGCTTCAAACCCATGACCTGTTGACTCAGTGAGACAGCTCTCACCACTGCACCAGGCCAATCCTTCAGAATGTTGACAAATACAATAGTAATATTCAGATAGGCATAACTCCTACATCAATGAAACTTAAACAGCAGTAGGTCTCAATAGTATTTGCAATCATTCCTATCTAGGATACTGCAAGACATAGAAAAGCAAATGGATACAGGATTGCTTTCTCTAGTCCATCTTCAGAAATGATGCAGAGGCGGTATCATCTCATGTGACACAGTGGTGCTAGCAGGATGCAACCACAAAGTAGATGAGGGTCATGAGAAATTTGTGCAAGGGGCGTTACCTTTCCACGAAGTTGCTTTTGGCACCTATTACTCACAGGTTCTTATGTCTATCGTTTCCTGCATTAGCTAAGGTCAGCAATGATTTTTGCCTTACTGCTTTGCACAAACTAATAGAAAAAGAAATTCAGGGATTGGAGGAGGATGATGCACTTGGGAATTATCATCACCTAGCGACTGCATCAGATGCTGCTTGAAGGTTTCCAAATGTATATTCAGTTCAAAGAAATAAAACGGAACAACTAATGTGAGTTTACAATGAGCTAGGTACACTGATCTTGATTAGATCACAAAACGCTATCACCTTGGCGAGGTCCTCGACCAGCTTCTTATACGTCTGCGCATGGCCTCCATTTCATTAAGAGGGAGAAGGAATTGTCACACGGTTATTAGAGCATCTTCGAGAGTTCTCTAATCAGTAAGATGAGAAAAAATCTCTCTCCAATAACTTCTAATTCATTTTCCTAATCTTTTAGAACTTAGGAAAAGTCACCCGGTTTCGCGTAAAGTTACGCGCTTCAGAGTCACGCGTATCTTTTCTCTCCTGAGCGTTTTTGTCGGGCAATCTAAAGGTGAAAGTGCGTGAAAAGAATAAAGAATAGAAAAAGGTTCCTGATACAAATGTACAAGAGAAAGAATATATAAAAGTGGTTAGGATGATTTAGAAATAGTATAGGATTCCTGATGTAAAATTGTTTTCTATATTTTAGGAGTGAATTATTAGAAACTCTTGGAGATGGCCTTCTTTATTCCTTCCAATATTTTTTAGGAGTTGAAAAATATAGAGTTTTTATGAGAAATATTTAAGGAACTCTTGTAGATGCTCTTAGCTTGGGAACCATAGACACCAATCGGTGATCCGCACGTGCCCCGCCAATCTGTGGAAATATGATTTGAGTAATTATACAACAAAAGCTTTTGCGAGTCGTGCTCCTTAGTCCTTAGAGCATCTACAAGAGACTCTCCAAATCCTTCCTAAATGTTAGGAATAGATATTTTGATGAAAAACTATCCTTTAACCACTTTTCTAAATGATAATCCAAATATAGTCATCTTCTACTTTAGATTTTTCGTTAGCCAAATATAGAAGATTTGAATAACTCTCTTGACTGCGCATGAGAAATAGAAGAATCGTTAGAGAGTGAGAAGATATAAAAACAATTTTTATATAAATGGTTGGTTTTCTGAATAATGATTTAGAGAGTGAAATTTAGAAAGTCTGCCGGACATACTTCCTTACCAATTTGGCCTTCGCCAACACGAATCGCAGTGAAATCAACGGGCTCATCAGTCAAGCAAGACACCGCCAAAACCAACAAAATTTAGAGCAGCAAGCAAGCAACCAAGTGATGAGGAATCGTGTGTCAGTGCCGTGAAGAGCCAGCGCGAGCTTGGCGGCCATGTCAGCAAGCTCGTCGTCGAGGCGATCACTGTCCCCCAACCTCTATCATAGCCACACGGCCTCAAGCTCGACTGCTCGAGGCAAGGCCCCTTCCGCCACGGCCATGGCTATGATCTTGTGCGCCATTGCAGTTGTTTGTACGGGTCCAACCGCAGCACAGCCACAATGGCGTCCGGCACCTCCGCCGCAGGCACAGGCTTAGGCCCTACGGCCCTAGGCGTGGCAGTGCGGAGGCGGCGATCTGACCTAACCCACCTTCGTCAGGCGCCGACTTCTCTATATAAGTAGTTAAAGGAAGTGGAAGGAATTCATGTTGGAGTTGATTTGATTTTTCTGATAGGCGCTGAAGTCTTGGTACGATTCGATTCGAGTCCATATTCCAATTCAATTCAGATTCCGATTCACTCGGCCAACACGGCGGCGTCGCCTTCTCGGCGTAGGGCCCCGGGAGGAGGCAGAGCATCCTAGATGATGACAGGATTCCTCGACCTGAGCGGCGGGGCTGCACGCGGGGCATGCCCAATTCTGTGCCGTGCGCGCGGCTATGGTGGCGGCGACCGGCGACGTAGAGCCCTGGGAGGAGGCGGAGCATCCTGGACGATGACAGGATTCCTCGACCTGAGCGGCGGGGCTGCACGCGGGGCGTGCCCAACTCTGTGCCGTGCGCGCGGCTATGGTGGCGACGACCGGCGCAACCGCAGTGGGCGAGGGGATGCGTCGGCTCACGCAGCTCTCACTCGTCTCCAAGTCTGCTCGGAGCTTGAGGCCCACCTCGGCGTCGCGACCGTGTCCTCGCCGAGTTCATCGTCGACCTCGGCCACGCCTCCGCCTCCGTCGCATCCTTTCGCCGCCACGCTCACGGACCAGGGCATCAAGCTGCTCAACTACCTCATTCACTCCCCCCACGCCGTCGTCACCGCCATCCCCGTCATCAACGGCGGCGCTGCGTGACCGCAGAAGCGACGGCGTCGGCGAGTCACGGAGACATATATTTTTTTTATCGAGGGGATCGATGGGATCATGGGACGAGAGTGGGTTCACGTGACGGGAGTGGGTATGAGCGAGTGAGTGGGCCGTCAGCGACGGCATGAGCGAGTGGCCCGGCGGTTGGCCTGAATAGAATGGGCCCAGGAAAAATTGTTTTTTCGTTGACATATTACAATTACAATGAATCAGAGCCCGGATCACATATTGCCCTAGCACAAGTGCACTTGAATAGAAATCATCAAACAAAGACAGAT
This sequence comes from Saccharum hybrid cultivar R570, assembly GCA_038087645.1. Lineage (NCBI taxonomy): Eukaryota > Viridiplantae > Streptophyta > Magnoliopsida > Poales > Poaceae > Saccharum > Saccharum hybrid cultivar. Next base: position 911,939 of record JAQSUU010000173.1, read on the forward strand.
ATGAGAAACTAAACCTAGCAAATCCAAAATCCATATAGGGAATATCATGTGAACTAATCTTCAAATAAAAAATCCCACATAATACTACTCATCGGTACATAAGAACAATCACTGAGAAAGCTAACCTTGTCAATCGTGTGTATGGCAAGATCAGAGGATTTCGTTCTTGCTCAGCTCGAATTCGAAGGTGAGGTTTGCTCGTCGAGAAGCTTCTCTGCTTGGCGAGATAAGGTATGAATTCAAAGATGAGGTCTGCTCGTCGAGGCGCTTCTCTACTGGGCAAGATCATGTACTTGTTCTTCAAGGATTTCCCAATGGCAGCAGTAATATATAAGCAGAAGCAATCTTGGAAAAGCAAAAGAAAGAAGCAATCGCGGAAAAGCAATTCGTGTCGGACGTGGAGTTCGTAACATACCGATATACAAACTGTAGTCTCGCGATTTGATTCCGACTTCCGCAGGGGAACAGTCTGGGGGCCTGCGACGGCCGGGACGGGCATGCGAGCACGGGAATGCAACGGATTCCGATTGTCGCGGCGTCCAGCTGGGGTCCTACGACAGACGTGACAGGAGGGCGAACGCAGACCTGCGATGGCCATGACGGGCGGTCGGGCTGATCTTGCCGCTTTCCATCTCCTGGCGCACGGGCCTGCGACAGCTTGGCGGCTTGGGTTGCAGGTGTAGGCAGCCTGGGCGCCGCCGCCGTCCATCTCCCGACGAGCAAGGTCCCAGCGCGAGGAAGGAAGGACGAGACGGGGAGAGGAGGCAAACGCGCCTGCAACAGCTAGGTCGGGCGGCCGGCCGGCCGGCTATGGTTGCGCTGGGCGGCCTGGGTTGCCAGTGGAGGTAGCCTAGGCGCCGCCGGCGTCCAACTCTAGGCGAGCTCGCACGACGGAATAGTACGGGACGAGAGAGGAAGGGAACGACGGGACGGAAAACTTGGGCTGAGGTGAGCTGAATGGAAGGAGTGGGCCGGTTGTTGGCCTAAGAAAAGAATGGGCTGGACGAAAAAAAAAGTCTGAAATTTTGTCTCTTTATTATTATAAGGGGATAAAAAGTTTACCAAATATGAATCCAGAGATTTCCTTGTTTCCAGTAGATTTGCTGGTGGCCTCACAACTTTTCTTTGTAAATCATCTAGACCAACATTGTTATCCAGAGATGTCCTTGTTTCCACCTTTCCACTGGTAAATTTAATTTAAGTGACATACATTAACGCTAATAATTTATCACTCAGATTATCAAAAAGTTATTGCGTTTGTATGGTAACACAACGAGTAAACCAACGATCAAATGACACCTTTTAATTTTAGTTCCAACCAAAACCAGTAATATATAAGTAGGGAAAAAAAGCAGCGACATCAGAATTCGAAGGTGAGTTATGTACTTGTTCTGCTCAGCGAGATCAGGAACTTCTTCTGCTCGTCGAGGATATCCCAATGACACCTTTTAATTTTAGTTTCAACCAAAATCAGTAATATATAAATAGTAGGGAAAAACAGAAGGAATTCGTGTAGAACTTGGAGTTCATGTCGAACTCGAACTTACCCAGATTTGATTTTTCTGATAGGAGCTAGAGTCTTCGTTCGATTCGATTCCGATCCAATTTCGAATCCGACTCGCTCGACCAAAACGGCGGCGTCGGCAACTGGGAAGAACGCGTCAGCAGGAGCGACGGCGTAGGCCCCGGGAGGAGGTGGCGCATGTTGGACGCCAATAGCTCCATATAGGCGCAGAATCTGAGAATCCTCGATCTGAGCGGCGGCGCTGCACGCGGAACTCGAGCTGTTGCGGCGCTGCGCGCTGGATGGCAGAGTGGCGACGGGCTGCGTGCGAGTCGGAGGTACGGAAGAAACGGCGGCGCAGCGCGACGGCGTCGGTGGGTCAGGGGACGCACGATTTTTCTAATCGAGAAGAGGAACGGGAGTATATATTATATATATTATTATTAGGTATATATATATATATATATATATATATATATATATATATATATATATATATACATAGATTATAGAGAATAGGGATACAATATATAGTTACGTAAATAAATAAAGAAAAAGAACACGAAGACCTGCCGTGAAAGTCGAACAAAAGGACTCTCTTCTACCAATATAAAAACCCTCCAATGGTCCGACCGGGCGGCACAAATCTCAAACACCAAGTGGCGAAATATCAGCCGCAAAAAGCATTGGCATGGAATCGCGTCGCCATCACCAGAGGTCCCGCAGCGCACGCGGGCCACCCCCGCTGCCGCCCCCGCCCGCCCTACACCAGCCCCACCCTCGCCACCACCCGCCCCCGCACCACCGCCAAAACCCTAGCCACTCCCCCGCCGCCTCCTCCTTCGTCTACCGTCCGCACCAGCCCATGGAGGACGACGCCATCTCGACGCTAATGGACATCGACGACTCGCCGCTCAGCGCTGCGGGGGCCGGGTTCCTCGACGAGGAGGACGGGGAGGGGGAGATGTTCCTCGCCCCGCACCGCGCGGGCCGCGGCGGCGGCGGTGGCGAGGCCCGCGGGTCCCTCCTCTTCAACGGGTTCTTCAACAGCTTCGACGGCGCCGACTTCGACGACGACGACCTCGCCTGAGGGAACTAACCTCCTGCGCCCGGTTCGGTAACGGAGGTTGTTCGTGGGTCGCGATTCGTGTTATGTCGATATCGTGATGGGCTCTCTTAATTAGCGTATCGATTGAGACTCGTTTGAGTAATCTGAAGATGTTTAGGGATCAATATAAGTACCTTTGTGCGCCTTTGTGCCCTATGGTTCGTGGATCACTGTGCATGTGTTCTTCCGCATCTTTGTTGGTATTTTGGCTCCATCAGTATGATCTATTGAAGTTTATTTTGTTATCATTCTGTCTTGTTACTCGACTGACTTGTTATAGGTCGTTATAAATGCTTATACCTGTTTCTGGAATTGTGTAGGCTGTGAGTTTTTTCTTTATAGAATTTGGGTTTAGTTAACAAACTGTGTTGAAAGTTCCAATTTGTCAACAATTTAACCGTCTAGTGAAGACAATGTATAGATGCTTTGATTATTTGGTGTTGAAGTGGAAATATCACATCAGTATAGTCACTTTTTTTTTAAAAAAAAACGTTGTATCAGTATGCAAATCTGGTATTGCAGGGAAGTAGTTTTAAATCTGTTTCATAGAAACTTTATTCCATCATTCATCAAATCAGAATTTTCATAGTTAACAGTGTCTACTAGAAATTTGGTTCAGAAGTCAAAATTGGGAGAGCATGCCGAGTTCTAATTACCATAAGCATCACCATTGTTCCCAAAAAGTATCACAGTCACTGATAGCAGATGCCACCACGCAGGGTATGAATTTAGCTCAGGAGACAACAAAACTTGCTGCACTGTTTTGTTTGGGCTTATTAATTTAAAACACTTACAGTGCCAATATTAAACATTGGAAGTATGTCCTAGCTCCTGTTAGGCATCATAGTGTTCTTTAACAATTGCTGTTGTTCCTTCGTATCGATAGGCTTTTGGCAACAAGCTCCATCCACAACTTTTTGTTCCGAGCCAATGGCTTGGAATCAGTCAACCCCAGTTTCATTTGCTTCCTGAAGTTTTGTCCAGAAATCAGAGTTGGGTGGATGCTAAGTTCGAATTAAAATAAATTACCATAGCTTTAAATATGTATTATTGCCACTGATCATAAGCTGTAGTGCATACAGTGAGCTTACACACCTACAATACCTGCTTTGATGTTTCTTTATATTAATACAAAACTTTTGAAAAGCATTTCTGTGGTAGAGTCGCTTCCATTTCCATGTCTTTTATCTGGAATTTGGATACCCCTAACCTAAGCAGCCCGACATTAGCCAGCCGATAGGCGGCAGCCACCACAAGGGCAGGGATAGGAGCAGGGGACTGGGATAATAGATCTTTTTTTTTTTTGCCTCGTTTTATTGATATACATCTCCTTATATAGATAGAGAGGTTTACTTGACTCCTAAGCAAGATGATTAATCTTATCTCTAACCATAACCCTAATGGGCCTCTTGTACTACCGGGCCTAGCCAACTGCTCATGGAATAGTCAATGTCTATGGAATTAGTCAGGTTCCTTTGTAGAATAATGGCCCCTAATGGGCCTCTCATACTACTGGACCTAGCCAACTGCCTATAACATAGTCAATGCCTATGGAATCAGTCAGGTTCTTTTTTAGAAAAAAAAGGAACATGAAGGGCAAACCCCTACTCAATAAATAAATAAATATATATATATATATATATATATATATATATATATATATATATATATCGAAAAAAAGTGTTGAGATTGTTGTCATCTACAACAACAACATAGCCTTTTGTCCCAAGCAAGTTGGGGTAGGCTAGAGATGAAACCCAAAAGAGACGAGAAACAGGGATACACATAAAGGGACATAAATGACACAAGACAAAAAGATGTCACGGTTCAGGCACGTTGATTGCCAATCTCCAAGCGCTCCTGTCCATAGCTAAATCCTTAGAGATATCCCACTCCTTAAGATCTCTCTTAACGGACTCGTCCCAAGTTAGTTTAGGTCGACCTCTACCGCTCTTTACATTATCGGTCCGCTTTAGAACTCCACTACGCACCGACGCCTCAGGAGGCCTCTGTTGGACATGTCCAAACCATCTCAACCGATGTTGAATCAATTTCTCCTCAATTGGTGCCACCCCAACCCTATCCCGAATATCGTCGTTCCGGACTCTATCCCTCGTGTGCCCACAACACCAACGCAACATACGTATCTCTGCTACACTCAATTGCTGGACATGTCGCCTTTTTGTAGGCCAACACTCAGCACCGTATAACATCGCCGGACGAATCGCCGTCCTATAGAACTTACCTTTCAACTTCTGAGGCACCCTTTTGTCACAGAGAACGCCAGAAGCTTGACGCCATTTCAGCCAGCCGGCTGAAATTCTATGCCTAACATCTTCATCAATGTCTCCATCCTTTTGTAGCATCGACCCTAAATACCGAAAAGTATCCTTCTTGGCCACCACTTGCCCATCGAGGCTAATATCTCCCTCCTCGTGCCTAGTCGCGCTGAAATCACACCTCATGTACTCGGTCTTAGTCCTACTAAGTCTGAACCCTTTCGACTCTAACGTGTGCCTCCATAGTTCTAACTTCCTATTAACCCCGCCCTACTATCGTCAACTAGCACCACATCATCAGCAAAGAGTATACACCAAGGGATATCACCTTGTATGTCCCTTGTGACCTCATCCATCACCAAAGCAAATAAATAAGGGCTCAAAGCTGACCCCTGATGCAGTCCTATTTTAATTGGAAAGTCACTGGTGTCGCCGTCACATGTTCGGACAAACGTCGCCACATCCCTGTACATATCCTTGATGAGGGTAACGTACTTAGTTGGGACTTTGTGCTTTTCCAAGGCCCACCACATGACATTTCTCAGTACTTTGTCATATGCCTTCTCGAGGTCAATAAAGACCATGTGCAAGTCCTTCTTCTGCTCCTTATATCTCTCCATCAATTATCGTAATAAGAAAATCACCTCCATGGTCGACCTACCAGGCATGAACCCAAACTGATTTTGGGTCACATGTGTCACTCTCCTTAGGCGATGCTCGATAACCCTCTCCCAGAGCTTCATCGTATAACTCATCAACTTAATCCCACGGTAGTTAGTACAACTTTGAACATCTCCTTTGTTCTTGAAGATATGTACTAATATACTTCTCCTCCATTCTTCAGGCATCTTGTTAGACCGAAAAATAAGGTTAAAAAGTTTAGTTAACCATACTATCGCTCTGGCGCCTAGGTATCTCCACACCTCAATGGGGATACCATCAGGGCCCATCGCTTTACCTCCCTTCATCCTCTTCAAAGCCTCTTCGATTTCTGCCTTCTGAATTCTCCTCACAAACCGTCTGTTGGTATCGTCAAATGAGTCGTCCAACTCAAGGGTAGGACCCTCATTCTCCGCATTAAACAGCTTGTCGAAGTACTCTCTCCATCTGTCCTTGATCTCATCATCCTTCACCAGAAGTCGATCTGTCTCATCCTTGATGCATTTTATTTGGTTGATGTCCCTTGTCTTCCTCTCGCGGATTCTAGCCATCCTATAAATGTCCTTCTCCCCTTCCTTCGTGCCTAGCCGCTGATAAAGGCCATCATACGCCTGACCTTTTGCTACACTCACAGCTCGCTTTGCAACCCTCTTCGCTATTTTATAGCCCTCGATGTTGACTACACTCTTGTCATGGTGGAGATGCTTAAAACACTCCTTCTCCCTAATATCCCTTTGCACCTCGTCATTCCACCACCATGTGTCTTTCGCTTCCCGTTTGCCTCCCCTACTCACGCCAAACACTTCTGAAGCCACCTTCCGAACACATGTTGCCATCTTTAGCCACATGTCGTCGGCATCTTCTCCTTCTTCCCAAGGCCCCTCGTCTAGCATCCTCTCCTTAAACGTTTGCGCTACTTCCCCTCTAAGCTTCCACCACTTCGTTCTCGCAATCTTGGCCCGTTTGTCCCGGTGGACACGTACCCGAAAGCGAAAGTTCGCCACCACAAGCTTATGTTGAGGGACAACACACTCCCCAGGTAACACCTTACAATCAAAGCAAGCACGTCTATCCTCCCTCCTTGCAAGGATAAAGTCGATCTGGCTCGAGTGTTGTCCACTACGAAAGGTTACTAGATGAGATTCTCTCTTCCTAAAGAGGGTGTTCGCTATCAACAAGTCATAGGCCAGCGCGAAGTTCAAAACATCCTCCCCCTCTTGATTCCTACTACCATACCCGAACCTCCCGTGCACCCGCTCGAAACCTACATTAGTCGCACCAACATGGCCGTTGAGGTCTCCTCCTATAAAGAGTTTCTCGCTGATAGGCACGGTACTAATCATGCTATCAAGATCTTCCCAAAACTGTCTCTTGGTGCCCTCGCTAAGACCTTCCTGAGGGGCATAGGCACTGATCACATTCAGAGCTAAATCTCCAACTACCAGCTTGACCAAGATAATCCGGTCGCCTTGCCTCCTAACATCAACGACTCCATCCTTAAGGCTCCTATAGATCAAGATGCCTACACCATTCCTACCCGATGTTGTCCCCGTGTACCAAAGTTTAAAGCCAGTAATCCAGTATCCTCCACCTCCTTCGCCTTCTGTCCCTTTCATTTAGTCTCCTGAACGCATAGAATATTTACACGCCTTCTAATTGCTGCATCGACTAGCTCTCTTAGCTTACCCGTTAGGGACCCTACGTTCCAGCTACCTAGACGAATCCTAGTTGGCTCGGCTAGCTTCCTTACCCTTCGCACCCATCGAGGGAAGTGCGAAGACCCTTGCTCATTTTTCACTACACCCGGGCATAGATGTAGCGCGCCACTAAGGTTGCGACGGCCCGACCCTTTCTCATTTTTCATCGTACCCAGGTCACGATACGACGCGCCACTAAGGGGATGACGACCCGGCCCTTGCCCATTTAACACCACACCCGGGTTCCGATGTAGCGCGTCGCTAAGAGGGTTACGCCCCAACGAATCTCTTGTGGGTTTCAAATCCATGAGAGTGACTGTTTTTTTTACTGTTGGTTCGCCAGACCTTAACACACCCTCCTCCTTTACCCGGGCTTGGGACCGGCTATGTTGAGACGACTTAAGAAAGTCTTCCAGTCAACATAGGTTCTTAAAACCGGGTCAGTGGGTCATGGTTCATATATTGGCCACAAGTCATTGCTAAAGGTTTCTATAAGACAAACTGAAGTTGTGTCAGATAATAATTCTTTTCATATGTGAGATTGTATGTTCCCTTGTTTTTATATGCAATATTGCATATTTTTCTTTGAGATTGTGTATTTCACAATTATTATTATATAGAGGAGTGAAATATTTCATGTTAGAACTTGTGTCAGAGTTGTGGATTTTAAAATTGAAACCCCGTGAAAGCTAGCTTTGCTAGTTTTTCCTTGAGAATCACATACAATATTTTGCTCTGGCATGGTGTTGGCACATTGGATCCAGCTACTTATATTTCAGCTTTGATTTTACTCTGAAACTTATTCTTGCACATTGAGGAGCGGTTCATTTGGATTTAGTTGTATTGTTCATTTTCTTCTAGAGGTTTGGTCCAGAAATCAGAACATGGACAAGGAGGGCTACACATAGTTCAGAGTAGCATTATGCAGACAGCACAAGAGAAACTCCACATAAGGGCTTGTTTGATATACATGTATGCCCTCAATCCATGAACTCCACGTAAGGCTTGTTTGGCTGCACATTTATCTCCCTCGATCCATGTGTGTTGGAGTGGCAGGATTGAGGAGGATACATGAACAAGCCCTAAAATGTAAACTACCATGGTTTTCGATTTGTAGTACATCAACTTGTCAAAAGTTGTAGGCAACAAACAAATCCTAGTATTTGCTGGCAATATAGAATAGTTGCAAAGTGTAGCAAGCTGTTGCAAACTTTTTATGGTGAGCCTACCTGCTATCTGCTCAGCTGTATATTGATATATGTGTAACTTAGCCCTCTTCGTTTGAACTTATCAGCTTGGCTTATTAGCCATGGTACAGTATTTTTCTCTCATAACAAATCAACGAACAATATTTTTTAGCCTAGCTTTTCAGCGAAGCGAACAATTATAGTTTGATAACATAATGTCGGCAAGCTCCGTCCGATAGATTGTGTCTCAAGTCAATGTCTCTTGGTCTGTCAAGGAAACGACCATAAAGATGCAGTAGTGTATCATAATATATGTAGATTGGCGTGTTTTTTTTCCCTGGCCGCAAGTCAATTGTTACTTTTACTTCTGTAGCGATTCGTGCAGTGTTGTAATGTGAGATTGTATGGTTCTTAGCTTTTCGGGTTATTTGTATCACATTATGATTCTCAAGTTGATGTGAAAGATTGCGTGTGGTTCTGTGTTTTCATGTTTCCTGAATTTGTTGTGCCCGAACGTAGCTACTACTGGTTAGGCTGTGTTTAGTTGTGTAAAAAGTGTAAAAAAAGTATTGTAGCACGTTTTGGCTTTATTTGGCAAATAGTGTCCAATCGTTGACTAATTAGGTTTAAAACGTTCGTCTCGCAAAGTATAATCAAGCTGTACAATTAGTTTTTTATTTCATCTACATTTAGCACTCCATGCATGTATCGCAAGTTTGATGTGACGGAAATCTTTTGTTTGCACAGTACTTTTTTGAGGAAGTAAACACAGCGAGAAGTGCCTGAAAGAGTGTTGCTTTCCCGGCTCGCCAGCCTGTAAAATCTTTTCTTTATCATTCTTTATCAATGAAATAGGCATTGTCATTGTCTTATGTCCGTTAGTTCAAATGAAAAAAGAGAGAAAGTTGTTCTTACAGTTTTTGGTGAAAGGACTGTGGATCGAGCTATTTATATTTCAACCTTTATTTACTTTGCTAAATAGTTGCTCCCTTCACAAAGGAGAGGTTAGATGTTGGGAGTCCGACGTCTGTCTGCGCCGGATGACCCTGTTGGTGGAGCCAATGTCCAGAAGTTGTCGTCCCTCCGCTCCCCTCCCCTCACAGCAAATTAAAATAAGGGCCGGTTTAGTTGCAAAATTTTTTTTACAAAATGACATTGTAGCACGTTTCGTTGTTATTTGGTAATTAGTATCCAATCATGGTCTAATTAGGCTTTAAAGATTTGTCTCGTCCATTTCGTCTAAACTGTGTAATTAGTTTTATTTTTTTATCTATATTTAATGCTTCATGCATGTGTCTAAAGATTCGATGTGACGAGAAATCTGAAAAATTTTGTAAAATTTTCTGGGAACTAAACAGGGCCTAAAATTCAAGCATCCGATCCGCGACCAGCTCTGCCGCAGCTCTCGCACGCCTCCCCCGTGATCGCACCGCTGCCACCTGGCTCCTGCTGTCGCATCCACAGCCTGCGTCCTATCGCCGAGGGCCGATCGCACAGTCGGGATCCCGCTATGCTCCGCTCCACTCGCCTAACTATCATGTTTCGCTAAAAGCGCATGTTGCAAGCATATATTTCGAGTGTTTTAGATGTTTTAGAGGTATGTTACAAGTGTTTCAAATGGGTGTTGCAAAGTAGATTGGGATGTTGCATATGTTGCAATGACGGTACACGTATGTTGCAAAGGTCTGTTATCAATGTTTCATCTATGTTTCCGGACGTATGTTGCAAGTGTGTTTATTTGGATGTTGCATATGTTTCACACATACGTTTCATGTGTTTTATCTGGATGTTGCATATGGTTATAATGGTTTTCAAGTGTTTTCATGTGTTTTTTAAGTGTTTTAGGAGCATGTTTCAAGTGTTTCATCTGCCTTCAGACGTATGTTACAACTGTTGTATTTGGATGTTATAAAAGCAGATCGGATGTTGCATCTCTTCTCCTCGCCTTCTGCTGCATCACCTCAGTGTGTCCTACTCCCGGTGTCGGCAGAGGCGGAACCAAGACTTTTAATTAAGGGGGGCCGTACAATATAATGACACCTTATAAATATGATAAATATATACATCATGTGTATATTTCAATAGTTGTTTCAATGCTTTTACGTATATATTCAGTATTCATACTAAAAAGTCATAATATTATCATAAAATAAGTGAAATGATAATTTTTGTGCTTTAAAATTGAAATATTTATAAGGTATTTAAACTTTTTTACTGTGTTGGGGGTGGCCATGGCCCCTGCTGGCCACCCCCTGGTTCCGCCAGTGGGTGTCGGCAAGGCATCCATACGACGTCATGTCCAGGTCCTTCCGAATCGGAGGCACAGCCCTCAACCCCTCTTGTCGTTTGGGTGGCGTAGGTCTCGTATGAAGCGCACGAAACGGAGTACAGCGCGTGGTGTCTTGACGTCGTCCGGCTGCTAGCACGGCCGTAATAAAAATCGGTACCGTGAACCAAGCCAATGAACGATCAGTTTATCACCGAGGGTTACATGTTGATAGGCTGATACTACTGATTTTACTCAACCCCTTAACGATAAGAGAATCATCTTGGATTTCAGTTTTAGCGCACACCAGGATCAAGCAGCCCAGAAACCCTCACTACTGTTCATCTTCCAGATGCATGTTCATTATAGTATATCTATGTTATGTTAAAAATATTGAAAAATTAATTTAAAATAGAAATAGAGGCTGTGTTTAGATGGGGTGTAAAATTTCTAGAAGCACAGTAACTCTTTCGTTTTTATTTGGCAATTAGTGTCCAATCATGGACTAATTTGGTTCGAAAGATTCGTCTCGTGATTTACAACCAAACTGTGTAATTAGTTATTTTTTACCTATATTTAATGCTCTATGCATGCGTTCAAAGATTCAATATGATGAAAAATCTTGTAAAATTTTTAGAACCTTGAAGCATCTAAATTGCATTTTTTAGACCGGATGGATACAATATTACTGCCGGGCCCCCTCCTAGCGGACTGTGGAGCTGCAGAAAGATCCGCCTCCTCTGCCTGGTCGCACGGGACACGCGTCGACGGGCCACTGGCGCCCCCACATGTTCGGGGGACACGGGCACACGGCGCCATACGACCAGGGGATGCCTGCCGGGCCCCTCCACCGGCGTCACGTCGCTCTGTGGCGGTGCCCGATCCCAGGCTCCCAGCCAGGCTAGGGGGCCGGCGTGTGCCGTCTGAACGCGCCGCACCGCACGTGTCCCTTACGGTGCGAGGGAGGGGCCACACGGTCTGTCGCCGCATGGGATCCTTGTCGCGGGGGGCAGTCAAACGCCTGGTCAGCCGGTGGTCCCAACGTGTCTACGTCACTGGAGAGACGGAAACGGATAGAGACGGACACGGTTGGCCTTCGTCGTGGCTAGCGTGGGCCGTGGGCCGTGGGCCTGTACTGTCGCCCTCGCCCACGAGTTGTTTGTGTTTGACCGCGTCTTGCTTCTGTGGTCGGTGGATTTCCTTCGTCTGGAACTCTGGATCAGTGGATCGTCGCTTTCAGGCTTTTTCTGACTCCAGCCTTGCGCTGATAAATATCTGTTATCTGCTGCCAAGCAAGCATGCGTTCCACGCTCCCAAAACATCATCTACAGTATAGTATAACTGCGGCAGTTATACTATACTCGCTCAATTCTACAGTTTTTTTTTCCTGAATCAAGAAAGTTGATTCCATGCTCGCTCAATTCTACAGTTTTTTTTTCTGTGCCATCGAGAAAATACGTTCTATAATGTTTATCCATTCATTGAGTGTCGTAGAGGTTACCTTTGCTTCTACAGGAGTTAATTTCTAAGGGGTGTAGATGGTCTTTTTATTTTGATTCTTTCTGGGTCAGTGCACATGCATTTTGCGCTAAGAACAAGCATGTCAACAATGTTTTTGTTTTCGTTATTTAGACACCCCGACCCCTCTCCACCCCAAAAAAAATTGTGAGATGCTAAATATGTGACTAGGAGAAAGGGGACAGGGGAAAAAACCCTTCAATAACCATATAAGGTCTGTTACAACAATCAACTTCATAAGTTGGCGGAATAGCCAAATTGACCCCTCATTTTTTTTTGTCTCAGGTTCAATTTAGTCTTTCAACTCTCAAAATGGCCAAACTATTCTTCAACTTTCAATTTTGGTTCAATTTCATCCTTATGCTGATGGCTCTCCATGTTGGCAGTTCCAGTTAGCAAAGCCTAGTGGTGACCAGAGTCCGTTCGCTTCGCTGAAAAGTCATGGCTGAAAATGTTGTTCGCTGATTTGTTGTGAGAGAAAAACACTGTTTCGACTGAAAAAACAAGTTGAAAAGTACGGATTATAAGGCAAACGAACAGGCTTGGCTAGCCTGGCAGCCATGCAATGCATTAAAACTAATTTCACATGAGATTGCATTGGTTCTAGCCATGAAAGGGACATTAGAGAAGTTATTCAATTTTCCTTGGATCAATAGCATACTCCCCACATCCTAAAATAAATGTGGCTATTTATTCGTGCCGGTCAAACTTTCTTAAGTTTGATTAGATATGTAGAAAATATTATTTTCATTTGTATCTCTAAACAAGTTTATTATGAAAGTGGATTCAATGATCTATTTAATGATACTAATTATGTACTATAAATATCAATATTTTCTTGTATATATTTGGTGAAAATAGAAAGCGCTTGACTCATCGGGAAGTGAGAATGACACTTATTTTAGGACGGATGGATCGTGTTCTTTCTTTTGTCACTACATCCTCCGTGCTCAATCCTGTCCTAGCATAATGTTGTTCTAACCAAAATGCAATCAACTTGAGTGTGAAAGTACGGAGTAATTCTACCTACAATAGCAATGCCAATTGCCAACACTCGCCTATTTACCAAAGCCGACACCAGCAATACCAGATTTCCTTTCAACTTGAGTTGCGAGCGAAGATATTTAGATATTTGCTTATCTTTTTAATTGACTTTTTTGTTCCTTGGGAGAGTGGCACACAATATACATCCTTTCTTTAGTGGGATGTTTAATTTGGTTTACCAAACGAGATAGTCCAGTATCATTTCATTTCTCAGTTCTCTGTTTGATTTGCAAGGTGAAATAGATTGATCTCATTACTCGCAAACTAATAAGTTTTAGTACTATTCCGAGAACAAAATTATTCCAGCTAAATTTGAGGAATGGATTCATGATATATTACCTCGTCGAAAATAGCTTGATTCACCAAACAAACACTCCTTAGATGTTTTAAAGATCCTATGCTTCGCTTAATGTTGTGGTGTTTTCGTCATTAATGAGGAACCATAACAGCCAATATCACTTGTCACTGTTAGTTGGATGCCGGTTATTTGAGCATATATCTATTGCTTTCCAGTAACTCACCAACGCCTGCTGCTGTTACTATAGTCAATTGTCTTTTCACTATAATAAATAACTTTGGGTTTAAATCCTTATGCTTTTAAATTGTTTTCTTTTCTGTGAAAGTTTAAATTGTTATATTAACTGATACCAAGAAGAGTAATTTTTTTTTATCTATACTCCCTCTATCTTGAAATATAAGAGAACGAAGTTCGCCCTAAATCAAACTATCACAAGTTTAATCAAATTTATAGAAAAGAATATTAATACATACGACACCAAATTAGCATCATTCAATACATTGTAAAATGTAGTTTATAATTTATCTCTTTGATGTGTTAGTTATTAGCACTCTTCTCTATAAAGTTAAGTCTAGAATAAACTCCGGTTCCTTATATTTCAGACCGAGAGATCTGAATATTTCAGACCGAGAGATCTGAATATTTACAATAGACGGTGGTTTTTTTATCTATCAAAGATTGATATCGTGCCAACCGTAGTTTTTTTCGAGCTTTTTTAGAAGTTGGTATAATCTTATTCATCATTATTTGCTGCATTGTTTAAGACCCAACTTCATGACGAGCCTAACGAGCCGAGCCTAACGAGCCGAGCCGAAGTTCAAAGTCGTTCCAAATCAAATTATTTTTATTTTAAAAGATAAATGAGTCCAATCAGAACACTTTTGTACCGAGACACCGAGCCAGCTTAACGAGCTTTTTGTCCAGCCCTCTACACATGTCGTCGAGCTTTTCAAAGTCTATCTGTCCACAGCCCCCAAATCTTGTGCACATGGCACATGCACAAAAGAAAGAATAAAATATTTGTCACGCTCTTTACTATTGTAACCGAGAACAGAAAGGATTCTTGTTCTCCGGCTCCGGTTTAATACAGGCGTCAGGCGGAAGCGGGAAAGCCTTCGCTCCCAACTGCTCTCGGAGCGGAGCCTTCTCCTTCCCACTACCATACCAGGAATCCATCCAGGCCTCACTTCATTCACCCTTAACGCCTACCAAACTTACACAGCCTCTCCATAACTGCTGCTGCTCCTCCGCCTGCTCCCGAGCTACCATTCTCCGTCGATCTCCTCCAGGCTAGCTCTAGCGCGCTAGCTACCACGCCCGCCCATGGCCTCGGGGTCGAACCCGGACAGCATGGACACCGACCCTCCTGGCGGCGGCCTCTCCATCGCCGTCGAGCGCAACCCGCCGGAGTCGCGCCTGCAGCAGCTCGGCGTCAGGTCCTGGCCCAAGTGAGCACCCCGCTGCCGCCGATCACTGTCCGTTACTTTCTTGTTTTCTCGCCTCTCGGCCTCAGGTACGCTACGGTCTTGATCGCCGTGACGTCGTATGTAATGGCTGCCGCCGTGCCCGTGCCGTGCAGGTGGGCTTGCCCGCCGGGGAAGTTCCCGGTGAAGTTCGACGCGCGGCAGACGTGCTACCTGCTCAAGGGCAAGGTGCGGGCGCACATCAAGGGGTCGTCGGAGTGCGTGGAGTTCGGCGCCGGCGACCTCGTCGTCTTCCCCAAGGGGCTTAGCTGCACCTGGGACGTCGTCGCCGCCGTCGACAAGTACTACAAGTTCGACTCGTCCTGACCTGCTCAGATCGCTCGCGCGCGGCTCCGTACGCTGATTTCATCCGATCGATTATTGATTCCGCTGCTAGCTTAAGTTAATTGTGCTGATTAGCCTAAGTCTCTAGCTAATTTGCTTACGTAGCCTGTATCTATCTCCTCTAATCGCCTTCTGTGTCGTGTAAAAAAAATGGAGGGGTGCAGTGCGGGGCATCTAGCCCCTGCGTAGGCCAGTAGTTAGTTTTAGAGGTGTTTGGTCTGAGGAGTTAAAGTTTAACAAATACTGTAGCAGTTTCATTTTATTTGATAAAAAGTTTTTAATCTTGGACTAATTAGGTTTAGTAGATTCGTCTCGTAAATTACTTTTAATCTGTGCCGACATACATGCAATTAGTTTACATTTAGTACTCTATGCATTTGAGGGAACATCGATGTGACGGGAGTTATGCCCTTATTCATCCGGGAACTGAAAAAAGAAAAACCCGGTCAATGCGGGGGCTGTTCAAAGTATCCTTTGTTTATTCCTCCCAGTGCAATCCATTTTGAATGCTTCTTTGACCAGGGCCCTGGGACGCTATCTTTTTTTATATATTTCTTTTCTTTTTCATATATATTTGGAAAATCTGACCAGCTGTGACCATTGATTTCTCTGTGCCCGGTCTGCATCTGGACGCCGGCGGCCCTTGGGTTAGTGGCTAAGGCTAAGACGTAGGAGGCAGAAGGGTCATATATTCAAGAGCTCTTTAAAACAACTCTTAATTTGTTTCTTTGCAAAAAAAACATAGCCTTCCATAAGTCTTGTATCTGAACTTCTTAAAAACAATTACTTGACAAATTTTCCCCTCAACTCGTAGATTCCGCGCTTTGCTATTTGTCGAGTGGCTCCTCCCACCAAATTTTGAGTTTTATTAGGCACTTAATTACTAGAGAAAGACAAAATAGAACTCCTATTTTGTTCATTTGGCATGATCATTGGTTTACTAGAGATGCTCTTGTTTGTCAAGACACCTTCAATACCTTGGTTTAAATAGAGGACACAAGAGAGATCAATCTGACGATGACGATAGAGGTAAGAGTGTTGTAGTGAGGCAAGAGGACGATGACTTGACCAGGTGGGGACGACATGGCAACAAAGGATCGAGACAAGGGTCATGGTAGCCATTAGATTCAGAAAGAGTGTGACCATAACTCAATTGATTCGAGTAAAGAAACGTGGCCATGCATCCTAGTCTTCAGGTTTGAGCCCTTTTCAACTACATTTTTGCACACCTTTTTCAATGAAAAAACCATCTGATTTTCTTCTAGGCTGGTATCATTTTTCCTTTAAAAATATATCTAGATAGTTATTTCCAACAAGAACTCTAGCGGTCCTCTACTCCTCTAGTTAGAGATTAGTGGTTCAATTTGAAGTTTAGGGAGGAAGGCCTAGTTTCTCCATTAAGTCATCTTTGATGTTCAATCTCTATGTCTAGAGAGAAGCCAACTAAGTAGGGGTGGCGGGCCTAGGAGCAGAGTGATGATGTGGCCACGGGATGCTACCATCTATGGGACGGCGAAGGCATTGCGATTTGGGATGGGTTAGAGGTCGAGGCAGGGTTCGGTGTCATGACAATAGCCCTAGCCGGAGCCACCGGAGCCAAGTTGTAGTGGACGGAGGATGGGGAGGGGTGTTGGGGTGGGGGTTGTCAAGTGGTCGTTATTGTCAATGTCATGGTAAAAAGGTCACATGGAGTGAGATGTTTAGAGGTAGAAGAAAGGCAAGAGACATGATGCGAAAACACTCAATTTGAACATATAGCTCATATTGTGAGCATTTTTTTTTTTCTCATGGTGCTTAAAATATTAGGACCATTTTGAACACAACATTATTTAACATCAGGACAACTCTAAACTAAGAATTTAAAAGAAACAATTAAATATTTTTTATATATTATACCAGCATTCCAAATGAGGTCAAATGCTTTCTTCTAATAATAGGGTAGGGTTATATATAGCCAAAAATTTGGAAACATGGTGAGCTCACTACTTTTTTTGGCGTGCATAACTATGAGTATTTTCATCCAAAAATAGATATTTTTGGTGTCAAACCTTGACTATAAATAAACTGGCTTGTAATGCTAATTGTTATTTTATGTTACTTTCTGTGTAACATGAAAATTAATCATCATTCAAGTACAAAGAGCAAGGCTTAGAAAAGCGCTGCATATTAAATTAATTTAAAATTCTTAGCATATGGGTTGTCTGAAAATGAAAGAACACCTAAATTAGCCTGTCATTTGTAACACTACTAGGTTTTCAACATTTCCTGAGTGCTTTTTTTAAATTGGCCTATGGTTATTACTTATTTTACTTATTTCAAAATTTCTCAGATAACCTAGTTTTTTTTCTAATTTAGTTGAGACACTTCTCAAGAGTTAGTATTTACTAAGTGGTGATAGTTTTTTTAGCTAGGAAAATATCGTCGCAAGATTCTTGGTTGTTACTTTGTGCCCACGAAGATTGTTGAATAATTACACTACCAAATCTTCAGCAACTTGAGAAAAAAATCATGAAGGAGAACAATAACCTTCCACCGTTTTTTTAAGAAAAAACTTCAGAAATCTCGAATATGTTGTAGCCTAATGCGGCAGTCCTATTGGATTTTTGCTCGAACTCCACAGAAGACACTGAATTTTTCCTAGAATAATATAAAAAAACACTCACTAATTTTATTTGTCCCGCATGGAGCCATGCATGTCAAATGCTTACAAGAAATCAGGTCTATAGACGGACAGTTGGTAACAAGATATCAAATTCTCAACTTCAAATTCATCGGTACTCCACGTAGTAGGGTTCGCATTATCCGTGATGAAATCCACGAGGATATGAGACCGTACCCGTACGAAAGAGCATATGCCGAATTCTTGGCTGGTAGCTAGCTGTGTTTTTAGCTGGATCTGTTCCTAGTAGGGATGAAAACGGTACGGATATTTTCTGACCGTATTCGAGACCGAATCCGTTTAGAGGGGTTTTAATCCGTCCGTATCCGAGTCCAGATATTTAACATCCGATACCGTATTCGTATCCGAATATTTAAATCACATATTTATGATGTCGATATCCAATCGTATCATATCCGGTATTTTTTATACTATCCGTATTCGAATCCGAATCCGGACATAAATATGAAAACAAATACGATATCAGTGATATCCGTCCGTATCCGATCCGTTTTCATCCATGGTTACTAGCCAGTACTGGCCTCATTTAGATTGCAAAAAAAAATAAATCTGGTGAATAGTACCATTTTCGTCTTATATGACAAATATTGTCCAATCGTGGACCAACTAGGCTCAAAAGATTCATCTCGTGATTTCCAACTAAACTGTATAATTAGTTTTTTTACCTACATTTACTACTTCATGTATAGGTCTAAAAATTAATGTGATGGAGAGAGTGAAAAAATTCTGACTTTTGAGGTGCATAGCTGGTTGAGCTCGGAATTAATGGCCAGATGCGTCCGTGCACTGCCCATGGCTCTGCTGGCCTCGGGGCGACTGGGTGACCAGTGACTAGCTCTGCATTTGGGTTCTGAGTGGCAGTGACCAGTGGCGGACCGGTGGTGGCCGGCCGCCGGTCCGGCCGCCTTGCATTGCACTGCATGGCTCAATGGCTGCTGGAAGGTGGTGGTCCTGTGCACTCACACAGTGACACAGCTCGGCCACCGAAAGTGGTGGCGCAGCATGTGGGTGAAGGTGCTTTGGGTTGACGGCTACTCCGGCTGTTTATGTCTTTTGTCGCCGTGTGTCCTTTGACTGAACGAATTGCACATGAGCACATCGACAGAGGATGCCTACCGGCTACCAGGGACAGACAGGGCTATCTATATAGCAGATTCAAGAGCTAGCTTTTGCAAGATTTCTCCATGATGCCAGCTTTAGCTTCTGTATGTTCTCGCTACTTTAACTGTTAAGACTCAGAAACCAAACAAGCGTTCTATTCTAGTATGTGGAGTTCCTTCGTGTATTCCAATTTCCAAAATCCAAACGGATCCGCCAAGCTTCAGTGCAAAACAATTCAAATTCAAAGTCCCACTGTACAATTCCGTTAGGCCTAGACCAGTGGCCGACCAAAATTCTCCTGCATTTACAGCCCACCAACTACACCGCTGAGCTCCTATGCTATGCAGTCGGGCAAGCAAGCAGCCGCTGTGCCTGTGCTGAGCAGAGCTCCACCTGCGTCGCCGATTAGGGGGCCAAGTCGACGGCCAACCAGCAACCGCACTCTGCTGCAGCGATAACTGCAATGTCGAGCGACTTGCCGCCTTTCTGGTAGTAGCTCACGGCTCGTTTCTTGTTCACGCAAGCAGGCGTCCCTCGCCTCGGCTGAGCGTTCTCAGTCAGATGAAGAAATTACTGCCGTTCTTTTCTTTCGTAGTACATGCAGCGGGGAGGAAATGATACGGTAGCTTTCATCCAATTTATTAGCTAGACGCTGAGTTCTCGTGCCTGACAACCGACAAGGACTCTACTACTAAAACATGGTAAATTGTTTATTGTCAAAAAAAAACATGGTAAATTGGTAAACATCTACAAGTTGCAAAAAAAAAACATTATTCTCCGATCCACCAATGGCCAGTGTCGACTATTAGTCTGCTGGGACATCCTTCGCGTTTCTGCTTCTGCCCAAGGTCAACCGCTTGAATTGCAGGAGCTTACTACACGCCATTAGGCCAACATGCAGATGTGCGTGTGACCCGATTTAAAAAAAAATGCGGTAACTTAACTCCGGGTTATGCTGTCAGAATTCGCTGCGAGTATCAACAAGTCGCGGTTGCAAGAATCGACGTGGATTCCTGCCAACGTCCGGTAGTGCTACTTTGGCTCCCTCTTGCAATTGCAAGAATTCGAACCGGCACTGGTAGTTTTTGGAGTATCTTCCGAATTCTGAAGAAATAGTTTAGAAGGCCTTCCTGGGGTGTGCAAATGCCGCAGCTCTAGCCCTAACAGATAGCGGTTGATAAGAATGAACACTGAATAGCAGAGGAATATATTGCACTGACGAAGGTAATTGATTTTAGGGATTATGGCATCGTAGCTGGGTAACTGACAGTGTTTCAGACCAGAGAGAGAGAGAGAGAGAACTGTTTGACAGCAGCTTTGTTTTCACGAGATCATGGTCACAATTTGCGTGCGTCCAGTAATGTCATTTTGGAAAGGACCCGTACATTCTTAGGATGTCAGATGTCTTGGTACGCAATGGAGCGGGTTCAGAGACATCAGACTTCAGAAACTACGATCACTGGCTCCAGAAGAAACTGCTGGTGACTGGTGAGCCAACAGGTTGCGGCCCGTGGCCCGTGGGCAACAGCAATGGCGTGTGCTTTCATTCAGCCTAGATAATTTCAGGCAGAATTGATCCTTTTTTTTAGCTACGAAATGCTTATAGGCATTAGTCGCTGAATTTGTGGTTTGTCAACCAAGCACGCAAAGATGCAAACCAACCAGGGGTGTTCTGAATGTAAAGAGTATGTGCTCTGACAGGTACTCCCATCTACCATAATTCCACTCGCCGTGGATTTGCAGGGGCTTATAACAATCGGGCTTTGCTACGCTGAGGTCGTCCGGACGCCCACGCGGGGCCCGTGTGCCACCCCAAATGTCACCAGCATCGAGAAGAGGGAGAAGGGACGACAGAGGCTAGCCCGCGCTGGGAGGAGGAGAGACCAAGACGAGGCAGTAAAAAAAGCGAGGAGGGAGATATACAACACCAGATCTATATTCGAAACATTCAGATGCAACATTGCAACATACATCTGAAAGCATATGAAACACTTGAAACATGCATCTGAAACACTTACAAATACACATGGAAAACACTTGAAAACCATTGTAAAACATACGCAACATCCAAATAAAACACTTGTAACATATGTGTGAAACATATGCAACATCCAAATAAACACACTTGCAATATACGTCTGGGAAAATAGATGAAATATTGGGAACAGAAGCTTGTAATATACATGTACAACCATTGCAACATATGCAACATCCAAATCCCTTTTTGCAACATCCATATGAAACACTTGCAACATACCTCTGAAACACTTAAAACATACGCTTGCAACATGGGCTTTCAATGCAACATCTCCTTGCTACTTGGGAGAATGGAGGCTTGTTAGCATGTGGAGTTCACTGGAGGTAGCGGCGTGGGCGAGGAGCGGAGAAGATGGTGCCCACATTGAGTTCAAGGAGGTGACGAACAGATCTCGGAAGAAGGGCAATCGGCGGTCCTTGGCTCCCACCTGAGTTCAAGGAGCCGGCGGTCCGAAGCGCGGGGGAGCAAGCGTGGGCGACACGGCAGGTGTGCGGGGAAGGAGGTGTGATGCCGGGTCGGAGCAGCGAGGAGGCGGTGGAGACGCGCGGTTGCACTAGTGGCCAGCAGGGCTGCAAGCGACAGAGCGGCGCTGCAAGTTGCGCCTGGTGCGACGCGGTAGGGAAGGAAGAGGGCCGCAAGGCAGGAGGACTGATTCTTTTTTTTTGGAGAAACTCCCGAGCGGATAGAAAGTGGGTAGTTGGGCTAGCGTCACGGCCCCACCAACGGTACGTCAGGGGGCGGACGGATGCTCGCTTCCTAACATTACCGTATTACAATTCAAAGGATATCCGGGCATGATGACGTAGTGGCATTCATGCAAGGAAGGAAGCAAGGAGATACCCAAAGCGGAAATCCTTGAAGTTGGCAAACTTCGAGTTCTTGTCACGGAATCTGTTAGAAAAATAGTGAAAATGGTGATACATTGTTTTGGAAGGAAAATGAAAGAAAGAATGTTCAAAGCTTTAATAAAGTTATAGTTATCTATGTATTCAAATTTGAGTTGCTGGTGCGTACACACTTGCTGATGAACAGTGTACTAATTTGCAAGGTAACCAAACATCACCTCACTTGTGGTTGACCTTTCCTCGCATGACAAGTTTTGGTGGACGTGGACCTGATATTTGTCACAAGTATGATGCGCCCTTTTTCTTGCCATAAATGTTTTGGTTTATTGAGTTGGTTAAGTTTCTTAGACTTAACACCGATGCTAATATTTTTCTAAATTTATTCACAGAAGAAACAATGCTAAGTCGCTAAGTCATAGGTGGTCACTATCAATGTGAGTTGCTTGTGGCAAGGGGCATGTCTAGAGAGTATGCCAAATATATCCCAGTATATCCTTCGCACAGGCCCGTCCCAGAGGGGGAGGGCAGGCAGTGCGACGCCCATGGGCCCATTGCTGGTGGGGGCTCAGGAGTATATGTGTGTCATAGTATATGTATATGTATATATATATGTATATGTATATGTATATGTGTGTCTGCAGCAGCCCTTCCTCGCGACTCTGCAGCCGTTCCTCACGACTTCCTGACTAGCGTGATCTGCTGACTGTGGCCGTTCGTTGCGTAATCTTCGCTGCTGCAGTGATTTTAGTTACAGCCTTATAGAGTTAGGCCTGCACCTGCTGACTGCAGTAGTGCAGTTTTTGCTTGAGCTAACATTTTACCTTTCGTTTTTCCAATCCAGTCCATATGACCATATAGGCAACCAGGCATCATGCGAGAAGTTGATCTATTAATCAATTCATCAAGTGGCGAGTGGCTGCAAGTAATTTCTTTTTAAACTGAAATCATTTCATATTACATAAAATTTTTATACAGTCGCTATTTTTTATGATCTAATTATATATTGGTTAATTAATAACTCTTATTAGTAGTACAATATATACAATATATAATCATCATATAAGAAAGTTATCATTAGACCCTTTTATTTTACTCGCCCAAGAGCCCTTAAAATTACTGGGACGGCCCTGCCTCCGCACAAGCTCATGAAATCAGATTTGTCCTAGTGTGTTTGATTTAATGGTCACCGTCTATTCACTCTCCTCTAGGTAGTTCCTAGAGAGAGGAGGGGCTAGTGGCCAGTGGCGGTGGTGCTGCTTTGTTTCTTTCGCCCACGCCCCCAAAAGGAGCAACAATGGGGAGGAGACAGGCTTTCTTCCCGGCGTTTCCTCGCAATGTTTAGAGAGAGATTTGACTGATGGATGAATTATTGCTTTGCATTCTATGGACTGTTGAGCTTCCATGGTCTGCGCTCAACAGTGGACTTGATATACCCCGTACCCGTAGAATGGAGGCAAACACTGTGGCAACGTAGTGGGGGCCATTTTAGAGGAAACAAGAACTCGAAGCGAAGGTTCACTGCTCAGTTAGCAAACTGAATTAGCCCAAGCGGCAAGGTCCAATTCAAATCGTGGGCTCTTTCCAACCCACCTCGCCCCCTGGCTCCCAAAAGGAACGGTCGGGCCCGGCCCTGCCCTGCCAACCCAACACAGCCAATTGACCGTGAGAAGGAAAAAGTCTACTTTTCCTCACCAACTCTCACCAAAGTCCGTTTTTTCTCCCTCAACTTTAAAACCGGACAAACCACCTCCCTCAACTTTTCAAACCGTGCATTTTACCTCCCTCGAGGGATTTCGAAGGTGGTTTCACTACAGTAACCGGCGGTATGCTACAGTAAACGTTGGTTTTACTACAGTGCCCATGTTTTTGCCTTTTTCTTTATTTATTTATTTCGGCTGAATCTTTGAAAAATCATAGTAAATCACCGAAAAATCATAAAATGAAAAATCCAATTTTTTTGCACTCCACATGAGTAGATCTACATAGTGAACATATAATGTGATATGCTTTAGTACAAAATTTTTACTACGAAGGTTTTGTCTTTTTCTTTTTTATTTATTTGGCTGAATATTTAAAAAATCATAGTAAATCACAGAAAAATCATAAAATAAAAAATTTAATTTTGTCCGGTTTTGAAGTTGAGGGAGAAAAGTGGAGAGAGATAGGGGAGGTAAAGTAGACTTTTTTTTTCCCGTGAGAATATGAGATTGCCGCGTCGTGGTCCAATACGCGCTCGGACTTCTCACGTACGTACGGCCCATGTCCTCGCTTCCGCTCCGCGTTCAAAACGGAACCGAACCCAATTCCATGCCGCCAGCGTGCCGACCGCCGACGTTCCCAATCGAACGAGCAAGCAGACGCCGACACCGCCCCGTGCCAGGACTTGTTCTCGCCGACGCCGCGCAGCCCGACCAGCGACCCTCGCGCGAGCGTGCGCCGAGATCGTATCCATCATCTATGGAGGCATTCCTCGCGGCAATGGTCTTCTGCGAGGCGCCACTGGACGCCGCCGCCGTTGGCACCCGCACTTCGGGTCCCGCGGCCACGAAGGGCGCCGGGTGCGGCGCCAACAAGAAGCGCGGGGAGGAGGAGGACGTGGTCAGGGTCAGGTCGGCGGCGCCGCCAGTGACGGAGGCAAGGGGACCCGACAAGGAGAAGCCCGTCGACGCGTCGTTCGGTGGGTTGCAGTGCCTCCAGACCGTGGTGTTCCGCATCGACTGATTGGTTATTAGGAACCGTGCAGCTACGGGTTACGGCGCGCGATGCAGTCTTGGTTTCCTTTCCTGTTTATTGCTGTTCGTACGGCTGGACTTTTGCGAGTAAAAAAATTAGCAGTCTAACAATGACTGAAAACTCGATCAATAAATAGCTCGGCTGTCGTGGCAAATAAAATATGGGAATCTTTATAGCAGTTTTTTTTTTTCTTTTTGATAACTTATAGCAAGGTTCAGTATTCAGCAAATGGCAGCAGAGGCCAATTGCCTGAAAAACTCAATAGTCTAACAACGCAATCAGCATCCGTTGTGGTCGTTGTACTGGTGTCAGATCATTTTTCCTTTAAAAAAACATAACAACAGTTGTCTTAATCCAAAGTCAAACATGAATAATCCAAGAACATCATGTCTCCGGAGTCTGGACACACCATAAACTACTCCAGGGCAGAGGCAGACAGGGCGTCAGGGCCGCCGAGAGCGACGCGCGGTGCCGGTGGACGAATCATCGCGCTTGCAAAAGGGAACTTTGCTGCTAGCTAGTGGAGACGGAGATGGTGCCACAAGTGGAAATTATTTGCCATCCTCTTGCTGCGCGCGCGCAGACTGTCAAATACTGCCTCCACTTCATTTTATCTAGCGCACATGTATATTAAAATTTAAATATTAAAAACTTTGATCAATAATTAGGCTAATAAATTTTAACTATTATAATACAAATTTTATATGATTAGATTTGTAAAAAAATTATACTATCCAATGATTATAAGTTTATAAGCATAAATAATATAACATAAAGCAAATAAATGATTAAAGTGTAATATAGATGTCGGTGTTCGGGCCCGTGAGAGTCCTAAGCCAACGAGTGAATTTGTGCTGCGTGTCCCCTAATCTGGATGGTGATGCAAAGAGAATACACGGGGGGTTTATCCTGGTTCGGGCGAAAGAAGGCCCTACGTCCAGCGGGGGTACTGTATTTCCTTGCACCTAAGTGCTTGCGTAGGGGTTACAAGCTGTGAGAGAGGGAGCTGATCCCAAGTCTCAAAGAGAGAGTACAAAGGAGATTGCTTGAGATGTTATCTTCTGTGGTGGGGTGATGACTTGTTTCGCCTTGTGTTCTCCTCCCTTCGTAGAGTCCCCTGCCTTCCCTTTTATAGGGTCAAGAGAAGGCAGAGACGCCGGGGTGGTGCTTTAGAAGTGAAGTTTTGTCGGACGCTGTGAAAGCTGCTGTAGCGACGTGCTTCGGGAATGGCCGACCATCTCTGGGCATCATGGTGACGTAAAGGATGGGATGGTGAAAAGACCTCGGGTCCTGTGGCGTGCAGGTCTTGCTCCTTTGTTGACCGGCGGTTGGTCGAGGCCGGGTCGAGGTGGGTCGACGGGGAATGGATAAGGCTGAGCCCCAAGAATTTCGGGGTACGACAGTCGTCGTGTTATGCCTCGAGGGGGATCAATGGCGGAACAGTACCCTGCATGGCGTGTGCAGTGACAGGTTTTCACCGCCCGTCCCGGGATGGGCGGTAAAAAGTGGGATTTGACCCTGGTACTGCTTTCATGCTGGCGGCGCTATAGCCATGGGGGTAGGAAGTGGTTGGCGGTTGTATTAAATGCTTTGACTTTTGTCTGAAAGTTGATGGGTGAGGCGGGTCGACCGGCTCGACCCAGGGTCATACGAGTCGGAGATTCCCTGTGGTCGAGACGTCCCGTCGAGTGAGCCTCGTGCGAGTCGGAACGTGGTCGAGACATTCCGTGCATGGTTTTGGCTCGTTGTACCTACATGGGCGGAGCCTTGGCGTGGTTTTCTCAGGGGTTTGTCTTTTTTAGTCGTTGAGTGTGGGTACCCCTTGTTTAGGTACCCGACAGTAGCCCCCGAGCCTTTGTGTGAGTGTGGTCACTCTTGCAGAGGCTCAGTGAGTCATGAACTGGAGTCGTAGCGTCGTAGCTCTTCCGGTGGGTGCGTCGGAGCGTACCCACCGGGTGTAGCCCCCGAGGCCTCGGTGGAGTGTTTGACTCCTCTAAGGTCTTTAGTGCATTATATCGAGGGGTGCTCCTGTGTTTGAGCCCCCGTGGCGTGCTTGGTCCCGTTTCGTTTGGGGTTAACTTTTTGCGGTCGAGCCCCCGAGCCTCGTGCGCACGAGGTCAATCAGGGTCTTGCCCGTCTTTATCGTACGACCCTCACGCACCTTTTAGGAAAGGAGGAGGGGTGGGGAACGTCGTACTACCCTCGATGGGCGAGTTCTGACGATCTCTGGTGAGCTGTTAGCGGGGAATTTGAGTGGGAGCCCGTGCCCCCATTCGATAGGGGTCGGCTAGCGGCCGCGGAGGCACTCTCCAAAGATGTCAAAGAGTAGTCGTGTGGATCTCAGTTCCATGCGGTAGGATCCGAGGGCTTGATGCCTCCCTCCGAGGGGATTCCACCGTCGACCTCTCTTTTAGCCTCGAATACGTCTGGAGGCATCTCGAGAGAGTGGATCAAGCCCTGGCCTTGTATGGGCATGTCCCCAGTTGTCCTGACTCTGTTACTCGAGGGCAGCCATCGAACCCTGGTCGAGGGCCAGCTTTCGATCCCTCGAGATTTATAGTGGGCTCGGAGCCCGTTATCCATTCGTCTGGAAATGTCCGTCTACGGATCCCCTTCAAGCCCGTTGGGGCGCGTCTTTTCAGGAGCAGAAGCGAGAGCGGCGTGGTAGTGGGCGGCGTGGCGCGACGGTTGCGGAGTGAACGGTGGACACGTGCCCTTACCCGCGGGTTTCGAGGGAGCGGTTAGGTAAGGACATTTGAATGCGGGAACTGTTCCTACCTTTTCGTTGGATCCACCCGTTGGTCTTCTGCCGAGGTATAAGTATAGAGCCCAGGGTTCCGCATGCCCCCCACGGGCCTTTTGTGATTGCCCCTTTCTCTCTTCGCGTTCATCAGCCGTTCTCCGCCGCCGCCGTCATCTCTTCCCCCGTCGCCACCGCAAGCTGATCTCGGTACTTATGGCGGGAAAGATCAAGGCTCTTCCCGTGGACGCGTGGGTCCGTTCTTCAGTGACGGAGAGGAAGCTGGAGGAGTTAGTTCGCGATGGTCTTCGGCTACCGAGGACGAGTCAGAGCCAGCCGGAGTGGAGGGTGCCGCCGTCCGACCATCGGGAGTCGGCGCCCCCGGAGGGGTATGTGGTGAGCTTCGTTGCTTTCCACGAGAGGGGGGTCGAGATGCCGCCGAGTCGGTTTATGCGGGCGCTTCTTCACTACTACAAGGTGGAGCTCCATCTCTCGCCCCCAACTCCATCTCGCAGGTCGCCATTTTTGCGGCGGTCTACGAGGGGTACTTGGGGATGGAGCCCCACTGGAATCTGTGGCTCTACCTTTTCAAGGCGGAGCATTTTGCCAAGAAGGTGGGTGAGCAGGGAGTACGACGTGTGGTGCATGCAGGGTGCTGCACTCTTCAAGTCCGGGCGGGTCGAGGCGAGCTCTACATCCCGGCGTAGCTCATCTCGTCGAACAGCGGATGGCACGACGGGTGGTTCTACCTGCGCAACGACGATGACCACCTGCCAAAGTTCTCTGGCTGGGTCCTGATGTCGCGCGAGGACAATTGGTCGTATGGCGTCATCGAGGAAGAGAAGTCGAAGTTGCAGCCGCTCCTCAACGTGCTAAGGAGACTCCGACAGTGCGGACTGACCGCGGGGATGGTGGCCGCCATGTTCCACCGTCGGAGAGTGCTACCACTGATGCAGCGTCGACTCTGGATCGACGAGATGATGCCGGGCGTCTCGTTGGAGGGGAGTCGGATGTCGCACGAGACCCTCCCCCTCGACGAGGTTGCCCGGCGCGCGTGGTGGATGGTGGGTAGCTTCAAGCAGGAGGACATCGACAAGGTCCCGATGCGACCCAACCAGGGTTTTGAGCCTCTGGTAAGTGTTGTTCCGCTAGCCTTGCGTTCTTTTGTTTCTTGGTTCTCTTGATTTAGTCCGTCGAGGCTTCCATACAGGATCTATCAGCGGTCAAGGACTCGCGGCCGCCGGTTCTAGAGGATCGCGCTGCTCGAGAGGCGAGACGCATTTCAGCGGCTTAGAAGAAGGGAGAGAAAGACGCCGCAAAGAAGTGTCAGATCAGAAAGGCCCTCGAGCGTGAGGCGTTGAATAAATGCCGCCACCAGCAGAGGCTCGACGGTCTCCCCGTCGAGGAATCCCCTTCTGAGATGGCCTCGGAGGAGGAGGAGGTCGAGGATGGCGATGACGATGACGTTGGGTTGTGGTATGACACCACAACTTTTCTGGCGCACCTCCCCGACGTGCGGCCCCTGCTGGAGCCTATTAGCGGAGGGTCGACCTCCCAGGCGTCGAGGGTAGTCTCGGCGCCCGTCGAGGGGGAGGAAGAGCCAGCAGAAGGAAGAGTCCGAGAGGGACCATCGAAGAGGGGATCTGCCATGCCTGGGGTCCCTTAGGGAATGTCGGTGGCGCCACACCCGCGAGTCCGCTCGCCCCGAACTTCATTGTCGGGCGGAACAGCAACGTCGATGTCTGAGGCCAGGGCGCCGTCGTCAGGTGTGAGGACCCGAGGCCAGATAGCCTCATCGGCGCTAAGGACCCCAGGTTCCTCGTTAGCCCAGGCTCTAAGGAGCACCAGGCCGACTGGAGGCTCAACGGAGGGGCCATCGTAGAAGCCGTCGAGTGGCTCGGGGAAGCCGGAGACGAAGCCCTTCATTCCCCTGTCTAGGTAAGTGTCTCGCCTCGCCTTTCCAAAAAAGTTATCTTGCTTTTTGTTCTGACGTGGTTGTTTACTACTCGGCCATAAGCGCAAGGTGGAGCTCATGGCCATGACTCCCATCAAGGCGCTCAAGTCTGGCGCCGCCCTGATGATGCGGACGCCTACCGACGATGCTGCCTAGGTCGCAAAGTACCAAGCTGCCACGGAGCAGCTCAAGACGAAAGAGGTCGCCACCAAGACGGGTGCAAGTGCTCAGGAGGTCGCCAGAGTCGGTGACGCCGCGCGGGAGCCAGAGCCGGTCGAGGCAGCCCTGGGCTGTGCTAGGCTCGATGTGCCTGGTGTTGGTGGGCCCGAGCTAGGGTCGACCACGAGGATTCTGGCGACCGTCGAGGCTGGTAAGGCCGAAACATCTGTCCGCGATGCGGGGGGGGGGGGATGTTGAGAAGATAAAAGACATGGTGGAGGCCCCACCGGATACGGGGAAAGAGGAGGAGCAGCCGGAGCTGCAACCAGAGCAGGATGAGCCGCGGTCGCAGCCGCAGTAATACCAGCCAGAGGAGCAGGCGGCCGAGGCAGAACGGGGAGTGGCCATGCCACCACCCAACGTGCAGGCGGTGGCGCCGACAGACGGGAGGCCAGTCCCGCCCCAAGGGTCGACTCCGGCTGTGATCGATCTCATCGTTGATGATCCTTCTTCCGACAAGGGGAAGCAGAAGGCGGACGTCGAGATGGTCGATGCTCTAGATTGGCCTAGGACTTCCGTAACGTCAGAGGATGACATGGCCGAGGCGTCCGCTAAGTGGCCTGATTTCGCGGGGCTGGTGCTTGCACGGGCGGAGGAGGAGCTCCCGCGCTGGGGTCAGTCGACCCTCGAGTTCAGGGACGCGGCTAACCCTAACGCCGAGCCCTTCTTCGCCCTTGACGACAAGGATGAAGTGCAGCACTAGGAGTACGTCGAGGGACTCTGTAAGCACTCTATGCAGTCCCTGCGGATGGTTGCGAACACCCTGGTGCGACAGATGTCGGAGGCCTTTGAGGTGAGCCGTGTCTTTTTGTTTTTTCTAGCATATATCCCCCTTTTATCCTTGGTTCTGATCTTAAGCTTAACTGTGGTCAGGAACTAAAGGAGCGATCTCGCCGCAAGTCGCTCTTCATTCGTCATGAAAGTGGCGTTTGGGTGGCGCTTACTCATCAATGGGCTCTGGCCGAGGAAGTCAATAAGCGGCTATCCAAGAAGAGCGCCAAAGTAGATGAACTTCGCATCGTCCATGCAGCGGTTAGGGAGGAGGCGATGCAGGCTCGGGAGGCCGAGGTCAAGGCACGTGAAGATGCGGCCAAGGCTCGGGAAGAGGTGGCCAAGGCCCGTGAGGACCTCGCGCCACTATTAGCGCGCGTGAAGGAGCTCGAGGAGGATGTCGCTCTAGTCAGCGGCCAACACGACGCCCTTAACGTCTAGATCGGGATGGCGTTCGCTCGCGTCGGGACCCTAGAGAACGAGGTCACGATGTTCAAGGGGACCATCTGAGAGGGACGAGGCTCTCTCGGGCACCGGTCGGGAGATCAAGACGTTGAGGGCAACTATCCGTGACAAGGACGAGGCTCTTCAGGCGGTGGAGAAAGCGCACGAGGAGTTGCGCGATGAGATCATGGGTTGGCAGACCCATGTTGAGGGACCAGCACGTCCGGTCGTTGCGTGGAGCGCGTCCGGTCGGTGCTTCGCAGCATAGCCGTTATGCGATCGGCGCATCCAGTCAGTTTGACCAGCGCGTCCGGTTAGCGCGACTTCGGCTGTTTAAGTTTCTAACGACTATATTCGAAGGGGTACGTCTATAAATACTCATTGGCCAGCTCAAAGCTCTCTCTCTTGAACTTTTGACATACTTGTCAGCACTTTGAGCTAAGCAACTCCCCTCCCACTCATCTCTCTTGCTTCTTTGCATATTCGAAGTGAGATTGAGTGATCCAAGTGTATTTGCATTATGAGATTGCATCTAGTTGGCACTTGGTGGTTGATTTGCTGCGGGATTCTTATTTCTCTTGGTGGTTGCCGCGGCCTAGATGGCTTAGAGCAGCTTGGAGGTGTTGGCAAGAGTTGGTGATTGTTCTTGGCCACCTCCGGTGATTGTGAGGGGTTTGTGCCTACCTCGGCGAAGCACCAAAGGCAACATTAGTGAATTGCTCGTGTCATTTGCAACCTTTTGCCATTTGGTAGGTTCTTGTGGCACCTTTTGAGAGGCTCGGTGTGTGACCGATTAGCCATGGAACCACGTGGTGAAGAGGGACACAATGGGGACTAGCGTGCCGGCAAGCACGTGAACCTCGGGATAAATCTTCATGTTATCACTTTCATATTGTGATTGATTGATCCCAGTGTTCGGTTCTCTTGGTATTCATTGTTGATCATATTGGTTGGCTCAATACTTTGCCTCTCGGTGAAACTCTCCTAACTCAACTCCGCATTACCTTCTTAGTTATCTTTGCTAGCTAGTTAGCTTTGCTAGAGTAACTCCTTTGTGTAGCTTGCTAGTTGTAGTTGTAGTTACCTTCTCAGTTTGACTTGTGCGGTTGAGTGCAAATATACTAGAATTATGAATTGGATAGGTGGCTTACAAACACCCCATAGGCTAAGCAAAACTCGCACCTCTCTATTTGTTTTATTGATAAACTTGTTTAGCTTGTCTTTGTAGAAAATTTTAAAAGGCTATTCACCCCCCCTCTAGCCATCAAGACCTTTCAAGTGGTATCGGAGCCGTGGTCACCATTTGCAAGGCTTAACAACCTCGGTGCAAGATGGCTCAAGTTATGTTCAATCATGTTAATGGTAAGCCTCCATTCTTTGATGGCATCTCTTTCTTTGATCATTGGAAAAGGAAGATGAAGCAATATCTAGGCAATATACATGAGAAGGTTTGGGATGTGACCAAAGAAGGATACATCATTCTTGATGAGGAAAATCTCACTCTAAATGACCGCATCAACAAGCAATGCAACACGGTGGCACTTGACACAATCTACCGTGCCATTGATGACAAAGTTTTTGAGCAAATCAAAGATCTTAAAAAGGCAAATAAGCTTTGGATAAGGCTTGAAGAAACATATGAAGACACTTCAATGGTAAAAAGTGCCAAACTATATATGCTCAAGGACAAGTTCTCCACTTTCAAGATGAAGGATGATGAATCCATCCCGGAGATGTTCTATAGGCTCTAAGTCATTGTCAATGATCTCAAGGGGCTTGGGGAGAAGGTTGAGGACAAGGACTTCTCACATAAGTTCTTGATGTGTTTACCCAAGAAGTTTGCTACCTTGAGAAGAATGATCTTTAGAGAGGGATTGGACAAAGTCAAACCAACCGATGTGCTTGGAGATATCATGACCGATGCCCAATACAATGATGATGAAGATGAGGTAGAAGAGAAGGAGACCAAAGTCAAGCAAGAGAAGCCCATTGCATTCAAGGCTTCATCCTCTAAGGGCAAGAGCAAGGTGGAGAGCGATGATGATGATCTATTCGATGATGAGACCATAGCCCTCCTAGTGCACAAGATGGGAAGGTTCATGAAGAAGAAAGGATATGGGGCAAGAAAGAGGAGAGACACTATAAAGGCAAAGATCATTTGCTACAATTGCAATAGCCCCGATCACATAGTGGCAGATTGCCCCTATGAAGATAAGAGATTTCATAATGGGGACTTGAAGCTCAAGAAGAACAAGAAGGATAAGAAAGAGAAGGAGAAGAAAGCAAAGAAGAGCTTCACATTTAACAAGAAGAAGAAGGATGGTGGTTATGTAGTCACTTGGGATAGTGACAACTCCGATAGTGATGATGATGCAAGCTCTAGTGATGATGAAAGGACCACACGGCGAGCCATTGCAAGCATCACCCTCTCCAACAAGCCATCCATCTTTGACACTACATCGACATGCCTTATGGCTAAGCCTACCAAGGTAAAATATGATGATAGTGATGATGATTCTTGTGCTAGTGATGGTTGTAGGAGTGATGATGAGGAGGATGAGGACTACTCCAAGGATGATCTATTGGGCATAATAGATCAAATGAGCAAAGGCTACAAGAGGACCACCAAGAAATACAAAATCTTGGAGCAAGAGCTCATTGCCAAGAGCAATGAAAATGATGTCTTGATGGAGGAGCTTGTTGCTCTCAAAAATAGTAAGGAGTGCAAATGAATTGAACAAGAGCTTAAAGCTCTTAGGAAATCCTTTGATGAGCTAGAGGCCTCTTGTGAGTGTCTAAAGGAAGACCACGAGGATCTTGAAATTGCTCACACTAGGCTTAAGAAAGCCCACTCCACTCTACTTGAGCTTATCAAGGAAAATGATCTCAAGTTGGAGAAGTTCATGAAGGAAGCTAAGGAGGAGCAAGTGATTGTCACTTGTGATATTGGACTAACATGTGATATTATTGATGATTCTTTATTTGTTGGTCCTACTAATGCTTCATGTAGCTCATCATCATCCACCATA
The DNA here is from genome assembly GCA_038087645.1 of Saccharum hybrid cultivar R570. NCBI lineage: Eukaryota > Viridiplantae > Streptophyta > Magnoliopsida > Poales > Poaceae > Saccharum > Saccharum hybrid cultivar. The sequence continues at coordinate 945,862 of JAQSUU010000173.1, forward strand.
ACCAACTCTATCTCCACTACTAGTGATTCATCACTTGTGGTTGAGAATAAGACTCTCAAGATAGAGGTGGATGATCTCACCCGCGCATTAGGCAATGCCTATGGTGGGGATGCCCACTTGCTAAAATGCTTGGGTAGCCAAATGTTCTCTCTTAACAAAGAGGGTTTAGGCTATACTCCCAAGAAGGGCAAGGTGGCCTTTGCTACTAGAAAGCCTCGTTTTGTGAAGAGCTATGGTCGTTATTGCAATAGATGCAAGCAAATTGAGCATCTAGAGATTAATTACAACAAAATGAACAAGAACAAGAAAAAATGCTAATGTACCTTACATTCCTTTTGATTCTTGTTATGTGCTTACCAAGGGTGAGAAAGGTATGGGTACCTAAGAAACATTAATTTATTTTGTAGATCAATTACAAGGCCGAAGGAAGGCATTGGGTGCTTGATAGTGGGTGCTCTCAATATATGATCGGTGATTCAAGAATGTTCAACTCTCTCAAATCAAATGATAGTAGCATTGATAGTATCACATTTGGTGACAATAGCAAGGGTGATGTGAAGGCCCTTGAAAGGATTGCAATCTCAAATGATCATAGCATTTCTAATGTGCTCTTAGTTGAAAAATTGAACTTCAATCTTCTCTCAGTTGCTCAATTGTGTGATCTTGGTTTCAAGTGCATATTTAGTGTTGATGATGTGGAGATAGTTAGTGTTGATGGCTCTAATTTGATCTTCAAGGGCTTTAGATATGAGAATCTATACTTGGTTGATTTCAATACTAGTGACACTCAACTTTCAACATGCTTGCTCACCAAATCAAGTATAGGTTGGTTATGGCATAGAAGACTTGGTCATGTTGGCATGAAGTAATTGAACAAGTTAGTGAAGCATGACTTAGTTAGAGGCTTGAAGGATGTCACATTTGAGAAAGATAAGCTATATAGTGCATGTCAAGCCGGAAATCAAGTGGGAAACACTCATCCATTAAAGAGCATTATAAGTACTTCCAAGGCATTTGAGTTGTTGCACATGGATCTATTTGGGCCAACTACATACGCAAGCATTGGTGGCAACAAGTATGACTTTGTGATTGTGGATGATTTCACTAGATACACATGGGTATTCTTTCTTATGGACAAGAGTGATGTATTTGACATATTCAAAAAGTTCATCAAGAGAGTGCAAAATGAGTTTGAGACCACAATCAAGAAAGTAAGAAGTGACAATGGAAGTGAGTTTAGAAACACAAGAGTTGATGAGCTGTGTGATGAGCTTGGAATCAAACATCAATTCTCGGCCAAGTATACACCTCAATCAAATGGCTTAGTTGAGAGGAAGAATAGAACCTTAATTGATATGGCAAGATCAATGTTGAATGAGTATAATATGAGTCATTCATTTTGGGCCGAAGCAATCAACACGGCTTGCTTCTATAGCAACCGTCTCTATTGCCATAAGTTTCTAGAGAAGACACCATATGAGATCTTAAATGGAAGAAAGCCCAACATTGCATACTTTCGGGTATTTGGTTGCAAATGCTACATCTTGAAGAAGAGCACTAGATTGAGCAAGTTTGAGAAGAAATGTGATGAAGGCTTCCTACTTGGTTACTCAACTACTAGCAAAGCTTATAGAGTTTGGAATTTGGCTAGTGGTCAACTTGAAGAAGTGCATGATGTTGAGTTTGATGAAACCAATGATTCTCAAGATGAAGAAGATAAGTTGGATGATGTGAGAGGAACTCAATTGACCAATGCTATGAAAGAAATGGACATTGGTGATATTAGGCCAAAGCAAATGATTGATGTAGATGACAACAAAGATCAAGTGCTCTAAAGTCCAATTACACAAGCTTGTGGTTCTCTAATGCAAAATCAAGCTAGTACATCATCTCAAGTGCAACAAGATCAACAAGTGGCTAGTTCATCATCTCCAACTCATGATCAACATCAACATCCAAGCAATCAAGTCCAAGTGCTTCAACCAGCTAACATTGCAAGAGACCATTCATTGGATTCTATCATTGGTGACATACAAAGGGGAGTTCAAACTAGATCAAGATTGACATCATTTTGTGCTCACTCTTCTTTTATGTCAATGGAAGAACCCAAGGATATTGATAAAGCATTGAGAGATCCGGATTGGGTAAATGCAATGCATGAAGAGCTCAACAACTTCAAGAGAAATGAAGTATGAGAACTAGTTGAGAGACCTAAGGATCACAATGTCATTGGAACAAGATGGGTCTTTCGCAACAAGCAAGATCAAGATGGGATAGTAGTAAGGAACAAAGTAAGACTAGTGGCTCAAGGTTACACACAAATAGAGGGTCTTGACTTTGGTGAAACATATGCCCCGGTTGCAAGATTGGAAGCAATTAGGATCTTACTTGCCTATGCTTGTGCTCACAATGTTAAGCTATATCAAATAGATATGAAGAGTGCATTTCTCAATGGGTACATTTAAGAAGAGGTGTATGTGGAGCAACCTCCCGGTTTTGAAGATAATAAAAAACCTAATCATGTCTACAAATTGAGAAAAGCTTTGTATGGATTGAAGCAAGCACCTAGAGCATGGTATGAAAGATTGAGGGACTTCTTGTTATCCAAAGGATTTGTCATGGGCAAAGTAGATACTACTCTTTTCACTAAGAAGATTGGAAAAAACTTGTTTATGTTACAAATATATGTTGATGATATCATATTCGGTTCAACCAATCAAGAGTATTGTGATGAGTTTGGGAAAATGATGGCAAAGGAATTTGAAATGTCAATGATTGGTTAACTTAGTTTCTTTCTTGGACTTCAAATCAAACAAATGAAGGAAGGAACATTTGTAAGCCAAACCAAATACATAAAGGATATGCTAAAGAAGTTTGGTATGAAAGATGCAAAAGGAATCACTACTCCAATGAGCACTAGTGGAAGCTTGGATAGTGACAAGAATGGTAACATGGTGGATCAAAAGCTATATAGATCAATGATTGGTAGCCTACTCTATGTGACGGCATCAAGGCCCGTTGTGATGTTTAGTGTATCTATGTGTGCAAGATTTCAAGCCTCACCAAGAGAAAGTCATTTGAAGGCAACAAAGAGAATATTGAGGTACTTAAAGTATACACAAGATGTTGGATTATGGTATCCTAAAGGTGCAAGCTTTGAGCTAGTTGGATATTCAGATTCCGACTATGCCGGTGACAAAGTGGAGAGAAAGAGCACCTCTGGGACTTGTCAATTGTTGGGAAGATCACTTGTCTCATGGTCATCTAAGAAGCAAAATAGTATTGCACTATCTACCACCGAGGCCGAATACATCGCCGTGGGTAGTTGTTGTGCACAAATCTTGTGGATGAAGGCAACATTGAAAGATTTTAGAATCAACTTCAAGAATGTGCCATTGCTATGTGACAATGAAAGTGTTGTGAAGCTAACCAACAATCCGGTTCAACATCATAGAACAAAGCATATTGATGTCTGTCATCATTTCATTAGAGATCATCAACAAAAGGGTGACATTGCTATTGAGAGTATAGGCACCGAAGATCAATTAGCCGATCTATTCACCAAGCCACTTGATGAGAAGAGATTTCATAAGCTAAAGAATGAGTTGAACATACTTGACTTCTCCAACATGAGTTGATGCACCCCCATGATATGACATGCCTCTTCTTCGAACCCCAAGGTACAATTGGTTGACATATCATACATTCTATGCTAAGGACATGTTTAGTGCATCTAGTCATGATTTCTTAATGTTCTAGGCTCATTCATGAAAATCAAATGAATTTGAAGGTTATATGGTGCCACTATTGTTTCTTTGCTATGTATGATCTAGTGGTAGCATATAACTTGTTTAAGTAGCTTGTGATCCTAAGTGTTTAATCTAGATCACTTGTTTAAATATTTGCTTCAACATGGTGCATGATAACCCTTCTAGTGAGGTGTGAAGAAGCTTGCCCTTGGATCAAACCAAAGCATTTTATTTATGCAAGCAATCTAGATTGAATCATAAACTTGATCCTCACCCCATAATTAAACATGATAATCTATCTAAAATTGGTTCCTTGTGGTCATTGGTGCCAAAGGGGGAGAAAATGTTGTTCACAAAGATAGATTTTAAAGGGGGAGAAAATCTTAAAGGGGGAGAATTGATAAAAGAAGGGGATCAACTAAAATTTTGAGCACATAAGTAGGGGGAGCGAGCTCTTAAGCATGATTGTTGCATTTCCATGTGCACTTCATATGTATGATGCATAGTTTTGCATTTCTTTTTCCCTGATACTTTGCTTGTGTGGTGACTTGTTAGTATAACTTGAATGGTATATTGAGGTACTAGCATGAATAGGAAGTAGTTAGATTTTTTTCTTGCTTCATGTTTTTCAAATTGGTACTAGAGCCTTGCTTATAATATTGATCTCACAAGGTTTCTAGTTATGTTTGTGCTTTTCCAAGTGGTATCTAACTACACAAGGTGCTAAGATGGTGTTTATCGCTACTCCGATAGTATCATGCTTCAAAGGTCTATAATCTTAAACACTTAGCACCTAATGATAGTCAATGCTCCTAATCTTTCCTATCTAACATGTATGCTTCCAAAATCCAAACATATAGCATACATGTAGGGGGAGCCATTGCTATCAATTTCAATTCATGATCACATGTCCATAATTCTTATACATGGTAATATACTTGGACAATGTGACATGGGTTCAATCAAAATTTTATCATAATATCTTTGTGAAAGGCTTGTCACCAATTACTAACAAGGGGGAGATTGAAAGTCCTATGTTTGGTGTTGGTAACTAGTGATAATGCCTAAGTACTAATCCTATGCCTAAGTTGTATGTAGCATATGAGGATTAGTACATTCCAAGGTTGGTGGCAAGATGGACATGGTGATCATGATGGCCACACTTGGATTTGGACGCTGTAACACCTCAGGTGTTTAGCTCCTTAATTGCATTGCAATTGCATAAGCATAAGCATGCATCATTCAAGTTATTTTATGTGGTTGCAACAAATGTGGTTGTTTTTAGAATTTTGTTTGGCTCACATCATGTGACACTAGGGAGTTGGTGTAACTAAAGGGTAGAGTAGCCAATTATATCTCACAACACTTTAGTTATACTTAGGGTCACTAATGGAGCAAGGTTCATGTTGACCAAAATCACCAAAATGCCCTCCAAGGTGTAGTTGACCAGCATTTAGCCCTAGGATGCTCTAGTTTGACCAATTAAAAAGTCTAGCTTAGAGACCTTGCATGGAGGAGCACCCTTAAGCAAAGTTGTAGGGAATTTTATGGGGAACAAAAGTCTCAATATGACCATCTCATGAAACTGGCCAGAACATGCTCAAAAATGGCCCACAAGTCAGCTAGAGGGACTGTCTCAACACTTAGAATTTTTCTAAGTCTCAAAAGTGTCCCCCCAGTTTTACTGTGGCCTACTTTAGGAGCTTGTAGTTTGCGAACCAGGCCAAACTAGCTTCCACTCATATTGACAAACTTGTAGTCCTTATGTAGCTCTACAACATTGCCAACATCATCCATGCCTGGTTCTCAATAGTTTAGGAGATATAGTCTCAAGAAGTTAGGGTTTCAGTCGACGTTTATCTCTGAAACTGCATTTCAGTTTCAAGGGGCACCACTTTGGAGTTTTATAGTTTCAAATCTGAGCCAAATTGGTTCTAGAGCCAATTAGCAAAGTTGTTGACCTCACAAAGCCCTACAATTTTTGTATTATCACCTGCTCCTAACTCGAACCGGTTTGAGAGATAATTAGCGCCAAAACTACCCTGTCAGTCGGTCTTCGGAGGCTCGGTTTCAGTCAACGAGCTCGAACACCGGCATGTCATGGCGTGCGGGCAGAAGAACGGCGACGCGTGGCGACCGAGCGCTGCCGTTCCCTCCACGTCGCGAGCCCGGGCGTGAGTTGAACACCGAGCGGCCACCTCCACCCCCCCTCACGCGCGCTCATTCTCTTCTCCCTTCCTCTCGCTCTGGTCGGGCTCACCGAGGCAGAAACCGGGACGCCATTGCCGCCGTAGCCATCTCCGAGCTCACGCACTCACCACCGCTCGCCGAACCACGTCCATCCCTCCGCCTCCCCGTCCTACACCTCCTCGACCCGTCGGTAGGTTGGTTTGAGCCCAAGGTGAGCCGCATTGTCGTTTTCGCCCGCTCACCGAAGCTCACCGGAGCTCCGCCATGTGCGGGTCACCGTGGCCAGAACCACACAGTAGTTCTCCGTCTGCCTTCACCCACGTTTCCCCCTCCCTGTCACGTGTAGATGTTAGGATGAAGATGTTACCGCCAGTATCGGGACAACCATGACGGAATGAGACCGTGCACAGCCGCGCCATGGCCGCCGGCCAGGTGCTCACGCGGTCAAGCGGTTCCGCTCCACCCCCGTCTGTGGGAGTGATCTCGTTAGGTCCGCTAGGAGTCCAGGAAGGTGATGCGCCCTTCGGTAGGTCGTGCGACGGCTGGGACTCACCGGCGTACCGCCAGGCACCGCGGCCGTCCGCCATTGCCGTCGGTCTGGGTGCGGTGGTGCATCAACTTTGGGGAAAAGTGGTAGCCTCGGTGCGGTTGGGTTTGGGCAAGACGCCGGTGCACTTGGATCGGTTGGAGGAGCCACCGGCGGTGAGGAATTGCTCGTCGGAGCTCACTGCCGCCGCGTCCCTGTTCCCTTTCACCGACACGCGGGGGCCACCTGTCTGTGCCGCGCGCGCGCGTTTTGGGCTGCGTCGGCTTTGCAGGCCGGCCCGGTAGCAGGGTTTTGGATTTAGTTTTTGTTTTCCTTTTTATATTTTACCACAGAGTTTGGGTAAGATTTAGGAAATGTAGATCTAGGGTTTTACTTGCTCAAAAAATTATGAGATAAATTTTGTTAGGATCTACAGGGTGTGTAGTATTTTAGAAAAATATGAATTGGTTATGTGATGTTTAGTTTCTGGGAGATTTAAATAGGTTTTTGAAATGTGTTTTAGATTGCATGCAAACTTGTTTAAATCATATCTTGAGTTTCAGTATTCCAAAAATTATGAAATTTGGTGGGTAGGCTAATTTATACTTGCTCTAGCTTTGGTAAAAATTTAGGCAGTAGTGCTTAAGTACTTTTCAAGTTATAATGCTATCTTGTCATTTTAGGGAATACTTGAATAAAATTTTGTAATTTTTCTACATGTGCAATGTTCTTAGAAATTTTTGGAGAATGTCTTGGTACCATAAAGTGTCTAAGAAAAATATGAAATCTGTTGTTTGATACTTTTCAATATGATTTGTTAATTATACAAAAATCAGCCTTTTGGGCTTGTGAATTTTGTTTAGGGAGTTTCTGTAAATAATTTTTGTTCAAATTTTTACAGTGATCTCTTTTTGGTTCATAGAGTCTCCTGTAATTTTTGTAGAATTTTAGGAGTAGTTTACATATATGTTTAAAATTCTACTTAATTACTTAAGTAAATTAAGAAATGAGTATAAATAAATATTTTAGGTAGGCAAACCTTACTTTCTGGTGTTTTTGTGACCTATTTGAACTTGTGGTAACATTAGTTTGGTCTTATGGGATGTTTGCCACATAAATAAATATTTAATCTTTGTAATTCTAGGTTTTCTGGACAGCTGGTAGTATTTTTGGGTTTGACCTTTGATAAAGGTGTTTGATGAAAAACTTGGGAAATCCGACATGGAAAACTTAGGAATTATGGATTGAGGTCTGAAAATGAATTGTAGTGCATTTCTTAAGCTTTTCAGATTGTCTTAGATCATATCTTTTGGAGTTAGGAATCTTCAGTTATGTTAGAATCTTTGAGCTGCTGTTCAGAATGTCTTACTGTGGTAATCTAAGTAATATTACTCTTGTGTTGTTAGGTGTTAGGGCCTTAACCGAAGAAGAATAGTTGTATCTTAGGTTGAGTAGCTTAGGTGAGTACTTCTCCACCGGAGAAGAGATTTGCACGTACTGATAAAGTGACTTGATTAGAGTATTTTTATTTCTGAAATGCATTTCATTCCGAGCATGTTGCACCTTTATGCATCCATGATATTTATTGTGCATTCATGCAATAGGTGTACCGGAGGGGGTAACGCTCCTCGAATTCGAGCAATAGTTACCGGAGGAAGTCCAGGACCAGCCGGAGCAGCCAGAGGAACCAACCGGCGGAGAAGTTCCCGCAGAAGACCTGCCTGAGTGTCCTGACCACCGGCCCTCGACCTTTCTGAAAGGCAAGCCCCGGTACATGCTGAACCTATCAATTTATAAATCTATCTTGAGTACTTTTATTTGTTTAATGCATTAAGTTGTAGAAGTTGTATGAAAACAATTGTTGCGTTATACCTGTCCTTACCCAGATATCGTACTTGAATCCTAATTTAGGTTTAGGCACGTATCAATGCTTAGCCCTGCTTAGTACGGTAAAAGTCGGGTGATTTCCGGTCATCCGCGAGATGTAGGAAGCAGTCACGAGTGGCTTTATGGCTATCGTGGATGGAACCATGCTTAAAAATGAAATTGAGACCGGGCGGGAGTTCGATAGTACAGCCGCAAGACACTTCACGTCTTGGGTGTGGAGCTATGCCCGTCTGAGTTGTTTAAGGACCGATTCGCTGTACGTCCTTGAGTCATGTTGAACGCAGTCTAACACTTAGTTGGCCGAATAAGTCGTTCCGACCGCGAAGCCGAGTAATTTGATTTAGGCCGAGAATCGAATGGTAGGTTGCTTCTTGGAGGGGAGAAAGGATGTGCTTGGGGACATTGGCGTGATACCAAGGGGGGGTTAGAGTCCCTATCACGTGGCAGAGTGTCGCCCTTGGGGTCGCGACATCATTCGGACCCACGATTCCTGAATCATATGAAAAGGTGGCTTGTGCGACCCTGGCAGGGGCCTACGCGGTGAGTGTTAGAAATACCCCTCCAGCTGGATAGGAATTCGATTTGAATCGCCGTCGCTCCCGGTTAGTGAGCACTTGACTTGAGCAGCAGCAACGTAGATCTCATTAAATAAACAGATGGTTAAGTGAATGATATAATGTTGCCACAATGATATACCTGCTATGGATATAATAATAATGTTGTTTGATTATACTCAAGTGAATGTTTAGTACAGGTGCTAAGATAGATGACAGGTAAATGCTAAAAAGAACTGCTAGTACAAGTTATAAGAGTTTCAATTACTTATGCCTTTATGCAAAATGTGATGTCAGCTAGCCTCTTGTGTAAGCCTTGCATAATCCTTGGTGTCATCTTATTTCTGGTTTTTGACGGGTAAGTCTAGCTGAGTACATTCCAGTACTCAGGGTTTATTACCTCCTGTTGCAGATGATATGCTCTACCAAGGCTTCTGCAAAAATTATCTCCACCCTGCGGGTGACGAAGACTAGATCACTAGGGCATGATCATCTTTTATGTACTTTCCTGATGCTTTTGCGGGTGGTTGATCATTAAGACTGGCAGTAGTATGTGAACTAATGCGTGTGTTATGCTTCCGCTACTTTATAAACTTAGTTTGTAATAATTGCGACTCCGTGTGTGTAAACTTATTTCGGACTACTTGTGAAATGTAACGTATGATGTTGTATGTTGAATGATGCGATCTTGGTTGTAAGCAAGTTGGTTTAAAATCTTTCGTGGTTTCGATTGACTACCGGGATTATATGGGCTCAAGTTCGAAAATTTGAACGTTTCAGTGCTTGTTTTTGTACTTGTGCTCTTATAATTTGGTCGGTTCTGTTACAGCTGGTACCGGAGCATAATTCAACATTAAACACATCGTACGAGTATTTAAAAATAAAAGTATTTGATTATGAAAAGGGTTAAAATTCTAAAAATTATTTTCATAGGTATGCCAGTGATCACATCCCTTAGCCCAAATAAGGACTCTTAGGTGGCTTATTATAAAGACTAACTTGGGGGCCTTGTTTGTTTTTGTTTCGTCATCCATACGGCGTGATATTGTATGGATGCCATCCACTTGGGTGGTAATGTATGGATCAATTGCCTCGACGCTCTGGTAAGTGTGAGTTGTGAGCGCATGATCGTCCAACCGGCGATCTAGGGGAGAGTAGTTTTTGGTGACTTGCATACTTACATGTTTAAACCGTGTAATTATGTAAGACTTAATTGTAGGAACCTTTATATCGGGTAGCTTTGATACTGAAGTATATACATCAGGGGATGTGTATATGGAAGTATTTAAATTACTGCTTTCTTGGGTGCTTATATTGGGGAACTGTTGGGCTGAAATGAGATTTTTCTGCAGGTACACTAACAGCGTAACGAGTAGACCGATAGTTTCGCTTATATGAGAGAACGTATGTATGCCACCGCCTAGCGTTAGAACTTTAGGTTTCTTCTAAGGTGAGAGGGCGTACGAAACGTGCATGCATCATGTTTAATTATATCATACATATCATTTACTCCCTCCTTAAAAATTTCAATAGTCCCGACTAAATTAAATTTCGTATCCCCTAAATGATCCTCACTGTAAGTCGTATCTTGTTGCTACAGATGGCACGTACCAAGAGGACCGCTCGCAAGTCCACTGGAGGCAGGGCACCTCATCACCAGCTCGCTCCACGTGAGCCCCGCCCTGAGCCTACTGAGGTGGAAAGGCTGAGGGCAGAGTTGGCTGAAGTGACTGCTATCAGGAATGCAGCGCGTCAGCAACTGGAGCAAGTGATCCATGATCGTGACCAGGAAACCCTTGCAGTCCAGAGATTGACAGTAGCAAACCGCAACTGTCAACGCATGCTAGTCCATGTCATGAATCAGAGGGATGAAGCCTGGCACGAGGAGAACGTTCTGAGAACTCATCAGTTTGAGCTCGAACAACAGTTAGAGAATGCTGAAGAATACAATGACAATCTTCATGAAGAAGTGCACCGCCTGAACAACCAGCTAAATCCTCTGCTGCCTCGAAATATCAACGCAGATGAGGACATGGGTTTAGGAATCATCATGGCTGAAGATGATGATGAAGTGGAGGTCAATGGGCCCCAAGATGCCGCACCAGAAGAAGAAGAAGACGAGGAGTTAGAGCCTGTTAGCGATGAGGATGGCGGGGAGATCCTTGACACCGACTCTGAGGATGATGCTTAGAGTAATCATCGCGTAGCTACGAAGTTAGAATCGTCTTTTGTGTCTCCTGGGGTTGGAGTGAGGCTTTGTAATAACTTGACTTTTGGGATGTAAGGTCGAACCCTATGTTTCTTAGATGTTTATTTGAACCTGTTAATTTCGATCACAATTGGATGTCTTATTGCGTGCGTTCGATGATGGTGTCACGATTAGCACCCTTCGGTGCCGCGACGAAACCGAAGGCCTCCTATGGCGCGCGACATAAGGTTGTGCTGCTTGGCACACGCTGGTATCGAGGTGGCTAGTCATGATCCACCATGGAACTCTACCGTTGAGAAGTCTCTTTGTGGTCAGTTTGAAGTAGCTTTTATCAGTCAACTAAAAACTTTGAGATCGAATCCAAGTACCGGGCGAAAGGTCAAAAATCATGTAGATTTTAACGTAAACGGTTCAGTAACTGCTGTGCTCCTTGTGAGTGAGCCTTTATCAAAGTACATCTTGTTGGATTCCCTCGCATGATTGTGCCAATTGATACGCTTGAATGGATTGTGCGGTTGTGATGAATTATTGTGCCATGAGTATTTTGAGAAGTCTATTTTATGAAGTCAGTTTAACATATTTACAATAATTCATCTACAAATTTCCCACATCATCAGTGCTCATTGGCTATGCATTTTGCAGATGTCGTACAATCTCCGTCAGGGTCATGGCAATGAGGATGAGGAACAGCCACCCCCTCCGCCACCACCTACCCCGGCTGATCTGATGCAGACCGTGGTCAAAGGGCAGCGCATGCTGGCAGGTGCTATGCGCCAGCTTGCCAACCGGGAGGCTCGTCATGGCCGCTAGGGCCCAGAACCCAATCAGTACAGTGATTTCAAGGACTTTCTTGATACTAAGCCCCCGCTCTTTAAGGAGGCGGAGGAACCACTGCAAGCCGATGAGTGGTTGAACACTATTGAACAAAAGTTTCGTCTGCTTCGCTTGACCGATGAGCTAAAAACTAAATATGCTTCTCACCAACTGCATGGCCCAGCGGGTATATGGTGGAGCCACTATCGTTCCACACTGCCTGCAAATATCCCGATTGCTTGGGACTAGTTCAAGGCCGCATTCCGTGGGAACTATATTCCTCCAGGTCTTATGGCTATCAAGCACACAGAATTTATGAGGCTGTCGCAGGGCAATAAAAGCTTGACTGAATATCTACAATCTTTCAACAACCTGGCAAGGTATGCCACAGAGTTTGTGGATACCGATGCCAAGAAAATTGCTAGCTTTAAAAGAGGCCTCGGCCCAAAGCTGATGAAGACTATGGGCACTAGCAAGTGTACTACCTTCAATGAATTTATCAGTGATGCTCTGACTCAAGAGAACAATAACTCTATCTATGCTGCTTCTAAGAGCCGCAAGAGGGCACTTGAGGCAGGTGCTTCACAGTCTCGAGCTCCAGCTGCCCCGAGGGCTCCTCCTCGCCCTCCTGCCACAAGTGCTAAGTTCCGTCCTCCGCAAAAGAAGGCGCCAGTGAAGACTGGGTTTCGCAAGGCATATACAGTGGCTCTGCCAAAGGGTAATTCGGGCCAAGGCAGCTCCAGTGTCCCTCCTAGCAACATGCCTTGCTGGAACTGCAACAAGCCAGGCCATTGGTCCAGGAACTATCCTTACCCTAAGAAGAATGTCAACCAAGGTGGCCGTCAAGGGCACGCTCATTATAACAGTATTGAGGAAATCCCATCTGGTGAGGTTGTCACTGCTGGTAAGTTCCTAGTTGACCAACACCCTGTAGTGGTACTTTTTGATTCAGGTGCTTCGCATTCCTTTATCAGTCCTAAGTTTGCATCAGAGTTTGCACACAAATTGCATACTGTTGAAGGTGGGGGTTATTGTATTAGCGCAGCAAGTGGGAATATTTCCACAAATAAAGTAGTGGGGAATCTTGAGCTTGAGATAGAAGGGTAAAAGTACTCGCTTGCCTTAGTGGTTTTGCCGGGCTTAGGCATAGATGTTATTCTAGGCATGAATTGGATGAGTCAGAATGGGGTACTCATTGATACATCCACTCGGGTAGTTATGCTCAGAGATCCTACATATCAAAAGGGTTTTCTGGTACAACTTCCCAGAAAAGTTGATTTGTCTGGGGAAGTTCATGCTGTGCAAGCAAAGGCGTTGGCCGAAATTCCAGTAGTGAATGAGTTTCCGGATGTTTTTCCTGATGAATTGCCGGGGCTCCCTCCGGATCGGGATGTGTAATTTAAAATTGAGTTATTGCCTGGCACGGCGCCCATCTCTAGGAGACCCTATAGGATGCCTTCGAATGAACTAGCTGAACTTAAGGTGCAATTGAATGAACTTTTGAAGAAGGGATTGATTCGTCCTAGTTCGTCGCCGTGGGGATGTCCTGCTATATTTGTAAAGAAGAAGGATCAGTCATTGCGAATGTGCGTAGATTATAGACCTCTCAATGCAGTCACTGTCAAAAATAAGTACCCTCTACCGCGCATCGACATCTTGTTCGATCAGTTGTCTAAAGCTAAAGTTTTCTCCAAGATCGATCTAAGATCTGGCTACCATCAAATTAAAATCCGCCCGGAAGATGTTCCCAAGACATCTTTCTCTACCCGATACGGTCTTTATGAGTATCTTGTTATGTCCTTTGGCTTGACCAACGCCCCCACGCACTTTATGTACTTGATGAATTCGGTGTTTATGCCTGAATTGGACAAGTTTGTGGTGGTATTTATTGATGACATCCTGATATATTCTGTAAATGAGGAAGATCACGCTGAACATCTGTGTATAGTCCTCACAAGACTGCGTGAACATCAACTATATGCAAAGTTCAGTAAGTGCGAATTCTGGCTTCGAGAAGTACCTTTCCTTGGGCATGTGTTGTCCGATGGAGGAATTATGGTGGACCCCGCCAAGGTACAAGAAGTACTGAACTGGAAGGCTCCTATCTCGGTTCATGAGGTCCGGAGTTTTCTTGGTTTGGCGGGCTATTATCGTCGTTTCATTTCGGATTTCTCCAAAATAGCCAAGCCAATGACTCGGTTGCTACAAAAAGACACCAGGTTTGTCTGGACTCCTAAGTGTGATGCGGCTTTTCATAAACTGCGAACTCTCTTAACCTCAGCTCTGGTTTTGGCACAACCGGATATCGAGAAACCATTTGATGTTTATTGTGATGCCTCAGGCATAGGTTTGGGAGGCGTTCTGATGCAGGAAGGCCGAGTAATTGCATATACCTCTCGACAACTTCGTAAGCATAAGGTGAATTATTCAACGCATGACTTAGAACTCGCCGCAGTCATGCATGCTTTGAAAGTGTGGCGGCATTATCTGCTGGGCAATGTCTGCAATATCTACACAGACCACAAAAGCCTCAAATACATCTTCACCCAACCCGAGTTAAATATGCGTCAAAGAAGATGGCTCGAGTTGATTAAGGATTATAACCTTCAAGTGCACTATCATCCTGGCAAGGCAAATGTGGTTGCGGATGCTTTAAGCCGTAAGTCTCATTGCCATTCCCTAGTTGAAACTGATTTTCATCGATCTCGCCTTCTACATCCAGCAGTCTTGTACAACATCACTGTCAGTTGTACTCTCAAAAGCAGAATTATTGAGCTCCAAAAGACTGATACTGGTATATTCCACATCAAGCGTAAGATGAAAGAGCAAGAAACTACACAGTTTCGGGTAGATGAAGAGGGTGTACTATGGTTCAAGGATAGGTTAGTTGTGCCTAAGGACCGAGAGCTTAGAAATGATATTATGTCTGAAGCGCACTCCTCTAAGTTGTCCATCCATCCTGGTAGCAATAAGATGTATTATGATTTGAAGCCATACTATTGGTGGACCAAGATGCGGAAAGAGATAGCTGCATATGTGGCTAGGTGTGACACCTGCTGTAGAGTTAAAGCTGTGCATATGAAAGCTGGGTTACTTCAACCACTTTCTATCCTAGGTTGGAAATGGGAAGAGATAAGTATGGATTTCATTATCGGACTTCCTCCCACTGTCAAAAATCATAACTCCATCTGGGTAATTGTAGACCGCCTAACCAAGTCGGCTCACTTCATTCCTGTTCGAGTAGACTATCGTCCTACTGACTATGCTGAGTTGTATTTCAATCAGATAGTCTGGCTCAATGGGATACCTCGTACTATCATATCTGACCATGGTCCCTAGTTCACTGCTCGCTTTTGGGAGCACTTGCATCACCTTCTGGGAACCAAGTTAGTGAGAAGCTCTGCTTATCACCCTTAGACGTCTGGACAGACGGAACGGGTTAACCAAATCTTGGAAGATCTATTGCGGGCATGTGTCATTTCATCCAAGGGTTCTTGGGAAAAATGGTTACCTCTAGCCGAATTCTCGTACAATAATAGTTACCAAGAGAGTATTAAGATGACCCCATTCGAAGCTTTGTACGGTCATAAGTGTAGAACTCCACTAAACTGGGTAGAAGCTGGTGAAAGGAGGTATTATGGTATTGATTTTGTTCATCAAGCTGAGGAACAAGTCTGTACCATCCAAAAACATATGGCTGCAGCCCAAGCTAGACAGAAAAGTTATGCTGATCGTCGTAGAAAACCGCTCGAGTTTGAAGTTGGAGACTTCGTTTATCTGAAAGTTTCTCCAATGAAGAGTGTCCAACGTTTTGGTGTTAAGCGGAAACTTGCGCCAAGATACGTGGGTCCTTTCCAAATCATAGGCAAGAGTGGAGCTGTTGCGTACAAAATCCAGTTACCTCTAGAAATGAGTGCCATATTCAACGTCTTCCATGTATCTCAGCTCAAAAAGTGTCTTCGAGTTCCTGAGGAAAGAGTCCCGTTAGGAGATATCAGGCTTGAGTCTGATTTAACTTACGAAGAAAAGTCAGTCCGGGTGATCGATACTCAGGAACAAGTAACTAGAAGCAAAGTGGTTAAGTGGTATAAAGTAATGTGGAGTAATCAGGGTAGTGAAAGTGACGCTACATGGGAACGGGAGGACTATTTGCGGGATGGCTATAAGGAATTCTATGAAAAATGGTACGCTTTCCAAATCTCGGGATGAGATTTTTATAAGGGGGGAGGGCTGTAACACCTCAGGTGTTTAGCTCCTTAATTGCATTGCAATTGCATAAGCATAAGCATGCATCATTCATGTTATTTTATGTGGTTGCAACAAATGTGGTTGTTTTTAAAATTTTGTTTGGCTCACATCATGTGACACTAGGGAGTTGGTGTAACTAAAGGGTAGAGTAGCCAATTATATCTCACAACACTTTAGTTATACTTAGGGTCACTAATGGAGCAAGGTTCATGTTGACCAAAATCACCAAAATGCCCTCCAAGGTGTAGTTGACCAGCATTTAGCCCTAGGATGCTCTAGTTTGACCAATTAAAAAGTCTAGCTTAGAGACCTTGCATGGAGGAGCACCCTTAAGCAAAGTTGTAGGGAATTGTATGGGGAACAAAAGTCTCAATATGACCATCTCATGAAACTAGCCAGAACATACTCAAAAATGGCCCACAAGTCAGCTAGAGGGGCTGTCTCAACACTTAGAATTTTTCTAAGTCTCAAAAGTGTCCCTCCAGTTTTACTGTGGCCTACTTTAGGAGCTTGTAGTTTGTGAACCAGGCCAAACCAGCTTCCACTCATATTGACAAACTTGTAGTCCTTATATAGCTCTACAACATTGCCAACATCACCCATGCCTGGTTCTCAATAGTTTAGGAGATATAGTGTCAAGAAGTTAGGGTTTCATTCGACGTTTATCTCTGAAACTACATTTCAGTTTCAAGGGGCACCACTTTGGAGTTTTATAGTTTCAAATCTGAGCCGAATTGGTTCTGGAGCCAATTAGCAAAGTTGTTGACCTCACAAAGCCCTACAATTTTTGTATTATCACCTGCTCCTAACTTGAACCGGTTTGAGAGATAATTAGCGCCAAAACTGCACTGTCAGTCGGTCTTCGGAGGCTCGGTTTCAGTCAACGAGCTCGAACACCGGCATGTCGTGGCGCGCGGGCAAAAGAACGGCGACACGTGGCGACCGAGCGCTGCCGTTCCCTCCATGTCGCGAGCCCGGGCGTGAGTTGAACACCGAGCGACCACCTCCACCCCCCTCACGCGCGCTCATTCTCTTCTCCCTTCCTCTCGCTCTGGCCGGGCTCACCGAGGCCGAAACCGGGACGCCATTGCCGCCGTAGCCATCTCCGAGCTCGCGCACTCACCACCGCTCGCCGAACCACGTCCATCCCTCCGCCTCCCCGTCCTACACCTCCTTGACCCATCGGTAGGTTGGTTTGAGCCCAAGGTGAGCCGCATTGCCGTTTCCGCCCGCTCACCGAAGCTCACCGGAGCTCCGCCTTGTGCGGGTCACCGTGGCTAGCACCACACAGTAGTTCTCCGTCTGCCTTCACCCACGTTTCCCCCTCCCTGTCATGTGTAGATGTTAGGATGAAGATGTTACCGCTAGTATCGGGACAGCCATGACGGAACGAGACCGTGCACGGCCGCGCCATGGCCGCCGGGCAGGTGCTCACGCGGTCAAGCGGTTCCGCTCCACCCCCGTCTGTGGGAGTGATCTCGTTAGGTCTGCTAGGAGTCCAGGAAGGTGATGCGCCCTTCGGTAGGTCGTGCGACGGCCGGGACTCGCCAGCGTACCGCCAGGCACCGCGGCCGTCCGCCATTACCGTCGGTCTGGGTGCGGTGGTGCATCAACTTTGGGGAAAAGTGGTAGCCTCGGTGCGGTTGGGTTTAGGCAAGACGTCGGTGCACTTGGATCGGTCGGAGGAGCCACCGGCGGCGAGGAATTGCTCGTCGGAGCTCACTGCCGCCGCGTCCCTGTTCCCTTTCACCGACACGCGGGGGCCACCTGTCTGTGCCGCGCGCGCGCGTTTTGGGCCGCGTCGGCTTTGCAGGCCGGCCCGGTAGAAGGGTTTTGGATTTAGTTTTTGTTTTCCTTTTTATATTTTACCACAGATTTTGGGTAAGATTTAGGAAATGTAGATCTAGGGTTTTACTTGCTCAAAAAATTATGAGATAAATTTTGTTAGGATCTACAGGGTGTGTAGTATTTTAGAAAAATATGAATTGGTTATGTGATGTTTAGTTTCTGGGAGATTTAAATAGGTTTTTGAAATGTGTTTTAGATTGCATGCAAACTTGTTTAAATCATATCTTGAGTTTCAGTGTTCCAAAAATTATGAAATTTGGTGGGTAGGCTAATTTATACTTGCTCTAGCTTTGGTAAAAATTTGGGCAGTAGTGCTTAAGTACTTTTCAAGGTATAATGCTATCTTGTCATTTTAGGGAATACTTAAATAAAATTTTGTACTTTTTCTACATGTGCAATGTTCTTAGAAATTTTTGGAGAATGTCTTGGTACCATAAAGTGTCTAAGAAAAATATGAAATCTGTTGTTTGATACTTTTCAATATGATTTATTAATTATACAAAAATCAGCCTTTTGGGCTTGTGAATTTTGTTTAGAGAGTTTCTGTAAATAATTTTTGTTCAAATTTTTACAGTGATCTCTTTTTGATTCATAGAGTCTCCTGTAATTTTTGTAGAATTTTAGGAGCAGTTTACATATATGTTTAAAATTCCACTTAATTACTTAAGTAAATTAAGAAATGAGTATAAATAAATATTTTAGGTAGGCAAACCTTACTTTCTGGTGTTTTTACGACCTATTTGAACTTGTGGTAACATTAGTTTGGTCTTATGGGATGTTTGCCACATAAATAAATATTTAATCTTTGTAATTCTAGGTTTTCTGGACAGCTGATAGTATTTTTGGGTTTGACCTTTGATAAAGGTGTTTGCTGAAAAACTTGGGAAATCCGATATGGAAAACTTAGGAATTATGGATTGAGGTCTGAAAATGAATTGTAGTGCATTTCTTAAGCTTTTCAGATTGTCTTAGATCATATCTTTTGGAGTTAGGAATCTTTAGTTATGTTAGAATCTTTGAGCTGCTGTCCAGAATGTCTTACTGTGGTAATCTAAGTAATATTACTCTTGTGTTGTTAGATGTTAGGGCCTTAACCGAAGAAGAATAATTGTATCTTAGGTTGAGTAGCTTAGGTGAGTACTTCTCCACTGGAGAAGAGATTTGCACGTACTGATAAAGTGACTTGATTAGAGTATTTTTATTTCTGAAATGCATTTTATTCCGAGCATGTTGCACCTTTATGCATCCATGATATTTATTGTGCATTCATGCAATAGGTGTACCGGAGGGGGTAACGCTCCTCGAATTCGAGCAATAGTTACCGGAGGAAGTCCAGGACCAGCCGGAGCAGCCAGAGGAACCAACCGGCGGAGAAGTTCCCACAGAAGACCTGCCTGAGTGTCCTGACCACCGGCCCTCGACCTTTCTGAAAGGCAAGCCCCGGTGCATGCTGAACCCATCAATTTATAAATCTATCTTGAGTACTTTTAATTGTTTAATACATTAAGTTGTAGGAGTTGTATGAAAACAATTGTTGCATTATACCTGTCCTTGCCCAGATATCGTACTTGAATCCTAATTTAGGTTTAGGCACGTATCAATGCTTAGCCCTGCTTAGTACGGTAAAAGTCGGGTGATTTCCGGTCATCCGCGAGATATAGGAAGCAGTCACGAGTGGCTTTATGGCTATCGTGGATGGAACCATGCTTAAAAATGAAATTGAGACCGGGCGGGAGTTCGATAGTACAGCCGCAAGACACTTCACGTCTTGGGTGTGGAGCTATGCCCGTCTGAGTCGTTTAAGGACCGATTCGCTGTACGTCCTTGAGTCAGGTTGAACGCAGTCTAACACTTAGTTGGCCGGATAAGTCGTTCCGACCGCGAAGCCGAGTAATTTGATTCAGGCCGGGAATCAAATGGTAGGTTGCTTCTTGGAGGATAGAAAGGATGTGCTTGGGGACATTGGCATGAGACCAAGGGGGGTTAGAGTCCCTGTCACCTGGCAGAGTGTCGCCCTTGGGGTCGCGACATCATTCGGACCCGTGATTCCCGAATCATATGAAAAGGTGGCTTGTGCGATCCTGGCAGGGGCCTGCGCGGTGAGTGTTAGAAATACCCCTCCAGCTGGATAGGAATTCGATTCGAATCGCCATCGCTCCCCGTTAGTGAGCACTTGACTTGAGCAGCGGCAACGTAGATCTCATTAAATGAACAGATGGTTAAGTGAATGATATAATGTTGCCACAATGATATACCTGCTATGGATATAATAATAATGTTGTTTGATTATACTCAAGTGAATGTTTAGTACATGTGCTAAGATAGATGATAGGTAAATGCTAAAAAGAACTGCTAGTACAAGTTATAAGAGTTTCAATTACTTATGCCTTTATGCAAAATGTGATGTCAGCTAGCCTCTTGTGTAAGCCTTGCATAATCCTTGGTGTCATCTTATTTCTGGTTTTTGACGGGTAAGTCTAGCCGAGTACATTCCAGTACTCAGGGTTTATTCCCTCCTGTTGCAGATGATATGCTCTACCAAGGCTTCTGCAAAAATTGTCTCCACCCTGCGGTTGACGAAGACTAGATCACTAGGGCGTGATCATCTTTTATGTACTTTCCTGATGCTTTTGCGGGTGGTTGATCATTAAGACTGGCAGTAGTATGTGAACTAATGCGTGTGTTATGCTTCCGCTACTTTATAAACTTGGTTTGTAATAATTGCGACTCTGTGTGTGTAAACTTATTTCGGACTACTTATGAAATGTAACGTATGATGTTGTATGTTGAATGATGCGATCTTGGTTACAAGCAAGTT
Source organism: Saccharum hybrid cultivar R570 (assembly GCA_038087645.1). Classification (NCBI taxonomy): domain Eukaryota; kingdom Viridiplantae; phylum Streptophyta; class Magnoliopsida; order Poales; family Poaceae; genus Saccharum; species Saccharum hybrid cultivar. Next base: position 966,704 of record JAQSUU010000173.1, read on the forward strand.
GGTTTGAAATCCTTCGTGGTTTCGATTGACTACTAGGATTATATGGGCTCAAGTTCGAAAATTTGAGCGCTTCGGTGCTTGTTTTGTACTTGTGCTCTTATAATTTGGTCGGTTTTGTTACAGACGCAATCCTACATGATCAAGGCAAAGATATATGCTAAGGGTTGTGTTTTAGTAACCAAGACACCTAGTGGGTGTGGTTACATTATAGGATAGATAGCCATACTATAAAGAGGGGAATGACATGACTATTGAATTCCTAAGTGCCTCTAGGTGTGCATTTCATAATCATATGCATTTGGATAGAACTAATATCGCCTCGAAAAATGATTGTGAAAATGCTAACACACTCACACATGACGAGTTCACTTGGTGGTGTTAGCACGTTTATGAAGGTGGTGGAGTTTGAGCGGTAGAGAGGGTTTGGGGTCCTCTCTTCCTCCGGCCGAGCTTGCGAAGCGGGATTCAGGCGTTTTCGAGGAGTTGAAATGACTTTTTTCCACTACGCCGGAAGTCAGAAAAGAAATAGAGGCAAACGGAGGTTACAGAAGTGATCGGACGTTGGACCAGACGCGGTCGCTGTTTGACCGGACGCGTCCGATCAGTATTCAGTGTCTGCGCGTGTTTCTATTTTTGATTGGACACGGTGGTGCGTCCGGTCACTATCGACCGGACGTGTCCGGTCATTCAGGGAGCTTACTGGACTCCAACCAGATGTTGGCACTGTAGCGTCCGGTCAGTTCTGCAGCGTGTCTGGTCGCTGTTTTGTTGTGCGCTGCTCAGGCTTGACCAGTGCGTCCGGTCAGTTACAGGACCAGCGCGTTCGGTGGAGCTTCGCGCGTCCGGTCGTTGCGTGGAGCGCGTCCGGTCGGTGCTTCATAGCATAGCCGTTGTGCGATCGGCGTGTCCAGTCAGTTTGACCAGCGCGTCCGGTCAGCGCGACTTCGGATGTTTAAGTTTCTAACAGCTATATTCGAAGGGGTACGTCTATAAATACTCATTGGCCGGCTCAAAGCTCTCTCTCTTGAACTTTTGACATACTTGTGAGCACTTTGAGCTAAGCAACTCCCCTCCCACTCATCTCTCTTGCTTCTTTGCATATTCAAAGTGAGATTAAGTGATCCAAGTGCAATTGCATTGTGAGATTGCATCTAGTTGGCACTTGGTGGTTGATTTGCTACGGGATTCTTGTTTCTCTTGGTGGTGACCGCCACCTAGACGGCTTGGAGCAGCTTGGAGGCGTTGGCAAGAGTTAGTGATTGTTCTTGGCCACCTTCGGTGATTGTGAGGGGTTTGTGCCTACCTCGGCGAAGCACCAAAGGTAACGTTAGTGAATTGCTCATGTCATTTGCAACCTTTTGCCATTTGGTAGGTTCTTGTGGCGCCTTTTGAGAGGCTTGGTATATGACCGATTAGCCACCGAACCACGTGGTGAAGAGGGACACAACTGGGACTAGCGTGCCAGCAAGCACGTGAACCTCGGGATAAATCTTCGTGTTATCACTTTCGTATTGTGATTGATCAATCCCAATGTTCGGTTGTCTTGGTATTCATTGTTGATCATATTGGTTGGCTCAATACTTCGCCCCTCGATGAAACTCTCCTAACTCAACTCCGCATTACCTTCTTAGTTATCTGTGCTAGCTAGTTAGCTTTGCTAGAGTAACTCCTTTATGTAGCTTGCTAGTTGTAGTTGTAGTTACCTTCTCGGTTTGACTTGTACGGTTAAGTGCAAATATACTAGAATTATGAATTGGATAGGTGGCTTGCAAACACCCCATAGGCTAAGCAAAACTCGCATCTCGCTATTTGTTTTATTGATAAACTTGTTTAGCTTATCTTTGTAGAAAATTTTAAAAGGCTATTCACCCCCCTCTAGCCATAAAGACCTTTCAGTTGCATCATGGCGTGAAGAGGGCCATGGTGGTCATCCGGTCTGGGTTCGAGTATGATATGGGCCTCATTGCTGATGGCTTCATCTCAGATCTAGACAGGACTAATGAGGAGAACGAGACAGCCTGCCTGGAATTGATCGAGGCTACGGAAGAGCCCGGGGGTCATCTCGTGAAGCTGTTTGAAGTTGAGGTGGTCCCGCCTGCTGATGATGAGGGCCTGTGAGCCAAGCCTGGGCATGAAGGCCCATGTAATAAGTTAGTTAATATCGTGACTTGCACCGTGATGGTCTCAGGGGCCTTGAAACATTTATATGTAAATGTACACTAAATGTCCATTTTTGTTTGAGTCTTTTGTTCCCTTTCTTGCTTGAATTGTATTCTTGCATGCTTTTCTTAGCACGTGGTTGCACCTCTTAGTGTGAGGGAGTGAGTGAAGGTATTGTAGCCCAGAGGCGTAGGTGATCTCGTGGCTCGGCAGCCCTTGGACCTTAGGGTGCACTTGCGGCCTCGTTCATTATGTAAGAACTCGATCTGAAGCGTATGGGAACGTTAGACGTGAGTTTTTTTCAAAATCGTGAACTTTTATTAGGTCTACTTAGCGCGCGGTCGCACCCCTTGGCGTGGGGGAGTGAGTGGAGGTACCATAGCCCGAAGGCGTAGGCGATCCCGTTGCTCGGCAGTCCTTGAACCTTAGGGTGCGCTTGCGGCCTCGTCGACTATGTAAAAGTTCTTTTTTTTGAAAAAGTGCGAGTTTTTTTAGGGACACAGGGGGTTCCCCCTTGCAACCCCTGAGGGAGGTTCGACTCTGAGAAAACAGGGTCGATCCTCCCTGGTTTTTATGAAAGAATGCTTTGAACACCGATGTATTCTTTATTCTATCATGGGATTGCGAAAAAATTTACAAAGCCTCGAGGCTTTAGGGGAAAAAGCGACGTAGCTGTTCGATGTTCCATGCGTTGGTGAAGATTTCACCCTTTTCGTTTGATAGCTTGTAGGTGCTGGGCTTCAATACTTCCGTGATGATGTACGGCCCTTCCCATGGCGGAGTAAGCTTGTGTCGTCCCTTGTTATTCTGGCTTCGCCGGAGCACTAGGTCACCGACGTTGAGGTCTCGTCTACGGATGTGTTTGTCGTGGTAGCATCAGAGACTTTGCTGATACCTTGCAGAGTGTAACAGAGCCACATCGCGAGCTTCCTCGAGTTGGTCGAGGGCGTTCTCTCTTGCGGCGTCATTGTTTCGCTCGTTGTAGGCCTTCAGTCTCGGGGATCCATACTCTACATCGGTTGGGAGCATAGACTCGGACCCATAGACTAAGAAGAACGGAGTGAACCCCGTGGCCTGACTCGGTGTCGTTCTTAGGCTCCATAGGACCGAGGGGAGCTCGGCAGCCCATTTTTTGTCGTGTTTGTTTAGTTTGTCAAAAATTCTCGGGTTTAGGCCTTGTAGAACCATGTCGTTGGCACACTCTACTTGGTCATTTGTTTTTGGATGAGCTATGGCCGACCAGAGCACATGGATGTGATGGTTGTCGCAGAAATCTAGAAACTTTTTACCGGTAAATTGGGTGCCGTTGTCCGTGATGATGCAGTTGGGAACCCCAAAGCGGTGGACGATGTCGGTGAAGAATAGCACGGCTTGCTCAGACCTGATGCTGGTGATAGGACGGGCCTCAGTCCATTTGAGAAACTTATCAATGGCGACGAGCAAGTGGGTGAAGCCACCAGTTGTCTTCTTCAGGGGTCCGACCAAGTCGAGTCCCCAAACGGCAAATGGCCATGTGATGGGAATCGTTTGCAAGGCGTGAGCCAGGAGATGGGTTTGCCTTGTGTAGTACTGGCGTCCTTTGCAGGAGCGTACTAGCTTAATAGCATCAGAGACTGCGGTTGGCCAGTAAAAACCTTGTCCGAACGTGTTTCCGACGAGGGTTCGAGGCGCTGCGTGATGATCGCAGGCCCCCGAGTGTAGATCCTTGAGCAGGTTCTTGTCTTCCTCGTTTGTGATACAGCGTTGTAGGATGCTCGTAGGGCTGCGTCGATAAAGTTCTTTGTTGTCACCATATATCACAAAGGTCTTGGCCCGGCGAGCGATCCGTCGAGCCTCAGTCTTATCCAATGGGAGATCCCCTCGAGTGAGACGGTCGAGGTATGGAACACGCCAGTCGGGCTCAAGGTCGGCTGGTAGGGTCGAGCCTTCCGTCTGCATGACTTCAGTCCCGGTCGAGGGAGCTTCCACCTCAGGTGGGGGATCAAGTGATGGACCGTCGGCCTCCTCGCTTGCCCTGGTGTTGACGGAAGGTTGATGGAGATCCCTTGCAAAAATGTCAGGTGGAACCGTGGCTCGACTAGACGTGATTTTTGCAAGTTCATCGGTAGCTTCATTATATCTACATGCAACGTGGTTGAGCTCGAGACCATGGAATTTGTCCTCAAGGCGCCACACCTCCTTGCAGTAGGCTTCCATCTTAGGATCACGGCAGCTTGAGCTCTTCATGACCTGGTCGATCACAAGCTGGGAGTCACCACGAACATTGAGGTGTCGGACCCTGAGTTCAACGGTGATGCGCAGGCCCGCAATGTGAGCCTCGTAGTCGGCGACATTGTTAGAGGCAGCAAAATGAAGCCAGATTACATAGTGCATGTGAACTCTGAGGGGCGAGATGAAGAGCAAGCCCGCGCCTGCTCCTATTTTCATCAGTGACCCATCAAAGTACATGGTCCAAAGTTCGGCTTGGAGCTGAACCGAAGGAAGTTGAGTGTCGGTCCACTCCGCTAGAAAATCTGCCAGCACCTAGGATTTGATGGCTTTGCGTGGCACATAAGAGAGGGTCTCACTCATGAGCTCGACCGTCCACTTTGCTATCCTACCCGAGGCTTCCCGGTTCCAGGCTATCTCTCCCAGGGGAAAGAAGAAACCACGGTCACCGGGTGGCCTTCGAAGTAGTGACGAAGTTTGCATCGTGTCAAGATGATGTCGTATAGCAGCTTCTGGATTTATGGGTAGCGAACCTTGGTCTCCGAGAGTACCTCACTGATGAAGTAGACTGGCCTCTGAACAAGCAAGGCGTGTCCTTCCTCCGCCCTCTCGACAACTAAGACCGCGCTAACCACTTGTGTCGTTGCGGCGATGTAAACCAGGAGGGGTTCCCCTATGGCCAGAGGGATGAGGATCAGAGAGTTAGACAACGTAGCTTTGAGCTTTGTAAGGGCTTCTTCTGCCTCGAGGGTCCATGAAAAGTGTTTCGATTTCTTCAAGAGACGATACAATGGGAGCACCTTTTCGTCGAGGCACGAAATGAAGCGACTAAGGGCCACGAGGCAGCCCGTGACCCTCTATACGCCCTTTAGATCATGGATGGGGCTCATTTTGGTTATTGCAGCGATTTTCTCCGGGTTGGCTTCGATGCCACGTTCGGAAATGATGAACCCTAAGAGCATGCCTTGAGGAACACCGAAGACGCACTTCTCGGGGTTGAGCTTAATGTTTTTTGCCTTAAGGCACTTGAACGCAATGTCGAGGTCGTCAACCAACTTGCTGACCCTCTTGGTTTTGACAACGATGTCGTCAATGTAAGCCTCGACGGTGGGTCCGATGCGCTCCTTGAAAACGTGTTGCATGCATCGCTGGTACGTAGCACCTACGTTCTGTAGAACGAAGGGCATAGTAACATAGCAATACATGCTGAAGGGGGTGAAGAATGAAGTCATGAGTTGGTCGGACTCCTTCATTTTGATCTGGTGGTAGCCTGAATACGCATCTAGGAACGACAGAGTTTCACATCCCGCAGTAGAATCAATGATTTGATCAATGCGTGGTAAAGGAAAAGGAACTTTCGGACATGCTTTATTCAAACTAGTATAGTCTACACACATCCTCCATTTCCTATTTTTTTTCATAACTAATATAGGATTAGCCAACCACTCGGGATGATTAACCTCCTTGATGAATTCGGCCTTTAAAAGCTTGTGGATCTCCTCGCTGATGACCTTGCGCTTCTCCTCGTCGAAGCGGCGCAAGCGTTGTTTCACCGGTTTGGAGCCGGCTCGGATCTCTAAGGCGTGCTCGGCGACTTCCCTGGGTATGCCTAGCATATCCGAGGGACTCCACGCAAAAATGTTGACGTTTGCGCGGAGAAAGTCGACGAGCACTGCTTCCTATTTAGGATCGAGGGCGGCGCTGATGCTCAACACCTTTCCGTTCGGGTCGGTCGGGTCAAGGGGTACGAGCTTGACGTCTTTCGCGGGCTCGAAGTTGCCGGCATGGCGTTTGGGGTCGGGGATCTCTTTGGCCAAACCGTCGAGGTTTGCCGCCAAGGTTGCTGACTCCAAGACGGCTTCCCCGTGCTCGATGCATTCCACGTCGCACTCGTAGGCGTGCTTGTAGGATGGCTCGATAGTGATGACACCGTTAGGGCCTAGCATTTTGAGCTTGAGGTAGGTGTAGTTGGAAACCGCCATGAACCGGGCGTAGCAGGGGCACCCAAGAATGGCGTGGTATGTCCTATGGAACCCAACCACCTCGAAAGTGTGAGTTTCCTTTCTGAAGTTGGCAGGAGTACCGAAACAGACACAAAGGTCGACCCGCCCGATGGGCTCTGCTCATTTTCCTGGCACAACTCCATGGAAGCCCCTGACACTGGGTCGGAGGTGTGTCCTTGCGATTCCTAGAAGTCGAGGGTCTGGGCGTAAATGATGTTGAGACTGCTGCCACCGTCCATGAGCACCTTGGTGAGGCGTGTGTTGGCGATGATGGGATCGACGACGAGTGGGTAGATTCTAGGATTGGGGACGTAGTCTAGTTGGTCATCACAGTCGAAAGTGATGGCCACCTCGGACCAGTCAAGGAAGAGGGGGGTCACGAGTTGCACGGAGAAGACCTCTCGACATTCTCGTTTGCGCTGCCGTGTTGAGAGACGCATCGAGGGTCCTCCGTATATCATGAAACAGTCATGAATCTCGGGAAACCCCTCATCCTTGTCGTCACCCTTGGGATCCTCCCTCTTGTCATCTTTCTTGATGCTTAAGCTTTCAAAGTATCTCTGGAGCATGTGGCAGACCTCGAGGTTGTGGTTCGTGAGCCCTTTGTGGTAGGGACATAGTTCTTTAAGTATTTTGTCAAAAATGCCCTCGTCGGGGGGTCCTCGAGGTTTCTTGCGATCCGCAGCGGCGATAAGGTCGTCCGCCGGGGCTTCTTGTTTGCCCTGCTGATTCTTCTTTTTCTTGTTGTTGTTCCTCTTTGAGCCCCGGTTGGAGCTCATAGGATCCTCGTACTTGCACTTTCCCTTGTCCTGGTCACTGCCAAAGATGGCACCAACTGCCTCCTCGCCGGCGACGAAGTTGGTGATGATGTCCATCAAGCCGTTGGCAGTGATGGGGGTGCTACGGCCCAACTCTCAGACCAACTCTTTGTAGGTGGTACCAGAGAGGAAGGCCATGATGTCGTTGGGGTCGGTGATGTTAGGAAGCTCGGTGCGCTGTTTGGAGAAACACCGGATGTAGTCCCGGAGGGATTCGCAAGGCTTTTATTTACAGCTTCGGAGGTCCCATGAGTTACCAGGACACATGTAGGTCCCCTTGAAGTTTCCCTCGAACACTCTCACCAGGTCGCTCCAATCGTGGATCTGATAAGGTGGAAGGTCCTCGAGCCAGGCTTGAGCGGTGTCCGATAGGAATAGGGGAAGTTGTCAAATGATGACCCGGTGATCGGTAGCCCCACCCAACTAGCAAGCTAAACGGAAGTCAGCGAGCCAAAGTTCGGGTTTGGTTTCGCCGTTATACTTGGTAAGAGTCATGGGGGTGGAACCGAGCCGGAAGTAGTGTTTCGCGAATGACCTTGCTGAAGACCCGAGGGCCTGGTGGCTCGGGTGACGGGCTTCGATCCTCTGAGCTGTCGTAGCGCCCGCCTCTGTGCTCATGGTAGTCTCGAGCTGCACCGTCACCACTCTTGTGCTTACGATGCTCGTTGATGTTGTCACGGGCATCTCGAGGTTCGCAGTTGTCGACGATGCGTTCACGGACAGAGGTCACCTTTTTCGCCGGGGGGCAGGCTCGGGATGAACTGAGGCCTCTTGCTCCTGTCGGGAGGGCTCCGCAGGCTGCTCCGAGGCAAGCCCGCGTTGCCTCGAGGCGGAACTCTTGGCTTGCTGCATGGCAGCAGTCTCGAGGAGTCCTTGGATCTCATCGCGGGCCCGACGGGCCTCAGGGTTGGATGGATCGGGCATATTACAAAGAAGCATGGCGGCTGTGACAACATTCTAGCTGGCTCGGTCGAAGATCGGGGGTTCGCCCGCCCAACCCTCGATGATGCGACGATTGACGTTGTGAGCTCTTTCTCGAGCTTCTCCGCCGTGTGCATGTGCCACGTGCTCTTGCTCGAGGGTTTGCTGAAGTAGGCGTAGATTTTCTCGTTCCTCGTCGAGCCTATCTTGCAGTTCATGGATTTGTTCGAGTTGCACTCCTTGGTCCGCAAGGAATTGAGCATCATCTCGTGCACCAGGGGGCTCAACATGAGGTGGCATGGCGTTCCTTCCTCCAACGGCTACCTCATCCTCCGAATCTGACGCGATAGCACCATCGATATAGAAGCATTCGCGAGTCGAGTCGTAGCTGTCATCGGCAGAGTTGGAGTCTGGAGTGCCGAAATAGTAGTATGACGGATGCATGTGAGGTCATGTGTCTCTAGGGTTGTAACGACAAAAGGCAGTCGCACGGAGCTCCGCATCCGAGGTCTCCGTAGAGTCTAGGTACTCGGAAGCTGGCGTGGATGCGATGAGGTTGAGGGTGGAACGTAGATGGTGTCTGAGGAGCTCCTCGTAAGCGCTCATGTTGGTGCTTATAGAAGAAGCATACGCCCAGGCACCCGTGTCCAGCCCATACGGGAATGCCGAGGAGGACATGGTTCCTGGTACCGGAGCAATCGATCCTGAATCGGCTGGTGGTGGCACCGTGCCGGGCGACGGAGTGATGGGACACCCCGTCGGCATCTTACCCTCAGCCAAGCTCATCCTACATAGGTCCTCGATGAGGAAATCCGTGTCGGCGTCCGGCTGAGGGGCGCCGGATCGGGGAATACCGTCACCCCCCGCGAGGCGATGATGGCGGTTACGCTGGGCACGTCGTCGCCTAGCAGCACGTGCCTGACGAGAGCGACGGTACCGGCGCAGTGCTCCCCCAGGCTAAGAGAGCTCATGGTCGCCGTCGATTGGGTGTCTGGGTGGGAGGAGGACCATGTCATAGCCATAGCCAAGAGACATGAACTCCAAGCTCCCAAACCAGATCACCGTGGCCAACGGAAGTGGACGTTCAGGGTCAGCCATCCAAAAAAATGGCGGGAAAACGATGTTTGGCACGCAGCGTCCCCTACCTGGCGCGCCAACTGTCGGTGTTCGGGCTCATGAGGGTCCTAAGCCAATGAGTGAATTTGTGTTGCGTGTCCCCTAATCTGGATGGTGATGCACAGAGAATACACGAGGGTTTATCCTGGTTCAGGCGAAAGAAGACCCTACGTCCAGCGGGGGGTACTGTATTTCCTTGCACCTAAGTGCTTGCGTAGGGGTTACAAGCTGTGAGAGAGTGAGCCGATCCCAAGTCTCAAAGAGAGAGTACAAAGGAGATTGCTTGAGATGTTGATCTTCTGTGGTGGGGTGATGACTTGTTTCGCCTTGTGTCCCCCTCCCTTTGTAGAGTCCCCTGCCTTCCCTTTTATAGGGTCCAGAGAAGGCAGAGACGCCGGGGTGGTGCCTTAGAAGTGAAGTTTTATCGGGCGCTGTGGAAGCTGCTGTAGCGACGTGCTCTGGGAATGGCCGGCCATCCCTGGACACCATGGTGACGTAAAGGATGGGATGGTGAAAAGACCTCGGGTCCTGTGGCGTGCAGGCATTGCTCCTTTGTTGACCGGCGGTTGGTCGAGGCCGGGTCGAGGTGGGTCGACGGGAAATGGATAAGGCTGAGCCCCAGGAATTTCGGGGTACGACAGTCGTCGTGTTATGCCTCGAGGAGGATCGGTGGCGGAACAGTACCCGGCATGGCATGTGCAGTGACAGGTTGTCACCGCTCGTCCTGGGATGGGCGGTAAAAAGTGGGATTTGACCCTGGTACTGCTTCCATGCTGGCGGCGATGTAGCCATGGAGGTACGAAGTGGTTGACGGTTGCATTAAATGCTTTGACTTTTATCTGAAAGTTGGTGGGTGAGGCGGGTCGAACGGCTCGACCCAGGGTCGTACGAGTCGGAGATTTCCCTGTGGTCGAGACATCCCGTCGAGCAAGCCTCGTGCGAGTTGAAACGTGGTCGAGGCGTTCCGTGCGTGGTTTTGGCTCGGTGTACCTACGTGGGCGGAACTTTGGCGTGGTTTTCTCAGGGGTTTGTCTTTTTTAGTCGTTGAGTGTAGGTACCCCTTGTATAGGTACCCGACAATAGAAGACCGTGTTATTCTGACTTTCGCCAGCTAAAATGGACCAGAGGGAGTAAATCGGACCCTTTCATTCCTGGCGCCCTTAATTTAGTCTTCCCGGCTGGCGTCGGCGTCCGTTTTTTTTAACGAAAGGGGAAGGCCGTGGACTTTGCGCGGCCATGCCGACGCCGATTGGCGACGACCTCGCCGGCTGGGTCGGATCCCGCCCGCAGGTCCACGTCGCTTGTGTCGTTTCTCATCTCGGGATCCTTTGTTTTTCTGATTGTTCCGTGATCCAGGCGAACACGATATTGTTGTGTTGCATCACGGTGTTTGAGGCTTTGAGCTGCTGATCCGCACTCGACAGTGAACGTCTGAGCGAATTAGATAAGTGGACCAGTGGTGGCCAAATTCGAAGCAAACGCTTGATAACCATGGCGACTTATTTGCTTGAGAGAGTAAGGATGTGCAGGTTCCCCAAGCTTGCTCAGCCGGATTTTGCAGTCCTGACTTCAGTGACAGATCAGGGTATTTTTTCCCCCAAGGGATTTTACATTGAAAACAGTACATGCAGATGAAGTAGGGATAGATAGATAGATGGTATGAAGTACTGTAGATCGAAATACATACACAATATTAAATGGTCGGTCGACGCTCACATTCATATATATCTTTTTAAGTTGGAAACGATATGCAATTTAAGAGCCTCAGAGTCAAATTTGACGTGCGTATAGATTGGACAGACAGACGTTACACTGAGCCATTGATTCATGGTGAAAGGCTGTTAGAGATAGGGAAGAGCGGCTTATAGATTGTGGGTTCTTAAAAGCTACTGCATCCGTCCCAACATAAATCAACTTTTAGAGTGTTTTATTAAATCAAACAATTTTGAATTTAACTAATTTTATATAAAAAACCAATATTTATGACACTAAATTTATATCACTAGATATATCATAAAATATATTAATATATTGTACATTTATTTTGTGTCATAGATGATGTTACTCTTTCTAGTCAAACTTAAGATATTTTGACTTTACGTGACTCTAGAATTTGATTTATTTTAGAACGAAGATATATATAGTAGAAACAGCTTGGTAAAGATAGCTTATGGGATTGTTATAATCTGATGTAGGCCCCGTTCATTCGACTTATAATCCGTCTTTTTCAACTTGTTTTTTTAGCCAGAACATTATTTTTCTCTCATAACAAATCAGCCAACAGTGTTTTTCAGCCGGCTTATCAGCATAGCCGAACGGGGCCGTAGATACGATTAAAAGCTGCTTTTCACGTGATAGGAAGCCACAATACACAAACTCTAGTCGATCTTTGTACAGTGCAAGATAGTAATGGAGTATCTGTACACAACATCTGGTACAATGTGCTGGCCATTATCCCACCACAATTTTCTGGTACTTGCTCAGATCCCCCGGATTCAACAAAAACGCCATCAGTGTCAGTTGGGGGGGGGGGGCACATGCCAGCCTCCGCAGAAGATTCACTGCCAAATGGGCCCCTGCAAACTAAGAACGAGTGAACGACAACGACAACCAGTACGCCCTTCCTGAATCCTGATGATCCCACGGCTCCTCCGTCCTATAAATCCGTGGGCCACCGTTGGCCATTCCCTCTCGCGCCGCAGCCGCACGTCTTCATTCTCCATTGCTGCTCGTGCACACTGCAGGGGAGAAGAAGAAAGGGGGAGGGAGCAAAGCCAGTCGAGATGGCGACGTGCGCCACGACCCTCGCGCCGCTACTGGGCCCGGCGGCGAACGCGACGGAGTACCTGTGCAACCAGTTCGCGGACACCACGTCGGCGGTGGACTCGACGTACCTGCTCTTCTCGGCGTACCTCGTCTTCGCGATGCAGCTCGGGTTCGCCATGCTCTGCGCGGGCTCCGTCCGCGCCAAGAACACGATGAACATCATGCTCACCAACGTGCTCGACGCCGCCGCCGGCGCGCTCTTCTACTACCTCTTCGGCTTCGCCTTCGCGTACGGGACCCCGTCCAACGGCTTCATCGGCAAGCACTTCTTCGGCCTCAAGCGGCTTCCCCAGGTCGGCTTCGACTACGACTTCTTCCTCTTCCAGTGGGCCTTCGCCATCGCCGCCGCCGGGATCACGTCGGGCTCCATCGCCGAGCGCACGCAGTTCGTGGCCTACCTCATCTACTCCGCCTTCCTCACCGGCTTCGTGTACCCGGTGGTGTCCCACTGGGTCTGGTCCGCCGACGGCTGGGCCTCGGCGTCCCGGACGTCGGGAAAGCTGCTCTTCGGCTCCGGCATCATAGACTTCGCCGGGTCCAGCGTCGTCCACATGGTGGGCGGCATCGCCGGCCTCTGGGGCGCCCTCATCGAGGGCCCACGCATTGGCCGGTTCGACCACGCCGGCCGCTCCGTGGCGCTGCGCGGCCACAGCGCGTCGCTCGTCGTGCTCGGCACCTTCCTGCTGTGGTTCGGCTGGTTCGGCTTCAACCCCGGGTCGTTCCTCACCATCCTCAAGAGCTACGGACCGGCCGGAAGCATCCACGGGCAGTGGTCGGCCGTGGGCCGCACGGCTGTCACCACCACCCTCGCCGGCAGCACGGCGGCGCTCACCACGCTCTTCGGGAAGAGGCTCCAGACGGGGCACTGGAACGTGGTCGATGTATGTAACGGCCTCCTGGGCGGCTTCGCGGCCATCACCGCGGGCTGCTCCGTGGTCGACCCCTGGGCGGCCGTCATCTGCGGGTTCGTGTCGGCGTGGGTGCTCATCGGGCTCAACGCGCTGGCCGCCAGGCTCCGGTTCGACGACCCGCTGGAGGCCGCGCAGCTGCACGGCGGGTGCGGCGCGTGGGGGGTCCTCTTCACGGGGCTGTTCGCGCGCAGGGAGTACGTGGAGCAGATCTACGGCACGCCGGGGCGGCCGTACGGCCTGTTCATGGGCGGCGGCGGCAGGCTGCTGGCCGCGAACGTGGTGATGATCCTGGTGATCGCCGCGTGGGTGAGCGTCACCATGGCCCCGCTGTTCCTGGCGCTCAACAAGCTGGGGCTGCTCCGCGTCTCGGCCGAGGACGAGCTGGCCGGCATGGACCAGACGCGGCACGGCGGGTTCGCGTACGCTTACCACGACGAGGACATGAGCTTAAGCAGCAGGCCCAAGGGGAGCACGCAAATCGCGGCCGCGTCCAGCGGCGAGTTCTAGTGCCAACATATTATTACACATACATATGCACCGTGCAGAATGCACGCAGGTGGTTCTTGTGTTGTGTTGGATCTCAAATCTCATAGTATGTTACTCCTACATGATGATTGTACAATAACAACCATGAGATATACTACTTTTGTCTAAGATTACTTTTTTTTTTCCTTTGAGCTTCAAACAAAAAAGATATTGACACGATACAAATTAGCATATGCTAATTCTCTTTTTCGTTCCAAGACTGAGAGCATTCATCGAAAAAGAAAGACCAGCAATAAAGTCTGGCTTCCGCCCTGATAAAGTTGCTGGGATGGGACATGGCTCCATTCACTCCAGTCACTTATCCTACCTTAATTTGGACGGGCTAAAATGGTGCAATTGACCAAATAATTTGGCTGGTTTTGGATGGTCAGAGTGGCATATACCGTTGGCAATTTACATGGCAACCTATTGCACCGCATTCGAATCATTCCAGACCAAGACGATAGAGTGCTTTTATTCTTCTATTCTACTTTTCAAATTGTTGGTCCATGTCATTGTACCTTGCATACTAGTTCCATAACCTGCACCATCCTTTTCTACCAACATCATCTCTGCCAGGATTGCAGTGGCAACGTATGGCGGTCATTTACCCATGTTCCAACATGATCCTGCCATGTTACCCTATACGATACGAGCTGGATGATACGATATAGAAATGACGACCATCACGTAACACCATCCAGAGCCTTGAATCTTGATCTCTTCGATCAAAGAATCTCCTTTTCACCAAGTGATACAATCAAAGGATGGCATGAAGCAACAATGGATCGATACCAAGAAAACAATGAATTGGTAAACAAGTTAAAAAGAGGGAAAGTTCTGAGTTGGAAGAATATGTTGGGTGCGACTGGGATAAATCCAATAAGAACCCAGCTAGGCAGCTTAGCTAAAAAAAAGGAAACAGCTATGGAATGGTACAACACGGACACAAAATATTGTTAGGACAATGGCACCACAGTTCATCCAAGGAAACGCTTTGGCATTTCCAATGCTAGTAATACCAGAAGCTGTATAACTGATTCTGATTTCCATCACACATTCAACTGAATTAGGAGGGTTATTGGTCGTCCAAACAGCTCTCGCGTCTGCAAATTCAAAGTTTCTTGTTGGGTACATCATGGTTGATACTAGCATCTGCAAAGGAATTCCACAAACCGAGTAGGTTAAAAATCTGGAATTGCCTTCTGTAAATCTGAAACAGTAAATGGCAATAGATGGCAGTTTTTTTTACGGTCATTTTTTTTACGGTCAATAGATGGCAGTTTTCTTCGGTTCACATTCAGCTTCTTCCATCATTTTCTTTTTTACACCTTTGTACTGTAGTACATGAAAAGAAGGCATAAGTAATCAAATAGTCACTCTAAATAGCAGTGATTGTTAATTACCACTGAGCATAATTATGGTATTACCAAGTGTAAGATAATATCAAGTTGAGAAAATACCAGGAAGAGATGAAGGTAAACTTGTGTGCTCAACTGGGGGTTGCACAGTTTGCCAGTTTCTGGCCTCATGATCATATCATGAAATACAATAAGACTCCTTCCAAAGATGTAGCATCCCTAGGGAAAACATGCTGTTTTTAATAAGGCGTTTTGTAATCAATGCACGAATTTAGGTGCAATAACACAATTCCTCAAATCATACTAACAATATGCTTGTGACAAAGGAGGTGCTGAATTGGTAGTGGATCAACCCATCATCCTCTCAGTACTCAAACCAAACACCCCTAAATGAAACAGGGTTTTTAGGTCAGGACTCAGGAGCATCCACCTAAGGGTTGGGAGGGTTGAGGTGCCCTCCCAACTCACGTGGCTTGGGGTTGGGGTGGATTAGTATGCAATCAAACAAGCCCTAAACATAGTTGTGGAGCAACGTATGTGGTGAAATGACAAGCTCAAAAAAGTAATCACTAACTGGTGTGTGGGCAAAGATGTCTTAACCATCAACGATTGGAAGGTTCTTCTCCAGTTTTCAGATTTTGAATTTTATTTTTCTTGATCAACCCTTCCCATGTTCCATTCTCATCTGATTTGAAGAACTGTGGACAGACATTGAGTACCAACAAAAAGATAGCTCCAAGAATGGCAATTTGTTATATCAACAGTACAATGAATGTGAAAAATATACTGCTGGTTCAAGTAACTGGACAACACCTTTCTAGTTTGCTACTTTGCTTCAGTCATTTCCACTATATACACTGGTTGTGAAATGTCAAGATCAAACCAGTAATCACTAATGCACACCACAAATGGCAAAATACGTAGTTTGACTATCATTCTATCAGCAATCGCAAGGCTTTTCTCCAGACTCCAGATTCTGATTTTTCTTTTCATTTTTCCTATACACCCTTCCCATGTTCCATTATCATCAGCATCTACATAACTGTGTGGAGACATTAACTATCAGCAACAAGATAGTTCCAAGCATTGTAATTTGTTATATTGGCAGTACAAAGAATAAGACAAATATACTACTGGCAATTTCACAGTACCTTTTTAGTTTGCTTCAATTATTTCACATAAAATGTATCAATATCTCACTAAATTGGGTGATTATCCCACCAGTTTGGCACCACAAACTGAGAGCACACTGGCACATGTTGGAACAAATATGGAATAACCAAAATCGGTTCTTTTTCTTCAAATATGATTATTGCACATATTACAGAGTTAGCATCAATCATTTGTGGCCCCTTGTCCTCATTAGCATATGTTCGTTTCCACGTGTTTGGGTTTATTTTGCAGGAAACAGGGGATATGAAAGTGGGCACCTATCCATTTCTAGTTGGCATGTAAAATAAGTAGAAGATAAGAGACTAGCTGCCACCCCCCATCTTAAAAAGGTGGAGAATTTAGCAATTAAACGGTCATAAGGAAAAAGAAAGCACATGTTGTGCAAGAGAACCCCAAACTGACAGCATGATTGGCAACATAACAAAAAAAGAAAGTGTAAATGGGATATAGAAAGATCTTCATGTGGGTTGAATACATGGCTTATAGAAGCGCTTCTACTCTAGCATCAAATGCAATATGATCAAATGAAAATATATGCATACTTTCATGTCTGCATAATGACATTTTGAAACTGAAAAGCACAGATCCTGTACATAACATAAGTACAGTCCAGTTCAGGCATTAGAAATAACTTTTGCTGTACCTCTTGCCATGAAGTAGCTTGATAGAAGGCTTTGATGGAACACATTCTTGTGTAACTCCAATAAATGTGTGAGCTAAGCCCACTTTGTTTACCACTCAGAAGTTAAGCTCATGACTTTCCAATAATGAAGACAATTTATGGAAGTTATGCAGCTATGCAAGTTTCTGGAAACATGGTCAGCTGGCAGTATATTTTTTTTTCAGAATTCCATTGAGGCAGCTAAATCCTCAAGAGTGTCATATATATTCTCTGACTCAGGATGGGCATCATCACCAGAGTAAAACCGGTGTGTCTTGCGGTCCACCTCGATCCAGCTACAACCAGGCAGCTTCTTGCCTATATTCTCCTCCTTCACGAACTTTCTAACTTTCCTCACCTCTTCCCACAAGCCACCTTCACTGTATACATTTGCCAGCATCAGCACATAGTTTGCGTTATTTGGATCCAACTCTAGTAACTTTCGAATTGCTAACTCAGCAAGTTCTACTTGTCTGTGTACTCTACATGCATTGAGCAATGACCCCCATATGACTTCATCTGCTTCAATTCTCATATCGCTGATAACATTCAATGCATCCTGAAACCGGCCTGCCCGGCCAAGAAGGTCGATGATACACCCATAATGCTCAATCTCTGGTTCAATTCCGTGCTCATGCTGCATCAATTCAAAGTACTTAATGCCTTCATCAACGAACCCTCCATGAGTGCATGCATTCAACAGTCCAACGAAGGTGACCACATCAGGTTCAACCCCTTCACCCCTCATCTCATTAAACACAGATATCGCACACTTGCTGTGCCCATGCAGTGCCAGACAATTGATCAGAGAATTCCAAGTTGTTAGGCTTCTATCAGAAACCTCATCAAAGATCCACCTTGCCCCCTCCAGATTCCCACATTTACCGTACATATCAATCAACCCATTCAGAACGGATGAGCCAAAACCAACACAGGTCCTCCACGCGTAGCAGTGGATCAACTTCCCAATCTTCAGCATCCCAAGATGCCCACACGCAGATAGTACACAAGAAACGGTAGTTGCATTTGGCTGGAACCCCGCGCCCACCATCCTCCCAAAAATCCCAACCGCCTCCACAAACAGCCCGTTCTGAGAGCAGCCTGCGATGATTGCGTTCCATGCAGCCACGTCCCTTTCGGGCATCCGCTCGAAGAGCACGATCGCATCCCCAACCTTCCCTGCCCTTGCATACCCGGACACCAGCGCAGTCCAGGAGACCACGTTCCTCTCGGTCAAACCGTCAAACAGCTTGCGCGCGTCGGCCATCATACCGTGCCTTGAATAACCATCGAGGAGTGAGGTCCTTATGACATCGTATCCACTGAAGCCGCTCTTGCAGGCGTGGGAGTGGATCGACCTGACAATGCCGACGCCGACGCCGCAGGCAGCGCGGAGCACGAGCGGGTACACGAACTGGTTAGGCGCTGGGCGGCCGTGACGAAGCATGCGAAAGAAGAGGGCGAGCGCGTCACGGGCGTGGGCGTAGGATGAAGGTGAGGCCGCGGCTGCGGCGGAGACATATGCAGAGAGAATAGCGGAGTAGAGGAAGACGTTGGGGTGGGGCGTGGTGTCGAAGAGGTGGCGGGCATAGGTGAGGCAGGAAAGGCGGAGGGCGGCGAAGCGGAGGAGGTGAAAGGTGGTGGTCTGCGCGGCGGCGCGCCCCGCGACGAAGGCGTGGGCGTGGAGCTGCTGGAGGTGCGCGCGGGTGGAGCAGCGGGAGAGCACGGCGACGAAGTCGCGGTGGGATAGCTGAGGCGAGCAGCGCATCGTCACTGCGAGGCTTCTTCTCTAAAAAAATCCATCCGACCCTTTAACTTTGCGAGTTCGTTTTGCCTCCCTCCATACAAAAAAAGAAAAAAAAAACAAGTTTTAGGGCCTGTTTAGATTCATTATTAGCACTAAAAATTAGTAGCTAAGATCATTACTAGTGAATCAAAATGTACTTATTAATAAACATGCTAATTATTAGCTAGAGAGCTGCTAACTATTAGTTTCATTAGCAGGTTTGTAGTTGCTAATCAACTCACTATCTAACCAACTATTAGCAGGTGGATCAAAACGCCTTCCTACTAAAAATTAGCTAGCTAAAAAATAGCAGCTATTAGTAATTAGTTAGCTAATTTTTAATGCTAAGAAATCAAACGGGCCCTTATACTTCTTCAACTCTCGAAATCGTTTGATTTACCTCTCTAAACAATTTTGGCTAATGTAGCGTCACGTTATACATCCTACATGGCGTCAAATCAGCCATAAGAAAAGTAAATACTTTCACAATAGTTCAAGGAGGCCAATTGACTTGTAAAAAATTGTAGAAATATTTTTCTGAAAGGTATCTAATGTTTTATCTAAAATAAATACGCATTTAAAATATTAAAATATGATTTAATAATAGAAAATTAATTTTAACTTAGATAAATATGCAAACAATTTCTTACTTTTTCCTAAAAGCATGCTCTATATTTTTCAGAGCTAGGCACCATAGTATAGATCAATATATTAGGAAACACATGAAATCCGGCATGTTGCTCATTTGCCGGCGCTCCATCTCCTCCAACTTCAGCTCAAGCTTGATGCATTCAGCCTCGAGGTCGTCCTGCCAAGCCCTAAGCCGCTCTGTCTTTTCTCAAAGGTAGACGGCTTGACGTGTCAGAGTCAAGTCCGGTGGCGTGTCTCCGGACTCATCGGTGGGTGGAGGCTCTACGTGGATGCAGTAGCACTCTCGTCCTGGGTGGAAACTTCCTACCTCATCGAAGTCGTACTCCGAGTCAGCCCTCAAGAGTATCTCGAGGAAGGTATGCAACGTGGGGGCGTCGGGTCCGGCGGCGCCCAAGAGGAAAACACCACAAGACGTCTCCCTACTGGTGAGCTACTCCAGTTTGAGCTAGAACATGGCCACTACATTTCGGATCCTGTATGTGAGATCAGGAAGGGTGCACAGGAAACGTGGGGCTGGCGACAACCCCTCTCCAGTGATGATCTAGTGGTGGACATTGGCCAGTGTGTAGAACATCCGGTAGCGCTCCTCCACGGTGGGTTCAAGCCCAGACCAAGGCGGATCTGCTAAGAAAGTACTTCCAAGTTGGCGCGCAGGAGTCCGACTAAAGGGAACATTTCCAAAGGCTTGCTGTCCTCTAACGGCGCCTCGTCGCAAAGGCAGAGTTCATCGTTGTGATTAGCGATGTAGTCTAGACTCCCGAAGCAGAGAACCTAGTCGGGAGAGAAGGCGCTGCCAGTGGAGATGATCTCATCGGAGAAGCGCACGCCGCCCTCAGGGGTGACGCCTCGAGCTCTGGTGGCTTAGACCATCAAAGAGCAACAATCGCGCATGACGCCGCCCTAGCTAGTGCATCAACTGTCGTGAGTTCATTTTCGTGACAATAATCTGGTTGTTCGATATGGGTCGATGCGTGATTCTCTGGTGGGCTTAAGAACTCGGAACATAAGGGATTCATCCTCATTCGGGCGTCTAAGCCCTACATCCAGTAGTGGCGTTATTCGTGTTAGAAAAACTCAATCAAGTTCTTACAATGGATAGATTGAGGAAGAGAGAGGGATGTAGGGTATGCTACACTTCTGTTCTAGGATTTTGGTGGCTCGGACGATGAGCCGATTCCCTCTATCGTGGGGGTGCTTCTCAGCTATTCTAGGGTTCTATCCTTTTTACAGGAGTCCATGCCCTGCCTTATATACTGGAGGGCAATGAGAGTACAAGTTACATGGTTTCAAGGAGTTTTCCTAGGGTTTCTCGTCCTAGGCTCCGGCTCTCCTCTGACGACGGCGTGTGTGCTCCTTTGTCTTGTAGCAGGGGACCAACAACGTCCCAACTACCCCCTAACAACTTTTGTTGTTGCCTAGAGTTGACTATCAGGCGTTGTCTACTACTGTTGTGCCTTTTCGAGGTGCACCTTCTCGTGGCTCCCTTAGTATGTTAGGTTTTCTCCCCTACGAGGAGGAAAGCTGCCATGTGGGCCTAGAATCCTCCATACTTCATGTGCTCGGGGGTCCTCCTCGTGACATATCATGCCTCGGGCGTGCCTCTGCACTGGAAGTGGCTGACACAACCTTGTGGTAGTAGAGAGAATAGAATCCTAGAGAGGCCCGACACTATGATGCTGAAAACTCTATGTTTGGTGTTGGTAATTGGTGACAATGCCTAAGTACTAATCATATGCCTAAGTTGTATATAGCATATGAGGATTAGTACATTCCAAGGTTGGTGGAAAGATGGACATGGTGATCATAATGGCCACACTTGGATTTAGACGCAACCCTACGTGATCAAGGCAAAGGTATATGCTTAAGGGTTGTGTTTTAGTAACCAAGACACCTAGTGGGTGTGGTCACATTATAGGATAGTTAGCCATACTATAAAGAGGGGAATAACGCGGCTATTGAACTCCTAAGTGCCTCTAAGTGTGCATTTTATAATCATATGCATTTGGATAGAACTAATAATGCCTCGAAAAATGATTGTGAAAATGCTAACACACTCGCACATGACGTGATCACTTGGTGGTGTTAGCACTTTTGCGATGGCGTTAGAGTTTGAGCGGTAGGCGGGATTCAGGCGTTTTCGAGGAGTTGAAACGACTATTTTCCACTATGCCGGAAGTTGAAAAAGAAACGAAGGCGAACGGAGGTCACAGAAGTGACCGAACGCTGGACCGGACGCGGTCTCTGTTTGACTGGACGCGTCCGGTCAGTGTTCAGCATCTGCGCGTGTTTTGGTTTTTTGATCAGACGCGGTGGTGCGTCCGGTCACAGTCGACCGGACCCATCCAGTTGTTCAGGGAGCTTACTGGACTCCAATCGGACGCTGGCACTGTAGCGTCTGGTCAGTTCTGTAGCGCGTCCGGTCACTGTTTCGTTGTGCGCTGCTCAGGCTTGACCAGTGCGTCCGATCAAGCTTCGCGCGTCCGGTCGTTGCGTGGAACGCGTCCGATCAGTGCTTCACGGCGTAGTCGCTGTGCGATCGGCGCGTCCGGTGAGTTTGACCAGCGCGTCCGGTCAGCGTGACTTCGGCTGTTTCAAGTGTCTAACGGCTATATTCGATGGGGTAGATCTATAAATACTTGTTGGCTGGCTCAAGGCTCTCTCTCTTGGACATTTGACATACTTGTGAGCACTTTGAGCTAAGTAACTCCCCACCCACTCATCTCTCTTGCTTGTTTGCATATTCGAAGTGAGATTGAGTGATCCAAGTGCATTTGTATTATGAGATTGTATCTAGTTGGCACTTGGTGGTTGATTTGCTGCGGAATTCTTATTTCTCTTGGTGGTTGCTGCCACCTAGATGGCTTGGAGCAGCTTGGAGGCGTTGGCAAGAGTTGGTGATTGTTCTTGGCCACCTCCGGTGATTGTGAGGGGTTTGTGCCTACCTCGGCGAAGCGCCAAAGGTAACGTTAGTAAATTGCTCGTGTCATTGCAACATTTTGCCATTTGGTAGGTTCTTGTGGTGCCTTTTGAGAGGCTCGGTGTGAGACCGATTAGCCACCAAACCACGTGGTGAAGAGGGACACAACGGGGACTAGCGTGCAGGCAAGCACGTGAACCTCAGAATAAATCTTGTGTCATCACTTTCATATTGTGATTGATTGATCCCGGTGTTCGGTTGTCTTGGTATTCATTGTTGATCATATTGGTTGGCTCAATACTTTGCCCCTTGGTGAAACTCTCCTAACTCAACTCTATATTACCTTCTTAGTTAGCTTTGCTAGAGTAACTCTTTTGTGTAGCTTACTAGTTGTTGTTCTAGTTTTCCTCTTGCGGTTTGACTTGTGCGGTTGAGTGCAAAAATACTAGAATTATGAATTGGTTAGGTGGCTTGCAAATACCCTGTAGGCTAAGCAAAACTCGCATCTTGCTATTTGTTATATTGATAAACTTGTTTAGCTTGTCTTTGTAGAATTTTTTAAAAAGGCTATTCACCCCCCTCTAGCCATCAAGACCTTTCAAGTGGTATCAAAGTCGTGGTCACCGTTTGCAAGGCTTAACAACCTCGGTGTGAGATGGCTCAAGTTATGTTCAATCATGTTAATGGCAAGCCTCCATTCTTTGATGACGTCTCTTTCTTTGATCATTGGAAAAGAAAGATGAAGAATTATCTAGGCAATACACATGAGAAGGTTTGGGATGTGACCAAAGAAGGATACATCATTCTTGATGAAGAAAATCTCACTCCCAATGACCGCATCAACAAACAATGCAACACGATGGCACTTGACACAATCTACCGTGCCATTGATGACAAAGTATTTGAGTAAATCAAAGATCTTGAAAAGGCAAATGAGCTTTGGATAAGGCTTGAAGAAACATATTAAGGCACTTCAACGGTAAAAGGTGCCAAACTATATATGCTCAAGGACAAGTTCTCTATTTTTAAGATGAAGGATGATTAATCCATCCCGGACATATTCTATAGGCTTCAAGTCATTGTCAATGATCTCAAGGGGCTTGGAGAGAAGGTTGAGAACAAGAACTTCTCACACAAGTTCTTGATGTGCTTACCCAAGAAGTTTGCCACCTTGAGAAGAATGATCTTTAGAGAGGGATTGGACAAGGTCAAACCAACCGATGTTCTTGGAGATATAATGACCGATGCCCAATACAATGATGATGAAGATGAGGAAGAAGAGAAGAAGGAGACCAAGGTCAAGCAAGATAAGCCCATTGCATTCAAGGCTTCATCCTCTAAGGGCAAGAGTAAGGTGAAAAGCGATGATGAAGATCCATTCGATGATGAGACCATGGCCCTCCTAGTGCACAAGATGGAAAGGTTCATGAAGAAGAAAGGATATGGGACAAGGAAGAGGAGAGATACTATAAAGGCAAAAATCCTTTGCTACAATTGCAATAGCCCCGATCATATAGTGGCGGATTGCCCCTATGAAGATAAGAGATTTCATAATGAGGACTTGAAGCTCAAGAAGAACAAGAAGGATAAGAAAGAGAAGGAGAAGAAAGTAAAGAAGAGCTTCACATTCAACAAGAAGAAGAAGGGTGGTGGTTATGTGGTCACTTGGGATAGTGACAACTCGGATAGTGATGATGATGCAAGCTCTAGTGATGATGAAAGGACCACTCGATGAGCCATTTCAAACATCGCCCTCTCCAACAAGCCATTTATCTTTGACACTACATCGACATGCCTTATGGCTAAGCCTACCAAGGTAAAATATAACGATAGTGATAATAATTCTTGTGCTAGTGATGGTTATAGGAGTGATGATGAGGAGGATGAGGACTACTCCAAGGATGATCTATTGGGCATAATAGATCAAATGAGCAAGGGCTACAAGAGGACCACCAAGAAATACAAAATCTTGGAACAAGAGCTCATTGCTAAGAGCAATGAAAATGATACCTTGATGGAGGAGCTTGTAGCTCTAAAAAAGAGTAAGGAGTGCAAAGGAATTGAACAAGAGCTCAAAGCTCTTAGGAAATCCTTTGATGAACTAGAGGTCTCTCGTGAGTGTCTAAAGGAAGACCACGAGGACCTTGAAGTTGCTCACACTTGGCTTAAGGAAGCCCACTTCACTCTACTTGAGCTCATCAAGGAAAAGGACCTCAAGTTGGAGAAGTTCATAAAGGAAGCTAAGAAGGAGCAAGTGATTGTCACTTGTGATATTGGACTAACATGTGATATCATTGATAATTCTTTATTTGTTGGTCCTACTAATGCTTCATGTAGCTCATCATCATCCACCACAACCAACTCTATCTCTACTACTAGTGTTTTATCACTCGTGGTTGAGAATGAGACTCTCAAGAGAGAGGTGGATGATCTCACCCGCGCATTAGGCAATGCCTATGATGGGGATGCCCGCTTGCTAAAATGCTTGGGTAGCCAAAGATTCTCTCTTAACAAAGAGGGATTGGGCTATGCTCCTAAAAAGGGCAAGTCGGCCTTTGCAACTCACAAGTCTAGCTTTGTGAAGAGCAATGGTCGGTTTTGCAACAGATGCAAACAAGTTGGGCACCTAGAGATTAATTGTAATAAAATAAACAAGAACAACAACAAGTTTCATGCTAAAATTGATTGCATTCCTTTTGATTCTTGTTATGTGCTTACCAAGGGTGAGAAAGGTGTGCATGCTAAGTTTGTTGGTACACCAATTGTAGGTCCAAAGAAGAAGGCCATTTGGATACCAAAGAGCTTAGTTACTAACCTCCAAGGACCCAAGTAAGTATGGATACCTAAAAGACATTAATTTATTTTGTAGGCAAATTATAAGGCTGGAGGAAGACATTGGGTGCTTGATAGTGGGTGCTCTCAACATATGACCGGTGATTCAAGAATGTTCAACTCTCTTAGATCAAATAATAGTGACATTGATAGCATCACATTTGGTGACAATAGCAAGGGTGATGTAAAGGCTCTTGGAAGAATTGCAATCTCAAATGATCATAACATTTCCAATGTGCTCTTAGTTGAAAAGTTGAACTTCAATCTTCTCTCGGTTGCTCAATTGTGTGATCTTGGTTTTAAGTGCATATTTGGTGTTGATGATGTAGAGATAGTTAGTGTTGATGGCTCCAACTTGATCTTCAAGGGCTTTAGATATGAGAATCTATACTTGGTTGATTTTAATGCTAGTGACACTCAACTTTCAACATGCTTGCTCACCAAATCAAGTATGGGTTGGTTATGACATAGAAGACTTGGTCATGTTGGCATGAAGCAATTGAACAAGTTAATGAAGCATGACTTAGTTAGAGGCTTGAAGGATGTCACATTTAAGAAAGATAAGTTATGTAGTGCATGTCAAGCCAGAAAGCAAGTAGGCAACACTCATCCATTAAAAAACATCATGAGTACTTCCAAGGCATTTGAGTTATTGCACATGGATCTATTTGGGCCAACTACATACATAAGCATTGGTGGCAATAAGTATAACTTTGTGATTGTGGATGATTTCACTAGATATACATGGGTATTATTTCTTGTGGACAAGAGTGATGTATTTGACATATTCAATAAGTTCATCAAGAGAGTGCAAAATGAGTTTGAGACCACAATCAAGAAAGTGAGAAGTGACAATGAAAGTGAGTTTAGAAACACAAGAGTTGATGAGCTATGTGATGAGCTTGGAATCAAGCATCAATTTTCGGCCAAGTATACACCTCAATCTAATGGCCTAGTTGAGAGAAAGAATAGAACCTTAATTGATATGGCAAGATCAATGTTAAATGAGTATAATGTGAGTCATTCATTTTGGGCCGAAGCAATGAACACAGCTTGCTTTTATAGCAACCGCCTCTATTGCCACAAGTTCCTAGAGAAGACACCATATGAGATCTTAAATGGAAGAAAGCCCAACATTGCATACTTTTGGGTATTCGGTTGTAAATGTTATATCTTGAAGAAAGGCACTAGATTGAGCAAGTTGGGTAAGAAGTGTGCTGAAGGCTTTCTACTTGGCTACTCAACTTCAAGCAAAGCTTATAGAGTTTGGAATTTGGCTAGTGGATAACTTGAAGAAGTACATGATGTTGAGTTCGATGAAACAAATGACTCTCAAGATGAAGAAGAAAACTTGGATGATGTGAGAGGAGCTCGATTGAGTAATGCCATAAAGGGAATGGATATTGGTGACATTAGACCAAAGCAAGTGATTGATGTGGATGACAACAAAGATCAAGTGCTCCAAAGTCCAATCACTCAAGCTAGGGGTTCTCTTGTGCAAAATCAAGCTAGTACATCATCTCAAGTGCAACAAGATCAACAAGTGGCTAGTTCATCATCTCCAACTCATGATCAACATCAACATCTAAGCAATTAAGTGCAAGTGTTTCAACCAACCAACATTGCAAGAGACCAACCATTGGATTACATCATTGGTGACATACAAAGGGGAGTTCAAACTAGATCAAGATTGGTATCATTTTGTGCACATTCTTCTTTTGTGTCAATGGAAGAACCTAAGGACATTGATAAAGCATTGAGAGATCCGGATTGGGTAAATGCAATACATGAAGAGCTCAACAACTTTAAGAGAAATGAAGTACGAGAACTAGTTGAGAGGCCTAAGGATCACAATATCATTGGAACAAGATGGGTCTTTCACAACAAGCAAGATCAAGATGAGATAGTAGTAAGAAACAAAGCAAGACTAGTGGCTCAAGGTTACACACAAATAAAGGGTCTTGACTTTGGTGAAACTTATGCCCTGGTTGCAAGATTGGAAGCAATTAGGATCTTACTTGTCTATGCTTATGCTCATAATATCAAGCTATATCAAATGGATGTAAAGAGTGCATTTCTCAACGGGTACATTCAAGAAGAGGTGTATGTGGAGCAACCTCCCGGTTTTAAAGATGACAAGACACCCAATCATGTCTACAAGTTGAGAAAAGCTTTGTATGGATTGAAGCAAGCACCTAGAGCATGGTATGAAAGATTAAGAGATTTCTTGCTATCCAAAGGATTTGTCATGGGCAAAGTGGATACTACTCTATTCACTAAGAAGATTAGAAAAGACTTATTTGTGTTGCAAATCTATGTTGATGATATCATCTTCGGTTCAACCAATCAAGATTATTGTGATGAGTTTAGGAAAATGATGGCAAAGGAATTTAAAATGTCAATGATTGGTGAACTTAGTTTCTTTCTTGGACTTCAAATCAAGCAAATGAAGGAAGGAACATTTATAAGTCAAACTAAATACATAAAGGATATGCTAAAAAAGTTTGGTATGGAAGATGCAAAAGGAATCACTACTCCAATGAGCACAAATGAAAGCTTGGATAGTGACAAGAATGGCAATATGGTGGATCAAAAACTATATAGATCAATGATTGGTAGCCTACTCTATGTGACGGCATCAAGGCCCGACGTGATGTTTAGTGTATGTATGTGTGCAAGATTTCAAGCCTCACCAAGAGAAAGTCATTTGAAGGCAACAAAGAGAATATTGAGGTACTTAAAGCATACACAATATGTTAGATTATGGTATCCCAAAGGTGCAAGCTTTGAGCTAGTTGGATATTCGGATTCCGACTATGCCAGTGACAAAGTGGAGAGAAAGAGCACTTTCGGGACTTGTCAATTGTTGGGAAGATCACTTGTCTCATGGTCATCCAAGAAGCAAAATAGTATTGCACTATCTACTGCCGAGGCCGAATACATCACCGTAGGTAGTTGTTGTGCAACAATCTTGTGGATGAAGGCAACATTGGAGGATTTTGGAATCAATTTCAAGAATGTGCCATTGCTATGTGACAATGAAAGTGCCGTGAAGCTAACCAACAATCCGGTTCAACATCAAAGAACAAAGCATATTGATGTTCGCCATCACTTTATTGGAGATCATCAACAAAAGGGTGACATTGCTATTGAGAGTGTAGGCACCGAAGATCAATTAGCCGATCTATTCACCAAGACACTTGATGAGAAGAGATTTCACAAGCTAAAGAATGAGTTGAACATACTTGACTTCTCCAACATGACTTGATGCACCCCCAATGTTATGACATGCCTCTCCTTCGAGCCCCAAGGTACAATTGGTTGACATGTCATACATTCTATGCTAAGGACTTGTTTAGTGCATCTAGTCATAATTTATATGTTCTAGGCTCATTCATGAAAATCAAATGACTTTGAAGTTTATATGATGCCACTATTGTTTCCATGACTTGTATGATCTAGTGGTAGCATATAACTTGTTTGCGAGCTTGTGATCCTAAGTGTTTGATCTAGATAACTTATTTAAGTATTTGCTTCAGCATGGTGCATGATAACCCTTCTAGTGAGGTGTGAAGAAGCTTGCTCTTGGATCAAATCGAAGCATTTCACTTATGCAAGCAATCTAGGTTGAATCACAAACTTGATCCTCACCCATAACATGACATGATATTCTATCTAAAATTGGTCCCTTATGGTCATTGGTGCCAAAGGAGGAGAAAATGTTGTTAACAAAGATAGATTCTAAAGGGGGAGAAAACCTAAAGGGGAGAATTGATAAAAGAAGGGGATCAACTAAAATTTTGAGCACACAAGTAGGGGGAGCAAGCTCTTAAACATGATTGTTGCATTTCCATGTGCACTTCATATGTATGATGCATACTTATGCATTTCTTTTTCTCTGATACATTACTTGTGTGGTGACTTGCTAGTATAATTTGAATGGTATATTGAGGTACTAGCATAAATAGGAAGTAGTTAGATTTTTCTTGCTTTATGTTTTTCAAAGTGGTACTAGAGTCTTGCTTATAATGTTGATCTCACGAGGTTTCTAGTTATGTTTGTGCTTTTTCAAGTGGTATCTAACTACACAAGGTGCTAAGATGGTGTTTATCGCTACTCCGATGGTATCACACTTCAAAGGTCTATAATCTAAAACACTTAGCACCTATTGGTAGTCAATGCTCCTATACTTTTCCTATCTAACATGTATGCTTCCAAAATCCAAACATATAGCATACATGTAGGGAGAGCCATTGCTATCAATTTGAATTTATGATCACATGTCTATAATTCTTACACATGGTAATATACTTGGACAATGTGACATGGGTTCAATTAAAATTTTATCATAATATCTTTGTGAAAGGGTTGTCACCAATTACCAACAAGGGAGAGATTGAAAGCTCTATATTTTGTGTTGGTAATTAGTGACAATGCCTAAGTACTAATCCTATGCCTAAGTTGTATATAGCATATGAGGATTAGTACATTCCAAGGTTGGTGGCAAAATGGACATGGTGATCATGATGACCACACTTGGATTTGGATGCAACCCTACGTGATCAAGGCAAAGGTATATGCTTAAGGGTTGTGTTTTAGTAACCAAGACACCTAGTGGGTGTGGTTACATTATAGGATAGTTAGCCGTACTATAAAGAGGGGAATGACGCGGCTATTGAACTCCTAAGTGCCTTTAAGTGTGCATTTTATAATCATATGCACTTGGATAGAACTAATAACGCCTCGGAAAATAATTGTGAAAATGCTAACACACTCGCACATGACGTGATCACTTGGTGGTGTTAGCACTTTTGTGATGGCGTTGGAGTTTGGGCGGGAGAGAGGATTTGGGTTTTCGAGGAGTTTTCGAGGAGTTGAAACAACTATTTTCCACTACGCCGGAAGTCAGAAAAGAAACGGAGGCGAACGGAGGTCACAGAAGTGACCAGACGCGGTCTCTGTTTGACCGGACGCGTTTGGTCAGTGTTCAGCATCTGCGTGTGTTTCGGTTTTTTGATCGGACGCGGTGGCACGTCTGGTCACAGTCGACCGGACGCGTCCGGTCATTCAGGGAGCTTACTGGACTCCAACCAGACGCTGGCACTGTGGCGTCCGGTCAGTTCTGTAGCGCGTCCGGTCGCTGTTTCGTTGTGCGCTACTCAGGCTTGACCAGCGCGTCCGACCCGTTACGGGACCAGCGCGTCCGGTCGAGCTTCGCGCGTTCGGTCATTGCGTGGAGCGTGTCCGGTCAGTGCTTCGCGGCATAGTCGCTATGTGATCGGCGCGTCCGGTCAGTTTGACTAGCGCGTCCGGTCAGCGCGACTTCAGCTGTTTCAAGTGTCTAACGGCTATATTCGAAGGGGTACATCTATAAATACTCGTTGTCCGGCTCAAGGCTCTCTCTCTCTTGGACATTTGACATACTTGTGAGCACTTTGAGCTAAGCAACTCCCCTCACACTCATCTCTCTTGCTTCTTTGCATATTCGAAGTGAGATTGAGTGATCCAAGTGCATTTGTATTGTGAGATTGCATCTAGTTGGCACTTGGTGGTTGATTTGTTGTGGGATTCTTGTTTCTCTTGGTGGTTGCCGCCACCTAGATGGCTTGAAGCAGCTTGGAGGCGTTGGCAAGAGTTGGTGATTGTTCTTGGCCACCTCCGGTGATTGTGAGGGGTTTGTGCTTACCTCGGCGAAGCGCCAAAGACAACATTAGTAAATTGCTCGTGTCATTGCAACCTTTTGCCATTTGGTAGGTTCTTGTGGCGTCTTTTGAGAGGCTCGGTGTGAGACCGATTAGCCACCGAACCACGTGGTGAAGAGGGACACAACGGGGACTAGCGTGCCGGCAAGCACATGAACCTCGGGATAAATCTTGTGTCATCACTTTCATATTGTGATTGATTGATCCCGGTGTTCGATTGTCTTGGTATTCATTGTTGATCATATTGGTTGGCTCAATACTTCGCCCCTCGGTGAAACTCTCCTAACTCAACTCCGCATTACCTTCTTAGTTGCCTTTGCTAGCTAGTTAGCTTTGCTAGAGTAGCTCTTTTGTGTAGCTTACTAGTTGTTGTTCTAGTTTTCCTCTTGCGGTTTGACTTGTGCGGTTGAGTACAAAAATACTAGAATTGTGAATTGGTTAGGTGGCTTGCAAACACCTCGTAGGCTAAGCAAAACTCGGATCTCGCTATTTGTTATATTGATAAACTTATTTAGCTTGTCTTTGTAGAATTTTTTAAAAAGGCTATTCACCCCCCTCTAGCCATCAAGACCTTTCAGCTGCTCTGCCCGCTTGTTAGGCTCTGGGTGCCTAATAGATCCTGGAGCATATTCCTAGCGTCGGTCGAGTACGTCGGAGCCCTCCTCGAGCCGAGACCGGGGAAGCCATGGTGATGCTTGCTCGGTAGTCGGCTCCCTAGGTCAGTGACTTAGCCTCTCTTGGCTCGTTTCCTTGACATTGGGGATTTCTTCAGGAGTGAACCCTCTACGGCCCATCGGGCTATCCTTTGTCAGCCCAAGGGTGCGTGCGAGTTTATAGAAAAGAATATTAACATCTATGTTGATGCTTGCTCGGTGGTCGGTGAAAGGATCAAGATGCCCAAGAGGGGGGTGAATTGGGCTTTTCTAAAAATTTAAATGCAAGAATTAAATCCTAGAAGCCGGAATTCACCCCTAGTGTCTACTTGAGTTCCTAGAGAGTCTATCGATATAAAGTTTTGCACCCTAGTTTCCAATCCTAGTCTAGCATGGCAAGTCTAGGAATGTAAAACAAGCAATGAAAGTAAATACGAGAATGTAAATGCTTGAATGTAAAGGGGCAAGGAACACAGCGATGTTTTTCCGAGGTATCGGAGAGTCGCCACTCCCCACTAGTCCTCGTTGGAGCACCCGCGCAAGGGTGTAGCTCCCCCTTGATCCGCGCAAGGATCAAGTGCTCTCTACGGGTTGATTCTTCGACACTCCGTCGCGGTGAATCACCCAAAACCGCTCACAAGATGAGTTGGGTCATCCACAAGCTCCGCCGGATGATCACCAAACTCCCAATCACCACCACGCCGTCTAGGTGATGGCGATCACCAAGAGTAACAAGCTAGAACTCTCACTTGACCACTACGAGCCCAAATAAGAAGGTGGATGCACACTTGCTACTCTCTAATCGCTAGTGAGGAACTCTCAAGCTTTGATTCTCAAATCTCTATCCTCACTAGTGCTCTTGCACTCCCTTGCACTCCAAAGGTGTTTTTCAGTTGATCAAATGAGCAAGAGACCTCTAAAAGAGGTGGTGGGGATGTATTTATACACCCCACAGACAAAACGAACCGTTACCTACTGACTCAGCAAAACACGAGCTGACCGGACGCGCCGGTTGAACTGACCGGACGCGCCGGTCGCTCGTAACGGTCGAAAACCAAAAAACAACTGAATGACCGGACGCACCGGTCAGGGGTGACCGGACGCGTCCGATCGTGCAGGAAGCATACTGTACTCGCACTGGACGCGCGACCGCGTCCGATCGGTGATGACCGGACGCGTCCGGTCGTCTCTGGACCTTACTGGACTATGACCGGACGCGCCGATCACACCCAGGTCGCGTCCGATCGTGTGTTTTCCTCAAGTGACATGTGTCGACTACTGACCACCGCGTCCGGTCCTTGCGAGGACCGCGTCCGGTCGTCAGAGCAGAAACCCTAGCCGCAGAACTGTACTGACCGGACGCGTCCGGTCATGCCGAGGACCGCGTCCGGTCATGGGAAAACGACCCGAAACTTTCCGAAACGCGTCACAACTTGAACCAAGTTGCTTCCAACTGAACTTTGAGCTATTCTAGAGCTGCCTAGCGCCAAGTTTAACAAGTGTGCACCACACCTAAACGTAGGACTTGCCTAGGTCAAGCTACCCGCTCATGCCCCCCTTTATAGTACAGCCAAAAGAGAAAGACGAAGATCCTAACGACTATTCCAAATGTATCTCAACACCTCGACATCTGGAACTAACCGTCCTTAATCTTGACGTCACTCTTTTGAAAACCGAAACGATTTCCATCAAGGAGAATGAATACCATGGTGCCCAAAGCAGTTAAAACCTCCATGACCTAACTTACCAAAGTTTCTGCAAAACACACGTTAGTCATGGTAACAAAGCGTTGTCATCAATTGCCGAAACCAAACTTCGGGGCCTAGATGCTTTCAATCTCCCCCTTTTTGGTGATTGATGACAATACTAAGATATAAAAGATTTGAGTTGAGGTTTTTGAGCATGCATGGTTCACATAAGCAAAAAGCAATAAGCACAAGGGGTTAGGGAATGCTTATGTGCCCCAAGCCAAAAGAGTGTACTCATAAGATAAGACAAAGAACGTTAGTACACATACAGATATAGCTCATAAGAAATCGGAGTAAGGCACGGAAGCACAACCTTAGAGCTATAATTAAAAACGGTGACATGTGTTAATACTGCGACTGGATAAAACATTTAGACTCAAGGTTTATCACACGATGACATGCCACACGAATGCAATGACTGAAAAGTAAACATGATGCATGAAAGTAACACACAAGAAAAAAAACAAAAACCCTCTCTCAAAACTCCCCCTGAAACTACTCTCTCTCCCCCTTTGGCATCAAGCACAAAAAAAACTAATCTAAGGATCTGATGGGGGGACAGACGGAGTCGTGTCGGGTGCCGAGGTGCGCGGAGTAATCATGAAGTGTAGAGAATCTCCCTCGGAATCTGAGCTATCTGGCTGACCCTCTGAAGAAACATGTGGCTGTGAAGCGGTCTGGGTCTGAGCGGCAGGAACAGGTACTGACGTAGTAGCAATAAGAGGATCCGTCTGAGTGACCTGAGCCTGTAGCGAGCCAATAGCAGGAGGATCTGTCGAGGCAACTGACGAAGGAAGAGTCTCTGTAGTACCAGTCCCTATCACTGGAGGAATAGCTACCTCTAAAGCTGACAACCCTGAAGAAGTAGCAAAGGTAGTGTGCGAGGGCGTCGGCTGACCAGTCAACTTGCTGTAGGTAGCACTGTAATCACCGAAGGGTGTGCCTGTCAGGAGGTGAGGGCGAGGCTGGTCTGAAGGTGTAAACCCTGTGTGAATAGGCGTGAAGCTCGGGGACTGGAATGACTAGTGAACCTGCTGCTGTGGAGATGTGAACTGGTAGCTCGGCTGTCCCTGACTTGATGGATCACTGGATTGTAAAACAGAAGTCAGGACAGAAGCAGGCGGAGGAACCCCAACAGTGACTAGGTGGCGCAGGAGATCCAAGTACTGCTGCTGACTAGCTGCACTCTGTCGCTGAATCTCATACTGCTGTCGCTGCATTTCAACCTGCTGCCTCTGGATCTCAAGCTGCTGACGCTGAAACTCGTGCTGACGAGCCTAAATCTGTGCAAGTACTGCAGCTGTGTCCTGAGCCTGTCGCTATATCTGCTGTTGCTGCTGCTCCTGTTTCTGGGTCAACCTCTCAAGTATGGCCACCATGGCTGGGTCTGTGCGGGAGGCTGAACCAGAGCCACCGGCCTCGTGATCGTGAGACCGAGGAGACCGGTACCTGGGGATGGGCTGGTAGTCCTCATCAGTGCTGTCAGATGTCACATCCTCAGGAAGATCAGCAGACTGAGCGTTAAGATTGGCAAGCTCTGCCTCTGCAAGCTCATTAATTGTGGCGTCCTGCTCAGCCGCTGTCTCAGGAACCTCAGGTCGCACACGCTGTCCTGGCACTGGGGCCTGATCTCTAGTGACTGAAGCCCAAAGCTGACGGATATCATACTCAGGGAAAGCAGTAGTAGTATCTGATATCTCAGCTCGGATCTCTGCTGGTAGCTGAATAGATGATCTAATGATGAAGCAGATCTAGTGTGCATAGGGCAGCTGACGATTACCCTTGAAGCCCTCAGCTATGGTGTCCTCCATCTCACTAAGTATGAGATCCCAAATGTCAAACTGTGTCTGTGAGAGGAGGTGGTGAACAACCCATAGCTGCATCCGAGTCAGTCCCTCTCTGTAGCCAAGTCGGGGAAGTAGAGTGCGTCTGACTATGGCATCCAGAACTCTGGCAAGAGGTGTCAAACTGGCAGGCATGCGACGAGACCCTTTGCCAAAAGGCTCACAGAAGCAGGGGTCGAACCAAGTCTGTAGGTGGCACTGCCCCGCCGTGAGGGCGTCTCGGTGGAGGAGTCTGACCAAAACACAGCTGATGTATCTTTGTGTTGGAAGCTGGGAGTCTGAGAATCTCCCGCACTCTGGTGCTGTATAGACGGTGATCGCGGCCTCGGAATGCAAAGTGAATGAAATCATGGGCAGGATCAATCCATAGTGAAGCATAAAACTCTCTGACCCATGTGCCGCAGTATGCACCTGTCCGTCCAAGAAGATCTGATAAGCCTGGCAGAAAGGACAGGTGCGGACGTAGTTGTTCTCCCACAACCTCAACAAGTGACTCAAGTCGACAGACCCTCTGTGGTCGGAAAGCAATACCGCTGTCAACTAGAGCCCTGTAGAAATCCTCCTGAAGTGGGGTATAGAAGCCTTCTGAAGCTCTGGGATCCCTCACAGGTGGAAACCACCGACTGACCTCCACGAACCTCAAACCCTGCACCTGACGTGTTGTAGCACCCCTCAAGTCAAAGTGCTCGACCGGGGGTGAACCTCTAGCTCTGGGAGGAGGACGTGCTCCACGACGCTGGCCCTCTGGCCTAGGAGTCACCTGAGTACGTGCGCGTGTGGAGCGGCGACGTGGTGGAGACTGAGCTGGCTGCTCCTCTGTGTCCTCTGTAGCCTCTAGAGCCTCTGTGGCCTCTAGAGCCTCTGTGGCCTCTGGAGGTGGATCAACTGACATACCCTCTGTAGCTCCAGTATCCTCAGTACCCTCAGTGGCCTCTGTGCCGAGCTGTCGACCTTCTAGATGAAAGCGACGCTCGCCTATGCGTATGCCACTGCTCCTGCCACCTCTCTCTGCCTGCTCTGCTGCATCTGCCACGGCCTGAGCAATCTCTGCCTCTGTAAGTGTCTTCTTCTTCTTTCTGGCCAAGATCTTGACACGCTTCCCACGTGCAATCTCAGACCGACGAGGAGGACTGTCGTCCCCATCACCAGGAGCACCACCGCGTTCTTGCAACGCACCATGCTGACAAACTAACCGAGAACCTCTGTAAGATGGTGAACTGTCACTCGAGAGGCTTGGCCTCAATCCGTATCCACAGGCTTGGCCTCGGATTCAGCAAACTGATCTCACCCTGACACACAGACAGACTCGCTGCAACGACGGAATAGAGAGATCTACTATAAGCACATATATAACTAAAAGGTACGAAACCCTAGAGATAGCAAGCATATGAGATACGATGTGAATCGAAACGCGAAGCTACCTCGGATCGACGAGACGATGGTGACAAGATGAGGTGACCTAGATCGCGAGATTCCCCGAAATCACCGGACAAGCTCTTACGAAGAAGACGACGCGCGACAAAACCTCGACGACGAACAATCGAACGACGTTACGCGAACCCTAGGGTTAGGGTTAGGGCAACTCGATGAAGAACGATCAGAGGCGAGCGTGAGGTAGTCCACTGCCGGAGGAGATGCTGGCAAGCGGGAGCGCGGCTCACCGGCGGCAAGGGCGCGGCTCACCGGCGGCGGAGGTGCGAGCGGGCGGCGGTGGCGCGGCTGCGCGACTGGAGAGGGCAAGCGCGAGCAGAGGCGCGGCTGTGGGCAGGGCGGCAGCGAGCGCGCGAGCGAGGAGACGCGGCTGGGTTTGCCGGAGGCGAGGAAGACGGCAAGGACACGGCGGCTCCGGCGGATTTGGCGAGGCGGCGGCGGAAGAGGCTCGGGCGGATTTAGAAAAAACAGCCGAGGACGAACCGATATATGAAGGGTCAGATCCGCTCAACGCGTGATGACCGGACGCGGTGGTCGTTATGACCGGACGCGGTGGTGCAGCGTCCGGTCACACTCCAGTAAGCTCCTGGAGTGACCGGACGCGTCCGGTGAGGACTGACCGGACGCGGTCAGAGTCCGGTCGAGGGGAGCTCG
This sequence comes from Saccharum hybrid cultivar R570, assembly GCA_038087645.1. NCBI lineage: Eukaryota > Viridiplantae > Streptophyta > Magnoliopsida > Poales > Poaceae > Saccharum > Saccharum hybrid cultivar. Next base: position 1,003,605 of record JAQSUU010000173.1, read on the forward strand.
GGAATTCATCGCGAATGACCGGACGCGGTGGTGGTAACCGGGACCGGACACGGTGGTCAGCAGAGGCTCGTCCGGTGCAGCATCCGATCATTAGATCTGGAGTTGATCTTCTGGATGACCGGACGCGCTGGTGGACGCCGGGACCGGACGCGGTGGTGAAGCATCACTGCGTCCGGTGCAGCGTCCGGTCCAGCGTCCGGTCACTGTTCTTCGCCCTTCTTCGTTCTGAACTACGACGCGACTTCTCCCAATCAGGTTCCAATTCAAAAAGACACAAATAAACACCAATTGGAACACGATATGAGTGACCTCACTCAAACCCTCAAATTTTTCAAAATAGATTGCCTTATGCTAGTATTATTTTTAAGAAAATAGGCAATAAACACCCAAGGAGCAACGTATGGCCATGCAATAGAGTTTATGAACCTTTAGGAGCGTCAAAATGCTCTCTCTTTCCATGGACAAACACAAAGGTTGCTCAAAGCTTAACCGAAAAGAAACGACAAGAACAACAACCATGCATATGCAATGCAATGCAAGAAGGTAAAGCTAGAATGCTTGTCAAGTTTGATCCACGGTTAGGCTTCTTCACTCCTCCAAAGAAGGGTTATCGTAACCGTGTTAGCCAAGCCCTAAAAGCATTGCGATAAAAAAAATGGCATATTATACAATGCAATGCAAGGGACAACACACGCTCATTTTTTAAAGTTGCTAGAATCAAGCACATTGAGTTCACTTCTTAACCTACAAAAGGTTGCCTCATCCAAAGCTTTAGTGAAGATATCCGCTAATTGATTTTCACTTCTTACACCTTCTAATGATATGTCATTTTTAGCAACGTGATCTCTTAGAAAGTGATGGCGGATATCAATATGCTTGGTGCGAGAGTGTTGTACCAGATTGTTAGCAATTTTAACGGCACTTTCATTATTACATAAAAGTGACACCTTTTCAAGAACAATTCCATAGTCTAGGAGGGTTTGTTTCATATATAAGATTTGTGCACAACAAGCCCCCGCGGCAATGTATTCCGCCTCGGCGGTGGACAAAGCCACACTATTTTGCTTTTTAGATGACCAAGATACTAAAGATCTTCCAAGCAAATGGCACCCTCCGGATGTGCTTTTTCTATCAATTTTGCAACCGGCATAGTCCGAATCGGAATAGCCAACTAGTTAGAATCTAGCTCCTTTGGGATACCAAAGACCAATGCTTGGGGTGAGCTTAAGATATCTTAGGATTCTTTTTACGGCACTTAAGTGAGGTTCTTTAGGGCACGCTTGAAAGCGGGCACACATGCACACACTAAACATGATATCGGGCCTAGATGCGGTAAGGTACAACAAGCTACCTATCATAGAACGGTAGAGAGTTTGATCAACCGGTTTACCTCCCTCATCTAGGTCGAGATGTCCATTTGATGGCATTGGGGTCTTGATTGGTTTGCATTCTTCCATCTTGAATCTTTTGAGAAGATCCTGGGTATACTTTTCTTGAGAGATAAAAATCCCTTCTCTCATTTGCTTTACTTGAAATCCAAGGAAGAATGTCAGCTCACCAATCATTGACATCTCGAACTCCTTCGACATCAATTCACCAAATTCCTTGCAATAATCTTCATTTGTTGATCTGAAGATGATATCATCAACATATACTTGACAAATAAAGATCTCCCCATTAAACTTCTTAGTGAATAGTGTGGTGTCGACCTTCCTAATGGTGAAGCCCTTCTCAATAAGGAAGTCCCGGAGGCGCTCATACCATGCTCTAGGAGCTTGCTTGAGCCCATATAACGCCTTGGACAACCTATAAACATGATTAGGATATCTAGGGTCTTCAAACCCGGGAGGTTGATTAATATAGACTAGTTCATTTATAAAGCCATTTAAGAATGCACTTTTCACATCCATTTGATATAGTTTCATATCATGATGTGATGCATATGCAAGGAGGATACGAATGGCTTCAAGTCTTGCAACGGGTGCAAAGGTCTCTCCAAAATCAAGACCTTCAACTTGAGAGAAACCCTTTGCAACTAGTCTTGCCTTGTTCCTCACTACTATGCCTTGGTCATCTTGCTTGTTTCGGAACACTCACTTGGTTTCAATGACTCTTGCACCTTTAGGATGCTCTTCAAGTGTCCATACTTGATTGCGGGTGAAGTTGTTCAATTCTTCATGCATTGCATTCACCCAATCCGGATCTTGAAGAGCTTCTTCTACATTCTTAGGTTCAACGCAAGAGACAAAAGAGTGATGTTCAACAAAAGAAGCTAGCTTTTGAGATCGAGTCATTACTCCCTTTGTAGGACTCCCTATGATGAGATCTTGTGGATGTGCTTGAAGTAGTGGTGAGTTTCTTCTATCAACCACTTGAGGAGGTGGATGGAGAGCATCAACATCTTGAGCTTGTGCCTCGGCTTGTTCATGAGAGACATAAGTGTCTTCATTTTCAACTCTCTCATTCTTGTCATCATCTTGAGGCACATGTGATGAAGATGGTGGATCAACAATTTGTACATCGTCATCATCATCTTTTGGCTTGATGTCTCCCACCGGCATGTTCTTCATGGCCTCCCTCAAGGGTTCATCACCTACATCATCACAATTCTCAATTGCTCCTTGGGAGCCGTTAGATTCATCAAATTCCACATCATATGTTTCTTCAACCAAACCGGTGGCATGGTTAAATACTCTATATGCTTTGGACTTTGATGAGTAACCAACAAGAAAACCAATATCACAACGTCTTTGAAACTTCCCTAGGTGTTGACGCTTCTTGTAGATGTAACATTTGCAACCAAACACCCGGAAGAAAGAGACGTCCGGCTTCTTCCCATTAAGCAACTCATAGGGAGTCTTGCTAAGAAACTTTTATAGGAAGAGGCGATTTGAAGCATAGCATGCGGTGTTGATTGCCTCGGCCCACAACTTCTCCGGAGTGTTATACTCATCTAGCATTGTTCTTGCAAGGGTGATCAAAGTCCGGTTCTTTCTCTCAACTACACCATTTTGTTGAGGAGTGTAGGTTGAAGAGACCTCATGCTTGATTCCAATTTCATCACAATAAGCTTCAATGTTGGTGTTGTCAAACTCTTTGCCATTATCACTTCTAATCTTCTTTATCTTGACTTCAAATTCATTTTGAGCTCTCTTTGCAAACTTCTTGAAGCAATTTGCCACTTCGGATTTGTCATGAAGGAAGAAAGTTCATGTATACCTTGAGTAGTCATCCACTATCACAAGACAATAGAGATTACCACCCAAGCTCTTGTATGTTGTAGGCCCAAACAAATCCATGTGTAGAAGTTCTAGCACTCTTGAAGTTGACATGAAAGCTTTGGTTGGATGAGTGTTTGCAACTTGTTTGCCCACTTGACATGCACTACAAGGTTTGTCCTTTTCAAACTTCACATCCTTCAATCCTCTCACTAGTTCTTTCTTCAATAGCTTGTTGAGAGTGTTCATTCCAACATGAGCAAGCCTCCTATGCCAAAGCCAACCAAGTGAGGTCTTGGTGAACAAACATGTCATCAAATTTGCATCTTCGGAGGTGAAGTCAACAAGATAAAGATTGTTGTATCTAAAGCCTTTGAATATCACTTGCTTGTCATCTATCTTTGAAACTTCCACTTCATTTGGTGTGAACAAGCATTGGAAGCCAAGGTCACAAAGTTGCCCAACGGATAACAAGTTGAAACTCAATGAAGCAACATAGAGCACATTTGAGAGTAAATGATCATGTGATATTGCAATCTTGCCTATACCCTTGACTTTGCTCTTTGAATTATCCCCAAATGTGATCTTCTCTTGACATATTCCATTCTCTTCAATGGTGGTGAACATACGAGGATCACCGGTCATATGTTGAGTGCAACCACTATCAATAACCCAATGAGATCCACCGGTCTTGTAGTTCACCTACACACAAGAGATCAAGCTTTTTGTTTAGGGACCCAAACTTGAGAGGGGCCCTTGACTTTCTCCACTAGTGACTTGGCAACCCATATTTTCTTTGGCCTATTCTTATTTGGGGGACCCAAAAACATGACTTTCATCTTTCCATTTGAATCTTTTCTTAGCATATAATGAGCATTGAAAGCAAAAGGTCTAGCATGCTTGGGCAAGGGTTGTGGTGGTGGAGTTTTGCATTCATGAGCAAAGTGACCTTCTTGACCACACTCAACACATCTCTTTGGTTTGGGCTTCGACTTGCTTTGTTGTTGTTGAGCTTTCGCTTTCTTCTCTTGATTTGCCAAGTACCCAATACCACTTCTATCCATCTTCATTACGGTGTTCATGAGGAGCTCACTTTGCAAATGTTGGCCTCTTGTGAACTTGCTTAGGCCGGTCTTGAGATGCTCTTTTTCTTGCTTGAGCTTTTTTTTTCTTCAATAAGTGACTCATTTGTTGGTTGCTTCTCAAGAGCCATCAAACCTTTTAGCTTCTTGTTCTCATTTGCAAGCTTCTCATTCTCACACTTGATCTTGGCATAATCATCATAGTTGCTTGACTCAACCACACTCTTGCCTTTGCTACTAGAACCTTGCTCAATGCTTTCAATGATCAAATCATCACATGATGTAGCTATATCACACTTAACAACATAGTTAGTAGCATCATGTGTCTCAAGAGCAAGTTCATTAGCAACCACAAGACTATCATAGTCAATTTTTAATGTGGTGTATTTGTCCTTTAGAGAATTGTGTCTAGTGATGAGCTCATCATGCTTCTTCTCAAGTTTATCATGTTGATCTTTAAGCTCTTTATAAGAGGTTTTGAGCTCCTTGAGAGTGGAAGACACCACTTCATTTTGAACTCTAAGCTCACCACTAGTCTTTTGAATATTTTCAAGCTTGGATGAGAGTGATTCATTTTGAACTTCAGCTGCTCTGCCCGCTTGTTAGGCTCTGGGTGCCTAATAGATCCTGGAGCATATTCCTAGCGTCGGTCGAGTACGTCGGAGCCCTCCTCGAGCCGAGACCGGGGCAGCCATGGTGATGCTTGCTCGGTAGTCGGCTCCCTAGGTCAGTGACTTAGTCTCTCTTGGCTCGTTTCCTTGACATTGGGGATTTCTTCAGGAGTGAACCCTCTACGGCCCATCGGGCTATCCTTTGTCAGCCCAAGGGTGCGCGCGAGTTTATAGAAAAGAATATTAACATCTATGGTGATGCTTGCTCGGTGGTCGGTGAAAGGATCAAGATGCCCAAGAGGGGGGGTGAATTGGGCTTTTCTAAAAATTTAAATGCAAGAATTAAATCCTAGAAGCCGGAATTCACCCCTAGTGTCTACTTGAGTTCCTAGAGAGTCTATCGATACAAAGTTTTGCACCCTAGTTTCCAATCCTAGTCTAGCATGGCAAGTCTAGGAATGTAAAACAAGCAATGAAAGTAAATACGAGAATATAAATGCTTGAATGTAAAGGGGCAAGGAACACGGCGATGTTTTTTTCGAGGTATCGGAGAGTCGCCACTCCCCACTAGTCCTCGTTGGAGCACCCGCGCAAGGGTGTAGCTCCCCCTTGATCCGCGCAAGGATCAAGTGCTCTCTACGGGTTGATTCTTCGACACTCCGTCGCGGTGAATCACCCAAAACCGCTCACAAGATGAGTTGGGTCATCCACAAGCTCCGCCGGATGATCACCAAACTCCCAATCACCACCACGCCGTCTAGGTGATGGCGATCACCAAGAGTAACAAGCTAGAACTCTCACTTGACCACTACGAGCCCAAATGAGAAGGTGGATGCACACTTGCTACTCTCTAATCGCTAGTGAGGAACTCTCAAGCTTTGATTCTCAAATCTCTATCCTCACTAGTGCTCTTGCACTCCCTTGCACTCTAAAGGTGTTTTTCAGTTGATCAAATGAGCAAGAGACCTCTAAAAGAGGTGGTGGGGATGTATTTATACACCCCACAGACAAAACGAACCGTTACCTGCTGACTCAGCAAAACACGAGTTGACCGGACGCGCCGGTTGAACTGACCGGACGCGCCGGTCGCTCGTAACGGTCGAAAACCGAAAAACAACTGAATGACCGGACGCACCGGTCAGGGGTGACCGGACACGTCCGATCGTGCAGGAAGCATACTGTACTCGCACCGGACGCGCGACCACGTCCGATCGGTGATGACCGGACGCGTCCGGTCGTCTCTGGACCTTACTGGACTATGACCGGACGCGCCGATCACACCCAGGTCGCGTCCGATCGTGTGTTTTCCTCAAGTGACGTGTGTCGACTACTGACCAACGCGTCCGGTCCTTGCGAGGACCGCGTCCGGTCGTCAGAGCAGAAACCCTAGCCGCGGAACTGTACTGACCGGACGCGTCCGGTCATGCCGAGGATCGCGTCCGGTCATGGGAAAACGACCCGAAACTTTCCGAAACGCGTCACAACTTGAACCAAGTTGCTTCCAACTGAACTTTGAGCTATTCTAGAGCTGCCTAGCGCCAAGTTTAACAAGTGTGCACCACACCTAAACGTAGGACTTGCCTAGGTCAAGCTACCCGCTCATGCCCCCCTTTATAGTACGGCCAAAAGAGAAAGACGAAGATCCTAACGACTATTCCAAATGTATCTCAACACCTCGACATCTGGAACTAACCGTCCTTAATCTTGACGTCACTCTTTTAAAAACCGAAACGATTTCCATCAAGGAGCATGAATACCATGGTGCCCAAAGCAGTTAAAACCTCCATGACCTAACTTACCAAAGTTTCTGCAAAACACACGTTAGTCATGGTAACAAAGCATTGTCATCAATTGCCGAAACCAAACTTCGGGGCCTAGATGCTTTCAGTCGGCTCCCTAGGTCAGTGACTTAGCCTCTCTTGGCTCGTTTCCTTGACATTGGAGATTTCTTCAGGAGTGAACCCTCTACGGCCCATCGGGCTATCCTTTGTCAGCCCAAGGGTGCGCGCAAGTTTATAGAAAAGAATATTAACATCTACCACATCAAAGAGGTATATTATAAAAATATAAACTATAATGTATCTAGTTAAGTTAGTTTCAAGTCCTACATGTTTCTTTTTTTCTATAAACTTGGTCAAAGTTACTATAGTTTAACTTAGGACAAAACTATATTCCTTATAATTCAGGACAGAGGAAGTAGCAGTTCTAGTGTGACTTTCCCAGGAAAGGATGATACATATACAACGAAGAGAACCTCTACCTCCATATCAACTAGCAATACAATACTAACTAATTGATGTTGCACTTTCCATCTCTAATCATGAGTTTAAACATTAAAGCCCATTAGAGAATACATGTACGGGCCTTTGAGATTTATTAGAATTCCTCTATATAGGCTTTGGAAAACTAGCACATATAAATTCTAACGGCAATTAAACAGTGTCCATAGCAAAAGGTTAATTGTATCTATAAATAAATATTACTCACCCATTCTAAATATATAAGTTATTTTAACTTTTTAAGATATATAAATATGTTAATTTCAAGTCCTACATATTTTTCTTTTTTTCTATAAACTTGGTCGTTACTACAGTTTGACTTAGATAAAACTTGATTCCTCATATTTCACGACAAAGGAAGTATTAATTCTAGTGTGACTTTTCCATGAAGGGTTGATACATATACAGGAAAGAGAACCCCTACCTCCATATCAACTATCATACTAACTAATTGATGCTGCATCTTCCACGTCTACTCGTGGGTTTAAACATTCCATTAGAGAATACATGCATGTTCCTTTGAGATTTATTAAAACTAGACAATACTCCGCGCATTGGTGCGGAGACATTGCATTGTGAAATGATGAAATCATAAAAAATAAAACTTTCCTGGCACCTAATATTGACTTTTCATGTGACCAAGAACGCATGTACATCTAGCTTCTTTGGACCATGAGATACTAGACCTGAATTACACATGAAGGAACCTTGCCGTCGAATGTGCCACCAGCGAGTCCCTACGTACTTGAAGCAGTTTGTATCTCATCCACTCTCTGTTCTTCTGTGGCATGTACTCCCTCCGTATCAGATTTAGAAATCGTTTTAGACAAGGTTTGTGTCAAACATTGGAAATATAAATCATCAATAACTTTTAAGTTGTTGAGTTTGTAAATGTAAAAATTATATGAATAAATTTATCTTGAAAAATACTTTTTCATAAATATTTTTTATAAAAATAAGAGGTTAAAATTATGTTTTAGAGACCGCTGTCTTAAATGACTTTTAAATCCGACACCGATCAAGTACTCCGTAACTCTTATGAAAGGACCATGCAGCCACGGCTCTTATTCTCCCGATGTATCCCATCATCAGAACGCGCACGCATCGGCTCTGCCTTTCTCACACCGTCGCCACTCGCCACCACTATGCCCGCGCCCTGCACAGCGGCGACCTTGGCAAACACGCCCCGCGGAGAGGATGCGTAGGTGTCCAGTATATGTGCCGCCAATCCCGGCCAACACGGTCGCATAGAGGAGGACGCACAGGTGGTCTAGTGTGTGTGGCGTCGGGGACAGGGAGCTAATGCCCCAATCCAGCTCACTGCAAAATTACATGCAATTGGGAGTACAATCCAATAGACCAGTAATCGATTTTATGGAGGTAACCATGCCATACCTTTGATGGAATTGTTGCCGGCAATCAGGTGTGAGGAATTGGTGGCTTGAATGCAAATTGTTTTGGCTGTCAGTGTCGCGCCGGAATGAAGAGGCTGTTTAGTTGGCAAAATTTTTGGCGAAACGCTACTGTAGCAGTTTCGTTGTTATTTGACAAATATTGTCCAATCATAATCTAATTAGGCTTAAAAGATTTGTCTCGTCCATTTCGTCTAAACTGTGTAATTAGTTTTATTTTTTATCTATATTTAATGTTTCATGCATACGTTCAAAGATTCGATGTGACGAAAAATCTGAAAATTTTGGCAAAATTTTTGGCATCTAAACGGTGCCGAACATCAATGGCGGGCAGCGGGCAGCGGCCTGAGGATCAAGTAGCGGCAGCTTGACGTCCCTGCATAGAGGTGATTTAGACCGATGTCAGTGGGGTTTTATGTCCTAGTTTTTCGCATATCTATATTTTAGAAACAATGCTGACCATAAAACTCTATCTGTTCCTATAAAACTTTTATCATCTCTTTATTAATGTGGTGCTACATTAGCGTATTTAATATCTATAAAACTAAGATGAAATCCCATTAAAACTGGCCTAGAGTCCATATAAATGGAGACTCATCGTTTTCTTGCATTATTAATTGACTATTGGCCGGCCTCGTCGAAGACTCCTGGTTTTCTATATTGATTGCTGGCCTTAGTGGCTACCGAAGAAGTGGAGCCATTACTGGCAAGCGGAGCTGACGTGGTTTTACTGAGCTGACGTGGTTACCACAAGATGTGAACTTGTATAGAAGAATTAAGACTGCCCGCAGTGGCATACTCTAAATGATACTCTAAAGTTTTAGAGTATGAATATAAAGTAAAAACTGCTGCACTGGGTACTCTAAAACGATACTCTATCCTTTCTCTCACTCTATATTTAGAGTAGTACTGTGCTTACTCTATATTCTGTAGTGGTGGACCCCGCTAGCTAAACAAAGGAAAAAATACTATAACTCACAAACCAAAAATCCAAATTAAATTTCGATTGCACCATTAAATTCGTCTCAATAAATCCTTCAAAACTAGATCACACATGTATATATTTAGATAAAGTGACAAGTGAGTCCCATAGTGGATAGAGTGGATAGAGGATGATATAGAGGATGGATGGGTGCGGGAGAATTGAGTATAGAGGAGAGAATCTTGCTGACTAGGACGTATAGAGGATGAATATAGAGGTCCATGAGTGCGGATAGCCTAATGTAGGGAGAAGCAAAGAGACATGATGTGGTTTCAATTGGCGGAGGAAGGAAAGCATACAGGTGCAGAGCTGTGAATGGGGATGGGGACTGGTAGTGGTGGGACCAGATGACGTGGTTTTACAAAATCACGAGAAAATAGGCAAGTGATGTTTTCCTATTCAAGTACAGTAGATTTCTCCGTATAGGCTTAAGAAAGCTAGCACATATAAATTCTAACAACTATTAAAGAGCATCCATAGCATAATAATAATAATAATAATAATAATAATAATAATAATAATAATAATAATAATAATAATAATAATAATAATAATAATAATAATATCTAGAAATAAATATTACTATCCTATTCTAAAATTAAGTTATTTAATTTTTTAAGATACATAATTTTTGTTATACTTATAAACTATATAAATTGACCGAACGATTTGTAGTATAGGACTAAGGAACTAGTACTACTTATAGAAGGTACTCACTCCGTCTATAAAAGAATGTAATTATGAGATCTGTGCTAGTCAACTTTGCTCGAAAATAATATTCTATAATTAATCTAATAAGACTTATTTGTATAAAAAAATGTTAGTACTTTTTAATATAATTTCAGTCAAAATATAAATTTGTTAACTCTTGATAAGTAAGAATTGCATTCTTTGGTGGACGGTTGAGTATTTAAACAGCCCCCACCCCACCCCACCTCGAAGTCTCTACGGAGATTAATGCTTGATACCCCGTCAAATCAAGCCTAGAAAGTAGAAACTGATGTCCTTGCAACTCCTATAGTACACCACAACCTACACTCTATGTGTTGCTTTTTAAATGTGATTATGGTATTCGTACATAAAATATTAGTAGCATTTATATCTCTAAATAAGTTTATTATAAAAATAGATTGAACGATCTATATAATAATACTAATTCTAATTATGTACCATAAACATTAATATTTTTCTATATATATTTGGTTAAAATTGAGTATGTTTAACCTTTTGAGGAGTGAGAATGAGAGTTAAAAAGGGACAGAGGAAGTACTTCCTCCGTCCCAAAATACATGATGTTTTAGAGCAAGTATAGTAATGGGTTTATAGTCAAACAAATGCTGATGTGGAGAAGAGAAGTGTAGAGAGAGAGCTTGACTCTCATGCAAGCAACAAGTTTACATGGGAGCCTATGTAGTGGTGGACCTAGACATCAAGTAAATGTAAAGAGGATCAGAAAAGAGAAGGTGATACATGAGTAAAAATATCAATAAAAAAACTTTTTATAGAAAATGAAGAGACCACTATTGTATAGCTTGATTCTTACATCTTGGCTAACAGCCAAACACTTGGCTCACCATTGAACTGGCTCTTAGATTTGAACACAGGAATTAAGGAGATGTGAAAAGGTATTGTGCAAAGAAAACAAGGAGGAGAAAAATAGAGAAAATAGAGATAGAGATATATTGAAAAAGAAAATTGTGTATTGGTAGAAGAAAATATGCATCGGAAAAGTGAGGGTGACAAGTATTTTGAAACAAAATTTGATCCATATAAGATCAATATTTTTGGGACGGAAGGAATATGCATGAAACAGACTCATCACATACGATGGGGGCATCATGCACTATGCTAATAGTCTCTTCGTCTAAGAAAGAGTGTTATTTTCACTTCACGAGAAATTAAATACTTTTAACTTTAACTGAATATATATACAAACATTAATATTTATAGTATATAACTAGATATATACCCGTACGTTGCACCGGGGTCATGCTTTTTAAAATTAAACCTTAGTAATCAGACATGGACGCGTAAGCTACGATAACTTCGTATCAGACGCAAACCGTGGATCCGATCAACGTATCTTAATCGGGTAGGACACGGATGTGTGAGCTCCGAGCAGAGTATGATTTGTATCGGACACGGATGTGTGAGAGATCAAGATTTGGTATCACCGGGTAGGTTATGACTTTAAAGTCTTTTTAGGTGTAGAGATTAGTGTCATTAAATGAATCACCGAGTATATTTCTATAATAAATTTATTTGAAAATACACTTGCTACTAATATTTTTATAAACTTAAGTGTTGTCTGAATCCATTTGTCAGGGGCTAAAGTCCTATCGGGATGTTTGGATCCATGGGCTAAACGTGAGTCCACCCTAAAATAACTGATTTGCCTCTCAATCCCTTCTCCCAACACAGCACCTGCGGAGCAACAGCAGCACCAAAGGCACCATCACCACCACCTACCACCACCGCCAATGCCACTCCCGCTCCCACAGTGCCAGGCCTCGGCGTCCCTGCAAGGTGCTTGGGTAGTGCTGCAACCTCGAGCTCCTGGATCTAAGTTACAACGATCTCGCCGGAAACATCCCCGACGAGCTCGATCTGCAGCATCGACGGGCTAGACATCGCACTGAACTTGAGTCGGAACTGCCTTACCGGGCTGATCCCAACGAAGATCTTGACGCTGAGTAAGCTCTTAGTGCTCGCACCGGTCTTCGCGGACTCCGACCTTGAGCGCCTCAGGGATCTCCGCTGCCACCGCACGGACGAGCGTTGCTCCGCTCGCGGCTCTGGAGGCACGGGGCGGTGTGCGGGTGTGCAGGAGGCACGGAGCGGCGCACGGGCGAGCTTATGATGCGATGGTTGCGGGTGGGTGGGTGGGGGTAGGGGTGTCTAGTGCGCCCCTAAGTCACTTTTAGCCTAGTTTAGGGTTTGTTAGACTACCCGCAGTGGATACTCTAAAACGATACTCTAAAACTTTAGAGTGTGAATATAGAGTAAAAACCGCTGCACTGGGTACTCTAAAACGATACTCTATCCTTTATCTCACTCTATATTTAGAGTAGTACTGTGCTTACTCTATACTCTATAGTGACGGGCCCCACTAGCTAAACAAAGGAAAAAAATGTTATAACTCACAAACCAAAAATCTAAATTAAATTTCGATTGCACCATTAAATTCGTCTTAATAAATCCTTCAAAACTAGATCACACATGGATATATTTAGATAAGTGACAAGTGAGTCCCATAGTGGATATAGTGGATAGAGGATGATATAGAGGATGTATGGGTGCGAGAGAATTAAGTATAGATGAGAGAATCTTACTGACTAGGACATATAGAGGATGAATATAAAAGTCCATGAATACGGGTAGTCTTAAGAGCAAATAGACTAAACTTTAGTTCTCCATTTGCTCATTTTTTAGCCTACTCCCTTTGTCTCACAAAGCTTGATGTCGGAGAATTGGTCACGCAGAACAAGGTTGAGGTTAAAAGATCTGACGTACCTCTATACTTCTGATTTGACACCACATAGCACCCCTCACAGCGGCTGTGTTCAGTTCAAAAAAAAAAAGCACTATGCGAAAAAAAAGATTCTCCTTCACATCAAACTTGCACATGCATGGAGTACTAAATATAGATGAAATAAAAAACTAATTATACAGCTTGGTTGTACTTTGCGAGACGAACGTTTTGAACCTAATTAGTCAACAGGTGGACACTATTTATCAAATAAAGTCAAAACATGCTACAATACTTTATTTACGCCTTTTCACGGAACTAAACACACCCAGCATCGTTTTTTATTCACCTCCTGTGACCGAAAGGAGTAGCTGCGCAGGGGATGGATGGACCGATAGGACAGCTAGCTTAGGGTGAAACTACTACATTGTCGTTCTTTTTTACAGATTTTGAATGCTATAACGTGGACGGAGTACTTGTTTGATCCCATGGCAAAAAAAAAAAAAAAGGCTAAAAGCAGGGATGAAAACGGTACGGATATTTTCCGACCGTATTCGAGACCGAATCCGTTTAGAGGGGTTTTAATCCGTCCGTATCCTGAGTCCGGATATTTAACATCCGATACCGTATTCGTATCCGAATATTTAAATCACATGTTTATGATGTCGATATCAAATCGTATCATATCCGGCATTTTTTATACTATCCGTATTCGAATCCGAATCCGGACATAAATATAAAAACAAATACGATATCAGTGATATCCGTCCGTATCCGATCCGTTTTCATCCCTAGCTAAAAGTGTACGACCAAAGTTTTGTCACGTGATCAAACAAACCCTTAATCAAATTTAGGCCTTGTTTATTTCCCAGCTTTTGCCAAAACTTTAGCACTTTTAGCCCTTTTTTTGGCAAAATAGATCTAAACAGTACAGACAAAAAAGAGCAAAACCTGGGCTGCAAAACTTTTGTTATTTGGGACCCAAGAGACCCAAAATTAGGCAAAAACGTCTTGGGGCCCGAGCTGGATGCCCACTACCCCCGCATGACTGCCAATTAATGAAGCAAATCAGTCACTAAATGAGGGCCAAACAGTCTTTGTTTGGGCCTCGTTTAGATGCTGAAAAAATTTCAGCACGATGAATAGTACCACTTTCGTCTTATTTGACAAATATTGTCCAATCGTGGACCAACTAAGCTCAAAAGATTCATCTCGTGATTTCCAACAAAACTGTGTAATTAGTTATTATTTTTACCTACATTTACTACTTCATGCATGGGTCCAAAGATTGATGTGATGGAGAGAGAGTGAAAAATTTCTAACTTTTCATGTGCATCTAAACAAGGCCTTGGTACAGTGCTAAAGTTTTAACATGCATCTAAAGTTCTAAACACCAAGACGTAAAGTTTCAATGCCTAAAGATTTGCAGCAAAAAATTAGAGCCAAAAGTTTTGTCATTCCAAATGCATCTATACATGCTCTTAAGAAAGTTTATCCACGCAAATCTCGTAGTGAAACTCTTTCCAAACTGTTCCAAATTCCAAAACTTCATGGCTCGCGTTTCCATGCAAACTCCCGCACTGCAGCGTTTGCTGAACGTGATCAAAAGGAGGAAGATGCCTTCAATTTATTTCTCAAAGAAAAGATGCCTTCGTGACTTGTCGTTTAGCCGTCTCCTCGTGGCGGCTGGCGGTACATTGCAGACTTGCAGTTTGCACGGTTCTTGCACCAGATGGCCGTTGCGCTCAAACATTTTTGCGTTTTAGCACGTCAAGGATTGGCAATTTCCACAGAGGTACATACTCACGAAAGCTATGCTCCGTTACAAATTAGAAGTACTGGTAGTTTGAAAAAGGTTTGTACAATCAGTAAGGATTCTTCATGTGGGCTTTGCTTTTATACAATACATATATACTCTTGCTTCCAAAAATAAATTAATTTATAGAGTAGTTCTAAGTCAAACTATTTAAAATTTGATCAACTTTATAAAGAAAAAAGTAAATGAAATTGTATGGTGTGTCTACTGATATTGATTTTGTGTTGCAAATATTCATGTTTTTCTATAAATTTGTTATTATACTTAAAAAACTGTTTATAAAAACATAATATCGGTACCTTTTCATATTGATAGCATGTGCACTATTTATTGCAGGATGGCACCTTTTAGAATAGAGTGACATGCAATCTTAGTGTTGTTTGGATCCTAATTAGATTATAGTAATCTAGATTATGAATGAGGTTATAATAATTCAAATTACAATAATAATAATCTCTACTATTTGGATCCGTAGATTATAGAAGTGGATTGTTCTTAGTTGGAGTACAATAACGTATGATTTGAAAAATGCGCAGGCTAATGAGAGATCAAAGTATTATTACAATATGGTTGTTGGATTATTATGTCGATCCTATAATCAGCCTTATTTTATTTGGACCTGGACTACAATCCAGCTGGGATCTAAAGCTGGACCTAAATATTTTTTAAAAGAAGGATAGTCAAAAATATAAATATTTGACTCAGGACAAAGTTAATGTGATACATAGAAAACATTTAAAAAGGAGAGGCAGTATAAGAGTGTGTTCACTTCGCGAAAAGTAGGTGAAAAGTTATTGTAGCATTTTTCGTTATTATTTGACAAAAATTGTTCAATCATGGACTAACTAGGCTCAAAAGATTCGTCCCGACATTTATAGACAAACTATGCAATTAGTTATCTTTTTTACCTATATTTAATGCTTCATGCATGCGTCGAAAGATTCGATGTGATGAGTGGAAGAGGAAATATTTTGGGTTTTCATGACAACTAAACAGGGCCTAAGTTATGGCTTTTTAACATACAAGGATGGACCTGCGTTGACACTATACTCCATTTGTCCCATAAAACTTTCAAGGAGAGGCCGGTTACAGTGGTGATTTTATGACCCAGTTTCCAACACACTCGTATTTTAGAAACCGTATAGTCCCCATGAAACTTTCATCATCTCTCTTTATTAATATTGTGCCATGTCAGCATATTTAATGCACATAAAACTCTTATAAAACCCCATTAAGATTGCCCATCAAAGTTTGTTCCACAATAATGTCATCAATTTTCAATGCACCTTTCTCTTCTCCCAACACAAATCTCTATCTCTCTCCTCGTTTCCTGTTGGCCACACCTTTTTTTTCACCTCTCCGTAATCCCGGTGCCTAGATCTAAAATGACATTTAATATGAGATAGACAAAGTATATATCATAAAACCGAAACAAAAGCCGCTAAAGAGGAAGCAAAAGAACTTTTCTTCTATAATCGCTATTTTGGTACAAGGTGAGGAGAAAAGAAACACAAACATGATGCGATTTTTTTTAATCTCAGGGAACGTCGGGGAAAAAATGAAACCTTGAACGGTATAAATAGGCATCATATCTACCATTCTCAGACGAAATTTGCATCGTATGGAGACGGAGTACTAGATTTTCCGATTATGATCACACGACTCCAATGCATCATGCATGCACCATTTCGGTGCTAAACGCGATTTCGGGGACCTGTTCGCAAAACCTCTCCCTCACGCAGGGGTCGGGGGCCCGGACCAGGGGAAGATAAACAGCCGAGAGGCTGCCGAGCCTACCGGTCACAGGGGGATCATATAAACACCGTGCTGCCTCTTTTGGCCCCTGCTCTGTTCCTCGTCCCTGGCTCGCTTTTGCCATCTGGCCAGTCGTACAGCCAACCCCTTCCTTTTTCTCCCCTGTTTCGGAAGGCAAAGCTCTCCCACGCCAACGCCACGCCTCGTGCCAAAAACCCCACTCTCTCGCCTCAACGACGCCTCTTCCTCTTCGGAATCGCTTGGCCTCCAAACCCTAGCTCGGTGGCGGCGATCGCGCGCCGCCGGGCGTCGTCCGTCGCGGGGAGTGAGCGGGGGCCGTCCGTTTCGGGCGGCTCGCGCAGGAGGCGCGGCATCGCCGGCGTGATCACGCCGCTGGAGGGACGCCGATCGTCCCTGCCTGCCTCGGTTTCGTCGCCTCCGGTGGCTCACTTAGGAAGGTACGCGTTCGTGCAGTGGGTGCGTGCGTTTGCATTTTGTTGCGTGTTGTTTGTGGTGCGGACTGCGGAATGGGGTTTTTCACGGTGTGGTTTTTCGGACCCGTGTCCGAGAATTCTGACGCGTTCTGTTGCTTTGGCTGCGACTAGGCTGGGCTTTTCTATCCGCTCCACCATCGGCGGAAGCGTGGGAAAGGCGGCGCAGTGGTTCAGTTTGCTGCTCTTCGTCCCGTTTGGCGGTCAGGTACATGCGTATCTTGCCTCACTTGTTGCTAGTAATGCGGGTGACTGGGTTTATTGTTGATTTTGTGTCCTGTTTGTTTCTCCGAGTGTAGCGTGGGTTCGTGGTTTTGAGTAAATCAACGTTTCAAGTAATTTGAATAAAGATCGCTATCTTGTATATATGTTAGAAATTAGAATGCGCACGCGAGAGAGTCAATTCTGCTATCCATTATGAGCATCTCCAAGTACTCTAAATCATCATTTAGAGAGTCATTTGAGTAAAAATCGTTTTCTACACCTTTGTACTTTTCAACATCTTTTTTTATATTTTGCGTATTGCAGAGAACCATCATGGCTTTTTATTTTTTGACTAGTGAGAAATCCGAAAAGTTGTTGGTAAGTGGAAAGATATAGAAAAGTTGTTGGTGATTGGAAAGATATAGAAAGCGTTTTTTATGCAAATGACTCTTCAAATGATGATTTAGAGGGTGAGTTAAAGACTCTTGGAGATGCTCTTAGATCTTCAAATATTGTCATCCTCTAATTTGGATGTCTCGCTAAATAATGTTGGATGATATTTTTTTCACCCAAATCTTTATTGTCATGGGTTACTCCCTCCATTCCAAATTATAAGACGTTTAATACATTGCTTTTACTATGTACCTAGATATAGTGTATATCTAAGCGCATAGCGAAAACAATATATTTAGAAAAGACAAAAATCTTGTAACTTGGAATGGAGAGAGTAGGAGTTGCTCTGAGGTTGATCTTACTTCTCTGAGAGTAATACTCTCTCTGTTAAAAAACATCTCGATTTCTAGGAAGCAAATCTATTTTACGTTTGACTAAGGCACTATTTAGATGGACTAGGACTAATTGTTAGCCATGGCTAAAAAATATCCAGCTAAAAATTAGTCAACTAGTTGTTAGTCCATACCTGTTTGGATCCTGAACTAATTGTTGGGTTCTATAGACTAGAACTAGTTGTTAGCCCCCTAATAGTTGGGTTCTGTGGACTAGTGAACTAACAACTAGTTGGGGCTTTGGCTAAACTTTAGCCCACCCATTAATTCTCTTGTTTGATCCTCAAGAGCTAAAGCCAACTAGTTGTTAGTACAAGGGATCTAAACATGGCCTAATTATAGAAAACTATCAACATTTATGTCTCCAAATAGGTTTATTATAAAATATATTGTATGCTTAATGTAATGATACTCACTCGATGTCATAAATATTAGTAAATTTCCTATATAGATTTTTTTGACGTAATTTCCTACATAGATTTGATCAAACTGAAATTAGTTGACTTTTGGAAAAGCGAGATATGCAATTTTTTGGGGATGAGGCTGTGTTTGGCTGGCTGTATTTTTGGCCGATGCTAATGCTGATTTGTTGTGAGAGAAAAACACTGTTCCATGGCTGGCTGATTTGGCTGATAAGCTCAAGCAAACAGAGAGTACCTCTTTTGGGGTTGTTTGTCTGTTTCTCTTTTGGGGTTGTTCTTGCCTGTTTCACATTTTTCAATTGCCCCTTTGCATTGTTATGATATTACAATTATGTTGGTTATTTGGTTGGTCTTGCTTGGCGCAGTCAGTATGGAATTGTGAGAAAACTCCCCCAACAGCAATCTATGTTCCTTATGTTGACAAAGACTTCATAAATAGTGAGATGTTTGACGCGTATTATTCATTGTAGTTGATTTTGATCTTAAAATTTTCCTTCCTTATGTAAGATCAATTATTCTGCATGTATATGAACCAAATCCTTACCATCTTGCATTGAATAGGCAGACAATTTAGGAAGTCCTGTATTCGATTGTATCCCTAGTCTTACAAGAATGGCTTGTGCAAAAGCTCAGAATTATTGCACCTCATATGACGTCCATTTTATTGTGTGCTGCGCTGCAACATGGCATTTGAGAGATTACACCAAGTTTTTTCTTTTGTCCATTTTACTGGGTTGCCTTGCTTTGGTGTAATCACTTTGAGTTGGTGCCTAGTACTGTTTCTTGTCATGTGTTCATGACAACAATTCTGTTTATCATATCATGTGTTCATGAATTAAAACAAAAGGATCTAAATTGACCAAAAACACCTGCTCCTTCACCAGCTGTTTGTTGTGATGACACTCCTTGCTTCCAAGAGAATAAAAGAAACCGGTACAAATGAAGTACAGGATAAATAACATAAGCACGTTGGCATCTTAGGATAAATTATACAACACACATAAGACAAGTTTTCAAATGCTGCATTTAAAATAATCCCTCACATCCCTTGAAAATAATCTACCGCACAGAAATTTGTTGTGCAAATTACGTACTGCAACCCTTCAAAACTCGACCTGCACAAAATTCTTGCGCGCAGGCCAAGAAACGCCCCGAAGGCCAGCTGCCCTGGACGTGCCGCCGAGTGCCCATGTGCATCTCTCAAGTGACTCGGGACACATAAACTCAGACCAGAGCCGATGAGGGATGTTTTTCTAACCAATACCTGTTTAAATAATTCGCTCTCACGGAGAGTCGAACCCAGGACTTTGGATGCTACTTGAGCCTTGCTAATCAGTCAGGTTGCAGGCCCGTTCACATGTTCTGCAACCCTTAAATAGCAACAAGGATGGAGAAATACCTTTTCTTTTAATTTTTTTTCCGAAGGGTTCTTCGGAAAAAAGAAAAGGTGTTTCTTCATCCTCGTTTCTAGTTCCATCAAACTGGCTGAAATATATGATAGGATATTTTCTTATATCTAGTGTGGATGATTACTGAGAGATGAAGTGTAAGATGGTGATACATACTTTTTGGAGTTTAGTATTTAGCAGGAACAAGAACTGCAGTGAGATTACAACTTAAAAGTTACCATAGATAGTAAAAAGATGTTAAAAAAATCATGTGAGTTTTACTGCCTATGGCATTTTGGGACGTTGTTGGCACTTGAGCTGTTGCAGATCTAAAACGTCCACATAGCCAGATTTAGGGAAGTTCATCTTGTCAATCAACTTATTTCGCTCCATTCTTGAACACTTGGTTACTTTCCTAGAATAAGAATTTATTTGGGATGTATCAATTAGCTTTCATAGATATGGTTTGTTTCCTATAAGTCCACCCTAAATCCCACTTCATGAGTTATACACGGGTGAAGTATCAGATTCAGCAAGAATAACTTGTCTTTTAGGTCTTGTTCTAACCCTTCTATAGAGATTCAATCTCACAAACTATGGTTCAATGTAGAAACTGAATCATCCTTAGTCCAAGGTAATATAAGTTGCTTATAGCCTATATCTTCTCTGCTTGTTAACCCTTGCAACCTATCTTGCATTGGAAACATTCTTAATGATTTCATGATGCGAAGTGTATCTTTCTCATAGTTTTTTAAATTAATATCTGCTCTTTTGAGGAGTCATTTTTCATATCATGTTTGAAGCTTACTTGTTTCATTGCTAGCAGGATGGAACTATCAAGGATTTCCATGGAAAAAATTGATGATGCTGTTAAATCCATGACTGATGCTGGTTTCTTGAAGGAAACTGTTGAGAAAGCACTGAAAAAACTGATAATAGTATATGATGAAAACTGGGAACATATAGAAGCTGATAACTATTCGCTTTTGGTTGAAGCTTTAGTTGGTCTTTCAGATCCCAAAGTATGTTCTGGCCTTAAATTCTGTTTTTTGTAGAGGTTTTGCTCAGATCTGTCACATGTAATGTTTTTTTAAGCAATCATATATTTGGTATAAATTGGTGTTAAAAAATATTTTTGGTATAAATTAATTCTGATGATATGTAATGATTTGTGGCAAATAAGGAACTGATATATGGCACTGAATTTAATCCATATGGGGACCATTCTTCCTCTTATTAGTTCATTAGTTTACCATGTTTAAGCCAAACTCATCACTGTAGCAGGCAGGGCAGAAAAAGCGAGCTGAAAAGAATCTCAATGTGGATTCAGACCACTATAAGAAGCTTAAGACTAAGGAGCATGGTCAGAAGCCTAAATCTAGTATGCATGGCAGTGTCAAAACAGAGTTGGCTGAAGTGCCACATCAGCAAGAGGCAGATTCCCTTGAGGGGAGAACCACTGGTGACCAATTGCAAATGGGTCGTGCAGAGACTACAAGAATTGGTGAAAACAGTTCTATTTTACTTGGAAGTCAAGACCCTTGCACCTCTGAGACCCCAGCCTCACTCACAGTCATGTGTCCTAAAGTTAGCCGTCACAATGGTAATGTGTCTCTATAAGATTACTCTCATATCTGTTTTATGAACAGTGCACCAGAGTATCCGATTTTCAGACTTTAGTGCTTTTGTTTTGGGGCTCCTACAATTATTCACATTTCTATTGCACTAGAAAAATATAGATCGTCATGTCTATCTGGAAGTATGGATATTGGTGTTTTTATTTCTTAAATATAGGTTGCTTTGGGTGCAGAAAAAATATTTTGGATTCGACTACTACTACAACATACTTCATCTTTTGTAGTTATTTTATAAAGTTGCCTTTGTTCTTAAACAGATGTTGTTTTGTGTTTTCTCTAAACAATCTTTCCCCCAAAACAGGCATCAAGAGACAGTATCATGATGTCAATGATATAACAAGAGGCGAAGAATGTGTGAGCATTCCAATAGTCTGTGGAGAGGATGGTGTTCTTCCTCCGTTATTTCACTATATATCGCAAAATATCACCTTCCAAGATGCCTATATCAACCTCTCACTTGCTAGAATTGGAGATGAAAATTGTTGTTCTGGTTGTTTTGGAGATTGTCTAGCAGAGCCACTTCCTTGCGCTTGCGCAAGAGAAACCGGAGGAGAGTTTGCATACACAATAGATGGCCTGCTTAAAGAAGGGTTTCTAGATGCTTGTGTCTCAATGCTCCGGCAACCACTTGAACAACCTTACTTCTACTGCGAGGGTGTTTGTCCTATTGAACAAATGAAGAAGCGAGTAAACTCAGCGAAACCTGATGCTTGTAAAGGGCACCCTATTAAGAAATTTATCAAGGAATGCTGGAGAAAATGTTGGTGCACCAGAAATTGTGGAAACCGTGTGGTTCAGCGAGGCATTACTCGCAAGCTGCAGGCAAGTGAAGTAACCTATTACCGTTTATAAGAGCATGGTATTACCATTTCCTGCTAGATATAAAATTAACACTAATCAGTGCAACAGACGAACATAATGGATTTATGATGGCGCTTGCAGGCTGCCAATCTGTAGCATCCTTTTGATACCTGATCATCATCAAAAAGCCTTTTAGTAACAAATATACTACAGTGGAACTAGGTTTAAATTAAATTGAGAAATATCAAGAGATTGTGATAATGCTTTTTTCCTTGGAATGCTAACGCATTCTGTGTTTACTCTTTTGCTAAACAACTTACTACACCTTATATCTATTTCTTCATAATCTTTTACGTCCTATATCATCATTTCAGGTGTTCTTAACTCCTGGGAAAAAGGGATGGGGCTTGCGTTCTGCTGAAAGTCTTCCTCGTGGTGCTTTTGTCTGCGAGTATGTTGGTGAAATATTAACAAACACTGAGCTAGATAAGCGAAACACTGAGCTACGTGGAAAAAATAACAAAAAAACTGGTAAAACAAGGCATACATATCCTGTGTATCTGGATGCTGACTGGGGCACTGAAGGTATTCTGAAGGACGAGGAAGCCCTCTGCCTAGATGGTACCTTTTATGGGAACGTGGCGAGGTTTATAAACCATAGGTAATATTTCTTTTTGGTTCGTAACTAGGGAAGCATTCTTTTTATCAGAAATTCATTATGATTTTTGTGAAGCTCTATGATATGTGAATTGAATGGTTCCATGTGCTGGTGAGACTCTTTGCTTGTGTTTTTCATCTTTGTTTGTGCTTGTGCTGCTTTTGTCTATCATTCTTTTTACACATGCATGTAACTTATCTAATAGATAAATGATTATTTGGTGCTTTTATTATTTCCTGATGCCAGCATTTAATGAACAAATCAAAAAGATCTGCTGTCCTTTCTTCATCTTCAAAAAGAAAAGATCTGCTGCTGTCGAATCACTACTATCTACATGCTAACTCGGCATGTTATTGTATTCTGCAGATGCTTTGATGGTAACGTCATTGATGTTCCTGTTGAGATTGAGACGCCTGACCACCACTACTATCATGTATGTGCAATGCTACCTTGTTACTGATGCTGTAACTTAAAATTTAAATTGAGTCCTGGTAACCTTGTTTTTCTTTCTCCTTGTTTATCAGCTGGCATTCTTCACAACGAGGGAAGTAGAGCCTTTTGAAGAACTGACATGGGTAGGTGGTGTTTCCTGCAATTATGTTTACTCATCCTCCATTACACTTTAGTTGCTTTTTAACTAGTGAATTAACAAACATGGGTTGTAGAGTAGCCATCTTTTTTATAGGGAAAACTGTGAAATGACCAATTCCTTCCACCTATTTTTTTCTGGAACACGCTTGAGAGCTGTGTATCATTATATTAAGAAGCGGAACCAGGGTTACTCCAAACAAACTTACAGAAAACATGTGCCCAGAAGGCACATGCACTCCGCACCAAAAAGAGCCAAAACTACTACATACGAACCATAAAAACAACCTTCCACCTAGCTAAATTTGGTTTCATCTTGTTTTATCAGGGGCCTTGTGGACTGTGGTGGCCAATTTATGGATTTAGAGATATGATTATGTTTTTATTTTGTAATGAAATATTTGGTAGAATCTTGTTCCCTAGTGTTATGAAGGGCAGGCCTAGTGCAGTTGGTGAGTGCTAGCTCGCCGAGTCACCAGGTCCTGGGTTCGAAGCCGTATCTCTGCAGAATTTCTGCGGGGGTAAGACTTTGTTTCGGTTATTCCCTTCCCCAGACCCCACTCGTGTGGGATCCTCTGGCACTAGACCTGCCCTTGTTCCCTAGTGTTATGGTCTGGGGGTGGTGGTCCTACTGCCCTAAGCTGCCTAGATGATAACGTCGATAACTGGCTAAGGTTGTTCACCTCGTGACCCTGGAGAGAGGGAGGGGGAGGGGGAGAGGGAGAGGACGATTAATTCTTTTCTTAAGGTTGTGGAGTATGGATACTAATATCCTAATCAACTGGAACAAACTAACCAACAAACTGCATAGATGTCGCCCACCCCATGCTCTCTGGCACATTCCTGTGCTACTCATGCCACCCGTGGTTGCATTACCCATCTTGCCCCTCCTGGTGTAGTGGACTAGTGGTGTGTGGCGAACCCACGTAACACCTAGATTATGCTCTACTTTCAGTTATCTACCAGAGCATGCAATAATCTTGAGCACATTACAACTGCAGGACTATGGAATTGATTTTGATGATGTCAACCATCCTATAAAGGCATTCAAATGCCATTGTGAAAGCAAATTTTGTCGGGACAAAAGACGTATATCAGGTAAGTGTCTGAAGGTTGCTTTTGTAGTGCATTAAACAATCGGTTACTGCAGTACTAAACAAAGAAAGTTAATTACTACAAACTGTACAAGAATTTCAATAAAATGTTAATGATGCTGAATTCCTACTTTTAGGCAAATGCATTGTCTGTCTATGTGTGTATAAACAACTTCTGCACAAGAATTAGAGAATTTCTGTAGTCCCCTCAATATATCTGATCACTGTCCTGGTATTATACATTTTGCCTTGACTGGCTTTTTCTCAGGAGAAAAGAATATAATTTTTAACCTTCAGTGTGATTAATGTTAGTCCAAAATAGATTTAATGCTTATTTTAGGCAATTATGCTCTCCAGCTATAATGTGTAAACAATTGTCTGACGAAGAATTAGAGAACTAATATGGTCTCACACATCATAGTATTGTATGTGCTCCGATTAGATTTGGCACCAACTGGATAACATAAATACCATACTCAATCAAACGTTCATGTCAAAAAAAAAACCGAGTTTATAGTCGTGTAACATTGTTTTATTTGTTTAAATCTGTTGTTTTGCTGGTGATATTTTGTCGTTTAGGCTATATCAGCTGACTGTAAAGGTTGACATGCTGCCACAGGAGGATCTAAATCTAGAGCTCTGGTGTTATCCTGAGGATATTCAAGACTCAAGCGGTAAAGAGTTATGCTGGGTCCTCTTCGTGGTATCGTGAAGACAGATGATGCCTTGCTTTCCTCTTCAGTGAGACTTGGGGTCTATTATTACCCGAGACTCAAGGCAGTAAAAACAGATGACGCTTTGCTTCCCTCCTCAATGAGACTTTGGGTCTATTATTAGTTCGGGCATGGACAAATGGCCATCTAGGTTACTGATTCAGGGGTAGTTCAAGAAACGTTGACCTACCAGCAAGAGATGTAAGCAATTCTGGAATGTGATTGTGAGCACCGCGACAGATCTGACTAGGTTAACTTATGGTTTTTAGCAATTAGCATGATGATCCTGTGGTCGTTTGGACCATCCCTACTTATTGCAATGCTTTGCGTGCTTATTATACCATACGAACTACCTTGGCTCTTTTGTGCAAAAAAAAAAAAACTACCTTGCTCTGTGGCTCATGAGCTCCTTGCCTGTTTGGAAACCCTGTCTGTACGGGGGATTTTTTTTTTGGCATGGTAGAAATATTGTCGTCTCGGGGAGTTGTTGGGGTGCAGTCACACAGAAAGCGCACATTTTTGTAAAGGCCTTGAGAGAAAAAAAAATGTCATTTTTTTAGAGTTTAAGGGCCAAGCCCCAGCCTTAGCATTAACCAAGACAAAACGTTTACACCATCATCCAGTTTAACAGTAGTCATAGCTCAATATCGAAGAGGGAAGCAAAGCAGTTTGGATTGTCATTGTGTGTGCAGGGCCGCTGAATCATGCAGTTTGGATTGTGTTTTGTTATCAATGGAATCGAGGGACGTTGATTGGCAAAAGCATCTGAACAGCAACAAAATTTGTCATTGTAGCTTTGAATTGTGTTTTGTTGTCAATGGATTCAAGGGACGTTGCTTGTTCTGAATTGATGCGAGATAGTTTTGTTATCGATGGATTCGTGCGAACTGATGTGAGGTAGTTTTGTTATCAATGGATTCGAAGGAGGTTGCTTGTTCTAAAAACACACCTAACAAAGAAAAAAGAACGTTGATTATTCTAAAATTGATTCGAGATAGTTTCGTTATCAATGGATTCGAGGGACGTCGCTCGTTATGAATTGATGTTGATTATTCTGAATTGATGCGAGATAGTTTTGTTATCAAAGGATTCCAGGGAGTCGCTTGTTATGAATTGATGATGCGAGATCGGCAAAAGGCATCTGAACAGCAACAGAAATGGGACGTTGCTTGTTCTGTGTTGATTGATGCGAGATCGGGACGTTGCTTGTTCTGAATTGATGCGAGATCGGCAAACAGCATCGGGATGTTGCTTGTTCTCAACAACAGAAGCAAAAAGAGGATATGCACCAGCCGGGAATCGAACCCGGGTCTGTACCGTGACCACTAGACCACTGGTGCTCCTCTTACTGAGAGCATCAACACATTTTATAGATCTTCTTGAAGCTGGAAACCGCATTCTTCCTTGTTCTTCCTACCTGGTTCCAGGCAGCGCGATCTCCGCAGCGAAGGAAAGTCTGCACTCTGGAGAGTGGCGAATTATCTTCCGCGAGCGACGGTCTGTGTCCATGTACCAGATCCGTTGCAGCCTTGCAGGTTTCGTCACTCAACTGCACCTCTCGCATCGCATCTCTTTCGTCGCAGCAACGGCAGTTTATCGCGTCGTGTCTAGATCTACAGGTTCTGAAGCGTGAATACTATCCTCTTTCGGACTATGGATATGGATGACTGCGCGTGTACCATTTCCTGAATCCCTGAAATGCTGAAATAGCAGCCGGCTCTTACCACCGAGGTTTAAGATTGCATATCAAAAACTCCGTAGCCGTTTTCCAGCAAGAGAATTCTTCGGCAGATTCAAAAGGACAACTCAAATCGACATTTTCTTGGCCGTTTTTCAGCAGGAGAATTCTTCGGCAGATTCAAACGGACAACCTAAATCGGCATTTTATTATTATAATTGTATGCGTCACCCACACAGCTATAAAGCAGTTTCTCGCACTCGCATCATACAATGATACAACATATATATAGTTAATAAGCTATTGGAATCAAGGTCGGCATTCATGCTGTGCCTCCCCCGACGACTCGTCAACACCATAGTCGGCTTTTATACCGGGCAGAATTTGTCCTACTGGATGCTGAAACATAGTTTCCCAGCATCGTGGAATGCTGCCATCTAGAGTTGCATACATCTTCCAGCTCCAGAAGATTCGAAAGAAGCTCTCTGTCTCAAGCTTTAGTCAAAGGAATGAATCCGTGCCTAATAGCAGCTGACCATGCTTTCTCAGTATGCATCATGGCATCACCACACTCGTGCATGGTCCATCCTTCCAGGGCGTGAAGTATTCCGCCGATGCGCCAAGCGCTCATCACCCTTCTTGGAAGCCAGTTCTGTCAAAGAAACAAAGAATATAATGCTCAGAAAAGGCTCGGTAAAAATACATCCCTATATTTCCTTTTTTTCTCCTGAAATTTGATGAAGCGGATTTACTATACTCATTATCTTTGTTACCTCGCAGGCATGGATATTCTGCATTGTTTCAGGGATCTTCATTGCTGGAGTGCTCAAGTAAGCGCAATCCTTGCGAATTTTCTTGATGGGGAACTGTGAGATAGGAACGAATATTGCTCCTTGCGGTGCCATCTTCTGTTCTTTATCGTCAATGTTGTCTACTAGCCAAATCTGCAGCAGTTTAAGCAAACACCATCAGTATAAGCTGAACTTCATGACAATTTTTTTTTCTGAAAAAAGTTTTTTTAAAAAGGATATCCTTGGTTACTACTATCAAGGCACTCTGCCCAGTCCTACTTAGTTTCCAAATAACTTTTTTTGAGCCTGTATTCACATTTCATGAAAAAGGATAAATTAAATGTTTTCCCTTCTTTTATTTCCAACATCGATTATCTGTAGTGTTTCAGGTCTGCCCAATACAAACATCTATATGAAGGAGCACATATGGAGTATATATCAAACTTAACTGGCTCGGTTCTGCTTGGCAATTAGCACCTTTCCTTTAGTACGCTAATTTTTTATTAGTAAATTCCCATTTTAAAACAAAACGTTTAAGTAATCATCATCAGTATAAGCTAATCCACTAAGGCATTGTGCTCCTGTGCTACTTGATAGGCTCCAACAGCTTTTTTCACCATGATCAAGTCTGTACTCACATTTCATGTCAAAGGCTAAGTTAAATGCTTTTCTTTTGACTTCCTATCTTTACTTCCAGCATCGTTTAGAATCTATTAGGTTTGTTAATTGGACATGCTTTATAACTATAATGTTTCAGACCTGCCCGTTAACATCCTTAAGAAGGAGCATACAAAACTTAACAGGATCGGTTCTCTGTTTTTTTTTCAGACATTTTCTTAAATGTATAGAAAAAAAATGCTAAATCCCATTTTAAAACAAAACGTTTACCTGGGGCGTGTGGTTGCTGGAGTGTTTCAAATAGCTTGCTTTGCTATCTGCAATCTGTGACTTAAGCATATCATATTCCTTCTTTGGATTCATGATCACCTGATCCACCAAACAAGTGTAGTGCCATTTTCAGTGAAAAACTGTAACAAAGTAAATACAGGACAATGCAACAAAGATATGCAGGATGACATAAACATATACCTGGACGCCCCTCTCACATAATGCAAAAGCCATGGCACAAGCTATCTTAGAAGGGCCTGCATGAAGGAAAACTTGCTTTGTGTCATGAGGAATGCTTTTGAGCACCACAGCAGTCGTTAAGCCACTTCCATCGACAAGGCGAACTCCTAATTTTGGATACTTCTGCCTAAATAGTTCACCACCACCGTTTAGTTGTTTCGCCTGCGCCCAGAAGGTACAAATTAGGAAAAGGCCACTGCGGTAAGCACCTAGCCTTATAGTTTCAACAAGAGTTGTAATTTGTAAAGTAATAATTTCTTGCCTGGTTTAATAGTCCTAGACTGAGCACTTTAACACCTCTTGCATCAGCATCTAGTATCGCCTTTTCAATTAAGTCGTTGATCGATTCTCTCTCCCAGCTCAGGCCATACTGCAGGGGAGAAAAAAAAACTGTCAGTAGCTTGCACACCATCAGATAGAAAGAAAGCCATAAGTAGAGAAGTTGATTACTTGGAAGTTGTATCTTGGTACTGCCCATGTCTGCATCTTCAGCTTCCTTAGCTTGATTCTCTCAACCACAAACGTAGAGAACCCATAAACCCATGCAAGCACCATTGACAACCACGCCACAGGCCACAGCACCCACATATACCACATGGAGCTGTCAGACGGTCTGGACGCTATGGAGGCGAACCCAATCCGTAGATGGTAGGCCGATTGCAGATCAGTCATGTGCGTGAGGTAAACAAGGTCAGGTGTTTCCTCTGTTCCCTTGAGTGAGTTCTCATACAGCTGATCAGATGACTTGTCCATGGTGTTGTATATGTAGTCGTAGAATGGCATGAACAGCGAGTAGTTTGTGCGGAACTGCGTGTGGTGCAGAGAATGAAACCTGTAGGAAATCAACAACAACAACAAAATGTTACATTGTGTTTTGCGGGATGTTAGGAGTCACTGAGCCCCTTTTTTGTTTTGCTAGTTTTGTGTACATGTTTCGTGTAGCAAGATTGGATCACACTTACGATGGCGTGTACATGAGGTACTTGAGAGGAGGGAAGACTTGGAACATCCACTTGGGCACCAGCTCGAAATTGCAGTGCCCCATGTTGTTCATGAAGTCGATATAGGCGATGTAGACCACAATGCCCAGAACAGAGGCATTCCCAATGTAAATAGTCGACAGCATGGGGATCGCGAACAGGAAGTAGTAGGCCATGTGTTCCGCAAAGGGATGGATCACCGCTGCATTAGGTAAGTGCATCAGTACAAATCGAGAGCAGTTTTCCAGTAACAGGATCGGTAGTCTACTAGGAGTACATGACTGCCACAGTGCTACTACAGCTGCAGCAATGAAACATGAACAACACAAACCTTATGCAGACTCCAAGATACATGGTAAACCCCAGTAATAAAACCCAGTAAAATTTAATTTACCGATGCATGGTAAAACCCATTAAATCTAAGGCTGGTTTTCAATGATCCTTGGGGCAAGCTAGTCTCATCGCTAACATCCTGAAACACTGCGTGGTTGCATGAATAGTCTCTTTCACTCAGGCTGTGTTTAGTTCGTGAAAAGAAAATTTTTAGATGTCATATCGGATGTTTTATGGGATGTCAGAAGGGGTTTTCAGATACTAATAAAAAAACTAATTACATAGTTCGCCTAGAAACTACGAGACGAATTTATTAAGCCTAATTAATTCATCATTAGCACATGTGGGCCACTGTAGCACTTCGGGTTAATCATGGACTAATTAGGTTTAAAAGATTCGTCTCCCGATTTTCAACCAAACTGTGCAATTAGTTTTTTTCGTCTATATTTAGTACTCCTTGCATTAGTGAAACATTCGATGATTAGTGAAACATTCGATATGATGGGTGGATCCAAAAGTTTTTGAACCAGGCCTCAGCAGTTCCGCCTGTGTTTTCCCGGCCCAATTATTGGGTCCATATTGGAAAGGTTGTCTTAACTCTTAGCCGAACAAGGCCCTGTTTAGATCCCAAATTTTAACCCCAAATTCTACTATACAAAAAGAAGATTCCCATCACATCAAAATGCCGGCACATGTATGGAGTACTAAATGTAGATGAAATTAAAAACTAATTGCACAGTTTTGTTGTACTTTGCGAGACGAACATTTTAAGCCTAATTAGTCAAAATTTAGACATTTTTTACCAAATACAAACGAATTGCTACAGTGCGTATTTAATACGCACTGTGCAAATTTGGGTCCCTAAATTGGGATCTAAACACGGCCCAAAAAAACATGCCACGGCAGCTTTCTCAGAGCAATCACATGCGCCGTTTTTATTTCACACAGAAGATAGGACAGTGGAAAGGGCCGGACGGGCCCAGCCCGACCCAGTGCGTGCAGTAGACGCATCAGAGTCGTTGAGACTACACGTGGTAGTATCACGTGGTCCTGCACTGTACCTGTACGTACTACACTGTACCTGTAGCCTGTAGTGTGGTGATTGGTAGGGCCTAGGGCGGGGGGCTGGGGTCGCACTGTTGATGGATCAGGGGGCTTGAATGACGGTGGACAGACAGACAGGCCCAGGCCCAGGACATTTCTGGTTGGATGGAGGGGAGTAAATGGGTAAACGGCCCCATTCACTTCGTGTGTGGCCATTTTTTCTGTACTTGTGTGAGATGTGCATGTTGTTGGCTCTGATTGGCTCAAATGTTATTACATTAACATTGGACATCAAGAAGGTACACAACGTCGAGATTTCTTCAGTAAAGCTACAACGAACAAAACATGATACGGATGGATGTGTTTTGTTACTTGCTTCAGTCAGAACACATAGTAACCAGTAGTAGTAGAAGCGATGCATTAGCAATTAGCATTACTTACAGGTGATGGGCTCGGTGACGATGGAGGAGTGGTGGTGCGAGTGGTAGCGCGAGTAGAGGAAGTGGTGGTGCAGCGCCCGGTGGAACCAGTAGTAGAGGAACTCCACGGGCCCGGCGTGGAGCAGCGCCATCACGGCGGCGCCGTCCGTCCTCCACGCCGGCAAGTGCCTCGCGCTCGGGATCGTCAGGTAGCCCACGTAGAAGAGCAGCCCGTTGAGGATGATCTGGTCGTCCCTGCGAGCATGCATGTCCATGTCCATTTTCTTCGTCAGCGATCGACCAGCAGCTAGCAGTCGAGCACGGCAACACTCACCAGCCTCGCTCCCGGTCGACCTGTTCGAACTCGATGCCGCGGTCCACGATGCGGTGCTTGCTGCGCGCCGTCTGGTAGCGGGCGGCGCTGATCCAGATCTGGTTGTGCACCATCCGCAGCAGCAGCGACGGCAGGATGAGCGCGAAGGCCAGGTCGATGTCGCCCCAGCCCCGCGCGAGCACCCGCCGCGCGCCGTGGACCACCACGGGGCCCATCACCAAGTACTGCATGCATGAATCACTCCACTCATGAATGAAACCACAAACCAACAGCTAGCTAGCTAGCTGACGATATTATTGTCACTGTCAGTCAGATTACACTCAGAATGTACGTAATTGATGAAGAGAGCATGCATGGCGTGGCACTGCGCGCTTCATTTTGAGGTTGCCTTTGATGGCGAGGATCGTCGTCCCTCCATGAGGAGGACCACTGCACGCTCCCTTGGACTGAGAGCGAAATATAGACCTTGTTCGGCTGGCTGGCTCTCAGCCAGCCAGCAGTGTTTTTCTCTCACATCAGTTCAGCAACAGCCACCAGTCACCAGCCAGCAGTATTTTTCTCTCACAATAAATCAGTCTCAGCCACCAGCCACCAGCCAGCCGAACGAGGCCATGATCGGTGGCATAAATCCCATCCCCTGTCGGTCTCGACCACATGATCGGATCTGCCGATCTGGTAGTGTAACCATGCCATATGTATGTCTATCCCAAAAGAGCAAGGAGAGCACACACATTTATTTGTACCCAGGATTGTTGGCTTTGTTATGCGCGTGGCTACATTTATATGCTTATTATATTTCAGAAGAAGATGAAAAAAAATGCTTGAACTATTTGTCTCCGACATAAGAACACGAAATGATGATGAGCTTTTTATTTTATTTTACTTTCTTATATAACAAATTGCCCCTTGCGGCCCCCTTCTTTAATTTACTAGCCAAATAATAATAAATACGGAAAAGTATGAACAGTTCTTTCTTTTTTGTGGGACGTTATTATCTACTACTGTACAGAAACGTGTTGATGGCTCGATAACTGTGATGGACTTAGGGGCTGTTTAGTTGGCAAATTTTTTGGCGAAACACTACTGTAGTAGTTTCGTTGTTATTTGGTAAATATTGTCCAATCATGGTCTAATTAGGCTTAAAAGATTTGTCTCGTCCATTTCGTCAAAACTGTATAATTAGTTTTATTTTTTATCTATATTTAATGCTTCATGCATGTGTTCAAAGATTCGATGTGACGAGAAATCTGAAAATTTTGACAAAATTTTTGACATCTAAACGGTGCCTTAAGCAAAAGCCAAAAGCTATATTATATATATATGGCCCGCCTATGGGGACAATGTAACAGCGTCCTAAATAACGATAACGCCGTCGTCACGATCTTTGAAGTGAAAATAAAAAGAGGGCAGCACACTGTCATCGCCTCCTTGCAACTGCAAATTAAAAGGCAGTTACATATGCATGAATTAGTGCTAGAATAATCTCGTTATAATTTACTCACGTACGCCCGACGACGAACACACACAGTAACCTCCTAGCTGCTCACCATCACGCAAGCAAGCAGTACAGACGACGGTAGTCCTACAGCTAGCAACGAAACCGCGCCGGCGCATGCACACAGCCATGGCGGCCGACCGGCCGTGTGTTGCTTCCGACGCATCGCATAGATGATAGATCTCACACGCCGGCGAAAACCGAGGAAGAAGATGAAGAATACGAAGACGAAAGAGGAGAGTAGAAAGCATCATGCACGCACGCATGCCTTACGTACGCACCTTGAAGTTGCCAAGCCTCTGCCATGGCCATTCAGTCAAAGGGCCCGGCCTGGTGGCCATGGCGAGATGCCCCCCTCCCTTTGCTCCTGTGCGCGCTAGTGTGGTTAGACACCCAGGACCCCCAGAGGCCAGAGCACCTCGCGTCCGCTCCTCGCCAAGCGCTCTCTCGTCTTGCTCTGCAGTCGCCCCCCCCCCCCCCCCCCCCCCCCCCTAGCGTTTTATAGCCGCGCAGGCCGGGCAGGCTCGGCCGCTGGCGACGTCTTTTTTTGTTTTTGTTTTTTTAAGCCTCTTTTCGAAAGATTTTCTTCCCCGACGGAAAGATTTCAGGAAATGGACTCAGGGCTTGGCGCCAAGATAACACAACTTGGCACCGTTAACATTGACGCCAAGCCCCCATACCACTTGGCCGACGACGCTGAGCTGGCACTGGCGTGGCAGCACCTTGGCGCCGTCACTATTGGCGCCAAGCTTGGCACCATCGTCATTAGCGTCAAGCCTGGCGCCACAGATCAAATCACCATGTATATTATTTTTTATCCTAAATATTTTCCAGGTTGTTCTAAGTGATCAAACAGAAAATCACTATAAAAACTCTAGAGTTAGTCATATTTCTCAATATACAAGTCATTGTAAAAATTCAAATTTGTAAATGTCCAAGTCATGTTAAAAAAGTCATTTTTCCATATGTCTACCACATTGTAGTTGGTATTCTAATATATCCAAGTCGTAGCAAAAATCCAGATTTATTTGGCTTGTCCATCTCATGATAAAATTCCAAACTTTAGAAATTCCAACAGCTCGACGCCAAGATCTATGGCGCTAGGCTTGGCGCCAATGACGATGGCGTCAAGCTTGACGCCAATGGTGACGGCGCCAAGACGCTGCCACGTCAGCGCCAGCTCGGTGTCGTCGGCCAAGTGGCATGGAGGCTTGGCGCCAACGTCAACGGCGCCAAGCTGTGTTCCCTTGGCGTCAGCGTGGATGACGTCAAACCCTAGGTACATTTTCTGAAATCTCTCCGTCTGTGACGTATTTAAAAAAATCTTTCGAAAAAGAGCTAAAAAAATAAAAAAAAAAAAGACGGCCGCTGGCACACGTCTCTTCCTCTCGTTTTCACTAGCCTACGGTCGCCGTGAACTGCCCAGCCGGCCCCACGGAGTCAGAGGTTGCGAGACCCGAGAGAGCCCTCGGCTCACCACCTCTGCAGTGTGGGCTCCGGACTGGCCATCTACGGACTGCAGACGGCATGCATCGGCTGGCGCCGCATTGATAAGACTGAGCAGGCGTAGCGGCCAGGCCCTCGGGCCTCGGCACTCGGCGGGCTGGCTCGGTGGCTCCCATGTCTGTACGAGCAGTACTAGGCCTCGTTTAGACCCCGTTTGGTTACATTGGCCTCGTTCACTTCCCATCCCAATTCAAAATATTTTCTCTTCCACCTATTACATCAAATCTTTCGATGCATATATAAAGAATTAAATGTAGGTAAAAAAGATAACTAATTGCATAGTTTGTCTGTAAATGTCAGGACAAATCTTTTGAGCCTAGTTAGTCCATGATTGGACAAATTTTGCCAAATAACAACGAAAGATGCTACAGTAACTTTTCACCAACTTTTCGCGAAGTGAACACACCCATTTTTGTTAAAGTTTAACTCCCATCACATCAATATTCCATCAAATGAATGGAGTACTAAATGTAGACTAATTACATGCATGTCGGTACAGATTAGGAGTAATTTACGAAACGAATCTATTAAGCCTAGTTAATCTAATATTGGAAACCTTTTGTCAAATAAGACGAAAGTGCTACAGTGTTTGTTAAGCTTTAACTTCTCAAACCAAACACGCCTTAGTTCTCAACTTCTCTCAAATTCTACTATGCAAAAAGAAGATTCCCTGTCACATTGAAATATCGGCATATGTACGAAGTACTAAATGTAGATGAAATTAAAAATTAATTACATAGTTTTTATTATACTTTACGAGACGAATATTTTAAGCCTAATTAATCAAAATTGGAATAATTTTTACCAAATATAAACGAATGACTGCGCATCGGGAACTGAACAAGGGCCTAGTACGACGCGCGGCGTGGAGCGTGGCGACGGTGCGGTTACACAGTACTCCCTCCGTCCATAAAAACATGCAATTCTCGCTTTTCGAGAAGTCAAACAGTTTGAACTTTGACTAAATTTATATAAAAAAAATACTAATATTTATAATACAAAATAAGTATCATTAGATTAGTTATAGAATATATTTTTTTAATAAATATATTTGGAGACATAAATGTTAATACTATTTACTATAAACTTGGTCAAACTTGAGTCAGTTTGACTGGCACGCTTCCCATAATTGCTTGTTTTGTTGGACGGAGGGAGTACGTACACAAGCGCAATAATGCCGCAGCTGCTAGCACTAGCACTAGCAGCCAGGGCCCGGGCCGCCCTGCGCGCGATGCGGCGGAGGCGGCGGCCGGCCTCGCCCCGCTCCCGCGCCCATGCCCATGCCCATGCCGCGTACGGTTACGGCAGAGCGGGCAGGCTGCGGCGGACGGGACTTGCAGGCAGCAACAAACACGTTTCGGTCCCAGTGGCGCTCACGCGTCCCGGCGTGCCCGGGGGCGTGACTGCGTGAGCGAGTGAGATTCGCGTGTGGGGAACTGGAGATTGGGGCGGCGTTGGAGGTTGCGGAGAGGCCGCCGTCACAAACACCCCCCCCCCCCACCCCCACCCCCACAGGTCGGATAACTCAGGTATTTGGAAATTCAGCTAAAATAATTTGGTACCCAATCTTAGCCCCGAAAAAAGCATTACCCGATAATCCGGGTTCAAGTTCGGCTACGAGTTCGGGTGTACAAGATGTACCCAGGTTCGACAGAAACTAATCTCTACAGCTAAAAAGCACGGAAGCTAGACTCTACCGGCGAGACGACGTGCATCACTTTGCCTCGCTTTGCCCGGCTTCGTACGCGCCCCCTGACACCACGTAACCCCCTGGCGGTTCCGCAAGCGAACCAGCGATCAGGCGGTGATCGCATGTCTCGAGCCCTGCGCACACGGTCCACGCACGACGGGGGTGATAGCTTGCTCCCTAACTTCCCTCGGCGCGTGCACAACCCCCGCACGGTGGACCCAAACGTCTGAATCAGATGCCGCTCTCTCGCTTCCCCAGGCGCATGCGCGCACGCTCCCCCGCGCATGGACCAACGCTCCCTCCCCTCGCGAGATGCCGCCTCCAAGGCCTCGTTTAGATGCTGAAAAAATTTCAGTCCGATGAATAGTACTACTTTCGTCTTATTTGACAAATATTGTCCAATCGTGGACCAACTAGGCTCAAAAGATTCATCTCGTGATTTCCAACAAAACTGTGTAATTAGTTATTATTTTTACCTACATTTACTACTTCATGCATGGGTCCAAAGATTGATATGATGGAGAGAGAGTGAAAAATTTCTAACTTTTCATGTGCATCTAAACAAGGCCCAAATCATGCTCCTTCCCCTCGCCACGACCAGTCATTGCTCCCTCCCGAACGCTCTTCGCTTGTTGCACAGGCGCCGCGTCGATCTCGTCGCGACACCCCGCGCCGCTGCCCACGCAACCACCTCCTCTCACTCCCTGCCACGCGCAGCAGCCGCAAGGCCGTGGCGAGAAGGAGAAGGCCCGCCATCGGCGGATGCACGGACCATCTCTGGCTCTGCCTTCGGTCTGCGACCTCAACATCCGCCCCTGCGTCAAGGTTTGTACCACCTTGACGACGATCTTTTCTCTTCTTTCCGATCTCGACAACGATCCTTTCTCCGCAGCTCTGGTTTTTCCTTGCCGCCCTATCCCAAGCCATCCGCCGGGTGCCTGTGGCCGCGGGTAGCAGCCAGCCTCGCCACGGGCCAGCAGCCTCCCCTTCCTCTCCCGATAGAAGATGCTGCCGCCGGCGGCCTGTTCGTCGGAGGAGAGTATGCGCGCCGCCCTGCCCTAGACCCAGTGCGCCGCGCAGATGGCCTCCACGAGCACCGCGCTCACCTCGTCCCCTCTCTCTCTCTCCCTCTTCCCATTTCGTCACCACCTCCACGAGTATGCCGCCTCCCTCGACCACGGCAGAGTGCGCCGCGACGCAGTGAACGTGAACTCTGCTCTGAATAAAGTGTGCAGGCTTCAAGTCAGAGAGAGACATAGAGCTCCTCACCGCGAGGGGGCTCAGGTCCTGCTCCTTGATCTGTTCGCATCACTCACCGGACATCATTCCTGCCGTCAAGTTGCAGTTCCTCCCCTCCGCTCTCTCCTGCTCCTCTCTCCTTTTCTCCCGGCCATATTCCTCCTCTGTACTCCTTCAGTCCTCCCTCCTCTGCTCCGGGGAAGCAAATAGCCTACCTGTTACTCCTCTACTCCTCTGTATAAATTTTAGAGGCATATATTATTAAATCCTTCTCTGAATAGTGTTGTCTGCGCTGTAGGTACTTGGTATGTAGTTGTGGATAAAATATGCCTCTGAAATCTTCAATTGGATTCATTGATTCAGTGTGGCGAGGGACATGTGTGTTTGACCCTAGAGATTACTCTTTCTGCAACCCGTGTGCAAGTGCAATTCGATATTCTTCTTCAGTAGTTTGCAGGGTTCTATATATTGAATATATACGCACATTTTCTTATTGGTAGACTATGACAGACATACAGTTTGATATATTCCCAATGACACCGCTGGAGTTGTTTCGCTATTCAGTCCATTCTTTTGTCCATATCTTGTAGCTTCCTAATGCCTGTATTCTTTACAAACTGGAACTTTATTCGGAAGATGTGGCACCTACTGTATAATAATGCTTACAGAAGGTATGCAACGTTGAGCTTTTTCGTCGCTTGACTTGTTGTCCTTGGTAATATTCAGTTAATATATTCTTAAATTTTTAATTTGTACCTGTCACTCTTCAAAAATACAGAGAAGCGTCAAGCTTTTCAGGTGCATATTGTTTTTTGCAAGCTATTTCTGTAAGCGTTGGATGAGAGGGTCTATTGTAATTGAATGGATCCCAAGAAAAGTGACGAATGTTGCTCAATATTAGGAGTCCTTCCATCTGTTGCAAATAAAGGTAACAAATTATGAATTTGTTTACTTGTGTATATTTAATATTACATTTACTGTATTTAGCACCGAGCTATAATAGCTACTTTTAGTTGGTCAAATTGCATCAGAATTACTAAGGGTGGATGAAGACCTGAAGGAGCGCAAGAGGGAAAGAGAAAGAGCAAGGTTTACATCAATGTCTGAAGAGAGAAGGAATGAATTGAACAAGAAGCGTCGTGAATTATACCAACGCAAGAAGGGTGATGCTACTTTAAGTGATATTATTATCAGAGGAAAAAGGAGCAACCTATGCTCGCTGAACCAAATAATGGTGGCACTACATACATTTTGCTCAATATAAACATACAATGTATTTCTTACGATTCATATATACTTTTGAATTTTTTTATAGGTGGTAAGCCATCAAGAAACAAAGAAAATGAGGATCCTACTAACTATGGTAAATAACTCATTGCGAACGGTTCATGTCCGCATTAGTGTTAGTAATAAAGATAACTTTGTTAAACCAATTACCAGGTGCTATTTTGTTTTTGTCATGTGTGATAACGGTTAACATAAATCTTTAGAGGGGTTTTAAACACTCTGTATGTTTATAGTAAACATAAGGTGTATACTATAGAACATTTAATTGACGCATTCTACAAAATATATTTAATTGTATATTTTCTTTTTTCTTGCTTTGAATCATAAAATTGATTAAAATAGGTACAAGGTTCAACATAAACATTAATTCATGAATATACTCAAATTTAAAGGCCAGTAATAAAAGAATGTTTTAATTGGTGTTTGCAGTCCAAACCTTAGGTGAAATCTCTCCCGCCGACGTTGCATATGTGCTCAGAGAAAAAAAAAATGCACTTTATAGCCAACAGTGGTACAAAAATATGCCACCCGAGAAGAAAAAAGCTAGGAAGGAACGTGAAAGGTTGTATAATGCGACGGTCGAACGAAAGGAGGCAAAGAGAGCTTCCTACATAAGACGGAAGGAATTTCGTGCCAACACTTTACACCCAGATTCCATTGCTATGGAAAACCCTATGTATATTCCTTCACCATAATCAAGGTAATGTCTGTATGCAACTATGTATTTTTTTAGAAATCTTTCATACTTCATGACCAAAAGCATGTCGGGCATATGTTGTCATCACCGTGGCTTCAGGTTCCTATTTTCTCCAGTAACGGTTTTGGGGGATTCAGATTTTAGGTTCTATATAGCTTTCCTTTTTAGAAAATGAAAACCTTGATTGGATTGCTTCTTCCTTGGTTAACTTGCTTATCCGTCAGTCAGTTTGAGAGAATTTTGATGGCCTTTTATAACATATAATAACTCTCGATGAAAAAGTTGCACTTTTGTAATGCTTACTTTGCATGCACGATTTTTTTCCTCTCTTCCGATTAATGGCTTTAGTGCTATCTTTTCCAGAATTCATTTTGGTGCAGTGAGGACTACCTATCAATCTTTATGTCACATCAGAACTTGCCACAGGATCAATGTACATTAAAGGGGATCAAATTTCATTATCTGAATGCAGGTCAGCAGTTAAGTGCATCATTGCAACGACTTCATTGTTTCAAATTTCATTATCTGAATGTACAAGGTTTCAAATTTCATTATCTGAATGTAGGACAAAGAAGATAAGAACACGCTCAATGTTTCAAATCATATTACTTTGTCTGCTATTATATGATTCTCTAAATTACTTAGTTGGAAAATCATTTGTAACATCCATCGAAATGAGAACCTTAGGGCTATTTCTTAAATTTTCTAGAATTTTTGACACAAGAAAGAGGAAGAACTTATCCTGGAGAGTGCAAGATTGCTCCAACCACTGATCTCAATAAGTATGTCAGTTTTACTTTCATCATATAGTGCTAATAAATGACTGCAATTTCCAAAACAAGACCTTAACCAAAACAAGACAAAGGATCAGTAATAGTAGTTCCTCGTTGATGACATATTGGCATGAACACCTGCAGGGTCATGGTGTCCCTGGAGGGTGCTGGAAACATGCATGATATCGTCCTTGATGCCTTCGTGCTTCTGGTTCGACACTGCAGTGGGAGCTTTTATGTATTTTTGCTGATCCATAACTGCATGGTTATGAACATTTAGGAGCAACATCCCCAATTTTATTTGTTATACGTTAAGTGAAAAGGAAATTTGGATCTTTGATAAATGGATGCACCTTCGTAT
Organism: Saccharum hybrid cultivar R570; assembly: GCA_038087645.1. NCBI lineage: Eukaryota > Viridiplantae > Streptophyta > Magnoliopsida > Poales > Poaceae > Saccharum > Saccharum hybrid cultivar. The sequence continues at coordinate 1,044,765 of JAQSUU010000173.1, forward strand.
TCGCAATAGATCCGTTCAAGGCAATGCCCAATAGCACCCCAAAGCTAACAAACTATTGGATATAGGTTAAATTCAACATTTACTACATGTTATGGGATTTTACATATGTTCTAGCCGTGTAGCTTACATCATGAGAGCAACTCTAAGAGAGTTGCTATTTCTAACTTTGAGTCAGATTTAGACTTTTTGAGGTATAAAATGTGCTCCAACAAATATTCTATTTGGAATTGCAAAATACCTAGTCTTGTATTCCGTCAATTCCGCTAGCTAGAAAAAGCAAGCGTGCACCACTCGCCATCACGCTATGGTTGCCGATATGTCTGGCAATGAGCCAATCAGCGTGGCCTTTGGTTCCTGCATGTGTGCATGCGGCGGGGGAAGGTGGGGTTTGTGATGACATGGCATATTATAAAAATAGAGAAGGGGAAATTTAGAAAGACTGTTGGATTGCATTACTTTTTTTAAGGGACGTTTTATTTTAGACAATGGCTAAATCCTTAATTTTGGAATCTAATTTTAGACAATCTCTTGGAGTTGCTCTGAGATTCTATATATACTCGTAGCAACGCACGAACACTCACCTATAATAAAAAAAGAAAGCAAATAGGCACTTGCTTAGCCGGCCCACACAATTAGGCTGTGTTCAGATCCGAAATATTTAGGGGAAATATTCCTGTAGCACTTTTGTTGTTATTTGGCAAAATTTATCCAACCATGAATTAATTAGGCTCAAAAGATTCATCTCGACCTTTACAGATAAACTGTACACTTAGTTATTTTTTTTACCTACATTTAATGCTCCATGCATACGTCCAAAGATTCGATGTGACAGGTGGCAGAGGAAATATTTTGGGAAGTGAACGGGGCCTTAGGGTGTGTTCACTTCACGAAAAGTAGGTGACAAGTTACTGTAGTATCTTTCGTTGTTATTTGGCAAAATTTGTCCAATCATGGACTAACTAGGCTCAAAAGATTCGTCCCGACATTTACAGACAAACTATGTAATTAGTTATCTTTTTTATTTACTTTTAATGCTCCATGCATGCGTCGAAAGATTCGATGTGATGGGTGAAAGAGAAAATATTTTAGGTTTGTATGACAACTAAACGTGGCCTTAGAAACAAAACTGCACCTCCACAGTCAGCGCCCCATCACGCGTGCACGAGGATAAATCCTCTATTCCTCTCCCACCATCAACCTGGTCGTCTGTCCGCGATCTACCGCCCTGACGCACACATCGTCGCCCGATCAATCGCCTCTCATCAGTCCACGATTCGTCGCCTGCCGCCATCGTCAGTCGCGAGTTGTCCTTGCCCATCCATCGCACGCTGCCATCACCCGGCCGTGAACGCCGCCATCCCCGGACGTCTCGCGTAGGGATCCATCGCCTGCTGCCGTCGTCAAGGGGATCCATCACTGCCGCCATCGTCAAGGGGATCGCCATCGCCAGAGGTGAGTTGCCCTAGCCCATCAATCGCGAGCTCGTTGCCCGTCCATCTCGCGCCGGACTCCATCGCCTGCCGTTGTCAACTCCCCTAGACGAACCGCACAAAGTGAGAATCGGTCATCCATCTAGGTGAGAAAGACACATGCTGTATATGGTACACACTACACAGGAGGCCCGTGTGCAATGTATGCACAGCTAATGTACTATTGGTTAAAATATTATCTTCTTTTCATTGGTAGGTGATCGTGTGGAGCATCTCCGTTGGTGAATACGCACCGTCTAGGATCGTGAGTTTGTCGTCCATGCCACCGCCCAGGATCGCCGCACACAAAGCTGAACAACCCAACTCATCCGACGGAAGCCCAGGATCTTCAGGATTTAGGTATAACTGTTGTTGTTGCATGCATTGCATTGTTGTGCCAAGTCAATTTGTCATGACCTCATTTTCGTGCAGCATCTGCATGGGCATGGCATTGTTCAATAGTTAGTACATGGAAAAATCTCTTTTGAGTGAACTAGGCATTTTGTTAAGTGATCATGTTTCTGATTTTTTTTCCAGCCTGTTTCTCAAAAGTGGAAATTACTGCAGACAGGTAAATCCAGAACCATATTTTTTATTGTAGATGTGAAATTATTATGGATGAACAAATAAAGAGGACTCTATGCACATACCGGTTCATTATCACTACTGAAAATTAACTAGACATAATGCATTGATTTATAAGAAGCAGACAAATTGATGTTGCCTTTTGCTAGGTTATGAACAATGCAGATAACAACAGGGGACAGGCAGTAGCTGTAAAGTTATTTGTCTCTATACCCAACTATAAACCAAAAATAAATAGTTCCTATAGGTTAGTGCCTACAAACTCTGCACTAAGGATGAAAACAACTATTTTTTGTGATTCTGGGCTGTTAGCTATTAGGGTGATTAATGTTTCATGATCTGGAGTATCATATTTAAGCTTCATTATAACCAGCGTGGTTGAAAAACTTAACATAACCTGATGAAACAATTTGCACTTACTTTAGAATCACATTGCAGTTATCTACAAATACCATAGCCTCTAGATGATGTTTGCTAAATGCTTCACCCGCAGGTTTCATATTCAATTGCCCATTTTGTAAAAAGATACGTACACCTACAACATTGAACAATAAGGATTTTTTTGAGGCATCAATATCAATCATTATCAGGATAAGAAAGTAACACTATTTTGCAAGATGAATATGAATGAAATGCTTATCAAAGAATTCCTACAATATCAGGCCTTTGCTCTTCTCCAACTTAGAGTTCCTGCAATATGCAAACACAAACCCTTTTAGCTATACTGTTCTTGTTCTACAACCAGACTAAAATCTAGCGATCTTCCTACACAAGGCAGCAGTTCAAATCATTGAAGTTAAAAATGGGCAAAATTCCATCTTCTGAAGAACCATTTCAATTTGCAGAAGTCCAGTGTACTTTAATTCTTCTATCTTGGAGCTCCAGCTTCTTGCATCTTGCCTTATATTTCCAAACTGGTGGCACCTTCCCATATGCTCTGTTTGGCGGTCTCTAGCATGTTTTTGCATAGCAACTGAATTTGAAGAGATAAAATATGAGCAAAGCTGACTAATGACACCCCGGTTTGCGAGATAACGAGCAGGAGGTACACCAAGCAAGCAAGGTCCACTATTCACGTGAAGGGAAAGGTGTTACCTCTGTACAGATGTCACTAGACGTGGTCTTGGACTTCGTGGTGCCGCAGAGGTGAGGAGTAGCAGGACTGAGTGGTGCCTGCTCGCCGACGGTGAGCCTCGCCGTGCCTTCGCCGGATCTGGCTCGCCGGCTGTCCGCCGCCGGAGCTGAACAGGAGAAGAGGAGGTGGCTCAGATCGAGTCCGCTAGCCACGATGCACGCGGAGCATCCAAACTGCCAGCCGCACGCTCTCGCCAGGCACGATGTGTGCAGAGCGACCAAAACGCCGCCTGCCACTCGCTTTCTCCGGATGCTTTCTGCGTCGATTCCACCGGCCACAAGCTCGCGGAGCTGCCGCTCTGCTCGCCGGCTGCGCCGCCCGCTCAACTCGATTCGTGGAGACTAGAGATACAGAAGAGAGGGAAAAGGACTGAAGGAGCACCTGTTGCCTGTGGCTGTTGGAGAGAAATGGGCAGGCAAGTTTCAAAAAACAGAAATGGGCAGGCAGATACAGGTTGCAGAGCAAGATTTTTTTTATTTTTAGCCCAAATTTGAAACATATTTTAAATTTGACCCGAATTTGAAAGTTTTTTTAAAACTAGCCCGTTTGGTCCCGTCACCATGCATGGCGGGGCAATTGCACTGAACCCCGCCATGCATGGTGGCGGGTGCAGGGGCCACGTGGCACCCTGCAGGCCAGCGTGGAAAGGTGTACCCCGCCATGCATGGTGGCGGGGTACCCCTAACCCGCCACCAATCATGGCGGGGTACAACCCGCCATGATGCCACGGTTGCGTACTGCCCCAGGCACCACGGTGGTCTCGCCGAGGTCAGTGGTAGTCTGCAGAAGAACCAGTGTCCCTAGCTGACAAACAGCAGAAGACAATGCTATAGAATGCGATGTGACCGACTCATGGTGGCCTGGGAGAGAGAAAAAGGAGGAAAGGTGCCGCATGCACAGTCTTTTTAGGGGCAGTTTAGTTGGCAAAATTTTTGGCGAAACGCTACTGTAACAGTTTCGTTGTTATTTTGTAAATATTGTCCAATCATGGTCTAATTAGGCTTAAAAGATTTGTCTCGTCCATTTCGTCTAAACTGTATAATTAGTTTTATTTTTTATCTATATTTAATGCTTCATGCATGTGTTCAAAGATTCGATGTGACGGGAAATCTGAAAATTTTGGCAAAATTTTTGGCATCTAAACGGTGCCTTACTGCACAAGACTAGCCTTTTTGCTCTGCAAGACCAGAACGACAGGACATGCAGATGATGGCCTTTCCTGGGTAATGCACTTTGTGACACTGTGATGTGCAGAAGAAAGGGAAGCCATCGGATGACTATCAGATTAACTGCAACTAATAATGTTAATTTTCAGCAAGTACATCTTGTACTAACTTGCAATGCATACAGCCATCAAACATGCAGCAGGGACCCCTCTAAGGCTATTATCCAATAGTTTTACCAGTAGCTAGCTAGTTTTATAGAGGTTAAAAAAAGTGCTATATATATACTCTATACATGCACGGACGAGATGGGCAAATGTTTCATAGGCCTTGTTCACTTCCCATCCCAACCCAAAATATTTCCTCTTTCACCCATCACATCAAATCTTTCGACGCATGCATGGAGCATTAAATGTAGGTAAAAAGATAACTAATTGCATAGTTTGTCTGTAAATGTCGGGACGAATCTTTTGAGCCTTGTTAGTCCATGATTAGACAAATTTTGCCAAATAACAACGAAAGATGCTCCAGTAACTTTTTACCTACTTTTCGCGAAGTGAACACACCCATAGTCACATGTACTTCAACTGTTATATTGTCCTCTAGAGACTTGGAGAGGCATGTGGCACAGTAGAAATAGGACATGTTCTTTTGTACGTAGCTTCCTAGGGGCTGTTTAGTTGGCAAATTTTTTGGCGAAACGCTACTGTAGCAGTTTCGTTGTTATTTGGCAAATATTGTCCAATCATAGTTTAATTAGGCTTAAAAGATTTGTCTCGTCCATTTCGTTTAAACTGTATAATTAGTTTTATTTTTTTATCTATATTTAATGCTTCATGCATGCGTTCAAAGATTCGATGTGACGGAGAATCTGAAAAATTTGGCAAAATTTTTGGCATCTAAACGGTGCCCTAAGGGCACGCCCAGCGCAAGCACACAGAGACATTAGCCTCAGACTCCACGTGGCCCTGTTTACTTCCCATGCAAACCCAAAATATCTTCTCTTCCACCCATCACATCGAATCTTTAAACGCATGTATGGAGCATTAAATGTAGGTAAAACAATAATTAATTGTATAGTTTGTCTGTAAAGTTCGAGACGAATCTTTTGAATCTAATTAATCCATGGTTGGACAAATTTTACCAAATAACAACGAAAAGTGCTACAGTAACTTTTCACCCAATTTTCCTCAACTAAACACAGCAGCATCCTGTCGTTCTGGTCTTGCAGAGAAAAAGACTATCTTGTGCAGTAAAAAGACTGTGCATGTGGCACCTTTCCTCCTTTTTCTCTCTCCCAGGCCACCATGAGCCGGTCACATCGCATTCTTTAGCATTGTCTTCTGCTGTTTGTCAGCTAGGGACACTGGTTCTTCTGCAGACTACCACTGACCTCGGCGAGACCACCGTGGCGCCTAGGGCAGTATGCAACTGTGGCATCATGGCGGGTTGTACCCCGCCATGATCGGTGACGGGTTAGGGGTACCCCGCCACCATGCATGGCGGGGTACACCCTTCCACGCTGGCCTGCAGGGTGCCACGTGGCCCCTGCACCCCGCCACCATGCATGGCGGGGTTCAGTGCAATTGCCCTACCATGCATGGTGGCGGGACCAAACGGGCTAGTTTTAAAAAAACTTTCAAATCCGGATCAAATTTAAAATATGTTTCAAATTTGGGCTAAAAATAAAAAAAATTCCAGAGCAACAAGGCGGACGTGAGGTCCGGATTACAACCAAAAATATAAGGGTGTGTTTAGATGGTTGTAAAATGTGTGTAAAGTTCCTGTAGCACTCTTTGTTGTTATTTGGTAAAATTTATCTAATCATGGACTAACTAGGCTTAAAAGATTCGTCTCGACATTTACAGACAAACTGTGCAATTAGTTGTTTTTTACCTACATTTAATGCTCCATGCATGCGTCTAAAGATTTGATGTGACGGAGAATCTTGTAAAATTTTTGGAATTTTGAAGGAACTAAACACTGCCTAAATATTTTGTGTCTAGACTCTAGAATACAGTATTGTATTGTACTGCTATGCGGTGTATGCAGTGGATGTAGTTGACATTTTATTTTATTTTATTTTATTTTATTTTGCTTCTGATCAAATTTCAGTTTCAGAAAAAACAAAAGTGATCAAGTTGAAAGATTTGCCCTCTTGGATAAACAGATAACTACATATTCACTTGATTTCAATACTGATTTTCGTCACGTGCTTTAAGTGCGAATTACAATTTGTATTAACTAATTGCACTGTATCTATTATGTGCTTTGTTTTTTAATTAATATTACTTTAATATTGCTATTTAATTTCACAGTATTGTTATCTTATCGTGTGACCCGTGTGTTTTTAATACAAAAGTTTAACTATTCCGTGACAACGTACGGGCACAATACTAGTAGGTAAGAAAGGATCAGGCATACTGCATACATTGCACGATTGTTCAGAGTTGGGCGTCGGCCTTCAGTCGTGTGGCTTCTAGTGCATGTCGCTGCGGGTGCCGACTTGCCAAGAGCTAGCGTGACTGCTGACTACGTGGGCATGACGGAGATATGGCGCCAGGTACAGAGAGGCAGAGAGATGGCACAGCCACGTAGGAGTACTCCTAGGTAGCAGCGAGGGGTGAGGGCGACAGCGTGCCGGCGGGCAAGTGTGACGGCAGCACGTGGCGAGCGAGTGCGGAAGCAGAGCGAGGCGGGTGAGTGCGGTGGTGATGCTCGATTCGTCAATCCAGACAGAGGACGGAGCAGAACTAACAGGAGGGCAAGAGGGAGACGCCGCTTGATTCATCTTGCAAAGTACAACTAAACCGTATAATTAGTTTTTGATTTCATCTATATTTAGTACTCCATGCATGTGCCGTCATTTTAATGTGATGGAGAATCTTCTTTTTACATAGTGGAATTTAGAGAAAAATTTGGCATCTAAACAAGGCCGTAGCATGCCTCGCTCGCTAGGTGTGGCGTCACCGTGGCTCACCACGCTCACCACAACAATAGCGCCGACGGTGAGGCCACGAATTCCGGCGCCACAGCTGTGGTGCGTTTTTGTGCCGGGAGCAGCGGTGGTAGCCACACCTTCGACCGGAACCAAACACCATCCGCAAAATTGGTGGCAGCCGCAGTCGGTGGCGTGGCGCACTCGGCACGGAACCAAACACCAGTCTAGCTCTCCGTGGCTGCCCACAGATGTGGCGTGGCGGACGGCGGCGGGCAACCAAATAGCCCCTAAATAACGGGTACAGTGTGTTGTTCGGGTATTGGTGATTATTACCCGAACTATCTAAACTAATTTTAGGTATTTAGAGTCATTATCCGAAGTTATGATCGGATATTTAGGGTTCAGATATTTCGAGTATGGTTTTAGGCCCCATTTGGTTGTCTCTGTTTTTTTAACACACATCACATCGAATGTTGCAGTACATGCATGGAGTATTAAATATAGACTAATTACATGCATGTCGATATAGATTAAGAGTAATTTACGAGACGAATCTATTAAGCCTAATTAATCCATAATTAGACACTAATTGCTAAATAAGACGAAAATGCTACCGTCCCTGTTAAACTTTAGCAGGGCACATCAAACACCGCCTTAGGTATTGGGTATCGGGTTTTTGCCAACTCCTACCGCATGGGCATGATGATATGCCGCCAAGTACAGAGAGGTAGGAGCCCTCCGTCTAGGAAAATGTACAATTCTAGCACACTATCACGTTTTAGTATCTTAACTTTGACTAATTATAGATAAAAAAATATCAATATTTATGATATCAAATAAATATCATTAGATTAATTATGAAATATATTTTTATAATAAATTGGTTTGGAGTCATAAATATAAATACTATTTACTATAAACTTGGTCAAACGTGAACTATTTTTTCTGGCACGAGCTGCATGTTTTTATGGACTGAGGAAGGATTAAGGATGGCAACGGGTCGGGTTCGGATCGGGTGGAGTCTCCGTGCACCCAAAACCGAAACCCGAAATCGAAACCCGAACCCGAACCGAAAACCGTTTCGGGTGAAAATCCATCACCAAAACCAAACCCGCGGATACCCGAAACCCGAACGGATACCCGAAACCCGCGGATAAATATACACATATTCACATGTATAAATAAGAGGCAACAAATAATAAATATTTTCATGAGTCAATTTTGAATAGATTTAATAATCTAAGTAAACAAGTTATTATTCGCATATTATAAAACATGAGTTTTAATTCTAAATAATTTATTTCGGATATCCATTGGATATCCACGGGTGAAAAACCAAACCCGAAACCGAACCCGAAACCAAACCCGAACCCAAACCCGAAAACCGTGGGCGAAAAATCATCCCCAAACCCGCGGGACCCGAAACCCGCGGATACCCGTCCCGAACCCGATCCGCTGCCATCCTTAGGAAGGATTATAGGTTGCAGGTGCAGCGAGGGGTGAGGGCGGCACCGCGCGGCAGGCAAGTGTGGCGGCAGCAAGTGGCGAGCGAGTGTGGCAGCAGTGGGAGGCGAATAAAGTGTGGCGGCGGCGCTCGATTCATCAGTCCGAGACAGAGAGGCCAACAGGGAGACGTCGCTAGGTTTTTTTTCCTGCCACCTGTCGACTAGGCAGGAGCAATAGGTCTTAGTAGGCGTTAGGTGGGTTGATGGGCCATAAGACTATCCGTACTCATGGATCTCTATATTCATCCTCTATACGTTCTAGTCAGCAAGATTCTATTCTCTATACTCAATTCTCCCGCACTTATTTATCCTCTATATCATCCTCTATTCACTCTATCCACTGTGGGACCCACTTGTCACTTTATCTAAAATATCCATGTGTGATCTAGTTTTGAAGGATTTATTTAGACGAATTTAATGGTGAAATCGAAATTTAATTTGGATTTTTGGTTTGTGAGTTATAGCATTTTTTTTCCTTTGTTTAGCTAGTGGGGCCGCCACTATAGAGTATAGAGTAAGTACAGTACCACTCTAAATATAGAGTGAGAGAAAGGATAGAGTATCATTTTAGAGTACCTAGTACAGCAGTTTTTACTCTATATAGATACTCTAAAACTTTAGAGTATCGTTTTAGAGTACCCACTGCGGCTAGTCTAGGGGCTTCACCGTCGCTACAGTGTGGCGTGCTGCCCCCGTCCTTCGCATCCTCGGCCAGTGTCCATGTCACTTAAATATCTTATGGCCGCGTTCACTTCCCCCTCCCAACCCAAAATATTTCCTCTTACACACATCACATCAAATCTTTCGACGCATGCATGGAGCATTAAACGTAGGTAAAAAAGATAACTAATTGCATAGTTTGTCTGTAAAGTTCGAAACGAATCTTTTAAGTCTAATTAATCCATAGTTGGACAAATTTTACCAAATAACAACGAAAAGTGCTACAGTAACTTTTCAGCTACTTTTCGCAAAGTGAACACACCCTATATTGGCCTGGCGGGTGTTGAGACTGTTGCGTTGGGTTTTTGTCAGGTACGAGTAGAATGGGTCTGAGAGACGTCTTGGCGCGCGTCGGGTGGCCAACGGCAACGGGTCGCTTCACCAACGATCCAGGGTTTTTATTAGAACGAAAAACGTGTCAGACAGTGAGATGGAATCCGAGACCGACGGATCGGCCACTCCACACCGTCTCCGAGAATCCGCGAGGAGTCGGCACCGAACACTAGCGGACACGACGCGAGCGGAGAGCGCGCACGTACGAACGCACGCCGTACGCACCTACGCACGCGGCACGCAGACACCTCCGCCTTCAACCCCTCGTCCCCGACGCATAAATCCGGCGGGTCCCCTCCGCTCCATCATTCACACGTCTAGCCAATCGCACACCGACACGGAGACGTACGACAGGGATCGCGTCGCGCGAGCTGATCCAGACGAGCGACGAGGAACTGAGGAAGGCGCCCGCGGCATACGGCGAGGACCGACCGATGAAGCCGCTGGGTCACCAACAGCAGGTGCAGGTGCAAGAAGGCGCCCGCGCCCGCCTTCTCGCGGGGACCCCGTCGCGGCACGACGCGCTGGACGACGACGACGACGCGGCGCGGACGACGGTCACCAAGGGGTGCGCGACGTTCTGGGTCGGGGAGGAAGGGGAGGCCCCGCGGCGGGTGGCGGTGCCCGTGGCGCGCCTGGGCCACCCGCGGATGCTGGAGCTGCTCGGGGAGGCCAGGGAGGAGTACGGCTTCGCGCACCAGGGCGCCGTCGTCGTCCCGTGCGCCGTCGAGCGGTTCATGCGGGCGGTGGAGGAGGCATCGGCGTCGGCGGGGAACAGGCACGGGCACGGGCACCGCCACGGACACCACCACCACTTTCGCCTGCCTCACGTTCACATCGCCCACTGCTTTAGGCCGTCGCACGTCCTTGCTTAGGATTCACGAGCGCGAGTAGCTACATGATTTTTTCCCCTTTTTGATTGAAAGTGGCGTGATTTCTATTTTTTTCTTGTAAGCAAGTGATTCTTGGTTTCGTGATCCACCTGTGGTGAAGCGGTTCGCCCAAAGATCACGAGTTGATCTCCACCCGTGCTATAAGGAATGTTGGCATGTTGCACCCGTTCAGATCAGTTTTTTTTTTTAAAAAAACCATTAATCAATACTCCACCATCCTGAAATATAAGATATTTAAGTAATTTTAGTATTTAATGTCTTTGTTAGAAAAACTTAGGTATCACAGAGCTTGGATTTGCATTTTGCGTGGTCAAGGTTGTTGCTTTAAATTTTTAGAGCCCAACTCAACCTCCTTTTTGGCCATTCGATTCTTACTACGTCTCGAACATGATTAGAATGACAACCGAGACGTATTCGGTTCTAGTGAAACCTCCATGCTCGCCTATAAAACCTAAACTTAAAGCCTGAATCCACCCCAACACCTCATCGAGTGATAATGCCACCGAACCCGTGAGGGTTAGTGGGTGGCTAGACAGAGGTAGTTTTATACGTATCGTTACTTAAATGGGCTAGTGAACTGATTTACTTTGGGTCTTCGTTGGACATTCGCGGGTGAAATACAAACTCACACTACACATGATAAGTTTTGGGCCCTCGAACTCAGAATTGTCCCAGGACCCAAAATTTGTGCGATAATGATAGGATGCGGGCGTCTGACCCTCTGGGCGCCTTGCGCCCGCACTCTGCTCGCTACTTTAGAGTGCGCCCGCACTCCGCCTCCGTATCTCAAAAAATAAGACAGTGTCGCTCATCTTCTCCAGCGTAGTTGCACAGGGCCACTCGCCGCAAGCAGCGTACCTGCCTCTTGCGGCCTTCTCCAGCGCGACGGTGCCGCACCCGCGCCTCATACCTGGCTGCTCCCCGGTCTACACCCACTATCTCGTGCTGCGCCTCCATTGACCTCGCCCATTACGGAAGGGGGAGGCATGCCGCATGCGCCTGCGCCCCCATCAACCTCGCATGTAAGTGAGAAGGGGAGGCATGCGCCTGGGTGTAAGCTGGGTCGTTGACGTCCCCCTAACTAGCACATGTTGCAAGATTATGTTTCAAGTGTTTCAGATGTTTCAGAGATATGTTGTAAGTGTATATCGATGTTGCAAAAGTAGATTGGGATGTTGCACATGTTGTAATGGCTATTACGTATGTTTCAAGTGTATGTTTCAAATGTTTCACCTGTTCTAGACGTATGTTGCAAGTGTTTTATCTAGATGTTGCAAAAATATATCTGAATGTTGCATATACATACATGTTGCAAGCATATGTTTTCAAGTGTTTTTAGGTGTTCCACACGTATGTTTGCAAGTATTTCATCTAGACATTGCATATGTTTGCAACATTTTTCAAATGTTTTTGATGCGTTTTCGCAAGTGTTTCAGATACTTGCTTCAAGTGTTTCATCTATCTTTTTTTTGTATGTTGCAATGTTGCATCTAGATTTTTAAAAGTAGATCGGCTGTTGTACATGGGATACATATGGGAAGCGGCTGGCGGTGTGGGCAATATTTGGGGCGGCGTGGGCGACGCCTCGATACACGCGGACAACGTCCGAGGCGGTACGGGCCCACTGCTGATGCGCTCGCGAGCCCAACGCACTAGGCAGTAGGCACTCGCTCCCTCCCCTTGTGGGCACCGTCTGTACGCTTGAAAGTCCGAAATTTGTGGGACCTGACTCGTGCCGCGCTAAGGCTGTCTCCAACAGGAGACCCATTGCGGAACCCAAAGCCAAAATGGGTCTCCAACACAATACCTATAGCCTCTAACAGAGTACCTATATGGAAGACCCATTTTGGATGCTAGGAGAGGCATAACCTAAATCTGAATATCCTCTCTCTTGGAGATCCTGAAAGGATCAAGATGCCCAAGAGGGGGGGTGAATTAGGCTTTTCTAAAAATTAATTACAAGAATTAAATCCTACAAGCCAAACTTCACCCCTAGTGCCTACTAGTGTTCCTTGTGATTCTACTCGTAAAAGTTTTGCACCCTAAGTTCCAAACCTAGACTAGCATGGCAATTCTAGGAAAGTAAACAAGTAATGAAAGCAATGCACGAAAGTAAATGCTTGAAAGTAAGGGTTAGGAACACGGCGATGTTTTGCTGAGGTATCGGAGAGTCGCCACTCCCCACTAGTCCTCGTTGGAGCACCCACGCAAGGGTGTAGCTCCCCCTTGATCAACGCAAGGATCAAGTGCTCTCTACAGGTTGATTCTTCGACACTCCGTCGTGACGAATCACCCAAAACCGCTCACAACATGAGTTGGGTCACCCACAAGCTCGTCGGATGATCACCAAACTCCCAATCACCACCAAACCGTCTAGGTGATGGCGATCACCAAGAGTAACAAGCTAGAACTCTCACTTGACCATAACAAGCCTAATGAGAAGATGGATGCACACTTGCTACACTCTTGTCACTAGAGAGGATTCTCAAACTTTGATTCTCAAATCACTATCCTCACTAGGGCTCTTGCACTCTCTTGCACTCCAAAGGTGTTTCTCAGCTGAACAAATGAGCAAGAGACCTCTAAAAGAGGTGGAGGGGATGTATTTATACACCCCTCAGACAAATCCAACCGTTACCTACCGAATCAGCAAAACACGCACTGACCGGACGCGCCAGTCAACATGACCGGACGCGCCAGTCAAGTGTAACGGTCGGAAACCGAAAGTTAGCGCTGAGTGACCGGACGCACCGACCTGAGATGACCGGACGCGCCGATCAGAGATGACCGGACACGTCAGGTCAGCTTGGGACCTTACTGGAACATGACCGGACGCGCCGATCACTTCACAGACGCGCCCGATTACACTGTTTACCCTCTGAAACATGTGTTAGACTGACCACCGCGTCTGGTCCTCTCAAGGACCACATCGGGTCAGTCAGTTAACGACGCAGTGACTTGTTAGTACTGACCGAACGCGTCCGGTCATGACCAGGACCGCGTCCGGTCAAGGGTAAATGAAAGTCCTATGTTTGGTGTTGGTAATTAGTGACAATGCCTAAGTACTAATCCTATGCCTAAGTTGTATGTAGCATATGAGGATTAGTACATTCCAAGGTTGGTGGCAAGATGGACATGGTGATCATGATGGCCACACTTGGATTTGGGCGCAACCCTATGTGATCAAGGCAAAGGTATATGCTTAAGGGTTGTGTTTTAGTAACCAAGACACCTAGTGGATGTGGTTACATTATAGGATAGATAGTCGTACTATAAAGAGAGGAATGACGCGGCTATTGAACTCCTAAGTGCCTCTAGGTGTGCATTTCATAATCATATGCATTTGGATAGAACTAATAACGCCTCAAAAAATGATTGTGAAAATGCTAACACACTCACACATGACGAAGATCACTTGGTGGTGTTAGCACGTTTGCGAAGGCGGTGAAGTTTGAGCGGTAGAGAGGGTTTAGGATCCTCTCTCTCCCTCCCGCCGAGCTTGCGAGGCGGGGTTCAGGCGTTTTCGAGGAATTGAAACGACTATTTTCCCTTACGCCGGAAGTCCAGAAAAGAAACAGAAGCGAACGGAGGTCACAGAGGTGACCAGACGCTGAACCGGACACGGTCTTTGCATGACCGGACGCGTTCGGTCAGCGTTCAGTGTCTACACGTATTTTAGTTTGATGATCGGACGCGCAGCGCGTCCGGTCACTGACGATCGGACGCGTCCGATCGTTCAGGGAGCTTACTAGACTCTAACCGGACGCTGGCACTGTTGCGTCCGGTCATTTACTTCAGCACGTCTGGTCACTATTTCGTTGAGCACTGCTCAGGCGACCAGCACGTCCGGTCACTCACGGGACCAGCGCGTCCGGTCATTTCCAGCGCGTCCGGTCTGCGCGATGAGCGCGTCCGGTCGTTGCTTCGCAGTTAGCCGTTGGGCGACCGGCGCGTCCGGTCAGTTGGACCAGCGCGTCCGGTCAGTGCTTCGTGACTTAGCCGTTGTGCGATCGGCGCGTCCGGTCAGTTGGACCAGCGCATCCGGTCAGCACGATTTCAGCTGTTTAAAGTTTCTAACGGCTCTATTCGAAGGGGTACGTCTATAAATACTCGTTGGCCGGCTCAAGGCTCTCCCTCTTGAACATTTGACATACTTGTGAGTACTTTGAGCTAAGCAACTCCCCTTCCACTCATCTCTCTTGCTTTTTTGCATATTCGAAGTGAGATTGAGTGATCCAAGTGCATTTGCATTGAGAGATTGCATCTAGTTGGCACTTGGTGGTTGATTTGCTGCGGGATTCTTGTTTCTCTTGGTGGTTGCCGCCACCTAGATGGCTTGGAGCAGCTTGGAGGCATTGGCAAGAGTTGGTGATTGTTCCTGGCCACCTCCGGTGATTGTGAGGGGTTTGTGCCTACCTTGGCGAAGTGCCAAAGGCAACGTTAGTGAATTGCTTGTGTCATTGCAACCATTTGTCATTTGGTAGGTTCTTGTGGCGCCTTTTGAGAGGCTCGGTGTGAGACCGATTAGCCACCGAACCACGTGGTGAAGAGGGACACAACGAGGACTAGCATGCCGGCAAGCACGTGAACCTCGGGATAAATCTTCGTGTCATCATTCTTATTGTGTTTGATCGATCTCGGTGGTTGTATATTGTGGTATTCATCTCTTGATCATATTGATTGGTTGGCTCAATACTTCGCCCCTCGGTGATATCCTCCTAACTCTCTCTTGTATTAATTTCTTAGTTACCTTGCTAGCTTGTTAGTGTAACTCTTAGCTTGTGTAGCTAGCTAGCTTTAGTTGTAGTTAAATTATACAGTTTGACTTGTGCGGTTGAGTGCAAATATATTAGAATTGTGAATTGGTTAGGTGGCTTGCAAACACCCCGTAGGCTAAGCAAAACTCGCATCTCGCTATTTGTTATATTAATAAACTTGTTTAGCTTGTCTTTATAGAAAGTTTTAAAAGCCTATTCACCCCCTCTAGCCATCAAGAACTTTCAAGTGGTATCGGAGCCGTGGTCACCGTTTGTAAGGCTTAACAACCTCGGTGTAAGATAGCTCAAGTTGTGTTCAACCATGTCGGGGGCAAGCCTCCATTCTTTGATGGTGTCACATCTTTTGATCATTGGAAAAGAAAGATGAAGCAATATCTTGGCTCTATTTATGAGAACGTTTAGAAGGTGACACACCATGATTATGCTATCATTGATCCCGACAATCTCACCAACAATGATCGCATCAACAACCAATGCAACACTATGGCTCTCAATACTCTCTACAATGGGATTGATGCAAAGGTCTTTGAGCAAATCAAGGATCTTGAGATGGCAAGTGAAGTGTGGACAAGATTAGAGGAAACATATAAGGGCACTTCAACGGTAAAGAGTGCCAAGCTCTATATGCTCAAGGATAAGTTTGCAAGCTTCAAGATAAAGGATGATGAGTCCATACCGGAGATGTTCTATAGGCTACAAGTCATTGTCAATGATCTCAAGAGCCTAGGAGAAGATGTCAAGGACAAGGACTTTTCACATAAGTTCTTGATGAACTTACCTAAGAAGTTTGCTATCTTGAGGAAGATGATCCAAATAGAGGGTTTGGACAAGGTGACTCCAAACCAAGTGCTTGGAGATGTCATGACCGATGCTCAATATGATGATGATGAAGATGAAGATGAGAAGAAGGAGATCAAGGTCAAGCAAGAGAAGACCACCGCATTCAAGGCTTCTTCTTCCAAGGGCAAGAGCAAGGTTGATGATGATTATGATCCATTTGATGATGAGATCATGGCCCTTCTAGTGCAAAAGATGGGTCGGTTTATGAAGAAGAGAGGCTATGGTGCAAGAAACAGAAGGGACTTCATGAAGGCAAAAGAGGTGTTTTGCTACAATTGCAATAGCCCCGATCATGTAGTGGCGAAGTGCCCCTATGAAGACAAAAGATATCATGATGGGGAGTTGAAGCTCAAGAAGAACAAGAAGGATAAGAAAGAAAATGAGAAGAAAGCAAAGAAGAGCTTCACATTCAACAAGAAGAAGAAGGGTGGTGGTTATGTAGTCACTTGGGATATTGACAACTTTGATAGTGATGATGATGCAAGCTCTAGTGATGATGAAAGGACCACTCGACGAGCCATTGCAAACATCGCCCTCTCCAACAAGCCATCCATCTTCAACACTACATCAACATGCCTTATGGCCAAGCCTACCAAGGTAAAATATAATGATAGTGATGATGATTCTTGTGCTAGTGATGATTGTAGGAGTGATGATGAGGAGGATGAGGACTACTCCAAGGATGATCTATTGGACATAATAGATCAAATGAGCAAGGGCTACAAGAGGACCACCAAGAAATACAAAATCTTGGAACAAGAGCTCATTGCCAAGAGCAATGAAAATGATGCCTTTATGGAGGAGTTTGTTGCTCTCAAAAAGAGTAAGGAGTGCAAAGGAATTGAACAAGAGCTCAAAGCTCTTAGGAAATCCTTTGATGAGCTAGAGGCCTCTCGTGAGTGTCTAAAGGAAGACCACGAGGACCTTAAAGTTACTCACACTAGGCTTAAGGAAGCCCACTCCGCTCTACTTGAGCTCATCAAGGAAAAGGACCTCAAGTTGGAGAAGTTCATGAAGGAAGCTAAGGAGGAGCAAGTGATTGTCACTTATGATATTGGACTAACATGTGATATTATTGATGATTCTTTATTTGTTAGTCCTACTAATGCTTCATGTAGCTCATCATCATCCACCACAACCAACTCTAGCTCTACTACTAGTGATTCATCACTTATGGTTGAGACTCTCAAGAGAGAGGTGGATGATCTCACCCGCGCATTAGGCAATGCCTATGGTGGGGATGCCCGCTTGCTAAAATGCTTAGGTAGCCAAAGGTTCTCTCTTAACAAAGAGGGATTGGGCTATACTCCCAAGAAGGGCAAGGCGGCCTTTGCTACTCTAAAGCCTCGCTTTGTAAAGGGCAATGGTCGTTATTGCAATAGATGCAAGCAAGTTGGGCATCTAGAGATTAATTGCAACAAAATAAACAAGAACAAGAAAAATGCTAATGTATCTTACATTCCTTTTGATTCTTGTTATGTGCTTACCAAGGGTGAGAAAGGTGTGCATGCTAGGTTTGTTGGTACACTAATTGTGGGTCCAAAGAAGAAGGCCATTTGGGTACCAAAGAGCTTAGTGACTAACCTCCAAGGACCCAAGCAAGTATGGGTACCTAAAAGACATTAAATTGTTTTGTAGGTAAATTACAAGGTCGGAGGAAGGCATTGGGTGCTTGATAGTGGGTGCTCTCAACATATGACCGGTGATTCAAGAATATTCAACTCTCTCAAGTCAAATGATAGTGGCATTGATAGTATCACATTTGGTGACAATAGCAAGGGTGATATAAAGGCTCTTGGAAGGATTGCAATCTCAAATGATCATAGCATTTCCAATGTGCTCTTAGTTGAAAAGTTGAACTTCAATCTTCTCTCGGTTGCTCAATTATGTGATCTTGGTTTTAAGTGCATATTTGGTGTTGATGATGTGGAGATAGTTAGTGTTGATGGCTCTAACTTGATCTTCAAAGGCTTTAGATATGAGAATCTATACTTGGTTGATTTTAATGCTAGTGACACTCAACTTTCAACATGCCTGCTCACCAAATCAAGTATGGTTTGGTTATGGTATAGAAGACTTGGTCATGTTGGCATGAAGCAATTGAACAAGTTAGTGAAGCATGACTTAGTTAGAGGCTTGAAGGATGTCACATTTGAGAAGGATAAGCTATGTAGTTCATGTCAAGCCAGAAAGCAAGTGGGCAACACTCATCCATTGAAGAGCATTATGAGTACTTCCAAGGCATTTGAGTTGTTGCACATGGATCTATTTGGGCCAACTATATACACAAGCATTGGTGGCAAAAAGTATGGCTTTGTGATTGTGGATGATTTCACTAGATACACATGGGTATTCTTTCTTGTGGACAAAAGTGATGTATTTGACATATTCAAGAAGTTCATCAAGAGAGTACAAAATGAGTTTGAAACCACAATCAAGAAAGTGAGAAGTGACAATGGAAGTGAGTTTAGAAACACAAGAGTTGATGAGCTATGTGATGAGCTTGGAATCAAACATCAATTCTCGGCCAAGTATACACCTCAATCAAATGGCCTAGTTGAGAGGAAGAATAGAACCTTAATTGATATGGCAAGATCAATGTTGAATGAGTATAATGTGAGTCATTCATTTTGGGCTGAAGCAATCAACACGGCTTGCTTCTATAGCAACCGCCTCTATTGCCACAAGTTTCTAGAGAAGACACCATATGAGATCTTAATTGGAAGAAAGCCCAACATTGTATATTTTAGGGTATTTGGTTGTAAATGCTACATCTTGAAGAAGGGCACTAGATTGAGCAAGTTTGAGAAGAAATGTGATGAAGGATTCTTACTTGGGTACTCCACTACTAGCAAAGCTTATAGAGTTTAGAATTTAGCTAGTGGTTTACTTGAAGAAGTTCATGATGTTGAATTTGATGAAACAAATGGATCTCAAAATGAAGAAGAAAACTTGGATGATGTGAGAGGAACTCAATTGACCAATGCTATGAAAGAAATGGATATTGGTGATATTAGGCCAAAGCATGTGATTGATGTGGATGACAACAAAGATAAAGTGCTCCAAAGTCCAATTACACAAGCTAGTGGTTCTCTAATGCAAAATCAAGCTAGTACATCATCTCAAGTGCAACAAGATCAACAAGTGGCTAGTTCATCATCTCCAACTCATGATCAACATCAACATCCAAGCAATCAAGTCCAAGTGCTTCAACCAACTAACATTGCAAGAGACCATCCATTGGATTCCATCATTGGTGACATACAAAGAGGAGTTCAAACTAGATCAAGATTGGTATCTTTTTGTGCTCACTCTTCTTTTGTGTCAATGGAAGAACCTAAGGACATTGATAAAGCATTGAGAGATCCGGATTGGGTAAATGCAATGCATGAAGAGCTCAACAACTTCAAGAGAAATGAAGTATGGGAATTAGTTGAGAGGCCTAAGGATCACAATGTCATTGGAACAAGATGGGTCTTTCGCAACAAGCAAGATCAAGATAGGATAGTAGTAAGGAACAAAGCAAGACTAGTGGCTCAAGGTTACACACAAATAGAGGGTCTTGACTTTGGTTAAACTTATGCTCCGGTTGCAAGATTAGAAGCAATTAGGATCTTACTTGCCTATGCTTGTACTCACAATATCAAGCTATATCAAATGGATGTGAAGAGTGTATTTCTCAATGGGTACATACAAGAGGAGATGTATGTGGAGCAACCTCCCGGTTTTAAAGATGACAAGAAACCCAATCATGTATACAAGTTAAGGAAGGCTTTGTATGGATTGAAGCAAGCTCCTAGAGCATGGTATGAAAGATTGAGGGACTTCTTGCTATCCAAAGTATTTGTCATGGGCAAAGTTGATACAACACTATTCACCAAGAAGATTGAGAAAGACTTGTTTGTGTTGCAAATATATGTTGATGATATCATATTCGGTTCAACCAATCAAGATTATTGTGATGAGTTTGGAAAAATGATGGCCAAGGAATTTGAAATGTCAATGATTGGTGAACTTAGTTTCTTTCTTGGACTTCAAATCAAACAAATGAAGGAAGGAACATTTGTAAGCCAAACCAAATACATAAAGGATATGCTAAAGAAGTTTGGTATGGAAGATGCAAAATGAATCATTACTCCAATGAGCACTAGTGGAAGCTTGGATAGTGACAAGAATGGCAATATGGTGGATCAAAAGCTATATAGATCAATGATTGGTAGCCTACTTTATGTGACGGCATCAAGACCCGATGTGATGTTTAGTGTATGCATGTGTGCAAGATTTCAAGCCTCACCAAGAGAAAGTCATTTGAAGGCAACAAAGAGAACATTGAGGTACTTAAAGCATACACAAGATGTTGGATTATGGTATCCCAAAGGTGCAAGCTTTGAGCTAGTTGGATATTCGGATTCCGACTATGCCGGTGACAAAGTTGAGAGAAAGAGCACCTTCGGGACTTGTCAATTGTTGGGAAGATCACTTGTCTTATGGTCATCCAAGAAGCAAAATAGTATTGCACTATCTACCACCGAGGCCGAATACATCGCCGCGGGTAGTTGTTGTGCACAAATCTTCTGGATGAAGGCAACATTGAAAGATTTTGGAATCAACTTCAAGAATGTGCCATTGCTATGTGACAATGAAAGTGACATGAAGCTAACCAATAATCTGGTTCAACATCAAAGAACAAAGCATATTGATGTTTGCCATCACTTTATTAGAGATCATCAACAAAAGGGTGACATTGCTATTGAGAGTGTGGGCACCGAAGATCAATTAGCCGATCTATTCACCAAGCCACTTGATGAGAAGAGATTTCACAAGCTAAAGAATGAGTTAAACATACTTGACTTCTCCAACATGAGTTGATGCACCTCCATGATATGACATGCCTCTCCTTCGAGTCCCAAGGTACAATTAGTTGACATGTTATACATTCTATGCTAAGGACTTGTTTAGTGCATCTAGTCATAATTTACATGTTCTAGGCTCATTCATGAAAATCAAATAAATTGGAAGTCTATATGGTGCCACTATTGTTTCCATGACTTGTATGATCTAGTGGTAGCATATAACTTGTTTAAGTAGCTTGTGATCCTAAGTGTTTAATCTAGAAAACTTGTCTAAATATTTGCTTCAACATGATGCATGATAACCTTTCTAGTGAGGTGTGAAGAAGCTTGCCCTTGGATCAAACCGAAGCTTTTTATTTGTGCAAGCAATCTAGGTTGAATCACAAACTTGATCCTCACCCTATTTTTTCAACATGATAATCTATCTAAAGTTTGCTCCTTGTGGTCAATTGGTGCCAAAGGGGGAGAAAATATTGTTCATAAAGATAGAACTCAAAGGGGGAGAAGCACAAAGGGGAGAATTGATAAAAGAAGGGGATCAACTAAAATTTTGAGCACACAAGTAGGGGGAGCAAGCTCTTAAACATGAATGTTGCATTTCCATGTGCACTTCATATGTATGATGCATAGTTATCCATTTCATTTTCTCCGATACTTTGCTTGTGTGGTGACTTGCTAGTATACAATTGAAAGGTGTATTGAGGTACTAGCATGAATAGGAAGTAGTTAGATTTTTCTTGCTTCATGTTTTTCAAAGTGGTACTAAAGCCTTGCTTATAATGTTGATCTCACGAGGTTTCTAGTTATGTTTGTGTTTTTCCAAGTGGAATCTAACTACACAAGGTGCTAAGATGGTGTTTATCGCTACTCCGATGGTATCACGCTTCAAAGGTCTATAATCTTAAACACTTAGCACCTATTGGTAGTCAATGCTCCTATACTTTCCTATCTAACATGTATGCTTCCAAAATCCAAACATATAGCATACATGTAGGGGGAGCCATTGCTATCAATTTGAATTCATAATCACATGTCCATGATTCTTACACATGGTAATATACTTGGATAATGTGACATGTGTTCAATCAAAATTTTATCATAATATCTTTGTGAAAGGTTTGTCACCAATTACCAACAAGGGGGAGATTGAAAGTCCTATGTTTGGTGTTGGTAATTAGTGACAATGCCTAAGTACTAATCCTATGCCTAAGTTGTATGTAGCATATGAGGATTAGTACATTCCAAGGTTGGTGGCAAGATGGACATGGTGATCATGATGGTCACACTTGGATTTGGGCGCAACCCTATGTGATCAAGGCAAAGGTATATGCTTAAGGGTTGTGTTTTAGTAACCAAGACACCTAGTGGGTGTGGTTACATTATAGGATAGATAGCCGTACTATAAAGAGGGGAATTACGCGGCTATTGAACTCCTAAGTGCCTCTAGGTGTGCATTTCATAATCATATGCATTTGGATAGAACTAATAACGCCTCGAAAAATGATTGTGAAAATGCTAACACACTCACACATGACGAAGATCACTTGGTGGTGTTAGCACATTTGCGAAGGCGGTAGAGTTTGAGCGGTAGAGAGGGTTTGGGATCCTCTCTCCCTCCCGCCGATTTGAGTTTGCGCGTATTTCAGTTTGATGATCGGACGCGCAGCGCGTCCGGTCACTGACGATCGGACGCGTCTGGTCGTTTAGGGAGCTTACTGGACTCTAACCGGACGCTGGCACTGTCACATCCGGTCATTTACTTCAGCGTGTCTGGTCACTGTTTCGTTGAGCGCTGCTCAGGCGACCAACACGTCCGGTCACTCACGAGACCAGCGCGTCCGGTCATTTCCAGCGCGTCCGGTCTGCGCGATGAGCGCGTCCGATCGTTGCTTCGCAGTTAGCCGTTGGGCGACCGGCGCGTCCGTCAGTTGGACCAGCGCGTCCGGTCACTGCTTCGTGACTTAGCCGTTGTGCGATCGGCGCGTCCGGTCAGTTGGACCAGCGCGTCCGATCAGCACGATTTCAGCTGTTTAAAGTTTCTAACAGCTCTATTCGAAGGGGTACGTCTATAAATACTCGTTGGCCGGCTCAAGGCTTGTGACACCCGAGGTGTTTGCCACCAGTTAAGCAGTGGGTTTAAGCTCAAACATGGTAGATTAAGTGGTAATGAAGATGTCAAGGTTAAACCTATGGAAGCGAGCCCCAATCTAAACTTGGATGTTGCACCCTTGCTTTACATATAGTCCATTTTTAAGATATATGCTTGGGTGGTGTTATTGTAGTATCTTCATATGTCTCACCTTAGTACCTATTTATATTGGTTACTGGAAAAGTTTCATGACATTTGGAATCAAAAAGTCACATGAAATGATAAGTTATATGCTTGTTGGAATGACTTTACTAAGTGCTGGAATTGCATTATTAAGTGGATGGAAATATAGGTCATCAACCAAACCTTGCAACCTTGCCCAAATGACTCTAGATGGACTCTACAACAAAAGTCGTGAAAGGTTCGTGTTGAGCAAATGCCCAGAAAATGCTCCAATTGATCAAAAAGGATAATTTGAGCTTCATCGTGATCCTACTTTGGTCAAAGTAGAACAGTAGGTTCTATACCAGTTTTAAGGTTGGACCTTAAATGAAAGTTGTAGTACATATCATGTAGAACAAACTTTGTTTTTGGACCAAGAGCTAGATCAACTTGGAAATAAGTCAAACAGAGGCTCAAAGATTGAATCAACGGCTGTTTTCAGACTTAGAATTTTTCTAAGTCTGGAATTCATCGTCGTCGACGTTGGCACGTCGCGTTCTCGTGTTTTTGCTAAGCAACTCCAGTTGAGCCAAATACCAAAGTTGGAGTAGATAATGTGAAGGAGAGTATGCAAAAGGATGACACCAGTTTGACTTAGTTTTGACCTCCGAAAGTGAGTTTCCGCGATCACCATTGTTGTGTTGACACTGCTATTTTGGCAACCAGTTAACCGCTAATCCGTTGCTCTAATGACCTTGGCTCCTTAATGAAAAACGTAGAGTTTCATGTGGGCTACAAACTTCGTTTTTGGCCCAAGGACTAATTCGGCCCAGAGCAAGCCCGAATCAGCGCCCCACCTTGCTCTCCTCAGCGCCCACCACGTGTTCGATCAAATGCCGCCGTGGCGCCCATGCACAGAGCATGACTCGCCATTGCTGCCGCGCGTCGTCCTCCTCCGCCACGCTCCCCACGTCCTCTGCCGCTGCTGCCTACTCCTGACCGCGTGGTTGGGATGCCCCAGAGCGTCTTCATTTGTCTCCCCGCTCCCGTTCTCGCCGTGACGCGCGCGCACCAGAGCGCCGCCCGCCATGGCCGCCACGGGCGGAGCTGCCCGTCGCTGCAGCCTCACTCGATCACTGCTGAGCCAAGCCGCGCCCCACCGGAGTTGCTCGAGCATGCTCTGGTGCTCCGCTGCCGCCTCTCGTCGCTCGGGAACCGCCGGCCGCTCTTGCCGACGCGGCCACAGCCTCGGCCCATCGTGCTCTCGTGGCCAGCAAGCCACGAGCCACCTCTCGACGATCCTTGGCCACTCACGGGTGCGCCTCGACGTCGTGAAGCTGCTACGCCACTCCCCGGCCGCCGGCGTGGCCTCCCTCGCCGGAACCGGCCCTCCCCCAACGGCCTCTGTCTCCCTCCGATGATCTCTGTACGAGGAAGAAGAAGAAGGACCCACGTGTAAGAGGGAAACAAGTTCAGGGGGTTTTCTGCGAAGTCAGTGACTCAGGTGAATAGTGCCGCGAGGACTGATTTGTGATGATTTTGCAGGAACTTTGAAAATTCATAGTAAATCATAGAAAATTCGTAAAATAACAAATGAGTACTTTTTGGAATCCTTGTGAAATTCTCTATGCATTAGATCTATAATACAGCATGTTTTAGTTTAAAGTTTTCTCTGTAAAAATGGATTTGTGCAGCTAGGTTTTTAATGCTAGATGTATTTGTCATTTTCATAACTGTAGATCTAGGGCTCCAAATGAAGTGAAATTTTTGTGGAATGCTATTCATATGATTTTAATGTGTGGTAATTATTTCATGAATTTTGGTTGCAATATGAGTGAGTTATTAGTGTATCTTGCTCTCACATGAATTCTTGTAATAGCAATTTGTCTTTTTCATAGTGGTTGATATACATTTCCAAATGGCTTGAAATTTATACAGTGGACTATTGGGTGTATGTAAGAGCTACTGTAATTTTTATAGATTTTATTATGGGCTTATGGTATATGTTTATTATTTCACCTTGCTATTTAAATAAATTAAGAAATGCATTAAAAGAAATTATTTAATGATGAGCACTATACTTTTTGGTTATCATTTAACATGCACTTTATGATGGTTACATTGTTTGTGGCCAAATGTATGTTTGGAATATAAGTTAATATTTATTCTTGCAATTGATGCTTTCCTGGACAGTTTCTGGGACTTTGGTAATTGCACCATGAAAATGATGTTTGATGAGAAACATGCTTATAACAAAGTTGTAAATAACTTATTAATCTATCTTGTGTTAAATTTTGGTGGCATTTGGCATTATAGTTTGTGAGTAATGACTGTTTCAAGTTGGGTACCAGAAATAGTTGTTCTCTGGAATCTCTGGACCAGATTCTGTAATTATGCATGTTTGACTTGGTTAACTTGAGAATCATGCTAAGATGATTAAAGATGAATTATAGACAATTTCATAAGCTTTCCAGAATGTCTTGTTGCATGTCTATTGGATTTGTATAACTCCAGTTATGATCCAAACATGTAGATGTTGTTTGCAGTCCAGAAATTGTCAGATGCTAGTCATGGTTGTTTACTCCATGTGTTGCTAAGTGTGGCTTATACCCTTGATGATGGTCAAGTTAAGATACTTGTGATCTTGTCAAACTTGTGTTATGCTTAATGTGCTTGCCCTCTTTAATTGATTATGTGATGCATCTTGTGTTACCATTCATCATATTCATACGCATGCATCTTGCATCTCATTTAGGTTCGCTAGATGCACCACGTGAAGGATGAGTTGTTGAAGCCAAACCCGAAGACGGTGTTTGGTGGAACTATCCCGAAGATGGAAGAATTCAGCGAGTGTCATCTGACAACTACTGACTTGTGTCGGATCCCAGGCAAGCCCCGGAGCATTCTAAGCCTCCTACTTTACAAAAGCAATTGAGTATATATATATGTTATATATGTATTGTTGCATTAAGTTATAGGAGTTGATTGAAAACACTTGCTGCATATATATCCTTTCCTTGTCCCATAAATATGCCTGAAATCCTATTTTAGTTCAGGATCGAAAATATTGCTTAGCCCTGCTTAGACCGGTAGAGATCGGTGATTTCCTGTCACCTGAAATTATAGGTGGTTACGGGAAAACTTTAGCTATGGAATGGATGATATCCTGGAAATAACCAAGTATTGATGAATAATTGGAGACCGGACGGAATAAGTATG
Organism: Saccharum hybrid cultivar R570; assembly: GCA_038087645.1. Lineage (NCBI taxonomy): Eukaryota > Viridiplantae > Streptophyta > Magnoliopsida > Poales > Poaceae > Saccharum > Saccharum hybrid cultivar. The sequence continues at coordinate 1,071,450 of JAQSUU010000173.1, forward strand.
GGACAACCAGACAGGGTTCTGGGGTGCTTGTAGTTTCCGTCTGTGTCGATTAAGGACCGTCCGTTGTTGTCCCTCGGGTCATGTTGAACGCATGCCTCACATTTAGCTGGCCGAATAAGGTACCTTTCGACCGTGAAGCTGGGAGATTATTCGAGCCGAGTGGATTGCCCGCAACGCACTGTACCGGAGCAGTAGTGGCAGGATACGGGGGCACGATGATAAGGCCAAAGAGCAGTCGGGCGGCCCCCGGGTACAAGTGGTTCCTGGCAAGCTTGCGACTTTACCTGAATGGTTGACTCGGTGACCAACACCTCACTTTAGCGGGTGAGTGAGGTTTGTGTGAGGAATAACTTACCAGCTGGTTAATAATCGATTCGAATCGCCATCGTTCACTGGATAGTGAACACTTGACTCGAGCTACTGCATCGTAGTAATGATTATGGAACATGGATGGTTATGTGGATGATGTTGGAAATGCTAAACCTGAAATGGTAACCTTTGATGTTAATGGTTAATCAAGTGATTGCTTTAGCATAGGTGCTTACCTAGATTGAATAGGTTATAATAAAGCTGATGCAAAAATACTTAAATTAGTTTATTCATGATAACTTATGCTTTTCGCAAATGAGTCAAGATAGCCCACTGAAAGAAAACCTTGCATACTCCTTGGTGTCATTATTTCTGGTTTATGACGGGTAAGTCTAGCTGAGTACCTTCTTGTACTCAGGGTTTATTCCCACTTGTTGCAGGTTGTGATATAACATAGCTACTGCAAGAATTGGAAGACTCCGGCTGTAGTGGCGGAGTGTGATCATGGGCATGATCCTTCTGAGCTACCTTGTCTCTCATGCTTTTGTTGGAATTTGACCGTGGTACTGGCATGTATTTGAATTAAGGTGATATTAGTTTTCAAACTACTTTGCTTCCGCTACTTTTGAACTTGAGTTGTATTAACTCTACTGAACTCCGATATATGTTGAATTACTTATGAAATGGATGTAACATATGACCTGTTATGTTGGACCACTATGATCTTGGCTTGTATGTTAGTTGGTTTGAAATCTCTCAGGATTTTATTGGACTACCGGAGTTATAGGAGCTTAAGTACGGGAATTTAATTGCTCCGGCGATTGTTTTTGTACTTTTGTTCTTATAATTTGGGAGGTTCCGTGACAAGGCTCTCCCTCTTGAACATTTGACATACTTGTGAGCACTTTGTGCTAAGCAACTCCCCTCCCACTCATCTCTCTTGCTTCTTTGCATATTCGAAGTGAGATTGAGTGATCCAAGTGCATTTGCATTGAGAGATTGCATATAGTTGGCACTTGGTGGTTGATTTGCTGCGGGATTCTTATTTCTCTTGGTGGTTGCCGCCACCTAGATGGCTTGGAGCAGCTTGGAGGCGTTGGCAAGAGTTGGTGAATGTTCTTGGCCACCTTCGGTGATTGTGAGGGGTTTGTGCCTACCTCGGCGAAGCGCCAAAGGCAACGTTAGTGAATTGCTCATGTCATTGCAACCTTTTGCCATTTGGTAGGTTCTTGTGGCGCCTTTTGAGAGGCTTGGTGTGAGACCGATTAGCCACCGAACCACGTGGTGAAGAGGGACACAACGGGGACTAGCGTGCCGGCAAGCACGTGAACCTCGGGATAAATCTTCGTGTCATCATTCTTATTGTGTTTGATCGATCCCGGTGGTTGTATATTGTGGTATTCATCTCTTGATCATATTGATTGGTTGGCTCAATACTTCGCCCCTCGGTGATATCCTCATAACTCTCTCTTGTATTAATTTCTTAGTTACCTTGCTAGCTTGTTAGTGTAACTCTTAGCTTGTGTAGCTAGCTAGCTTTAGTTGTAGTTAAATTGTGCGGTTTGACTTGTGCGGTTGAGTGCAAATATATTAGAATTGTGAATTGGTTAGGTGGCTTGCAAACACCCCGTAGGCTAAGCAAAACTAGCATCTCGCTATTTGTTATATTGATAAACTTGTTTAGCTTGTCTTTGTAGAAAGTTTTAAAAGGCTATTCACCCCCTCTAGCCATCAAGACCTTTCAGTAAACTGCTCAAACGTCTTCTAAACGTGACGCAACTTGAACCAAGTTGCTTCCAACTGAACTTTGAGCTTTTCTAGAGCTACCTAGTGCTAAGTTTGACAAGTGTGCACCACACCTAAACAAAAGACTCACCTAGGTCAAGCTACTCACTCATGCCCCCCTTTATAGTATGGTAAAAGGAAGAAACGAAGATCCTAACGACTATTCCAGATGTAACTCAACACCTTGACATCCGGAACTAACCGTCCTTAATCTTGTCGTTGATCCTTTGAAAACCAAAACGATTTCCATCAAGGGACATGAATACCACAGTGTGCCCAAAGCAATTATCATCTTCATGACCTAACTTACCAACGTTTCTGCAAAACACACGTTAGTCATGGTAATAATGTGTTGTCATCAATTGCCGAAACCAACATCGGGGCCTAGATGCTTTCAATCTCCCCCTTTTTGGTGATTGATGACAACACTTAGATTCAGAAGTTATAAGTTGAGGTTTTTGATCATGCTTGGTTCACATAAGCATAAAGCTGTAAGTACAAGGGGTTAATCATTGCTTATGTGTTCCAAGCCAACTGAGTGTACTCATAAGATAAAACATGAAGAGTTAGTACACATAAAACATAGCTCATATGAAATCGGAGTAAGGCACGGAAGCACAACCTTATGAGCTAAACACCATTAAGTGACATAGATAAGATATAAAGTCTCACGAATTCATAGTCACACAATGCAGGGTGAGAAAATAAACATGATGCATGAATGTAGCACACAAAGAACAAAACCCTCTAATAGCACTCCCCCTGAATCTACGCTCTCTCTCCCCCTTTGGCATCAAACGCCAAAAAAGAAAAACTAAGGATCTGACGGGGGAACTGAAGCTGTCGTGTCGGGGGCCGAGGAGCGTGGAGTGATCACAAACTGTGAAGTGTCCTCCTCAGACTCTAAACTATCAGGCTGACCCTCTGTAGATAGACGTGGCAGTGAAGCAGTCTGGGTCGGTAGAGCAGGTGTAGCAACTGAAGGTGTAGAAGCAACTATAGGAGCAGTCACTGTCGCCTAAGCCTAAAAGACACCAAGAGTGGGAGGATCTGTCGATGCTACTGAAGATGGCAGTCTCTGTAGTGGCGGCCCCTGACACTAGAAGTGCAGCAGTCTCTGAAGCTGACATCTTTGAAGTAGTCACGAAAGTGGTGGACGAAGGTGTCGGCTATCCAGTCAGCTCACTGTAGGTGGCATTGAAATCAGGGAACAGAGTGCCTGAGAGGAGGTGAGGTCCTGGCTGAGCTGGTGGTGTAAACCCTTTCTGGATAGGAGTGAAACTCGGAGACAGAAACGTCTGAGGCACCTGCTGCTAAGGGGATGTGTACTGAAAACTCGGCTGTCCCTGACTCTGAGGTCCACTGGACTGTAAAGCTAGAGTCAGGACAGACAGCGGTGGAGGTACCCCAACCGTGACAAGGTGGCGCAGGAGCTCTAGGTACTGCTGCTGAGTGGCTACCTGCTACCTGTGCATCTCGAACTGCTGTCTCTGGAACTCGAGCTGCTGCCTCTGGAGCTCGTCCTGACGAGCCTGAATCTGAGTGAATACGACAGCTGTCTCCTGAGCCTGTCTCTGCATTTGAACCTCCTGTCTCTCCTAGGCCTGGGTCAACCTCTCAAGAATAGCCACCATGGCTGGGTCTGAGCGGGAGGCTGAGCCAGAGCCACCGGCCTCATGGCCGTGAGGCCGAGGAGAGCGGTACCGGGGGATGGGCTGATAATCCTCATCCGTGCTGTCAGTAGCAACATCCTCGGCTGGATCAGCTGGCTGAGCATCTAGATCTGCTAGCTCTGCCACAGCAAGACCCTAAACGGTCTCATCCTACTCAGCAGCTGTCTTCGGTACCTCTGGCCTCTGACGCTGTCCTAGGCTAGGTGCCTGCTCTCTGGTAACTGATGCCCACAACTATCGGATGTCATACTCTGGAAAGGCTGTGGTGGTATCAGAAATCTCTGCTCTAATCTCTGCAGGCAACTCACAGGCAGATCTGATGATGAAGCATATCCAATGAGCGTATGGTAGCTGCCTGTGACCCTTGAATCCGTCTGCCAAGGTGTCCTCCATCTCACATAGCATCAAATCCCAAAGGTCAAACGGGGTCTGTGAGATGAGATGATGTACTACCCATAGCTGCATGTGAGTCAATCCCTCTCTGTATCCTAGCCTCGGAAGTAGAGTCCTCCTCATAATAGCATCCAGGACTCTGGCTATGGGTGTTAGGCTGGCAGGTGTACGTCGAGACCCCTCGCCAAAAGGCTCACAGAAATAGGGTCGGATCAAATCTGTAGGGGGCACTGTCCTGCCGTGAGGGCGTCTCGGAGGTGTAGTATGTCCGAAGCACAGCTGATGAATCTTTGTCTCTGAAGCAGAGAGTCTGAGAATCTCTTGTACCCTGGTGCTATAGAGTCTATGGTCATGACCTCTGAATGCAAAGTGTATAAACTGATGTGCTGGGTCGATCCAAAGTGAAGAGTAAAACTCTCTGACCCAGGTCCCGCAGTATGCTCCAGTCCGTCCAAGAAGATCTGGCAATCTAGGTAGAAAGGATAGATGCGGATGAAGCTGCTCACCAACCACCTCAACTAAGGCCTCCAGTCGACAGACTCTCTGAGGTCTGAAAGCAATCCCGCTGTCGACATAGGCCCTATAGAAGTCCTCATATAGAGGAGTGTAGAAACCCTCTGAAGCTCGGGGATCCCGCTGAGGTGGGAACCACCGAGTGACCTCAACAAACCTGAGGGCCTGGACCTGTCTAGCTGTAGCACCCCTGAGGTCAAAGTGCTCAACTGGGGGGTGACCTCGAGCCCTGGGAGGTGGACGACCTCCACGACGCTGACCCTCTGGCCTGGGAGTCACCTGAGCCTACGTACGTCCTGAGCGATGACGCTGTGGAGAGGGTACTGTCTGCTCCTCAGTCTCCTCTGGATCCTCTATAGGCTGCTCTGCGGGTGCATCCACTATCTCCTCTGTACCGAGCTGTCGACCTTCAAGGTGAAAGCGACTCTCGCCAATCTGTATGCCACTACTCCTGCCAGCTCTCTCTGCTGCCTTTACTGCATCTGTAACTTCCTGAGCCACTTCTACCTCTGTAAGTGTTCTCTTTCTCTTCTTGGCAGCAATCTTCACTCGCTTGCCGCGAGCTACCTCTGTCCTCCTGGGAGGACTCTCGTCCCCGTCACTAGGTGCACCACCAGCGTTCTTGCAGCGAACCATACTGACACACAGCTGTATCTGAGAAACACTGGAGAGTAACAGATGATGAACTAGCACTCGTGAGGCTTGGCCTCAATCCGTATCTGCAGGCTTGGCCTCGGATTCACAATTGATCACCTGACACTCACAGCACCGACAGGACAAACTAAAATGATAGAATAGATGGATATACTATAAGCAACATATATTATCTAAAGGATGAGTAAGATCCTAATGAGAGCAAGCATATTAGATAAGATATGAAGGGACCGCGAGCTACCTCGAAAGAGCGAAGATCCGATGAACGAAAGAAGATTCCGACACGCTAGCCCGGTAACGGCGATCGAAACCCTGGTGAACCGAGATATCGACGATCGAATTAGTAATTCACCAGAAAATCAATGGTAAACCCTAATCCAAGGCAGAGACGTCACCTTGCAGAGACAAAAATGATCGCGGAGACAGGAACTCGCGGAGAGCATAGCTAGGGTTAGGGTTCCACAGCTAGGGTTAGGTCTACGCGACAGCAAGAGCGAGGGCCTTAGAGCTGTTGCACGAGCATGGCAGGAAGAGGGCACGAGACGATGGTGGCACGCTGCTGCTGGCGGCGGAATGGCGGTGCTGCGGCTACTGCGGGCGTGGCGGCGCTGCGGCTGCTGTGGGCACGGCGGCGCTGCGGCTGTTGCGGGCGCGAGAGCGCGGCGCGGCGGCACGGCGAGGGCGCGGAAGGCGCAGGTGTGGCGAGGAAGGCGCGGGCGCGACAAGGAAGGAGCGGTCGTGGGCATGACAAGGCGTGGTGGCTCGGTGACACAGCGAGTACGGGCGGCGGTGGATTGAAAAGTGAAACGTGAGATCCAATCGTACGGTTAAAAGGGTGAGATCCGCTCTTTATGCGATGACCGGACGCGGTGGTCACATGACCAGACGCGGTGGAGGCAGTGTCCGGTCACAGTCCTGTAAGCTCCTGTAATGACCGAACGCGTCCGATTATGCATGATTGGACACTGACAGAGTCCGGTCACTTTTTGCCCGGAAAACAGAAACGGATGACCGGACGCGGTGGTGATGGCCAGGACCAGACGCGGTGGTCAGCAGAGACGCGTCCGATGCAGCGTCCGGTCACAGATCTTGAAGAATACCTTCGGGAATGACCGGGCGCGCTAGTGAACGCTGTTACTAGACGCGGTGGTGAAGCAGAACCGCGTCCGATGCAGCGTCCGGTCCAGCGTCCGGTCGCTGTAAAACGCCCTTTTTCAAACCGATTTTCGACGCGACTTCTCCCAATCAAGTTCCAATTCAAAGAGACTCAAATAAACACCAATTGGAACCTGATATGAGTGACCTCACTCAAACCCTCAAAATTTTCAAAATATTTTGCCTTAGGCTAGTATTATTTTTAAGAAAATATTCAATAAACACCCGAGGAGCAACGTATGGCCATGCAATAGAGTGTATCAACCCTTGGGAGCTTCAAATGCTCTCTCTATTCATAGACGAACACAGAGGTTACTCAAAGCTAAATCAAAAAGAAACGACAAAGCAACAACCATGCATAAGAAATGCAAAACGAGAAAGGTAGGCTAGTTGCTTGTCAAGTTTAATCCACGGTTAGGCTTTTTCACTCCTCCAAAGGAGGGTTATCGTAACTGTGTTAGACAAGTTCTAGATGCATTGTGGGAATTTAAACATGACATAATGTACAATGCAATGCAAGGGACAACACAAGCTCATTTTTTAAAGTTACTAGAATCAAGCACATTTAGTTCACTTCTCAACCTACAAAAGGTAGCCTCATCTAAAGGTTTAGTGAAGATATCCGCTAATTGATTTTCACTTCTTACACCTTCTAGTGATATATCATTTTTAGCAATATGATCTCTTAGAAAGTGGTGGCGGATATCAATGTTCTTGGTGCGAGAGTGTTGTACCGGATTATTAGCAATTTTAACGGCACTTTCATTGTCACATAAAAGCGGCACCTTTTCAAGAACAACTCCATAGTCTAGGAGGGTTTGTTTCATGTATAAGATTTGTGCACAACAAGCCCCCGTGGCAATGTACTCCGCCTCGGCGGTGGACAAAGCCATACTATTTTGCTTTTTAGATGACCATGATACTAAGGACCTCCCAAGCAAATGGCACCCTCCGGATGTGCTTTTTCTATCAATTTTGCAACCGGCATAATCCGAATCGGAATAGCCAGCTAGTTGGAATCTAGCTCCTTTAGGATACCAAAGACCGATGCTTGGGGTGTACTTAAGATATCTTAAGATTCTTTTTATGGCACTTAGGCGAGGTTCTTTAGGGCACGCTTGAAAGCGAGCACACATGCACACACTAAACATGATATCAGGCCTAGATGCGGTAAGGTACAACAAGCTACCAATCATAGAACGGTAAAGAGTTTGATCAATTGGTTTACCTCCCTCATCTAGGTCGAGATGTCCATTAGTTGGCATTAGGGTCTTGATTGGCTTGCATTCTTCTATCTTGAATCTTTTGAGAAGATCCTTGGTATACTTTTCTTGAGATATAAAAATCCCTTCTCTCATTTGCTTGACTTGAAAACCAAGGAAGAATGTTAGCTCACCAATCATAGACATCTCGAAATCTTTCGACATCAATTCACCAAATTCTTTGCAATAATCTTCATTTGTTGACCCGAAGATAATATCATCAACATAGACTTGACAAATGAAGATCTCTCCATTAAACTTCTTGGTGAATAGTGTGGTGTCAACCTTCCTAATAATGAAGCCCTTCTCAATGAGGAAGTCCCGGAGGGGCTCATACCACGCTCTAGGGGCTTGCTTGAGCCCATATAGCACCTTAGACAACCTGTAAACATGATTAGGATATCTAGGGTCTTCAAACCCGGGAGGTTGTTCAACATAGACTAGTTCATTTATGAAGCCATTTAAAAAAGCACTTTTCACATCCATTTGATATAGTTTCATTTCATGATGTGATGCATATGCAAGAAGGATACGAATGGCTTCAAGTCTTGCAACGGGTGCAAAAGTCTCTCCAAAATCAAGACCTTCAACTTGAGAGAACCCTTTTGCTACTAGTCTTGCCTTGTTTCTTACTACTACGCCTTGATTATCTTGCTTGTTGCGAAACACCCACTTGGTTCCAATGACTCTTGCGCCTTTTGGATGCTCTTCAAGTGTCCAAACTTGATTGCGGGCAAAGTTATTTAATTCATCATGCATGGCATTCACCCAATCCGGATCTTAAAGAGCTTCTTCTACATTCTTAGGTTCAAGACAAGAGACAAAAGAGTGATGTTCAACAAAAGAAGTAAACTTTTGAGATCGAGTCATTACACCCTTTGTAGGACTCCCTATGATGAGATCTTGTGGATGTGCTTGAAGTAGGGGTGAGTTTCTTCGATCAACCATTTGAGGAGTAGGATGGGGAGCATCAACATATTGAGCTTGTGCCTCGGCTTGTTGATGAGAGACATGAGTATCTTCATTTTCAACTCTCTCATTCTTGTCATCATTTTGAGGCACATATGATGAAGATGGTGGATTGATAATTTGTATATCGTCTTCATCATCTTTAGGCTTGATGTCTCCCACTGACATGTTCTTTATGGCCTCTCTCAATGGTTCATCACCTACATTATCACAATTCTCAATTGCTCCTTGGGAGCCGTTAGATTTATCAAATTCCACATCATATGTTTCTTCAACCAAGCCGGTGGCATGGTTAAATACTCTATATGCTTTGGACTTTGATGAGTAACCAACAAGAAAACCAATATAACAACGTCTTTGGAACTTCCCTAGGTGTTGACACTTCTGGTAGATGTAGCATTTGCAACCAAACACCTGAAAAAATGAGATGTCCGGCTTCTTCCCATTTAGCAACTCATAAGGGGTCTTGCCAAGGAACTTTTGTAGGAAGAGGCGATTTGAAGCATAGCATGCGGTGTTGATTGCCTCGGCCCACAATTTTTCTGGTGTGTTGTACTCATCTAGCATTGTTCTTGCAAGAGTAATCAAGGTCCGGTTCTTTCTCTCAACTACACCATTTTGTTGAGGAGTGTAGGTTGATGAAACTTCATGCTTGATTCCAATTTCATCACAATAAGCTTCAATGTTGGTGTTGTCAAACTCTTTGCCATTGTCACTTCTAATTTTTTTTATCTTGACTTCAAATTCATTTTGAGCTCTCTTTGCAAACTTCTTGAAGCAATTTGCCACTTCGGATTTGTCATGAAGAAAAAAAGTCCAAGTGAATCTTGAGTAGTCATCCACAATCACTAGACAATAGAGATTTCCACCCAAGCTCTTGTAAGTTGTAGGACCAAACAAATCCATGTGTAGAAGTTCTAGTACTCTTGATGTTGACATGTAAGCTTTGGTTGGATGAGTGTTTGCAACTTGTTTGCCGGCTTGACATGCACTACAAGGTTTGTCCTTCTCAAACTTTACATCCTTCAAACCTCTCACTAATTCTTTCTTCAATAGCTTGTTGAGAGTATTCATTCCAACATGAGCAAGCCTCCTATGCCAAAGCCATCCAAGTGTAGTTTTGGTGAATAAACATGTCATCAAGTTTGCATCTTCGGAGGTGAAGTCAACAAGATAGAGATTATTGTATCTAAAACCCTTAAAAATCACTTGCTTGTCATCTATCTTTGTAACAACCACTTCATTTGGACTAAACAAGCATTGGTAGCCAAGGTCACAAAGTTACCCAACGGATAGTAAGTTGAAACTCAATGAAGCAACATAGAGCACATTTGAGAGAGAGTGATCATTTGATATTGCAATCTTGCCTATACCCTTGACTTTGCTCTTTGAATTGTCCCCAAATGTGATCTTGTCTTGACATACCCTATTTTATTCTAGTGAGGTGAACATACGAGGATCACCGGTCATGTGTTGTGTGCGACCACTATCAATCACCCAATGAGATCCACCGGTCTTGTAGTTCACCTACACATAAGAGATCAAGCCTTTTGTTTAGGGACCCAAACTTGAGAGGGACCCTTAACTTTCTCGACTAGTGACTTGGCAACTCATATTTTCTTTAGCCTATTCTTGTTAGGGGGACCCAAGAACATGACTTTCATCTTTCCACTTGAATCTTTTCTAAGCATGTAATGAGCATTAAAAGCAAAGGGTCTAGCATGCTTAGGCAAGGGTTGTGGTGGTGGAGTTTTACACTCATGAGCAAAATGGCCTTCTTGTCCACACTCAACACATCTCTTTGGCTTGGGCTTTGACTTGCTTTGTTGTTGTTGAGCTTTGACCTTCTTATCTTGATTTGCCAAGTAACCAATGCCACTCCTATCTATCTTCATGACGGTGTTCATGAGTAGCTCACTTTGCAAATGTTGGCCTCTTGTGAACTTGCTTAGGCCGGTCTTGAGATACTCTTTTTCTTGCTTGAGCTTCTTGTTTTCTTCAATAAGTGACTCATTTGAAGCTTGCTTTTTAAGAGTCATCAACTTCTTGTTCTTATTCTTAAGCATCTCATTTTCACTCTTGAGCTTGACATACTCATCATAGTTGTCGGACTCAACCACACTCTTGTCTTTGCCGCTAGAGCCTTGCTCAAAGTTCTCAACAATCAAATCATCACATGATGTAGCTATATCAATCTTAACAATTTGGTTAGTAGCATCATGTGTCTCAAGAGCAAGCTCATTAGCAACAATAAGAGTATCATAGTTGATTTTCAATGTGGCATATTCATCTTTTAGCAAGTTGAGCCTAGTGATGAGTTCACCATGCTTCTTCTCAATTTTATCATGTTTATCTCTAAGCTCCTTGTTAGAAGTTTTGAGCTCTTTGAGAGAGGAAGACATAGTTTTATTTTGATCTTTGAGCTCATAACTAGTCTTATGTGCATTCTCAAGCTTAGATGAGAGTGATTCATTTTCATGTTGAAGCTTATCATTTTCATTTCTAGTTCTTCTTATGATTTTAGAGTATTTGTTCAATAATTTTACAAGTTCATCATAAGAAGGTGCATCATATTTATCATCGCTATCACTATCATCATCATCACTATCATTGTTTTGTACCTTTCGATCACCCTTAGCCATAAGGCATAGATGAGTAGTGGAAGATGATGGTGAAGGTGGCGGTGAAGGTGGTGATGAAGGTGTCGGTAAAGATGATGATGGCCCAATCACAAATGCGGTGACCTTATCTTTCTCATCGTCGTTCTCATCGCCGGAGGACTCATATGATGACTCAATGTCGGTGAGCCAATCACTAACAATGTAAGCTTTGCCTCCCTTCTTCTTCTTGTAGAACTCTCTTCTCTTGCCATCTTTCTTTTTGTATGGCTTGTTCTTCGTTTTCTCATCTTCTTCATCACTTGAGTTATCTTTCTTGCCCTTGTACTTATTCTTGTACTTGTCTTTTGGAGGCTTCATGCATTGATGAGCTAGGTGGCCAAATTTACCACAATTGAAGCAATCCATTTCGGATATTGGCTTCCTTTTGCTACTTGTGAAGAATTTCTTCTTCTTGCCATCGAACTTGATGCCACTCTTGTTGAGCTTCTTTAGCATCTTGGTGGTCTTCCTCACCATGAGTGCAAGTGATGCATCATCAATATCACTTTTACTTGAGCTTTCTTGCACCATCATGGCTTGACCCTTCTTCTTTTTCTTTTCATGGCTAGCTTTGAAGGCCAAGTCTTTCTTCTTGGAAGATGATGAGCCCTCTTCCGGAGTGATGTGCATGTACATCTCATGTGCATTGATCTTTTCCAATACTTGAGTCGGTGTTGTGGCGGAGAGATCACTTTGGTGAAGTACGGTGACAATGTGTCCATACTTCTCAACGGAAAGAACACTCAAGATCCTCCTTGCAACATCTGATTGACTCATTTGAGTGAGTCCAAGAGCATTGAGATCTTCTACAAGAACATTCAATCGAGTGTACATTTCATTAGCACTTTCTTTGGGAAGCATCTCAAAAGAATTGATTTTCTTTAAAGCAATGTGATAGCGTTTCTCATGCTCACTCTTAGTTCCCTCATGGAGAGCACAAAGATTTTCTCATAATTCATGAGCATTTTTGGCATTACGCACACGATTGAAGATATCTTTGCCTAAGCCCCGGTAGAGTGCATTTTTTGCCTTTGCATTCCACCGGTTTTACTTCTCCTCGTCACCACTTAGGTTGGCGGGATCCCTTATAGGAGGAAGCCCTTCGGTTGTGGCTCTAAGGCACCCAACATCTATGGCTTCGAGGTACGCCTCTATATAAATTTTCCAATATGGAAAATCGTCTTCCTCAAAAGTGGGAGGTGGTCCTTCCCCATTAGACATCTTGCTCTAGGCGGTGAAGCCTAAATAAATAGCAACACGGCTCCGATACCAATTGAAAGGATCAAGATGCCCAAGAGCGGGGTGAATTGGGCTTTTCTAAAAATTAATTGCAAGAATTAAATCCTACAAGCCAAACTTCACCCCTAGTGCCTACTAGTGTTCCTTGTGATTCTACCGGTAAAAGTTTTGCACCCTAAGTTTCAATCCTAGACTAGCATGACAATTCTAGGAAAGTAAATAAGCAATGAAAGTAATGCACGAAAGTAAATGCTTGAAAGTAAGGGTTAGGAACACGATGATGTTTTGCCGAGGTATCGGAGAGTCGCCACTCCCCACTAGTCCTCGTTGGAGCACCCGCGCAAGGGTGTAGCTCCCCCTTGATCCGCGCAAGGATCAAGTGCTCTCTACGGGTTGATTCTTCGACACTCCGTCGCGGCGAATCACCCAAAACCGCTCACAACATGAGTTGAGTCACCCACAAGCTCGTCGGATGATCACCAAACTCCCAATCACCACCAAACCGTCTAGGTGATGGCGATCACTAAGAGTAACAAGCTAGAACTCTCACTTGACCACAATAAGCCTAATGAGAAGATGGATGCACACTTGCTACACTCTTGTCACTAGAGAGGATTCTTAAACTTTAATTCTCAAATCACTATCCTCACTAGGGCTCTTGTATCTCTTGCACTCCAAAGGTGTTTCTCAGCTGAACAAATGAGCAAGACACCTCTAAAAGAGGTGGAGGGGATGTATTTATACACCCCCAGACAAATCCAACCGTTACCTGCCGAATCAGCAAAACGCGCACTGATCGGACGCGCCAGTCGACATGACCGGACACGCCGGTCAAGTGTAACGGTCGGAAACTGAAAGTTAGCGCTGAGTGACCGGACGCACCGGCCTGAGATGACCGGACGCACCGATCAGAGATGACCGGACGTGTCCGATCATGCAAGAGCCTTACTGGAAACTGATCTGACGCTCGACCGCGTCCAATCACAGATGACCGGACGCGTCAGGTCAGCTTGGGACCTTACTGAAACATGACCGGACACGCCGATCACTTCACAGACGCGTCCGATTACACTGTTTACCCTCTGGAACACATGTCAGACTGACCACCGCATCCGGTCCTCTCAAGGACCGCGTCCGGTCAGTCAGTTAACGACGCAGTGACTTGTTAGTACTGACCGGACGCGTCCGGCCATGACCAGGACCGCGTCCGGTCAAGGGTAAACTGCTCAAACGTCCTCTAAACGCGACGCAACTTGAACCAAGTTGCTTCCAACTGAACTTTGAGCTTTTCTAGAGCTACCTAGTGCTAAGTTTGACAAGTGTGCACCACACCTAAATAAAAGACTCACCTAGGTCAAGCTACTCGCTCATGCCCCCCTTTATAGTACGGTAAAAGGAAGAAACGAAGATACTAATGACTATTCCAGATGTAACTCAACACCTTGACATCCGGAACTAACCGTCCTTAATCTTGTCGTTGATCCTTTGAAAAGCGAAACGATTTCCATCAAGGGACATGAATACCACAGTGTGTCCAAAGCAGTTATCATCTCCATGACCTAACTTATCAACGTTTCTGCAAAACACACGTTAGTCATGGTAATAATGCGTTGTCATCAATTGCCGAAACCAACACCGGGGCCTAGATGCTTTCAGATCTATTTGCAGAAAGAATTGTCTTTTAGATCTTGTTGTTGGAGAAGACAAAAATAGATATTGAACCCTTTACCTGTAGACACCCAAAGGACGAACGGGTCTTGTATCGTCGCGGTTGTCGGAGACAGTCTAATACCTTGCTTAAATGGGTTATGCTTCCTACCATTCTTTAGGGTCCAGTCTATTTGGCTATCTATACCGAGAGTCCCGCGAACTCTCGTGGGCTGCCCCAAGCCGACCGCGCCCGTCCCCGCATTGCCACTCCCACCCAGTCCCACTATAATCAACTGGCTCAAACTTCGAAAGCCCTACCGAAGCCAGGCCACACTGCAGAAAGAGGTCACACAGTTCACACGTTTTTAAAAGCGTTACCGCCGGGACAAATTGGCAGTTCATTTTCGTTCACGCAGTTCATCCCCAAAAAAATAAGCTGGAACAGATTTACCAATATAGTTCTGCATATCCTTATTGCAATTTCCTTTGAAACAAACAACTGCACGGATTTACAGAAGCAGGAAAAATAAAATCATATGGCCCTTAGATGGCAGTAACTAGAGAACCAGGAATATGAGCAAGGCCGATCCAGCCATACCTAAGCTTGTGCAATCCCTCCATTTCACATCACACACGTGTAGCCTGCCCCAGCAACATAAAACAAAGGTTTCGCTGCAGCTGTGCAATTTGCATCTAGAGTGCCTGATCCTCCTCGTTGCCCTCCATTTCTTGATCATGGATGACTATATCCAACATCGCGCCAGGAGCACCAACTGGTTCTTCAATGGCCGCCTCTCCAGGGCCCTCATCATTACCCTCCTCCATTCCTTGAACATCAATGAGTATCTGCAACAATGCACCAGGAGCTACCACCGCTTCTTCCATCATCAGTCCCTCAGGGCCTTCCTCGGGTATGCCATGGTGTCTCAGTATCCCTTGTAAGAGTGCTGAATTGTCAACTTCCATTCTGTGATCAGGGGTGTGCCTCTGATTAAAGCGTCCTGGGAGCTTTGAACTGGAGTTGTAGCAGGCTTCGCAAAGGTCAAACCCAATTAATTCAGTGCAGTCCTGGCATTTGTATCTCTTACCACGTATCGGATATACCTGCATGGTGTTCACCAGTTTCATCTTAGCAAACTGAACATAATTTAATACATGATATGAAAATGTTTTATCATTGTTATGCATGTCTGATTTGATATTAAGGTTGTTGTGAGGATTGGAAGTAGAGGACAATAAGGTTTATCACAGAACAAGCACTAAAATAAAAACTACCATCAGTAAAAGCTAAAAACTGTATTCTGCCAAAGAAAAAGGTTACAAGCTAGAAGACAATTAGCAAAAACTTAATGTGTTACGATTTGGGTACTCTAAGAAGCCTACGGAATTGAAGGCAGATGTCTTTTTCATCCAAGAAAAAGGAATAATCGGTGAACTCTAAAAAAGCAAAGAACAAAGACTAGTAGTCTCTGCATTAAAACAACACGCGTTTTGATGCTACTCGGATAAATAGCTGTAACCTTTTAGGATTTAGGTACTAAAATTGAAGGATAACTACAGTAGACCACATGTTGGTATAGACATTCAGCACGTTACTGATTTATGACTGTTCATATATAAGTTATTATAGTAGCTTTGAATGATGTATGTTGGTCTCAAAGAACTGGAGGATTTGAATCAACCCTTTCCACAGAAATAAATGATCTATTCAAGGTCTTACAATTGTAGAGTAACATACTAACATCAATACAGCTAGCATGAATGCTATACACTTACAGAAAAAAGAAAGACTGTATTTCTATAGACCAATTCAAGGTGAACGATTGTGAAGTCAAAGAAATCATTCTATCTACTCTAACAGTAACTTTTCCTTTGTGTGTATGTTTTAAAGCTCAAAACTGATAAAACGTTTACAACTTGTACATACTCCACATGAGTCGCATCCTACTCCAATGTGAACATTTAACAGGTCCTCATCATGCAGTGCCCTAGTGCTTCCTTTTCTGCCTGAAGTACCTTAACAGCACAAAAAACACTTGAGTTAGTACCCAAAAAAAGGGGAGGGGGTACCTAATATGTGCCTATGCCTTAGTTTTAAGGCCTAATTAAGATCTCAAATTGCATGCTGTAATGGACCACAAACATATCTACGCCAAAGACGGAAAAAAAAAAGTTGAACAGCTAACCTTGTATGCATATATCTAAACTATTTAAAAATGATTCAAAAACCCAATCCCCTAAAAGAGTTATCCTAGACAATGACTACAACAGTACTAATCAGAACAGGTGGTTCGGCATCCTCCTGTGGTAGTGGAACCTGCAACTGCCCAGTTTCAACTGCGGCTGTGGCCCGTAAATAACTAGTGACTTGTGTTGGTAAATTAGTATTTCTACAACCTATTGCAGTAGCTCTACACAATGTTAAATATTAGAAGACTTCAAACCAATATATACCGTAGCAAATTAGCAATAACATTACATCCCTCTTGATCCACAAACTAACATCATCCGATCTGATATGCTAGTACTCGTCCATAAATGGAAAGGTCTAATGACTAAAACAGTATTACAGTTAGTAAAGTAGTTCATTAGAAATGCATATTTTATAGAAGAGAACAGTACACAAAAAACATATCAAAGATATTCTATACAATTTCCATTCAGGTATTTATATCACACTATTGCTAGAAGCCAACAAAAACTTAAGCAATAAACATTTTTTTTGGAGCACTAAGTGAAATTACACCATAACTACAACCACATGTATTGTTCAGTGATTCCCCAAGATTACAATTAGTTCCTACACAAACTACAATCTGAAGTTTAATTTTTTGTCTTTATTTTTTTTTGGCAGCATTTTGTCAGATCAAGATGACTCCCCCCCCCCCCCCCCCCCCTTCTAATAAGGGATCTTACCCTGTTATATAGGAGATAATACACTAAGTGAAATAGAACTTAGTAACAAAAGCTTACCTGAAGATGATGCTTCACGATTGCACTGATCCTTCTTAAACTGAACTTTCTGCCCTCTCGATTCATATTCTGCTGGAAAATATTCTTCCAGGAAATGATCAAGGTCCAGGCAAACGTTAGGGAAATCTCCAGGGTGAAGACTTCCACAAACATGGCATTTCAGTGTTTCTTCATTCAAGGACGACAAACAGGATACACAATACACTACACAAAACCAACATAAGTTAATATCTCCAAAACAAGTTAGGTAGTAGTTTTTATTCTGAAACTAGAATTTACCATGACCACAATTAAGAACAGCAGGTTGATACAGCATCTCCGTACAGAGAGGGCATGAAACATCCTCCAACTTAATTTTCTTCGAATGCTCATCCAAAATGCTGCCATTCATTGAAACTTCTTGTGGGGGTCTAGCTTTACTGTCTTCATTTCTGTTCTCCCCATCGCTTCCAACTTAAAAAAAAGAAAAAGAAAGTGGGTCAAGATGTAATGGAAATGGAGATATTATTTGAGATTTGTGACATACTATGGAAGTGGAGATAACTACAACCGTAGTTACATGGCAAAATTCTTACCATTATTCTTGGAGTTCAAAAACTCAATGATTTGGGGAGAGTATGTTCCTATGCGCTTCTCTTCCTCTGAAATGTAAGCCGGAAGTGAACATAGAGTTAATTCCTAAAAATGAAAGTGCACACATTACTACTCCCACTGTTCCACATTATAGGTCATTTTGCCTTTTTTAGATACATAGTTTTTAGTGTGCATACATAATGTATACCTAAGCGCATAGCATAAATTATGTACCTAAAAAAGCCAAAACAATCTATAATTTGGGACGGAGGGAGTAACTAGTAGAATAGGGAGGTGAGAGAGATGTGCTGGATGAAGCAGAAAGACTCAAAACCTATCGCTGTAAAGCAATGAGACAACCTAAGCCAACATGAACACCATAACCACAAAAAGTTAATATTGCTCTTGCAATGCTCCTACCCAGCATAATTATCTTTGTTTTGACCTATATCAATAAATAAATGCAATGCTTGCATATTGGTTTTAGGGTGTAGAATACTCACCTAGTACTTCTTTTTCCCTTCTTTTGTAATCAGTAGTTTCAAGCTTTAGAAGCAAATGATGCAAGAGCTGACAGATACTCGGAAAGTGTATATAGGGCTGCCTACACACAGCGCAATGGGATTCCCGGAAAATTTGCATAGCTTTCTGGACACACCAGAAACATGACATATGACCACATGCTGCACCAGTAGATGATAAATGAGGTTTGAAGAGTATGACATAGTCAAGCTGTTTTCTGTAAACATGAAAAATGAACTCTTACATAAAACAACTGGTTTGTACAGAAGATCCCTGCAAAACAGATTGGTTAAACAGATGAGATCATTGGTGCATTTGTGCAAAATTATAGCCCCGCAGAATAATCAAATATCCCAAACAAACAAAAAAAGGTACAAGATTGTGTTTTTATGCATACAGAGAATTCAGTGTTACCATGTTGTTTACAGATACAAAAATAACAAATGTCCATTTATGCACCACATGAACTCAACTCATAGCAAGCTGAGTAATCACTCATCAGATATTCTATTTAAGTTTGCATAGGCCACCATTTGATTAGATCCATTTGTGATATTATTGGTTGCGGAAAAATTATGTTGTTCCACAAGACACTGGACTCAGTGAGGTTGCTGAATCGCTTCACCTCCTATTCATGCTCAGTCATCATTTTGAAAACGCTTTGCCACATTCTGTTCAATAGTGTTCTCAGCTGTTTGTTTGTTTTTTTGTTACATTGGAGTTCCGCAAGCATGCTAACTGAATTATGTTGTACCTATGCATTCAGTTTGCCACTTGCCCACTCCCTCGGCTGTTTTTCAAGCAGTCTCACACCCAAAATTTTCTGCATAGGTCGTTCCCTCCCGGCCGCACCACCACAATGCCTGTGAGCACCTCAGGCAAGTTATTGCTCCAAGCCTCCAAAACCCCTCCTTACTAATTGCCGGCGTCTCCTGCAGCCAGATCCAACAACAACCCTTCCCTGACCCAGCCTGCTGCTGGTCCTCCACCCCACTGTCGGCAGCACTCCCACAACCTTGCCACTCCATGCACCACCCGCTACCACAATCGGACTAGCCTACCACCAATGGCTCCTTTCTAGGCCCACCAGACTTCAGTGAAGCCCCAACTTGAACAATAACCGTGCTGGAGAGTGCGAATTGTGGTACACATCTGTGGCTATAAATTCAGGTGCCAGCGTCCCCCAAAGTGCCAGGGCGTACAGCATACTAGACAGCTAGGTTCTGTCAACGCTATTCCTCGGTACATAATTTTGCAATACATATGTTTTGCATAGATGTACACATGCAAATGAGTCATTCCACAGATTTTGCTGGCACCTTAGAATATGGGAGGTAAATGTGCCCTGGGCCCTGGCACGATCAATCTCAAAATGATTTAATTTAACATAACAATGCAGCGTGCTCTGCCCCTAAGAGTTATAATTTTTGTGGAACAATGGGCTCTGGAGTCTTATCGACACAAAAGCTTACGAATAAGAATAACGCAATCTAGCATATCGCCGGTAAACAAATTTAGGGGCAAGCTACGAGCACGAACAATTTGCCGACGTACGTAGGATCAAAGACGTCGTCCATAATCACAAAACGATCTACAGTCTCCCGACGAGAGGGGAAAGGGGACGCCGCATCGGCAACAAACTCACAGACAGACGCAGCACATGAACTGCGGGTCATCCAGATCGTTGGCTCCAGGCCCGGCGGCCGTGGAGGCGACCTCCTCCTTCTTCCCCGGCTCCGGCGGGTGGCCGTCGGAGGCCATCCTGCCTCCCTCCTCGATTCGTCTGGCCACCCGAAGGAACGGGTGGAATCTGTTGCGCCTGCGAGCTGCGAGAGGAGGAAAAGGGCACGGAAAGGCGGAAGCGTCGGGGAGGAGAAAATGGCGATTTTGCCCTCATGCCGAGTGGGTTTCGCTGGGATGGCTTAAGTTCGTGGGCTTCGCTAGTTTGGCCTTGTGAAACAAGTGATACCCGGTATAATGCTCTGAGTATGAATTATTGGATAATTTTTTTTTTGGGCATCATATATTTTTTTCCTATTTTGCCCCTGCCTTATCGCTTCCTTCTCTTCATGGTCACGGCTCGGTTTTCTCCTCGCTCACGAGAGGACGGGAGACACAGACGTGTTACAGAGAAGGCCGCAGAGGCCTGGACGCCGGCGCCGCCCCAACGCGCCAACGCCGCCGCCTGCTTGCGCCCCGCCGTCAGCCCCGCCCCTTCGCGCCAGCCCGCCGGCGCAGCTGCCCCGACCTTCGACGACCGACGCTGCCCCGCCCGTCCACGACAGCGAGGACGACGGTCGGCCGTCCACGGCAGGCCACCGGCGCCGACCTCCGAGCCCTCATCGGCGGTGGCATCCTCCCCCGAACTTAGGTGAGCTTCAAGGCGCCCATATATTCTAGATTGATTCGTGGATTTAGTGGGTGATTTTCTGATTTAGGGTTTAGGGTTTGACAGGAGTAAGAAAGAGTGATTATGTGATGTACTTCGGCTATGGATTGCAATTGGAATGATCTAGTTACGGGATATGCATCGTCATTTACTCTTTGTTGTTCCAGCATCTCTAACTACTAGGACTAGTTGTATGGCACCAGTGTAGTGTTCTTACTGTGTAATGGGTGTTTTTTAGGCTCGATGCAGAGTCTAAGCTTAGTTTAGTGGCTATAGATGGTGGCGTTCCAGAGCAGTAGGGACATGTCGTTAATTGGGAGGAATTATAGATCGAGGAAAGGCAAGATGATGAAGGGGAAGGAAGGATGGAAATTTTCGATGAGTATCAGCTGTATCATTTACTGGGCCTGAGAACCGAGGATGATCATGGCCAGGGTGCTGCTGATGGTATTTCAAATGTTGACTATGCTACCACAAAGAATGATAGTACAGTTCCTGATGTTGACACTAGAGGTGCAGCTATCCCTGTTGATGATGCAATACCAAAGGAGAGGGTGATGGTGTATGACCCTAACAACCCGTGCATGGATATTGGCAGTGTGTACCCCAATATGGTTGAGTTTAGATTGGATGTTAGGCAGTTTGCCATTAATAAAGAGTTTGCACTACACACTGTGAAAAACAGACACAGAGAGGTTTATTGGGAAGTGCATGACACCAGATTGCCCATGGCATATTAATAGTCGAAAACAACGTCATTCCAAAACTGTTATGGTACAAACACAATTTTTTGTTGTTGTATGACTTCCTTTTGTGAGTTATGGCAATGTTTTCTAATATATGTAATAATGCAGGTTACAGCTTTGATTGATCAACACAATTGTTCATCCAGTGCGAGGAGACTTACTACTACACCCACTGCTGCTTGGGTTGCTTCAAGGGGTATCAAGTACCTCAGGAAGGACCCAAGTATGGGCCCAAAAGCTCTACGGAAGGAGCTGCAAGATGAGCATAAATGTGAAATTCACTATGACACCGTTTGTAGTGGGAGAAAGATTGCACTGAAAGAGTTGTTTGGCAGCTAGGATGAAAGCTTCCAAATGCTCTACAATTGGAGGACAAAGGTTTTGAAGCACTCACCAAACAGTGTCATCGAGATTGACGTCAAGATGGTTGATGGCGAGGTATACTTTCACATATTCTTTTATGTTTTCAGTCTATGTATTGAGGGATTTTTAGAGGGGTGCAGGCCTTACCTTAGTATAGACTCCACTGCATTGAATGGTAGATGGTGTGGACATTTAGCAGCAGCCACTGCTCTAGATGGTCACAATTGGATGTAACCTGTTGCATTTGGTTTCATAGATGGTGAGACAACAGATAATTGGGAATGGTTTATGACTCAGTTGCATAAGGCCATAGGAGACCTACCTCTTCTTGCTATTTGCACTGACGCATGCAAAGGCCTAGAGACAGCTGTTAAGAATGTGTTTCCTCATGCTGAACATAGAGAGTGTTTTAGGCATCTTATGCAGAATTTCATTAAGAAGTTTGGGGGTGATGTTTTTTCAAAGATGTATCCTGCAGCTAGAGCATATAGAGTTGAAGTATTCCAATATTTCTTCAATTTTGTTAAAGAGGCCAGCGATCAAGTGATGGAATGGCTTCACAAGCATCATAAATTGTTGTGGATGAGAAGTGCATTTAACCCTGAAATCAAGTGTGATTATATAACCAACAACCTTGCTGAATGTTTTAATAATTGGATTAAGGACTGGAAAGACCTTCCTGTTGTTGAGCTTGCTGATAAAATTAGGGAGATGCTAATGGTACTATGGAGGAAGAGAAGGCAGATTGGAGAAAAGCTTAATGGGAGAATTTTACCTACAGTCATTCGTCAACTGAAAATGAGAACCAGAGGCCTGGGTCACTTGACAGTTATCTCCTCTGATAGTTTTGCTGCAGAGATATGGGAGCTTAATACCATCCATAACAGGCATGTAGTGAAGACTTATCTCCATGAGTGCTCATGCCTTGAGTGGCAACACACTGGTAAGCCATGTCAGCATGCTTTGGCTTTGATTACAGCCCAATAAACTGTGGATGTGGATCTTGAGGAATTTGTACATGAGTACTATTCAATGGAAAAAAATTCAGGAATGCATATAAGAGATTAATAGAGCCACTCCTAGATAAAACTCAGTGGCCACATGTGCCACTTCCATTTAAAGTTGGGCACCATTGGACAAAAAGGGTGCTGGTAGGTATAGGAAGCTGCGGATAAAAGGATGTCTTGAGGGAGGAAGTGGTGGCAAAGGGAAAAAGGCTGCAAAGGAGGCTGCCAATGAGGCTGATCAAGCCGCTACTGAGGAGGAGGCTATGCAAGCGGCTAAACCTAAGAGGCAATTGGTAAGAGGGAAAAGAACGTGCAAAAGGTGTGGAGAATTGGGTCATGGAGAAACAAGCTACAAGTGCCACCTAAATGGGACAAAGAAAAGGTACTGATTTCTTTATTATTTATTTACTTACATTTACTAAATGGGACAAACAAGCTACAAGTGTCTAAATTGTTCCAACTTACAGAAAAAGGAAGTCTAGGACCAATACTACCAAGTATGGGAAGAATGGTAACAAGAAATCTAAAAAAACTGTTGAAAATACTCATGTACAGTCTGGAAAAACTGCTGAAAATGCTACTACGCAGCCAACAAATGATGCTACTGTGCAACCAACATTTGACTTTCCTGTGCAGCCAACAAATGACCTTCCTGTGCAGCCAACAAATGACTTTACTGTGCAGGCAGCAAATGATGCTGAAAGTTCTCATGTACATGCTCAAAATGTTGCTACAGCTCGGGCCAATATTTTGGCGACAACTCCAGAAAGGTTGACTAGAAGGTACTACAATTCTTTCATTGTTGTCCATTATAATTCTTTGGTTCTAGCTGTCCATTACAATTCGTTCTTGTTGCAGCCGACTAGTTGTGCTACTTGGAGAAGGGCCAAGTACGTTGCTAAATCATGTATCGCCAAACAAGAAGGCGCCATCGTCACCAAAGCCAAGGACGAAGGCTACAAAATCACCAAAGAAGGGAATAGCGAAGAAATTGATTCCAAGGAAGCTGAAGCCGAATTGAGCTGACACTGTGAAAACTCAATTGTATTGTCTATGTGTGAATTTTAAAAACTCTACTGTAATGCCTATGTGTCTGGACATGTTTCCTGGACCTTTGTTACTGTAATGGCCACTTTTTAGGATGGTTACCTGTGTGTTTCTCAAGTTGATTCCTGAGTTGATTGTCTTGTTAATTGCACTGCATGCTGATGTCTATTGATCGTCCTGGCGAAAGACATTTGAGGGGCTCTTGCGCATTGGTGGACAGGGTTGTTGATAAGGAAGTTCATGATGGAGGTTCCTCAGAGGGTGTTGGGAGCAAACTTGATAGAAGAGATTCTTATTTTGCAAGGTTTATACTTACACCAGGTTTATCTTCTAAAAAATTAATGTCAGAATGCATAAAGTTTCCATCCAGCTCAGCTGGGCAAACTGTGCCACTGACCCCCTCGGCACCAACTTGGTAAGAATTTAAATGATTAGAGGCCAAACTATGAGGTGGCAGAAGCTGATTCTCTGTGGTTGAAGAACTTAGATTATGTTAAAATATTTCATCAACAAGAGAAGAAAAAGGAGGCGACGATGAAGGCGTTGAGGGTAGAAGCTTAACATTTCCGCTTTTTCCGAGTGATCTACCTTCAGTACATTGGTTGTAGTTAACCATATTTTGTAGCGCCTTCCCAGAATCAAATAGGTTGAGACTATATTTGTCTTCACCTATTTGCATATGGCTAATGTAAATCCTATTATACCTCACAGCCTGATTAGAATCAGTCGTAGAATCAGTACTAGACTTGTTACTTTCATCAGTCTGTGTCTCAAGCAAATGAAAGACAGGCATAAGGTCATTATCAAGTTGTATCAGAAGATAATAGGCATTTGTGCATTGAGAAAACTCAATGACCATAAAATCTGAACCATATAACACTGACTTTGGAATATTTAGAGGAACCTGGGACTGGGAGTAAACCTGAAACAACAATAGAAATTTTTGACATGTCTAATAAGGTGGTTAATGTTCATCAAAGACACCATTGGATGGCAACATGCAAGGTTCAAATTATTGGAGTCTACCTGATAAATATAGTACCGAAGTCATTCCATGTTTTCAACCAATTTTGTTCGGAATCTCAACATAGGACTGCATTCTCAATTCACTCAATATTTTGCACCTGGGACTGCATTCTACAATCAGTCAAAATCACACCACATGAACTGCATAAAACAAGTGCAAAATGACTCATGATTCCTGAAAAAAAAATCTTATTCATCACATAGGACTTAGTTGTCATTACAACACATGCTTAAAGGCTACACATAACCACACAGACACGCATGGGCTGACTAACACATTAGTTGTTCACTTCCACAGACACGCAACTACAACACCAATCACGACACCGATAATGCCCACAAAAATCGAATAATCGATCACAATTTGTTTCGCCGCAGGCTTTGGCTCATGAATCGGTTCTGCAAACTTCATCTTTAGTTGCCACAATTCAGCTACAACACTATCAACTGTTTGCTTCAACTCTTGTAATTCTTCTTTCATTTCAGAGCAACATTCACCTGATGCCTCCTTCTTAGCCTTGAGTCGCTGTTCTTGTGCTTCTAACTTCACTTTCACTACCTCAAGGCGAATGTAACCACAAGTAGTTGGATCACCCTGCACTTCTCCAAAAATTATCAATCAGAGCTCCATTCAAACTAAACAGTCATATCACCAATGTGAAGAACCCTTACCCAGATGTTGTATGGGCACTTAAGAAACCACTCGCCAAAACTATGGTCTTGCTGGCTCTGGATCCGGACCAATGGAACATGGCAAAAGGGGCACTCACCTTTCGCGCTCGAGCCCGCTGACCTTACCTTCATCGGACTTCCAGTCCAGTTCCGTCCTTGACTCTGCTGCATCAGGGCAGCGGAGGCGGCCTGGCCACGCGGCGGCGGGCGCGGACGCGGACACGGTGAGGCGCCCTGGCCACGCGGCGGCTGGCGCGGACGAGGTGACGCGGCCTGGCGCGGACGAGGCGGCCTGAAGCGTCGACCGCAGCCTGCTTCCTGCGAGCGGACGATACGGATGCTCGGGGAAGCCCTCGTCGGTGCAGATCTCCAGGAGGCGCTGGTGACCTGCTGCGGACGGTGCGGACGGTGGGGCCGCTCTCGCCGGCGGCCTGACGCGGACGCTCGGGGAAGCCGCGGCCTGGTCCACGTCGGGGAAGATCTCCTCGTCGGGGCAGCTGCACGAGCGGGCTGGCGTGGAGGGGCGGGGCCGACGACTGGGCGCGGGCGGGCGGCGGCGCTGGCGCGCCGAGGCGGCACCGCAGGCGTCCAGGGTTCTCCTCTCCTGTTCGCCCGTGTCTCCGGTCCTCCCGTGAGCCGTCTCCTCTTCACCGTGACCGTGACTGAATGAAGAGAAGGAAGGGATAAGGCAGGGGCAAAACGGGGAAAAAAATATGACGCCCCCCAAAAAAATTTATCCAATAATTCATACTCAGGGCATTCTACCGGGTGTCACTCGTTTCACAAGGGCAAACTGATGAAGCCCACGAACTTAAGGGCATTCCAGCGAAACCTACTCGCCATGAGGGCAAAATCCTCATTTTCTCGTCGGGGAGGGACGGGGGACTCGGCGACTCGGCGACTTGGGACGGAAGCAGCCCAGCCCACACCGCCTTGTGGAGAATAGCGAAGCTGCGGGCTGAAGAGGCAGGCGTTTTATAGATGCAAGTTCGGTCGTGTTTGGTGACCGCTACTCAATTATCGTTTGGTCTAGTATTTTGTTTTTATCTTCAAACTTCAAATTCGGACCTCTTATATCTTCTATCTACTCACTCAATTCTAAACTGTAATAAGACGTTTTCATTTTCTAAATACATAATTTTTGCTATCTACCATGTCTAGATACATAATAAAATTAATATATCTCAAAAATAAAATATTTTATAATTTGGAACGGATGAAGTAGTAAATTACGTTCCTGCTTTGATTAGAAGTGGTTTTCAATGGTTGTATATCCCTAAAAAATCAAAATGATTGTATTCTTTTAATTAAAAAATAGTAAATACCTAATACGATTTTAATTAAATCATGAAAAGTTTTTTTTTAACTTTTGAAAAAATTCAGTAAAAAACCTAGAGATAGACAAGGACTCGATAAATCTAAATAAATTTTATCTAAAAGTGTTCAAAGTTAGATTTAGCTCTTGAAAGTGACAAAAATATAAAAAAGATGGAAAATATGCAAAACATGATAATCGATGTCTAAGCATATTTTTTTTAAAAAAAAATCTTCCACAACAAAAAAATTAGATCAAACCAGCATTGATGCATTCAACATTAAATGTATGCTTTCTTTCTGCTAGATGCATCTCATATTTTGTTGTGGAAAGTTTTCAAAACACATTTAGACATCAATTAGAACGTTATGAAATCTTCTAATTTTTTCTAGATATATTTTTCCATTATCCGAAAATTAAATCTAATTTTGGAACCTTCTAGATTTAGAGATATTTTCATGAGCTCTAAAATATGTTATTTAGATTTTTTACTCAATATTTTTAGAAGTTTAGAGATTTTTTTTCGTGGTTTAAGAATCTTATCGGATATTAATTGGATCTTTTATAACTATTAAAAAATGATGAGATTGCATTGACAACCACTTCTAACCCAATACAGAGGTGTCGGTACCAAAAGTACGGGGGTACCCACACCCATCGCTAGTAAAAAACTAAAACGAATGGCACCGCAATAAAAGACAGCCCACCTCGACCGCGCATCCTGTCCGCCCCGTACGAGGCCCGCTCGATGGGGCGCCTCGACCGCGTTCCGGCTCCGACTCGTACGAGGCCCGCTCGACGGGGCGCCTCGACCGCGCCCTATCCCGTACGGCAAGCTACCTCGACGACGCTCCGACCCGCACGAAGCTCGTCCGCCCACTGGGAAAAACTCCGACTCGCGTGAGCCTGGGTCGAGCGCCTCGACTCCTTCTCTTTACCTACCCTAGAACAAAAGCCATAGCATTTAATGCGGTTACCTACTATCACCTACCGGCATGGCTGCGACCAGGATCGACGTGGGAACAATACCCGTGTCAGGTCTCACTATTTTACCACCCATCCCATGATGGGAGGTGAAACCCGTCACTATACCCACCTTACCGCGCACTGTTTACCATCGGTCGCCCTCGAGGGAGGATAAGACAAGGCCCGTTCTCCGCGATCTCGGGGATTCGGACTTATCCATCCGGTCTCGACCCGGCCTCGACCTAACCTCGACGCTCGGCACAGTTCAACGGCAAGGAAAGGACGGTATGGCACGGCGTTCCGGGTCATTTCGCCGTCTCGTCTCCCACGACGCCATGGTGTCTAGGGATGGCCGGCCATTCCCAGGGCACGTCGCTACAGTCAACTCAACAGGAATCGACCAAACATCACCCCCCGTCGTCTTGGCCCCCTCTCGCCCTATAAAAGGGTAGGCCAGGGTTCTACGAAGGGGGGAAAACGAAGCACCCGACCACACAACAACAGACAACAAGAGATCGATACTTCAAGCAACCATCCTTGTCCTTTTTTCCTCTCTTTGAGACTTGGGCTCGGCGCCCTCTCTCGCCTGCTTGTAACCCCTACACGAGCACTTCGGTGCAAGGAAATACAAACTTCTTCCCCCCGCTGGACGTAGGGCCTTCTTTTACCCGAACCAGGATAAACCCCCGTGTATTCTCCTTGCATCACCATCCAGGAAAGAGACACGCAGCATTTACTCGTTGGTTTAGGACCCCCTCAGGTCCGAACACCGACAGTTGGCGCGCCAGGTAGGGGATCGCTGCGTGCCAAACGTCGCTTTCTCGCCTTTTTTCCTGGATGGCTGACCCTGAACGCCCTATTCCGTTAGCCACGGTGATCTGGTTCGGGAGTTTGGAGTTCATGTCGCTTGGCCATGGCTACGATATGGTCCTACTTCCCCCCAGGCACCCATCCGATAAGAACTACGAGCTCTCCTAGCCCGGGGGAGCAATCCGCCGGCACCGTCGCTCTAGGCGGGCGCGGGCCGCCCGACGACGAGCCCGGCACAACCACCGCCTTCACCTCGCGGAGGGCGACGGGGTCCCCCGGTCCGGCACCCCCTAGCCAGGCGCTAGCCTAGACCTCCTTGTGGAAGGTTTGGGAAGGATGAGCTTGACTGAGGGTAACATGCCAACGGGGAATCCCGCCGCTCCCCCGTCCGGTGAGACGCCACTGTCCGGAGCATCCATTTCGGCACGGACAGCAACATCTCCATCACCACTCCCGTTTGGGCTAGACTCGGCTGCCCGAGTGTACGCATCTTTCGTGAGCACTCGCATGAGTGCTTATGAGGAACTCCCCGGGCACCATCTACGCTCCACTCCGGACCTCGTTGCATCCACATCGGCCACTGATTATCTGGACTCTACGGAGACACCGGACACAGAGCCCCATGTGACTGCTTCTCAACGTCGCAACCCCAGTGACGATTTGCAACGGCCACACATTCCCCCGTCATACTACTACTTTGGCGCTCCTGACTCCGACTCGGCCGACGACACCTATGATCCGACCCGCGAATGCTTCAACATCAACGTTGAAAGCACTTCAGAATCAGAGGACGAAGAGCCAGTCGAAGGAAGGCACACGCCACCCCATGTCGAGCCTCCTACTGAGCGAGACGATCCTTAGTTCCTTGCGGATCAAGGAGCGCAACTCGAGCAGATTCGCGAGTTGCAGGACAGGCTTGACGAGGAACGGGAAAACCTGGGTCTACTCCAACAAACCCTCGAGCACGAGTGTGCGGAACGCGCACTTGGCAGGAGAGCTTGTGAAAGAGCTCGCGACGTCAACCATTGCATCGACGAGGACCGGATGGTCGACCCCCCGGTTTTCGCTCGAGCCAGCCAGAACGTCATCGCCGCCGCCGTGCTTCTCCACAACATGCCTGAGCCGTCAAACCCCGACGCCCGTCAGGCTCGGGATGAAATCCGAGAACTCCTCGAGACCGCCACCATGCAGCAGGCCGAGAGCTCCGCCTCGAGGCGACGCGAGGCGGCCTTAGAGCGGATCATCGAGCCCTCCCGACAGGAGAGAGAGGCCTCGGTTCACCCCGAGCCTGCCCAGCGAAACCGGGTAGCTCCGGCCCCTAAGCTCACCAGCAACGACCACGAGCCTCGAGACACCCATGGCAACATCGTCGAGCGCCGCACGCGCAAGCACGGTGACGGCGTGGCTCGAGGCTACCATGTCCATAGGGGCGGACGCTATGACAGTTCGGAAGATCAAAGCCCTTCACCCGAGCCTCCGGGTCCTCGGGTCTTCAGTAAGGCTATCCGTGAGACGGTGCTCCCGGCTCGGTTTCGCTCCCCCACGACTCTCACCAAGTACAACGGCAAAACCAAACCCAAACTTTGGCTCGCCGATTTCCGCTTAGCATGTCAGCTGGGCGGGGCCACCGATGACCGGGTCATCATTCGACAACTCCCCCTGTTCCTCTCCGACACCGCCCGAGCCTGGCTCGAGGATCTCCCACCTCGACAGATCCACGACTGGGACGATCTCGTGAGGGTGTTTGAGGGAAATTTCAAGGGGACCTACATGCGCCCCGGCAACTCGTGGGACCTCTGGAGCTGCAAGCAGAAACAAGGTGAATCCCTCCGGGATTACATCTGGCGCTTCTCCCGGCAGCGTACCGAACTCCCCAACGTCACTGACTCCGACGTAATTATGGCCTTCCTCTCTGGCACCACCTGTAAAGAGTTGGTCCGAGAACTGGGCCGTAACACTCCGCTCACTGCCAACGGGTTAATGGACATTGTCACCAACTTCGCCGCCGGCGAGAAGGCGGTTGGTGCAATTTTTGGTGGCGACCCGGAGAGGGGGGAGCAGAAGGTCGACGATCCCGCGAGCTCCACCCGGGGCTCCAAGAGGAACAACCGCAAGAAGAAGAAAGGCCAGTAGGGCAAGCTCGAGGCCCTGGCCAACGAGCTCGTCGCTGCTACCGAGCACAAAAAGCCTCGAGGCCTCCCCGGCGGGGGCGTCTTCGACAAAATGCTCAAAGAACAGTGTCCCTACCATAAGGGACTTACTAACCATAACCTCGAGGACTGTCATATGCTTCGCAGGTACTTTGGGGGTGCCAGCGTCAAGAAGGACGACAAGAAGGAGGACCCTAAAGGCGACGACAAGGATGGGGAATTCCCCGAGATCCACGACTGCTTCATGATCTACGGAGGACCCTCGACCCGCCTCTCGGCGCGCCAGCGCAAGCGAGAACGGCACGAGGTTTTCTCCGTACAAACGGTAGTCCCCCGCTTCCTTGATTGGTCCGCGGTGGCCATCACTTTCGACTGTGACGACCACCCAGACCACGTCCCCAACCCGGGAGTCTATCCGCTCGTTGTCAACCCCGTCATCGCCAACACATGCCTCACCAAGGTGCTCATGGACGGTGGAAGCAGCCTCAACATCATCTACTCCCAGACCCTCAACCTTCTGGGGGTCGGGAGAGCGCGCCTCCAACCTAGCGTAGGGGGCTTCCACGGAGTCGTGCCAGGGAAACGGGCGGAACCCCTCGGACGGGTCGATCTGCCCGTTTGTTTTGGCACACCAGCCAACTTCCGAAAGGAGACTCTCACTTTTGAAGTGGTCGGATTCCGTGGAACGTACCACTCTATCCTGGGACGCCCATGCTACGCTCGGTTCATGGCGATCCCGAACTACACCTACCTCAAGCTCAAAATGCCGGGTCCAAACGGTGTCATCACTGTAGGGCCCTCGTATGAACATGCCTACGAGTGCGACGTCGAGTGTGTCGAACACGGCGAGGCTGTTTTGGAGTCGGCGATCTTGGCTGTAGACCTCGACGGTCTTGCCAATGCGATTCCCGACCCGAAACGCCATGCCGGCAGCTTCGAGCCCGTCGAAGATGTCAAACTCGTACCTCTCGACCCCGCTGATCCCAAGGGAAAGGCACTGAGCATCAGTGCCACCCTCGATCCTAAATAGGAAGCAGTGCTCGTCGACTTTCTCTGCGCAAACGTCGACATCTTTGCATGGAGTCCCTCGGATATGCCGGGCATACCTAGGGAAGTCGCCGAGCACGCCTTGGAGATCCGGGCCGGATCCAAACCGGTGAAGCAACGCCTGCGTTGCTTCGATGAGGAGAAGCGCAGGGTCATCGGCAAGGAAATACATAAACTGTTGGAGGCCGGATTCATCAAGGAGGTTCATCATCCTGAGTGGCTAGCTAATCCTGTATTAGTTAGGAAAAAGAGTGGGAAATGGAGGATGTGTGTAGACTACATCGGTTTAAATAAAGCATGTCCAAAAGTTCCCTTTCCTTTGCCACGCATTGACCAAATCATTGATTCCACTACGGGATGTGAAACTCTCTCATTCTTAGATGCATACTCCGGCTACCACCAAATCAAAATGAAGGAGTCCGACCAGCTTGCGACTTCATTCATCACCCCGTTCGGCATGTATTGCTACGTTACGATGCCCTTCGGTCTCCGGAACGCGGGGGCTACGTACCAGCGATGCATGCAGCATGTTTTCGGAAAGCACATCGGGTCGACCGTCGAGGCTTATGTCGACGATATCGTTGTCAAAACCAAACAAGCCGACGACCTAGTCAGCGACCTCGACGTCGCGTTCAAATGCCTTTGGGCGAAAAACATCAGGCTCAACCCAGAGAAATGCGTCTTTGGCGTCCCACGAGGTATGCTCTTAGGGTTCATCGTATCCAAACGCGGCATCGAGGCCAACCCTAAAAAAATCTCTGCAATAACCAAGATGGGCCCTATCCGAGATCTGAAGGGCGTACAGAGGGTCACAGGTTGCTTGGCGGCACTCAGCCGTTTCATTTCGCGCCTCGGCGAAAAAGCACTCCCTCTGTACCTGGTTGTCGAACGGGCCGAGGAGGCACATACCTTGCTCGTCCAGAGGCCGGTCTATTTCATCAGCGAAGTGCTCTCTGAAACCAAGAGTCGATACCCACAGATCCAGAAACTGCTATATGCAATCATTCTGACACGGCGCAAGCTCCGACACTACTTCGAGGGTCACCTGATTACTATGGTTTCTTCTTTCCCCTTGGGAGAGATAGCCCAGAACCGGGAAGCCTCGGGTAGGGTTGCCAAATGGGCAGTCGAACTCATGGGCGAGACCTTTTCCTATGCACCGTGAAAAGCTATCAAATCACAGGTGTTAGCAGATTTCCTGGCTGAGTGGACCGACACCCAACTCCCCCTCCACAGCTTCAGGCGAAGCTGTGGACCATGTACTTTGATGGGTCGCTGATGAAAATGGGAGCAGGCGCGGGCTTGCTCTTCGTCTCACCCCTCGGGGTTCACATGCGCTACGTCATCCAGCTTCATTTTCCTGCGTCTAACAACGTCGCCGAATACGAGGCGCTCGTCACGGGATTAAGAATCGCCATCGAGCTCGGGGTCCGACACCTTGACGTTCGAGGTGACTCCCAACTCATGATCGATCAGGTCATGAAGAGCTCGAGTTGCCGTGACCCCAAGATGGAAGCCTACTGTCAAGAAGTACGGCGCCTCGAGGACAAGTTTCACGGCCTCGAGCTCAACCACGTCGCGCGCAGGTACAATGAGGCCACCGATGAACTGGCAAAAATCACGTCCAGTCGGGCTACGGTCCCACCAGACGTTTTCACAAAAGACCTTCAGCAGCCGTCCGTGGACCTCGGGCCAGACGGAGGGGTTGGCGGGACGTCACTTGACCCTCCACCTGAGGCGGAAGCCCCCTCGACCGGGGTAGAGGCCATGCAGGTGGAAGGCTCGACCCGCTGTCTGACCTCAAGCCTGACTGGCGCGTCCCATACCTTGACTACCTTATCCGAGGGGACCTCCCCTCGGGTAAGACCGAGGCTCGACGGATCGCGCGCCGGGCCAAAACCTTTGTGATCATGGGTGACAGAGGGGAGCTCTGCCGCCGTAGCCCTACCGGTATCCTCCAACGATGCATCACAAATGAGCAAGGCAGGAACCTGCTCGGCGATCTCCACTCGGGGGCTTGCGGTCACCACGCAGCACCTCGAACCCTCGTCGGAAACGCCTTTCGACAAGGATTCTATTGGCCGACCGCGGTCTCCAACGCTGTCAAGCTAGTACGCTCCTGCAAGGGTTGTCAGTACTATGCGAGACGAATCCATCTTCCGGCACATGCCCTGCAAACTATCCCCATCACATGGCCGTTTGCCGTTTGGGGGCTCGACCTTGTCGGACCATTGAAAAGGGCAGCTGGTGGCTTCACCCACTTGCTCGTCGCGATCGACAAATTCTCTAAGTGGATCGAGGCCTGCCCTATCACCAGCATCAGGTCCGAGCAAGTTGTGCTCTTTTTCACCGGCATTATTCATCGCTTCGGGGTCCCTAACTGTATCATCACAGACAATGGCACCCAGTTCACTGGCAAAAAGTTTTTGGATTTCTGCGACAGCCACCACATCCGAGTGCTCTGGTCAGCCGTGGCCCATCCAAGAACAAACGGTCAGGTGGAACGTGCCAATGGTATGGTCCTACAAGGCCTGAAACCCAGGATCTTCGACAAGCTAAACAAACATGGCAAAAGATGGGCTGCCGAGCTACCCTCGGTCCTGTGGAGCCTGAGAACAACGCCGAGTCGAGCCACGGGGTTCACTCCATTCTTCTTAGTCTACGGGTCTGAGGCTATGCTCCCAACCAATATAGAACACGGATCCCCAAGGTTGAAGGCCTACAACGAAAGAAATAACGACGCCACAAGACAGGACGCCCTCGACCAGCTCGAGGAAGCCCGAGATGTGGCTCTGTTACATTCTGCCAGGTACCAGCAGGATCTCCGATGCTACCACGACAGACACGTCCGCAAGCGTGACCTCAACGTCGACGACTTGGTGCTACGGCGGAACCAGAACACCAAGGGACGGCACAAGCTCACGCCACCATGGGAAGGGTCGTACATCATCGCAGAAGTATTAAAGCCGGGCACCTACAAGCTATCCAACGAGAAGGGCGAAATCCTCACCAACGCATGGAACATTGAACAACTACGTCGCTTCTTTCCTTAAAAAGCCTCGAGGCTCTGTATTTTCTTTTTCGTCAATAAAGAATACAGCGACGTTCAAACTTTCGTTTTACAGTGAGGAAGGATCGACTCTGCACTCCCAGAATCGACCCTCCCTCGGGGGCTACAAGGAGGGAACCCCCCAGTCCCCGAAAAAAACTTATGCTCTTTTTTAAATCTAAGAACCGCTTCTTAGATCGACTTCGCTGCAAGAGCACCCTAAGGTTCGAAAGGGCTCCCGAGTCAGGAGTATCACCTACGCCTCCGAGGCTACGGTACCTCCACTCACCCCTTACGCCTTTTAGAGGTGTGACTTCACGCTAAGGAGATCTAAATAACGGTTCCTAACTTTAAAAAAGAACATATCCCCTGTCGCTTAGATCAGGCTCTCACACGATTTACAAGGCCGCAACATCACCCTGAAGCTCGAGGGCGGTCGAGCCGTGAGATCACTTACGCCCCCGAGGCTACGGTACCTCCACTCGCTCCCTTACGCCAAAGGATGCAGCTGCGTGCTAAGTAAATCACGCAAGAACATGATCCAAGCGATAAAGGGAAGAAAAGCTCGAATAAAACTAAATCAACCACGAACCAGTTTATGTTTTCGAGTTTTTAG
This sequence comes from Saccharum hybrid cultivar R570, assembly GCA_038087645.1. Taxonomy (NCBI): domain Eukaryota; kingdom Viridiplantae; phylum Streptophyta; class Magnoliopsida; order Poales; family Poaceae; genus Saccharum; species Saccharum hybrid cultivar. The sequence goes on from JAQSUU010000173.1 coordinate 1,106,983, forward strand.
GCCTTCGAGGCCACCACAATCAAAATTCGAAATGCTAACTTATTACATGGGCCTTCATGCCCAGATTTGGCTCACAGGCCCTCATCGTCAGCAGGCGGAACCACCTCGGCTTCAAAAAGCGAGGCCAGATGGCTTCCAGGCTCTTCCACGGCTTCAATCAGCTCCACGCAGGCATCCTCGTTCTCCTCGTCTGTTCGGTCCGGGTCTGTGATAAAGCCCTCAGCGACGAGCTTCATGTCGAACACAAACCCTGAATGGACGATGGCCAGCGCCCTCTTCACGCCGTGATGGAGGCCGTCCTGTATCTTCTCCCGGGCAAGGCGGCCCAGCGCCACCATCCGACGGACGAAGGAGTTCCTCGGAACATCTTCCCCGGTGTCGGCATCGGGCTCGACCCCTAGGCCATCACACATGGTGGTGATCGCGCCCTGGAGCAGTTGGGTCCTCCGAATCTCGGCTTCGAGGAGGCTCTGGAAGGAGTTGGCAGAGGATTGGGCCTCTCGGTTCTCCCTCTCCAGCTCTAAAACACGACGAACAGATTAATACCCAATGCAAGGCCCTCTGCATCGTGGTCATAACAATCACACTTACCCTCGATGTGGGTCTGCAGGCCCACAACCTCGTCACGAAGCCCCCCGCAAGTCCGCTCGAGCCCAAGGAAGGCGTTGTCTTTGTCACCAATGGTTGCCTTTAGTGCCTCAATCTCTTGCCGAGCAGACTCGAGAGCTGCGTCCTTCTCTTGGACGGCTCCCTTCAGTGTCGTGACCTCGTCCTTCAGAGCATCAGAACGAGCGGTGGCCTGCTTGACCTCGACATTGAGGGTGTCGCGTTGACGACTAACCTACGAGACATTCTCCTCGAGCTCCTTCACCCGTCTCGATAGGGGCTCGAGATCCCTGCGGGCCTGGGCAGCCTCCTCCTGAGCCTTGTCCATGCCGGTGCGCATCACGGTCTCGGCCGCCCATGCCTACATCGCTTCCTCTTTCAGCACCGCGTAGGCGACGCGCAGCTCGGCCATTTCGGCGTTCCGATCGGAAAGCCATTTCTGGGCCTCCTCGGCCAAGACCCGTTGCTGAGACAGCGCGGCCCACACACCACTCTCATCCCGGATGAAGAGTGACTTGCGGCGGGAGTGCTCCTTCAGCTCCTGAACGCAATCCGGAAAAAAACCAAAAAGGTTAAAAAGCCGAGGGAAAAAGACACCAAGAAAACCACGGAAAAAGCCAACGGGTCGATCGTACCTCGGTGGCATTCCCCATACTCCGCACGGCACCAGACGCCACTTGGAGCAACCGATCAAGGTGCCGGCGGACGCCCTCGAGGTACTCCCATCGGTGCACTTCATCTTTGTCGTTCAGGACGAAGATGGGCTCGGCGTCGGGGTTCGCGGCGTCCCTGAACTGGAGCGACGGCCCTCCCACCTCGGTATCTCCGCCTTTGCCCGCGCTATCGCCAGCGCGGCGATGTCAGGCCATGATGACAACGACCCAGCCGGGGCATCTCCCGGTCCCGCGGAAGGACCGGCCTCGCCCGCAGTTTCCGCCTCTCTAACGGCCGTCGAGGCACCGGCCCGATCCGCGGCTTCGCCCCCCTCGACCCCCATCACTTGTTTCCCTTTGTCAAGGGGGGTGTCGTCGGGGGGAAGGTCCGCGGTCATGGGTGCCTGCCCCCCTAGGGGAACAGCCCCCTCAACCGCCGGTGCCTCCGGAGCCGGCGCCTCGACCGAAGACGGCTCTGGTACCCGCGCCTTGACCGTAGGCGCCCCTGGAGCCGGCGCCTCTTCTTCCGGCGCTTCGGTCAGGGGCTCGACCGCCTCGCCCTCCACTATACCCGCTGGCTTGGCCAACGGGTCTTTTTGTGACGGCGACCCGCCCACTAGGGCCGCCTCCTGCCCTGACACCGACGCGACCTCCTCCATGGTCATGTCAGCCCCCGCCCGCACCGCGCCGCGGATGGGTGCCTCGCCCGTCGCGACCTTGACGGCAGCCTCGACCGACGCTGACGACCTGGGCCTCGCCTCGACCGCGCCGGGCGCCACCATCTCCGCCGGTTCGGACCCCTCCACGGCAGGGTCCGTGCCAGTAACCACCGTGGCGTCCGATGGTTCCTGCCATTGTCGCAGGCGCCCCTTCGCGGCCTCGACCTGCCGGACCCAGGCCGCATCCTGCTCCGCCGTCTAGTTAAGGACAACGGCGCTGGCCCGCAGCGACTTCATGGGGGTAAGCCCCATTGGCTCCGTCTTTCGCTTTAACCTGCAAAGTGAAGAAACGTCAGCCAACGGACCCTAAGAAAGGCAGGACAACCGAGCAGAGACGCTTACCCAGAAATTGGCACCAAGGGCCTCGACCCCGTGCGACCCGAGCCTCCCGGGGCGGCCGATTGTGGCCTCGCAGCGGCCTCACCAGCAGGCCGGGCACTCCTGGGAACCCTGACCGATGCACCGCCCTGCGCCTTTTGTGCCTCCGAGGCCAGCTGGCCTCGGGTTCTCACGCCTGCCGACACCGCCACCGATGACGACGCCGGTACTGCCGTCCCGGCCCCTGCCCGAGCTTACGGGGCCTGGGCTGGTACAGACATCCCCGTCGACCCCTCTTGATGGGTCCGGGGTAAAGCGGCCCCTCCCATTGAGGGGCCCGTCTCCTTCTCCGTCTTCTCCTCCTCCTCGGACTCCTCGACCACGATGACCGAGGAGGACGCCCCCTTGATGGGTTCCACCAGGGGGCGAACGTCGGGAAGATCCCCCAGCCTAGTCGCGGTCTCATACCGCGACAGGGCGTCATCATCCTCACCGCTGCTGTCGTCGTCCTCCCCCGAGATCATCTCGGAAGGCGACGGCGCCAGGGGGACCCCATCGATAGTCTGCTGGCGTCGGAGCTTCTTCAACGCCACCACCTCTTTGGCCTTACGGATTGCCCGCTTCTTGGCCATCTCCTTGGTTTGCTTCTTCTTGGAAGCATGCTGGCGTCGAGCCTCCTGGGCGGGCCGGTCCTCTGGGACTAGCGAACACGTCTCTCGCAGCGCCGACAAATCCTACGCGTCGGCCTCGATCAAATCAGCGAAATCCAAAAATAAATGAAACTAGTAAACCTACTAATCCTAAGATACGTACCACTGGCTCGAACCCTTTGGTAGGTCTCATGGGGACCCGGTTAGCCTCCTCCACCTTGAAGTTCCCAACCATCCGACGCGCTCGCCGGAGGACCTCCTCGAGGGAAAGGGATTCGTGGGACATCCGGGTCCCCTCCAGCGATGCCTCTAGAGTCATCTGGTCGAGGCGGAGACGACGCCGGCACAGCGGCATCACCCTACGACGATGGAAGGCCGCGGCCAACGCCGCAGCCGTCAAGCCCTGAAGGCAAAGCTGCTGCAGCGCCGCCAGTAGCGGGTCCAGGCACGGCTTCTTGGCTTCCGGCACTCCGTATGTCCAGCGCTCCTCTCGAGCGGTCAGCACGCGGCCGGTGTACCTCGGCAACTGATCTTCATCATTGCGGAGGTAGAACCAACCCTCGTGCCACCCACTGTTCGAAGAGATGAGGCGAGCCGGGATGTACAGATCCGCCCGGCTCGACCTCACCTGCAGGACGCAACTCCCTACTCGGGCCGCGCACAAGACGCCCTTCTTCCCCGCCTTCTTGGCGAAGAGCTCGGCCTTGAAAAGGTGAAGCCACAGGTTCCACTGCGGCTCCACCCCACGGTAGCCCTCGCAGACCGCCACGAAAATGGCGGCCTGCACGATGGCGTTGGGGGAAAGGTGGTGAAGCTCCACCTCGTAGTAGTGGAGGAGCGCGCGCATGAAGACGGACGCTGGCACGCCAAACCCCCGCTCGTGGAAACAGACGAAGCTCACCACGTACCCCTCCGGGGGCGCCGGCTCCCGGTGGGCAGGGGGCGGCGTGATCCACTCCGATTGCGACCGGCTCGTCCTCGGCCGCAGCAGCCCGTCCTCGACCAATTCTTCCAACCTCCTCTCTGTCACTGAGGAGGCGGCCCAGTCGTCGGCGGGGAGGATCTGGCTCTTTCCTGCCATCGGTATTGTCGAAAGGGGGGGTGGACGAAGAGGACGCGGTGGAGACAGCAATGCGGGCGCAGAGCGCGATAAGGCGAGGGTTGTCTGAGGCGGAAGAATGCAGGAGCGCAAGGGAACGGAGGCGAACGCAGACCCCTAGGCCTTGATTTTATATGCCCAGGCGGAAGCCCAACAGCCGTGCGAAAAGGTAGGAACAGTTCCCAGCATTAAATGCGCCCACCTAACCGTTTCCTTACATCTCGCAGGAGTCGGGCACGTGGCCGTCCCCCACGTCGTAACCGTACGCCACGTCGCCCACTATCGCGCCGATCTCGCCTCCCCTAAAAGAAGCGCCCGGCTAACGGGCGGGGGAGGGATCCGCGGACGGATATTCCCAGATATCTGGGAAACGGGCCCCGAGCCCGGTATAAGCCTCGGGGGAACAAAAGCTGGCCCTCGACCAGGGTTCGACAGCTGCCCTCGAGCAACAGAGTTAGGGACGACCCAGGGTGCGCCCGTACATGGCCAAGGGCTCGAGCCACGCTCTCGAGGCACCCCAGGATGTATTCGAGGCCGAAGGAGGAGGTCGTCGTAGGAATCCCCCCGGGGGAGGCATCGAGCCCTCGAATCCTGTCGCAGGGAATCGAGATCCACACGACCACTCCTTGGCATCTTTGAGAGCGCCTCCGGGCCACTAGCCGACCCCTAACGAATGGGGCACGGGCTCTCACTCGAATTCCCCCGCTAGCAGCTCACTGGAGATCGTCGGAACTTGCGCCCAAACAAGGGTAGTACGGCGTTCTCCACCCCTCCTCCTTTTTTCGAAACGGAGCGCGAGGGTCGCACAAAAGACGGTCGAGACTTTGATCGACCTCGTGCGCGCGAGGCTCAGGGACTCGGCCGCAACGAATCATCCCCCAATAAAACGAAAACAAGACCTCGGAGGAGTCCGAGCACTACACCGAGGCCTCGGGGGCTACACCCGGCGGGTGCGCTCGCGCGCCCCCACCGGAAAAGATCACGACGCTACGACTCCAGTTCGAACAAACCTCTGGGAGAGTGATCACACACTCACCCAAAGGCTTGGGGGCTACTGTCGGTACCAAAAGTACGGGGGTACCCACACCCATCGCTAGTAAAAAACTAAAACGACTGGCACCGCAATAAAAGACAGCCCGTCTCGACCGCGCATCCTGTCCGCCCCGTACGAGGCCCGCTCGACGGGGCACCTCGACCGCGCTCCGGCTCCGACTCGTACGAGGCCCGCTCGACGGGGCGCCTCGACCGTGCCCTATCCCGTACGGCAAGCTACCTTGACGACGCTCCGACCCGCGTGAAGCTCGTCCACCCACTGGGAAAAACTCTGACTCGCGTGAGCCTGGGTCGAGCGCCTCGACTCCTTCTCTTTACCTACCCCAGGACAAAAGCCATAGCATTTAATGCGGTTACCTACTATCACCTACCGGCATGGTTGCGACCAGGATCGACGTGGGAACAATACCTGTGTCAGGTCTCACTATTTTACCACCCATCCCATGATGGGAGGTGAAACCCGTCACTATACCCACCTTACCGCGCACTGTTTACCATCGGTCGCCCTTGAGGGAGGATAAGACAAGGCCCGTTCTCCGCAATCTCGGGGATTTAGCCTTATCCATCCGGTCTCGACCCGGCCTCGACCCAACCTCGATGCTCGGCACAGTTCAACGGCAAGGGAAGGATGGTATGGCACGGCGTTCCGGGTCATTTCACCGTCTCGTCTCCCACGACGCCATGGTGTCCAGGGATGTCCGGCCATTCCCAGGGCACGTCGCTACAGTCAACTCAGCAGGAATCAACCAAACATCACCCCCCGTCGTCTTGGCCCCCTCTCGCCCTATAAAAGGGCAGGCCAGGGTTCTACGAAGGGGGAAAAAACGAAGCACCCGACCACACAACAACAGACAACAAGAGATCGATACTTCAAGCAACCATCCTTGTCCTTTTTTCCTCTCTTTGAGACTTGGGCTCGGCGCCCTCTCTCGCCTGCTTGTAACCCCTACACGAGCACTTCGGTGCAAGGAAATACAAACTTCTTCCCCCCGCTGGACGTAGGGCCTTCTTTTGCCCGAACCAGGATAAACCCCCGTGTATTCTCCTTGCATCACCATCCAGGAAAGAGACACGCATCATTTACTCGTTGGTTTAGGACCCCCTCGGGTCCAAACACCGACAAGAGGTATTAAATATTCCAAGAGTTGAGAGGGTAAAATGTTTTTTTGGAGTTTGAGGTAGGTTTTGGAGTTCAAGATAGAAAAACATATCATGGCAATAGTTCAGGGATGGAAGAGACCTCTTCCAAAAGATAGAAACCAATTGTGGCTGAGCTGAGCACGGTATATATAGTAGCTAAGTATTTTGCAGGCCATATCGTGCCAGAAATTCAGACAAGGATTTTTCAAGCCGAACTTCAATGCCCAATAACATCTAACAGCCAAAGTTGGGCATCAATTTCAGGCTCAGCTAAGGTCTAGATGTCCGCCCGCTCTTTTTAGTTTTTCTTTTAGGGGAGCTCTGACTTTATTTATTCAATAACATAAGAATTACATACTCCATCGGGAGGCTCCATAAACCAAACATGTCTACCTATCGATAAATTTACAGAGCTTCTAGCTAATAAGTGAGCATCGACATTTGATTTTCGTCCTTCATGGACGAACTCCGCTCTCATAAAGCTCCTCTTTCTGACATTGATCTCCTGGACAATTGGTCCGTATCTGCCAAACCCCTCGCCCAGTAGACTCCTCACCACATTGGCACAGTCGCTTGCTATCCTGAAAGATTGCAAGCCAAGATCGCTGGCCAATGCGAGACCTTCGCGGCAAGCCACGGCCTCCATCACCTCCGGGTCGGTGTGCCCTTCCACCACCAGGGCAGACGACCCTAAATAGTTGTCAGCACTCTTTTTAGTTGAAAAATAATTAAAATAAAAAGTTTGGGCCAAGAAATTTTTTCATGGGTTTGCTTCTCGTCATACAGGCCGGCCCTGTCCAGTAGCATGTGTGGCCCAAGCCTCTTTTGCTCAGATCTAATATATTGTAAGACTTGGGATTCTTTTTTGTCTTTTTAAACCCCAAAAAGCACACACACATAGACACATGAATAATGTGCCCCTACACTTACATACGTACGTGTTGACACTGTACTCTATCCTACAAACGCCTCCTCCCATAGACTGGATGACATATCTCAATATTTTTAACAAAGCCACCATAGACCTTTTGCTATTGATAGGCACGTAACGCCACACCAAAGTCTTGGACCCCGTTTGATCTATGGAACTAATAGTTAACTGCAAATAATTAGTTCTTTTGGATCATATGAATCCAGCTCATAGACTAGTTAATTATTAGCTGAATACTCAATTGACAACTATCTCACTAATTAGATCATGCTAGCTAATAACAGTCAATAGTTAGCTAGGTAATATTAGTTATGAGCTATTAGTTAAGTAACTATTAGCAGCTAACGGATCAATCAGGGCCTTAATCCATAACCGATGGAAAATACAACCACCTTCACTAACCATCCCGGGCTACACAACCCACGCACCTTCCTTGTCCTACGAGACACCTCCTTGCTTCCCACTTCACATCTTCCCTTTCGTCGCTGACCATCCATGACCACCCTCAGTTGCCAAAAAAAATTCTCAAAACCTAGATACGAGGAAGACACGCACCATAGAGAATATAACATCACGATTAGCAGGTTGCTCTGTCAGCAAAGTTAAATTAATTCGCGCATTTGCTAAATCCCAACAACTGAAGTCTAAGACTGTATTTAGTTCCTAAATTTGGAGTGCCAAAATTTACTGTATCGACACTGTAGTATTTCGTTTGTATTTGGTAATAATTGTCCAACTGTTGACTAATTAGGCTCAAAACGTTCGTCTCGCAAAGTATAATCAAACTGTGCAATTAGTTTTTGATTTTATCCACATTTAGTACTTTCATACATGTATCGCAAGTTTAATGTGATGAAGAATTTTTTTTTGCATAGTGCACTTTTCAATGCAACCAAACACAGCCTAAGATTAACTTGGCAAGAACCTTTTTGCTTGACCACCCACAAACAGACTCACGCTCGGGTCGTGGGCTCGTGGCTCGACTCGGTAATTCTGCATAGCGCTACCGGCCGGGGCTGTTGTTTTACACTATTACAGGAGTATATACTATCCTATCCTAGCCAAGTGATGTACAGTACAACAGTACAAGAGACGACTCGTCTGTAAAGATGCGTCGCTGGCCGGATAGCGACCCGACCCGACCCGACCTGCTGATGAATCGATCCAGTGCCATGCAGCCGCGACGATCACTGCACGTCTTGGTCATGCCCGGCCCCATCCCCGACCCGCACTGAACGAACGTCTTGGTTTGGTTGATGGTGGCCGGCGCCGGCCATCTGCTGCCTGCCGCCTGAAGCCTGCAAAGTGTCAAGGGTTGTTTAGCTTCTGAGCGAAAAAATTTTAGGGTGTCACATTAGATGTTTTATAGGATATCGAAAGGGGTGTTTGGATACTAATTAAAAAACTAATTACATAACTTGTTTGGAAACCGCGAGACGAATTTATTAAGCTTAATTAATCCGTCATTAACACATGTTTACTATAGCACGACATTATCAAATCATGGATTAATTAGGCTTAAAAAATTTATCTCGTAAATTTATCACAATCTATGTAATTAGTTAATTTTTTCGTCTATATTTAATACTCCATGTCAAATATATGATGTGATTGTTTGATTTTTTTTTGAAAGAAACTCCCTATTATAAGTGGAAGGTCTCACGCGGCCACGCCATGATGCCCCATTGTACGAGGCTTGCTGGATGCGGCCGCCATGCCGCTGTACTCTCCGCAGCGTGCACCACACGTTGCTGGCACAGCTGCTACTCACATACTCCCTCCGTCCAACAAAACAAGCAATTATGGGAAGCGTGCCAGTCAAACTGACTCAAGTTTGACCAAGTTTATAGTAAATAGTATTAACATTTATGTCTCCAAATATATTTATTAAAAAAATATATTCTATAACTAATCTAATGATACTTATTTTGTATTATAAATATTAGTATTTTTTTATATAAATTTAGTCAAAGTTCAAACTGTTTGACTTCTCGAAAAGCGAGAATTGCATGTTTTTATGGACGGAGGGAGTATTTTCAGTTGCGTACTAGCAGGGTCTTGTTTAGATTCTAAGTTTTTTTTCTCTCTCCATCACATCGAATATTTACATATATGCATTGCATTAAATGTATGTAAAATAAATAATTAATTACACAGTTTATCTGTAATTTATGAGATGAATCTTTTGAGCCTAGTTAAGTTATGATTGGATAATAATTACTAAATACAAACGAAGATGCTACAGTGCGATGAAATTTTTTCACCCCAATAAACAAGGCCCAGTAGTACTAGTTTTCTGCCGTTGCGATTCAAGGAAAATCATTTGACCGTTTCCACATGAATTCTAGTAAGCGCTTCAAGGAGATCATTTGACCGTATTAATTAGGATGTTCACTAAGCAAAAATGTTAAAAGCAGTTCTAATGCTAAAAGTTATAGATAATTTCTATGTCTATTAGTTTATATAGACAATACACATACAAACTATGTTTTCAATGAAAAGTTTTTTTTTGTGCATTCACGTGTATTCTCTCTTCATCATGCATCTACTCATTACATCTCTTTATGTCTCTGAGTTCTTGTGTAAACATGATTTCTGATCTAAGGCAGTGGTTATGCCAGCTTCTCCACCCGTTTCATGAGCTGTTTGAAATTATTTTGTGCAAAACAGGTCTTTTGCAAATAACTTCACAGGTGAAGCTCCTGAAAACACGCTCTCAGAGAGGTTGGATGTGAGATGAAGCTGAAAGTAATGGATTCTCCCAGCTCACACTCGCATCAGTGGGCCCCTCGTGAATGGAGGTCTGATTTGCTCCCGCGCAGCCGGGAGGCGTGGGGTGAGGTCGTGGGGTGCGGAAATGGCCGAGAGGCGCCACCGTGGAGCTCAAGCACGATCGGGAGGCGCAGGTGCGGGCGTCGTCATTGGGTGCGAGCCGCCAGGCTTTGGGCGGTATGGAGGTTGGGGCTTGCGAGCATGAGGGGGCGCCTGGAAGAAAGAAGAAAAACGACTTCAGAAGAAAGAGCGAATGTGAGAAGGAAATGAATAAAAAATAGAGAAGAAAAAGAAAACCAAAAGGCATTATGGTATTTCATCATCTTTGTCTACCATGAAAAATTATTTTGCCAAATAGATCATTAAAATAGCTTGAGCTTCACCGGTAGAGGCGTATAGTTGCTCGTGAAGCTAAATCTAAAAGAAATTTGTTTCACTAGTGAAGCTGAGCCATATCAACCAGGGTCTAAGAAACCATTTTCCTCCTCTCATTCTCTTCTTTAATTATGGTGCCACGTCTTTATCTTAGTTGGCACTTAACTAATGAACATAGAAACTTTCTACTTCTTAGGTAGGGAGTGCCTAATATGGTACTAGAAATAAGGAAGAGACATGTGTTTTTTATTAAAAAAACCTATATCTACACAAGGACAAAGATAGAAAAATTGTGATAAGTGAATAATAGGAGAGAGAAGGTATGTTATTACTTTATTGAAAAATAGATTCTGAAGAAATATAATGTCTATATAACTTGATCAGATGACGGAGACTGCACTAAGAGAAAGTTTAATAATACAGCTGGTTTTCTAGCCGTAAGGTTTTGTGCAGCCTTCTCTCAGCCAATCTATATAATAGTTAGCTCTTCACGGTTAATACATGACCCACTTGTCTCTCTCACAGAGTTTTTTTTTATTTCTTGTGTCCAAGCCGACGGTAAGGTTACAACCCGTTTCTCTTCTCTTTTCTCCCCTTTCTCTTTCACCTCAGCATTTAGATAGCTTACGTCCCGTTATTGACCCTGTTCGCTTGTCTTATAATCCGTACTTCTTAACTTATTTTTTCAGTCGGAACAATGCTTTTCTCTCACACCAAATCGATAAACAGTACTTTCAGCCATAACTCGTGAGCGAAGTGATCCGGTGGCTCCAAGTGCTTAGCATTAGAGCAAGTTTAATAGAAACGCCCACTGTGGGCTGCAAGCAGGCTTGGAGCAAGCGTATGAGCCGGCACGTATAGTGAGTAGGCTGTAAGGAGCGGGCTATAAACAGTGGCGGATGTGGGATGCGAGATAAGGGGGGGCTAAAACAACAGAGATGTTGATTTGCACGAAGATTTAACGGTGAAATCAAGTTTTTGCTACAGTAATTAGCATTGAAATCAAGAAATTAGGGGGGGCTGGAGCCCCCCAGCCCCCCCTTTGGATCCGCCCCTGGCTATAAAGGGAATCTAGGCATTTAATGCTAGTAGGCTGTAGTCATTTCTTCACCCATGTTGGCTGCATGCGAGTTACTCGTCTCCTTACCTGTGATGCGCCGAGCGGTAAAGCAAGCGCCGGCTCCATTCTCTTTCTCTCTCTGTCACCTGAGATTTTGATGACGTGGACTGCCTTACATCCTGCTGACTGGGACTTATAATACTTGCTCTTACTCGAAACAAATGCTGGGTCGCGTGTCTTTATTGCTTTCGTCCATGATTGTCCACACTTCACCGTGCGTTTGTACCAGCATATGCAGCTGCCTAACACTGTCCTACGCGTTGTAGTCTTGTACGGATGTAAAGCCGGCAAAGCTTTCATAAAAAAATTAAAAGAATATATCTTTCGGAAATATTGTGCAGAGTCGAAACTAGTACTAGTAAAGACCCACCTGACAGCTGCTAAAAAATCGATCGAGTGATCGAGCGGTCGGCGGGCCAGCCGCTCGGCCGGCCATCACGACTGGTGTCGACGGCCTGGTCAGTTTCCCCCCCCCCCCCCCCCCCCCCCCCCCCCCCCCCCCCGCAAGTACTAGTCCTATTTTTGTATGTTCATAGAATTGAAGTTGTTTCGTGGAAAGGGAAGCATGAAACCGCTGATAGACCCCGCTAGCAGCGTGACAAGTCCAACCGTATTTAAATGTGAACCAACCCTTCCATCAGCGCAGGTTCCATCAGCGCAGGTGGCAGGCGAGGAACACATGGGAACCCATGCATTTGATGTCGAGTCGAGCACATTTTCTCCTCGACGAGTGCTACGAATTTATCCACGCAGAAAAGTTAGGCCTTTGAGTTTGGGTGTTAAAGTTTAACCAACACTGTAGCACTTTCGTCTTATTTGACAAAAAATTTTTAATCTTAGACTAATTAGACTTAATAGATTCGTTTCGTAAATTACTCCTAATCTGTGGCATATACATGTAATTAATCTATATTTAGTACTCCATATATTTAAGAGAACATTGATATAATAAGAGTTAAACTTTAACACACCCAACCAAACAGACCTGAGGTGTCCGTGTGCATGAACAGTTTGAAACACTGTTGCACCTGCACGTCGTCTCGCAAGAGCAAGACCCCAGTGGGCTGGTAGTAGTACAGGCCATTGTTCTGCCGCGTTTACCATCCTTTGTAGGCCTGGCTTCCCACTTGTATAAAAAGCAGAAAAGAACAGGCATGGTTATTTCGCACCGCCTTGGCTTGCTCCGCCCATACCACATCGCTTTGCGCTTGCTTTCTCGTAGCTACGCGTCCTCCTGCTGCTCTATCGGCCTCTAACGTCGCTGTCGGACAAGAGCCGAGCGGCAAGGCCAACCCAACCACTCCTTAGTCCTGTGCAAGCAACGGGCCTCCTCTGTGCGGCCTGGTGACCTTGCCGCGTAAGCTGCCTCGACGCAAACGGAAAAGAATGAGACGGTGTTGATCAAATCGTCTCAGCAAAAGAAGACTTTGAGTCAGTAGGGTGGCAATGACACCGGCCAAAAGCCGAGTAGATGCATTGCTTTGCTTGGGCTCGAGGTGAAGACCTTTTGGTAAAAGAGATGGTGCTACTCGGGCGACGCTAGCTAGCTTCAAGGCCATCATCTGTTCTGTTCTGAACCGCTGAAGACCTTTGCTTATAATTGTATAAAGCGGTAATTTGAAACCATGCATAGAGACTTTCACTTTCTAGACCTGATGTAGTTGTATAAATATATAAATTAAAACACGGAAGTTTCCTTGGGTTGACTACGCATAGTTTAGCTTCGTGGCTGCCGCGGCATTGTCAAAGCGCAGAGCGGACCATTGAACTGACTTATTTGCAGTTTATAAGAAGGCGAACAGAGAAGACTCAAGACTGGACCATCAACTGCTACAGTTTTATTTTTTGGGACAAAAGTCACCATTAAAGAGTAAACTACCAGAAACGGTACTAGTAATAGATGAAATACTAAGGGGGTGTATAGTTTGAGAAGTTAAATTTTAATAAATACTGTAGCACTTTCGTCTTATTTGACAAAAAGTTTCTAATATTGGACTAATTAGGCTTAATAGATTCGTCTCGTAAATTACTCTTAATCTGTACTGACATACATACAATTAGTCTACATTTAGTACTCCATGTATTTGAGGGAACATTGATGTGATGAGAGTTAAACTTTAACAAAATGAAACCAAACAGGCCCTAAGACTCTGTTTGAATTGGCAAGCTACTAAGAACAGCTCTAGCCTATAGCCTGCTTTGAATTGAAATATTCAAACACCCAAGTCATGCAAAACTATCAGCTGGCTTCCTCCATCTATTACCGCTTATAAAAAAAGTTTAGGGCCTGTTTTGTTTGAGTGTTAAAGTTTAACAAACACGATAGCACTTTCATCTTATTTGACAAAAAGTTTTCAATTTTGGACTAATTAGGCTTAATAGATTCGTCTCGTAAACTCTTGATCTGTGTCAACATGCATGCAATTAGTCTATATATAGTACTCCATGTATTTACCGTAACATTGATGTGATGAGAGTTAAACTTTAACACGTTATAACCAAACGGGGCCTTAGTTGACCCAGAGGACTTCGTATCTGCTGGAGATAATCACCTACGTATGTGTGATGTGAACCTTTGGATGGAAATATGGAACGATGGATCGACCTTCCGAAACCACACAAACACAGTAACGTCTGCAGAGAAAGGTTGTGTTTAGTTGCCCTGAAAAAGGTGAAAAGTGTATTGTAGCACGTTTTGGTTTTATTTGACAAATAGTGTCCGACCGTTAACTAATTAGGTTTAAAACGTTCGTCTCGCAAAGTACAACCAAGCTGTACAATTAGTTTTTTATTTCATTTATATTTAGTACTCCATACATGTATCGCAAGTTTGATGTGACGAGATTTTTTTTGTATAGTGCTTTTTTCAGGTAAAAAAACACAGCCAAAGAACTCAAGATGGAAAGAAACCAGCCTTATTTATTGCTCAACGAACACCGATCGAGATAAGGGATGTGTGCAAGCAAAAGGCCAGCCATTCGCGGACGAGGGGTCAATTGCCCGCGTACAAGAACCATGCATTTGGATTTGGATTCTAGTCACAGAAAGGGAAAAAGTCTAATTGACCCCTCAACTATTGAGGCTAGTTTATCCTATTAACTATATTCTCTTAACTATGAAACAGTCTAATTTATCCTCTGAACTTTGCAATACTGGCCAAATCATGCCCTCGAGCGATTTTGGATGACGGGTTTACTACATTAACAACGATTTGCTACAGTACCAATGGTTTTGTCCTTTTTTTTTATTTATTTCGTCTGAATCTTTGAAAAATCATAGTAAATTATAAAAAAATCACAAAATGAAAAATTCAATTTTGTTGGACTCCACATGAGTAGATCTACACAGTGAATATATAATATAGTATGCTTTAGTACAAAGTTTTTGCTGTAAATTTTGATCTATTTTTTTCTGTAATTAATTTGAATAATTCATACAACAAAAACTTTGTACTAAAACATACTATATTATATATTTACTGTATAGATATACTCATGTGGAGTCCAACAAAATTGGGTTTTTCATTTTATAATTTTTTTTGTGATTTACTATGATTTTTTAAAGATTCAGACGAAATAAATTAAAAAGAAAAGCACAAAGCCATTGTTACTGTAGCAAACCATTGTTACTGTAGCAAAACCACCATCCAAAACCGCTCGAGGGGGTGATTTGGCCGGTTTTGCAAAGTTAAGAAGGTAAATTAGACCGTTTCATAGTTGAAGGCCCCAATAATTAGGGGTCAATTAGACTTTTTGCTCACAGAAAGCATTGATGGTGCCAAATTAATACTTACTGGTAACAGTAACAGACACTTCTTAAGCTACTACCAAAGCATTATCATGTATTTACAACGACGGTGGATTCATCCACGCCATGCATCACAGGTTTTGCCGATGCAGAGGATTTCAGCGGGGGAGAAAATGTGAACCGACGCAGCAAAAGCTAGCAGTAGTAGTAGTGCCTGCAGTTTCTCATCCAACAACTACGCTAATTTTCTGACAAGCGGAGTTGATTTACTAATTACCACGCGAAAATTCTGAAGGGGATGAAAGATAGAGAAATAACAAACCCGCTTGCTATGTTCAAAAGCAACGGTTCCTCTGATCGTCGGTCGCCGCCGAGGTGAAGCAGTAGGCAATGCGGCCATGCCGCGTGCACCCGACCTCCAGCGGCATGGGGCCACCCGGTCACTCCTTGATCCGGAGCCAGTGTCCGAGCTGCGACGGGTTGACGACGCCGGGGATGCGGGCCCCGCCCGCCATAAGCAGCCGCGAAACCTCCGCGTAGCGCCTGCTCGGCTCGGGCGCGGGGGCGGGGGCGGGGGCGGGGGCGGGATCCTTCTCCTTCAGGCGGGGCGGCTCCAGCCTCCGCTCGCCGAGGAGCGTGCCGCACCGCAGGAACTCGTGTGCCAGGTACCCGGCCAGCAGCTTGTTGCCGCCGACCTGGGCCCCTGGCTGAGGGAGCGGCGGCTTGGCGCCAAGCCTCACCGCCGGGCGGTCCGGCTTCACGCCACGCGCGTCGGGCCTAGCGAGCGGCGGCGGTGGTTGCCGCTGGAGCAGCACCGCCTGCTCCGACGGCGACGACACCGAGGGGTAAGGGTAGTAGTAGTCGCGCTCCTTGCGCTTCCCGAGGAAGCCACCGCCACGTGGCGCCTGCATCGCCGCGTGGATCGACAGCTCGACGGCCCGGATGCCCCTGCTCGCCAAGCCAGAGACGGAATCGCCCGACGGCGACCGGTGGTGGTGGTGGTGGGACACGAAAATAGTAGAAGAGATAAAAGGAAGCGGTTGAGCCGGAGAAAGAGAGGAAGGAAGGCGTGGGCGCGTGGGTCCCGCCAGTGCACGGGGGCACTTGCGTAATTTCACGCACGAAATTCAAACGAAATGATATCTCACGGGAGGGGGGACGAGGGGAAGATGGCGGGTGCGGCCTCTGCCCGCTGGGGAAGGGGAGCGGGGAATGAATGGGGCGCGGCGGTTGCAGGGGCTGGGAGAGGGGAGCGGGGAGCGGGGGGTCGTATATATACGCAGTCGGGTGATCTCCGCCCATTGGATTTCCTAAGAATAACAAATCTGCCATCTCGTTCTGTATGGAGTCTGGACCTGTACGGTAGCTGTGCAGAGGTGGTTTTATAGCTGTGGGCTCGTGGCCGAGGAGTCAGGGTACAATCGTCATTATGTCTCCGCAGTTGTTGGGTTGGGCTCGTGCGACTGATAGAGGGCCTGGACGAACCAGTGACCACTAAGGGTCAATAATAGCCTGTTTGGATGGTGCATCTCGCCGGTCCAGGCTCCCGAGATGCAAAGCCAGGGACGTTTGGATGGCTGCATGCCGCCTTGGGCCAGGCCCAGCTCATGCGACCGTACCCAGCCGGCCTGGCTCTGGGGAAACGCAAAGGCGCAAATGAGTTCCGTTTCCCCGCGGCCTGGCTCGCGCGGTGCGCGTTCGGCGGCTGCCGCTGCTCGCCTCAGTCTTGCGTGAGCTCGGAGATACCGCAACCAATCAGGGCGTGATTGGTAGGGTGCACGACCCTCGGCCAGGCCGGCGGAAGCAACCAGGCCCGAGTTATCCTGGCTCCTATCGTGTAGTGCGGTCTTGTTTGTTAGACTGCCCGCAGTGGCATACTCTAAATGATACTCTAAAGTTTTAGAGTATGAATATAGAGTAAAAACTGCTGCACTGGGTACTCTAAAACGATACTCTATCCTTTCTCTCACTCTATATTTAGAGTAGTACTGTGCTTACTCTATATTCTGTAGTGGCGGACCCCGCTAGCTAAACAAAGGGAAAAAATGCTATAACTCACAAACCAAAAATCCAAATTAAATTTCGATTGCACCATTAAATTCGTCTCAATAAATCCTTCAAAACTAGATCACACATGGATATATTTAGATAAAGTGACAAGTGGGTCCCATAGTGGATAGAGTGGATAGAGGATGATATAGAGGATGGATGGGTGCGGGAGAATTGAGTATAGAGGAGAGAATTTTGCTGACTAGGACGTATAGAGGATGAATATAGAGGTCCATGAGTGCGGATAGCCTTAGCCTGTTTCATCTCATGCAAGCTAGCTAGCGCACTTGATTGGTTGCTTGCTTGGATTGCCTACTTCCGGTTGCCAGAGACTCAGCGTGGGTCGGTTGGCCCACCTGCAGGAACGTCCCTGCGCTCGGCAGAGCCAGGCTCGCCAGGAACGCAAGAAATCTGCGTTTCCACACAGCCTGGCCACAGGGCCTCTTTTGCACGAGTTGGGCCAGGTTAGGGTGTGTTTAGTTGCCCCTGTAAAATTTTTGAAAGCACCATAACTCTTTCGTTTGTATTTGACAATTAGTGTCCAATCATGGACTAATTAGGTTCTAAAGATTTGTCTCGTTATTTACAACCAAACTATGTAATTAGTTATTTTTTACCTATATTTAATGCTTCATGCATGCGTCTAAAGATTCGATGTAACAGGAAATCTTGTAAAATTTTTAGAATTTTGAAGGAACTGATAGAAGACCAGCCAACCAAACACGAAGAAAAGGTAAAGGCAGTGTTTAGATCCCTTCAAACTTCCAAAAATTTTACAAGATTCCCCGTCATATCGAATCTTTAGACGTATGCATGGAGTATTAAATGTAGGTAAAAAAATAACTAATTACACAGTTTGTCTGTAAATGTCGAGACGAATCTTTTGAGCCTAGTTAGTTCATAATTGAATAAATTTTACTAAATAACAACGAAAAGTGCTACGGAAATTTTACACACTTTTACCCCGTCTAAACACTACCAAAGATGCTGTATCCCGTCGCCCATGCTGAGCCGGGGCAGTCTACCAATCACGCCCTCAGTTTCTCCGTGAGTCTAGGCGCTACGAGCACAGGCAAGCAAACAGGCGCGTGCTGCATGGTCGGAGCCTGGCCGCCGGCAGCCTGGATCTCGGATGCGGTCTAACTTGTAAATTTCATTCTGGAGGTCATTCTATTTTGTCTATTGGAATAGAACATTCCGGTACCGGTTCATACCGGTGTACCATTCCAGACTTTATAATAATAATAATATATGAATAAACTTATATATAAATATACATATAAATATATTTTGACTTAACTTATGACGTAATTAATATTTTTACCAAACTAAAATATCATTCAAAAAGTTCATAAGACCTTATTTCAAAGTTTAAACTCTAAAGTTCATACATGAAAAAATATAATATATGCAGCAACGACCGGTATTGACCGGTATTTGACCGGTATTGGCCGGTATTGACCGGCATTGACCGGTATTGACCGGTATTTGACTCGGTACGGGATTGTGGCTCTTCTATACCGGTTTAGGGGCCGGTACGAGGTATTCCGGCCATTCCGGCCGGTACCAGAATGGAATTCATAACTATGGATGCGGTGCAGGCTGAGGGGAGAAGCGGCCCTGTTCGCTTATCCTGTAATAAGTACATAAGTACTTTTCAGTTATGTTTTTCTTTCATAACAAATCAATAAATAGTATTTTTAGTCCTGACTTTTCAACGAAGCGAACGAGCTCGAAAACCAAACACGCCAAGCGACTTTATTGAGCTTAGGCCCAAAACAGATTTTTTTTTCAATTATATCTAAATATGTTTTAGAAAAAGTTATGCAATTAAAAAAATCTGAAATTTGGTTTAATCTTATGTAGTTTGTTTTAACTTAAAAAAATATGAAACCGACTTAAGATTATTCGTACAACCATCGGCTATGACTTCACGTGCCACAGGCAACCTAGTGCGTTGCTACCGTTGCTGCCTAGGACCAGCAATTCTGCTTGTGGATATTATATCTAACGGGTGTGGGTATATAATTTCACCCGCGGCAGGTACGGGTCCATTTGTTCGCGCCTCATACACTGTTGCCAGAATGAAAGCATGCAACCATTTATTAGTCGAATGAACCAAGTAAAAATGAATCCAACCCATGTAGTGGCAGCATTGATCATTCATCACTGTCCAGCAAAGCACCTCAGGCCAGAATATACAAACCATACTAGTATTTCGGATACTCTCCCGTGGCTGCTTAGATACCCTTGCATATCCCATGGGCCGTGGTGGTGGGAACAACATCCTTCACAGCTCCCAGCGCCAGCACCAACATTCAATCCTTCACAAACCACAATCATACAAGGTTGTTGTAGAGTCACGGACTAGAGAACCCAACTGATCGACATGGCAGCATCAGCTCTCAATCCCTTCGTCGTTGGCTGCCTGCTGGCCCTCGTCGTCGCCTCAGGTCTTTGACTGATTTCATCTTATTTCTCCCGGCGCCCCACTTAAGCTATCCATACTCGTTGTATTCTAAATTCATCATCTAAAAGGTCTGGTCACCAAAATTCTCTCCTCTATACTCAATTCTCTCGCATCCATCCATACTCTATATCATCCTCTATCCACTGTGGGGTCCACTTGTCACTTTATCTAAATATATCCATGTGAGATCTTGTTTTGAAGGATTTATTGAAACGAATTTAATGGTGTAATCGGAATTTAATTTGGTTTTTTTGGTTTATGAGTTATAACATTTTCTTGAGTGTTGAAAAAGTGGGGCCTGCATAAACATGCTCTCACCTCTCTCTTCTCTCTCCTGCAGTCCCGCACATGCTCTCCTCGCGTGGTGGGGTCGGTCCTGCCGTACGTCCGCTATCCCGCTAAATTCAGCGGATGACGCGCGAAAGCGGACCCCGATAGAGTATGCGGTGCAGGATTTTTTTTACAGTAAACGATACTGGATCTTGGATAGCGGACGGCTTTGGAGGACCCAGTGCGGACGGCCTTAGAAGCGCCATCAGGTTTGCGAATTTTGTATACGCAAGAAACTGACCGGTTGTGCATGCGTCGTGCCCTCCCGGATGGGCAGGTGCCTCGCGGACGGAGCTAGCGGACAACACGGACCCCGACATGGAGGAGACGAGGCCCTGCCACAGCAACAACGTGTGGAGCGGGCACCTCTGCAGGGACATGTGCCAGGCTAGCGGGTTCAGCCGCTACGACTTTGCCCTACCTAGAGCAGCCACCAATAAGACTGTCCGCACCGCGCTACGGTAAACGATCCTGCAGGATCGTTTTAGCGGATGAACCCCTACAGTAGGCTACGCTATCATTATAGCGCATCCGCTATCGCAGGCTCCATCCGCCAAATTCCTAGGGGTACCGGGCCTCCGCTACCACCCTCGTGGGTCCTGCCGGTGGGGGAAAAGGAGGGACGCAGCAGCCGGGTGGGAAAAAAGTGGAGAGAGAGAATGATGCGTGGGTCCCACTTCATATAGAGTAGAAATATAGAGGATGGATGAGTGCGAGAGAAAGTAATATGGAGAAGAGAATCTCGATGACTAAGACGGAAATATTCCTTTTAGAAGATGGATTTTGAGTATGAAGAGTGCGGATAGCCTAACCAGGTGCGCTGCTACCCCACGGACGACAAGCACGCGTGCCTCAATGCCATAATGTAGTGGCGTTGCCGACGTGGTATGTCCATGAGCGAGGCTTCGCAGGCTGATGAGACAAATGCTTGTAATGCAAGGGGAACAAGTCATTATAAAATGAAATATATGTCAAGCGGTGTCATATAATTTTTTACTATAGAAATTATTGGATTATCAGCCAAATTCATGATTAATTCAAGGCATAAATCATGACAAACATAGATACTACCATGCAAATCTCTAGCACACTAGTTGAACCAAACATCATCAACATGAACAATAGCAGCCAAATTCATGATTAATTCAAGGCATAAATCATGACAAACATAGATACTACCATGCAAATCTCTAGCACACTAGTTGAACCAAACATCATCAACATGAACAATAGCATGACACAAACAACAAACATACTGAGATAACATATCAAATCAGGACATACTTACTTCTCATTTGCAGATGAGGACACCGTGAAAGGTGGTGGAGGAATGATGATGTTGTTGACAACATTAGCAAAGAAGGGCTGAACCGGTGGCGTTCGACACTGCCTGACTTCAATGAAAGATGAGTTGTGATGAGGACAACACACCTTTTGATACAAGGCATGTAGACGGAGAGGACCAGCTTGGGCGTCCAAGTCATAACAGAGGCCCATTCCAACTCGAGCTTGAGTCCACCTCGGATTCTAGGACGGCTAAAACGACGTTTAGGGTGCATACGAACTCCATTTTTGATGTTCTACCTATGCTTGGAAAGAATTTTATAAGCTTTTCAATGGAACTGGTCTCACCTCAATTCCACTGGAGTCAACAGGAATTGTCGAAACAAGTCTACATCTAGAATCTATGAGGGTGTTGTGCCACCTTTTTTGGTCTGTTAGGTCATGTGTCTTCTTAGAGCCCATTAGGGGGCTTGTCCAGGGGTATGCTTGCCCAAGACTATATAATCAGTAGCCACCATACGTTAGTGGTTTGGGTTTTGTTGAGTTCTAATTTTTATTGTGAAATAGACATTCTTCATAGCACTTGTAACACCGAGTTTGATTGTTGTGAATCAGGACTCCCGTTCTTGTTCTTCTTCAGTTGTGTCAATTAGTCCTTCCATTTGAAGACTTGAACCTCCTATCAGATTGATATACTTCATCTCTCTTTGCAATACCAAATTGTGTTTTTCACGTTCTTGTTTGTGTTCGAGTCGCTTGCATGTAAAACCTTCTAGGCAAGATCAATCGTGTTGTGCATGGTTGATAATCAATAGAGCAATGGTGTAACAGTTGCAGGGGTCCAAATCATACTTGATTTGAAGCCTAAATTGTGAACATTGAGTTCTCCGCCAATCGAATCTATCATACATATCAAAAGATCGGGCCACATCTCCATCATTACAAGTATCCTACCAAAAGCTCTACATAAGTCCATTATAAGTAGGAAGAAGGCAAAGGATCTAGCCTTGGTGAGGATTCATACACATGGAGTGATTTGATAGGATCATTCAAGAAATATAAATTTATTTGCAAAAAAAATATAGAACCTCTAGAATGATGGCTACACAAATAATGGGAGAAGTAGTGCTCTATCAAGTTGTTTTGTCTTTCAATCACCCATGACAAGGAGAAGGCCACAAGTGAAAGCCTCATGTTTGGTTTTGGTAATTGAGACAACTAGTGGACTAACCTTTTGCTAAGTATTGGTTAAGCTAGGTAAAGTCTAGACCAAGATAATGACCCAGGCTAGGAGTTGGATAAGAGGTGATCAATCCAAATGGAGTAAGCTCACACATGAAGAAGAGGAAGAGGTGGAAACAAGCTCAAAGGAAAAGTTATATGTTAGGGGTTTTGTTTTCACTGGGTGAGACACAATAGAGTGTGTGGCCGGGTTTAGGATAGATAGGCATACTATTAAGAGGGAACTCTAATGCTTAAGCAATTATCTAAGTGTGCCTAGGTGTGAACTAACTTTGCATTTTGTCAGAGATATGGGCCCAAGGTACCCTCACCAGCCATATATCTGGCCCATCGACGATCGAGGATGAAGCCCGCAAGGACTCAGCGCGACCATCAACTTGGAGATCTCGACGTATCAAAGATATCTTCCACTATTGTAGCTATGGTAGGATAGAATTGATCTGTTGAAACAAACTAGGAATCCAATCTGTAGCGCCGATCGCCCTCACTATAATCCTACCCCTCTGCCTATATAAGGAGGGGTAAGGACTCAGTGATTGTCACGTCCACCATGACATGATCCGGTGATCCAATCTACCTCGTAGGTAGGAGCAACAACCCCTATAACCGATCATACAAATACAAGAGTAGCCGCACCACCGGAGTAGGGTTTAGTGCACTACCATGCCCCGAACTAGTATAAGCCCCTGTGTCCCATGTGCTACCATCTGAATCTATCTATGCGATCACGTTCTAGGCATTGCCAGAGCTAAACAATCCGACACATATCCCTTGGACCTAGTTTCACGGTGAGATGCAAGTGAAAAATGTTTTTGAAAAGCTATCTTACTACCTAAGATGTTCATGTTGGAACATATTGGAGTTAATGAATTTGAGATGCTTGCAAGTTTTGTGACATAGTGTAGGGTTTCCGCACTCACCTGATTAATGCTATGCCCTTAGGAGTAGGTCACTAGAGTAATCCGATGTAGTGTTTGATCTTAACTAAGCTACGGTTAAGTATTGGATTAGTCCAGTGCTTAGCCACTAACATGCATCAAAACAATAGTGGTAACTATCCCAAGCGTGGGGTTTTTAGACGTGTTCACCAGATAACCCAGTGTTGAGCATCAGACTAATCCACTAGCCCAAAACTAGTTCTGAAACCACTCTGGTGGACACCGGAATATTAGTCTAGTGGTGTACCTAGCTGTGGCACCTGAGTATGTTGTACAATGGCCATTGGGCACCAATAGCTAGTTCAAATGTGGGCCATAACACAAGTGAAAGGACCTAGATGGCTATAGGGGGTGAATGTAACACCCTCAGTGTTACCGCGCGTAACAACACACCAAAACATGTTATGAGCATTCGTATTTATGTGTTTTAGCATGTGTTGGGGTTCGTAGAATCATTTTAGTAATCCTAAATAGCTAATAAAAATGTAAATGGGAGTTGCCGCAATAACCGTGTTATATCACTTAAGGTTCAAAATGAATTTTTATTTAGCAAAACTATTATAGAACATGTATGCAACACTTTAAGAAAATTTGAAGTACAAACTTTGTACTTGGTAATGCAACTTTTGTTTTGGCAAAGTAATATTGATAGCTCATACTACTAGTAGCTTGAAATTGGAACTGGAGATCTAATTTGGTACTTAGAAAATCGGTCCTCGAGTTCTTGAGCAGTGTGACAGAGCTAGGTTCACGAGTTCGTTCTATGAGTTTTAGCTCAAGGAGGGTGTTGTGTTCTAGCACTAGTCGATAGTCCTATGTGCCACGAGCAGCATGGTGAAGTAGGTTGGGCCCGAGGCGAGTTAGGTTAGTTTTTATCGATGCTTTAAAATTCATGCACGCATACTAACTTCGCCTGCTGCCTCCCTGAGCGCGGTCACCGCTCATGGTCGCCGTGCAGCGTGGCTGGCCGTCTCTGTCCGCGCGTGGCATGTTAGATGTTGCCCCCCTCGTGCCGCACTGTTTTGGTCCACTCCCTGGCCGCTCACATGTGGGTTGGTCTTGCTGCCCCGTTGCCCTCCCTCTCCCTCCCTGTCGTGTGTCGTCGTGTTTGCCTCCGAGGTCAGCGGGTGTCACGTCCGCGCCCGACCCCAGCACCGACGCTGGCTGGTCGGTGGCCACGCACGCACGCCGCGCTGCTCCTCCGCTTGCTCCCGCACGCCTCAGTGACCCCACTTTGACCGAGGATGTGACTAGGGCACTGACGCGTTCTGCCCCCTCCCCCACCTCTATTCCCCTATCCGCCTAGTGGTGGGGGTCGCTGCAAGCAGCTGGTCGGAAGAGGCTGCCATCACCTAATCAACCATGCCCTGGAGTTCGCCGCCTAGTGACACTACCAACCGACCTCACCTCACCTCTAGAGCAGTCCCACCGAGCTCCAATTTTGGAGTTGTTCGGCGTCGGGCCATTAAGGCTGAGCTCGGCCGTGACCGCTGTGGTAGTCCGAGCCATTTTTCCCAAGCCTAATTGAGTGTGCCCGTAGTCTTGTTGCGCCCTCGGCTCCACCCTGCGCCCAGCCCCAAACCCCCCTGCTGCCCCTTCGCACCGCCACGAAGCACCGCCTTGCCCCCTTGGGCACGCGTGGCCAGCTTGCTTCGAGCAGGCTCGGACGAAGCCACCTCTTTGGCCGTGTTCGTGGTAAGTCACCGATGCTCGTAGGCCACCTTGTTCGGGTTGCCATGACCGTAGCTCACGGAACAGCGGCGCCACCCCTTGCAGGTTGCCGCTGCCATGGAGGAGTCGCCCTACTCCATCTCCAGTCTCTGAACCACCGCCCATCGTCGTGCGTCGCTTTGTAGGTGAGCATCTCCCCCTTTTGAGCACTATAGGGACTCCCGGGTGGGCGGCGTCGACGGCCAGTGCCGCTCCCCGCCGCGCCAGCATGCGGAGGGGCGTCGGGGACCTCCCTGATGCGAGGATGGGAAAGGAGAAGGGTGTTTTTGCTTAGCTGCGATATGCGGGAATAGTGAAGATTTTAGTCGTGTAAATAGCAGTTAGTTCGGGGGCTAAATCGCATTTTCGCCGACAACGTCTGCGGTCTCCCTCGCCTAGGCTACGTTCGCGCGTGGG
Source organism: Saccharum hybrid cultivar R570 (assembly GCA_038087645.1). NCBI lineage: Eukaryota > Viridiplantae > Streptophyta > Magnoliopsida > Poales > Poaceae > Saccharum > Saccharum hybrid cultivar. The sequence goes on from JAQSUU010000173.1 coordinate 1,132,606, forward strand.
CCGCACGTCATGGGCCGCCTCGCACGTTTGGGCTGTGGGTGAGGTCGAGCGCTGCGCGCGGCTGGGCCGCCTCGTGCAGGCCGAGCCGAGGGAAGCAGACTTTCCTTTTTCTAGAAATTCGATTTTGGTTTCTAATTCAATTCCTGAGCTAAACTTTGATGAATTATAGCGCCTTGTGTAGATGTCCAAAAATCATGAAACCACCTTAGTTGAGTTCCTAAATTCATGATCTATCAGTTGGTAAATTCCATTCGTGCATTGCTGTGATGATGCTAGGTCGATTTAAATCAATGCATAAGGCAACAAATATTAATGCAACCAATCTTGTAGGAATTTTGTGGCAAATCTAGGATAGCTCTAGCTCTAAAATTTTTGCAGTAGCTTCATGATGTTATTAAATGCTTGCTATATTTTTCATAACCTTCGAATAGCTTGTTTGATAGGGTAGCTAAGTTTCCCTAGTAGTGCTATGTAGTAAATCGGTAATCAAAAGATGATGTGCATGTTGGTTGCTAGAGTTTGGGATACATCAGTCAACCTTTGATTAGTAGAAATAATGGTAGCTTAGCATATTAGCCTTTAGAGTTAGCTAAGTAGCTAGTAGTAGTAGTTGTTATAAGAGCTACTGTTGTCACCATATTAAGTGTCGTATTATCATTGCATGCATGTAGATCACGAGGAAGTTGAGTATGTGGCCGCAGAGGAACAGGACTACGAGGAAGTCATTGAGGAATATGAGGAGGAGATCTTCATGCCGGAGGAGTTCCAGGAGCCGCCCGTGACTGACACCACTGACTTTGCACCTGCCCAAGGCAAGCCCCGGTGCATAACCCTTATTTTGCAAATCTTTATATATATTTAAATGTTGTGCATTTACGTTGCAGGAATTTTATGATACCCAGATGCATATATATATATCTACCCATGAGTCTTACTAGTATAGGATCGTGTAGCTGCTTTGCTTAGGTTTATCGGTATCATGAGTAACCTGTCGTTACTCACAATATGTGGTTATTATTACTATGATTACATTCATGATAAAATGATGGAAAGAAAATGCTGACCGAGCAGGGATAGGGTATGGGTATTGGTGGGTGTGATAAGTTGTGTCCCGTGGCCACGAGTAGGGATGAAAACGGATCGGATACGGACGGATATCACTGATATCGTATTTGTTTTCGTATTTATGTCCGGATTCGGATTCGAATACGGATAGTATAAAAAATGACGGATAGGATACGATTGGATATCGACATCATAAATATGTGATTTAAATATTCAGATACGGATACGGTATCGGATGTTAAATATCCGGACTCGGATACGGACGGATTAAAACCCCTCTAAACGGATTCGGTCTCGAATACGGTCGGAAAATATCCGTACCGTTTTCATCCCTGGCCACGAGGCATAACTGGGTTGCACTGTTTCCCTGTTCGTATCAATTAAGGACCGTTCGTTGCATAGACCCTGGTCAAGTCACAAATTTATTATCCCGAGCACATACTTGCTTATGGGAGCGGGAAGGCTTGTTACTCTCTTGTCATGGGCTCCGGCTCTTTTTGGACCGACTAATTGGAGGCGAGAATAGGTGGAGGTCTTGGCACCGCATTGAGCCCGGGCCTCAAGTGCGGGAGCTAGGAGTTCAAGTTTGGACGGGGACCTAGAACCCGTGACAGGAGTGAAACGGGTTGGTCTCGCTTGTGCCTGGGGTGCAAGCGAGGCGTGTGTTTTTCGGGGTACCCAACTGGGCACATTGATTCGCGAATAGACGTTTCTACGTGATAGTGTGGCTTGACTATGCTCTAGCATCGTAGTAAGAACTGGCAGTGGAAAGATGGAGAAATGCTTCTGATTGCTCAACCCTGCTTCTGATTGCTCAAGGTTGGATAATAAATAAAATTCATCTATTAAAAGGAAGGAATTAAGGACACACTTTTAGTGCTGCTTTCCGCAAACAAGAAACCATCAAGCCATAAAGCCTATCATAATCCTTGAGAGTCGAGAAGTATATTTCCCAGTCGGGTAAGTCTTGTGAGTACATTATGTACTCATGGTTTATTTTACCCCTGTTGCGGGTGCACCTTGAGCAGATAGGCCTTGTGTGGAGGATTCTTCTGGTAGGCACAGACGGATTCTCATTTCATTCTGCTAGATGTTTATTTTATTTCCATTATTTAATTATTCGCACTCTGAACCCTGGTATTGTAATAAATGATTTCTGAGACTCTATGTTGTATGAAATGGACTAAGTATTATAAGTTTGTACTCATTATTGGATCCCGGGTGTAAAATATGGAGTGTTCGAGTTCTCCCGTTGGGTGTGCTCAATAGAACTACCTGATTTAATTCACTTTCAGGGCGCTTAGTGTCTAGTGGAAGACAAGTGTCTCTGAAAGCGAGTTAAATCGGGCGGTTCTGCCATAGTGAATAGCTTATAAAAAATTTCTCTACAAATCACAAATACTAGAGCAAGTGGTTATAGAATACAATATGATCATACTAGCCACTACTAGCACTAGCTGTAGTTCAATCAAGCAAGCCCCTACACAATTCTAGTAGCAAATGATTTCTATCCTATATCACTTCACCACTCAAGAGCTACTAGCTAAGCTAAGTACACTAGGGAGCAACTAACAACTGGTTACTTCTACAAGAATAACTATCTGCTCTAGTGAGCTACTACTACAAGCAACTACCACACAAGTAATGAATATTGAAGTACATGCAAATGTGAGATAGCAAACCAACGAGGGTAAGAGATCAACACAATTGATTTATCCCAGTGGTTTGTTTGCTTGCTGACAACCTAATCCATGTTGAAAGCCCTATGTTTGGTTTTGGTAATTGAGACAACCAAAGGATGACTAACCTTTTGCAAACTGTGTCATTAAGCTAGGTTAGATCCACACCAAGATGGAGAGCAAGGCTTGGAGATGGATGAAGGGTAATCAGTCCAATTGGAGCAAGCTCTCACTTCAAAAAGAAGACAAAGAAAAACAAAACCCTATGGATGAAGGCGAAGGTATAAATAAGGATTTTGTTTTGCCAGTAAAGACGTAATAGAGAGCATGATCAGGTTTAAGGTAGATGGCTATACTATTAAGAGGAGAGCTCTAATTAGCAAGCACGGTCATCTAGTGCCACTAGGTGTTGATCTACATGCATTTGCATTTAGGCCTATTAACGTGGTGAGTAGCAAGAGAAAATGGTTTTGAAAAACACTTTGAAAAATACTAACTTAGGGCTTAGATGTTTAGCAAACATTTGAGAATTGGCACACTTGTGAAGAGATGAGAGAGTGTTGTTGGTGCTATTGTTTTACGTGCACCGGATGTGTCCAGTGTGGCACCAGATGGCTTCATCAAACACTTAACCAGTTTTTAGCTCCGCACGTTGCTCTCTAGTGTACACTAGATGTGTACTCATTGGAGAGGTCTGGTGACCTCTAACTAAGCGTATGAAGTTCAAACCAGGTCATCGAAGGGGTCTGGTGTGGCACTAGAGTGCCACACCGCACCATTAAACCAGAGAGCATGTTTTTGGGAATGTTTTGCACTAACACTCACCAGACCTACCTGGTGTGCATCGGTCAAGGTCATTGGAGCTCTAATAGCATGAATGGCTAGTTTTCCAATTGTTGGGGGTGTCTCATGTGGACATCCGATGCTCACCGAAGAGCTCCGGTGCACCCACAGTGGCTTGGCACAAGTGGGTAACAGTTGGATTCTTTGGTGGGTCTATAAATAGACCTCGTGGCTAGCCTTGGCCACTCTCTTGGCACCCCTAAGACTTGTGCACACCCCTTAAGAGTTGAGAAACACACTCCACTCACTTGCATCCATTGATTTCACATTTGGGTGAGATTGGAGAGCCTCTAGTGCATTTGCATCGTGGATTTGCATCTGGTGGCACTAGTTGAGTGTGGTGGCTGGTTTGCTTCTTATTACTCTTGGTGACTGTCATCATCTCGCTAGCTTGGAGTTAGAGGCATCATTGAGGGATTATTGGTGATTTTTGCTACCTCTGATGGAGCAATTATAAGGGGCTCTTTTGCTTGTCCCCATGGGGGGTCACAAAGAGTAACTCTAGTGGAATGCTCATGGATCGTTGGAGTGGACCACTTGATTGATTATTGCGGCACCCAAGTTGTGGGTCTATCTTGCCATGCTAGTTAGCATGTGAATCATCATTTGGGTCTAGCCACAATTAGGACATAGGTTGTCGTCAAGCAACCGAACCTCAGGGATAAATCTTGTGTCAATCACTTGCTCTTGTTGGTTTGTAAACTATACCCTTGCATTTTAGACTCATATCTTGTGCTTGGTTGTGTAGTTGTTGCTTGTTTAGCTCTTTAGAGTAGAGTGACTTAGTTTGTTTTGTTTCTAGTTGTTAGTTGCTCTTGTTAGTAGCTCTTTAGTGTAGCGAGTTTTCTTTGTCGGTTGTGTGGTGTTGTGCTCTAGAATAGGATTCAAAGCTACTAGAATTGTGCTGGGCTTGCATTGGGTGGAATTACAGCTGGTGCAAATTAGTTGCTATTAGGGCCTCATATTACACTAATGAACCTTTGCTCTAGTCTTGTGTTTTGTAAAGAAAATTTTTATAGGCGATTCATCTCCTCCTCTAGCCATCGAGATCCTTTCACATGCTATGGTGAGTCTTAATGTGGTGATTCGTGTAACAGAACCGTCCAAATTATAAGAGCACAAGTATAAAAACAATCACCGAAGTGATCAAATTCTCACACTTGAGCCTATATAACTCCGGTAGTCCAATGAAATCACGAGGGATTTCAAACCAACCAACATACAAGCCAAGATCGTAGTGATTCAACATAACAAGTCACATGTTACATCCATTTCTCAAGTAATTCAATATACATCAGAGTTCAACAAAGTTATTACAACTTACATTTAAAAGTAGCGGAAGCAAAGTAATTTGAAACTAACATTATTCTTATTTCAAATACATGCCAGTACCACAGTCGACTTCCAACCAAAGCATTAGAGATAAGGTAAATAAGAAGGATCATGCCCGTGATCACACTCCGCCACTACGGCAGGAGTCAACCAACTCTTGCAGTCGCCATGATACATCATAACCTGCAACAAGTGGGGAATAAAACCCTGAGTACGACAAAGTACTCAGCTAGACTTACCCGTCAGAAACCAAAAATAAGGTGACACCAAGGATCATGAAAGGCTGATATAAAGTGGGGCTAGCTTGACAACATTTTGCATAAAAGCTTAATATAGATGATCAATCATTAATGCTTAAGCATCAAGTTAATTATCATTAACCTATCATCTATATTAGAACCTGTACTAGAGCACTCACATTATTAGGAGCAAACAATATTAACCATAGCAGGTATAAATTGAGGCAACCTTTCCATCGTGATCCAATTAACCATCCGTTCAATTTAATGGAATCTACGTTGTCGCTGCTCAAGTCAAGTGCTCACTAACCGGGAGCGACGGCGATTCGAATCAAATTCCTATCCAGCTGGAGGGGTATTTCTAACACTCACCGTGCAGACCCCTACCAGGGTCGCACAGGCCACTTTTCATATGATTCAGGAATCGCAGGTCCGAATGATGTCACGACCCCAAGGGCGACACTCTGCCAGGTGATAGGGACTCTAACCCCCCCTTGGTCTCACGCCAATGTCCCCAAGCACATCCTTTCTCTCCTCCAAGAAGCAACCTACCATTCGATTCCCGGCCTGAATCACATTACTCGGCTTCGCGGTCGGAACGACTTATCCGGCCAACTAAGTGTTAGACTGCGTTCAACATGACTTAAGGACGTATAGCGAATCGGTCCTTAAACGACTCAGACGGGGATAGATTCACACCCAAGACCTCCATGTCTTGTCGCTTCACTATCATCATCCCGCCCGGTCTCATTTTATTTTATTAACACATGGTTCCTTTTCACGATAGCAAATATAGCCAACCGTGCCATATATGAATATCCCTATATCTCGCAGGTGACAGGAAATCACCTAACTTCTACCGCTTAAAGCAGGGCTAAGCATCTACTCGATCCTAGTCTATGTAGGATTCAAGGATTCATATATCTGGACAAGGAGTGATATAATGCAGCAAGGTTTTCAACCAACTCCTACCACTTAATGCAACAATACTTATAACATATATAGAATTAATTGATTTGAAGGTAGGAGGCTTATAATGCTTTGGGGCTTACCTAGGATCCGACTCAAGTTAGAGTATGTCAGATGAATTCACTTGGCGAGCATCCTCCCATCAAGCACTTGCCCGATCCTTCTATCTTCGGGATGGATCCACCAAACACCGTCTTTGGGTTTGGCTCCAACGCCACATCCTTCACACGTTTCTGCTAGCGTACCTATATGAGATGCAACCATGCACATGTGTGAATGCATAGAAATGCAATAAACAGAGTAATCAAACAAGCATACCAAAGTTCTCATAAACACCTAGAGCTAATTAACTTAATCCTCACTAAGGCATAACATAGAAGATTGCAAACACATCAATCAAGACACAAGTCTTATAAGATCCTAGGGTACCAAACCAAGTACCAACAAAGACATGTGTCACACTTCAATACACAAGCATGGCAAAGTTAATCAAAGCACTACAACTAAAATCTGTCACTTTCTGGACATACATACAGTAGCTCAGTAAATTAATCATAACTGGAGATCCCTAAATCCAAATAACTTGCAAGAAGACATTCTGGAAAGCTTATGAAATTCTCTACATTTCATTTATAATCATCTAAACCTGATTCTAACATTTACCTGGTCGAAATACAGAAGGTACAGAATCTGTCCTGGAAGGACAGATAGCAACCTAGATCTGAACCCAACTTAGAACAGCTGTAGTTTCTAAACCATATGGCCAAATGCCACCAAAATCTAACAGCATCTAGATCATGAAATTCACAACAACGTTTTTATAGCACACAAGACATGAAAACATCATTTGCATAGGGTAATGAACAATATTCTCAAATCTGTTCAGCAACCTCATTTGCAAGAAATAATTATCAACTTATGTTGCAAACATATAATTGGATAAAACCAACTTTACCAACATTTCATACATGACTAATGAACATCAGAAAACATAGTATCAATTACTAAATGAATTCTTTTAATGCATTTTCTTAATTTATTTAGATAATTTGGTGGAATTATGAACAAATGTCAAAAGTGCATAATAAATTCTACCAAAATTGCAGAGGTTGTAACAGAACCGACCAAATTATAAGAGCACAAGTATAAAAACAAGCACCGAAGCGCTCAAATTTTCGAACTTAAGCCCATATAATCCCGGTAGTCAATTGAAACCACGAAGGATTTCAAACCAACTTGCTTACAACCAAGATCGCATCATTCAACATACAACATCATACGTTACATTTCGCAAGGAGTTCCAAAATAAGTTTACACATACGGAGTCGCAATTATTACAAACCAAGTTTATAAAAGTAGCGGAAGCAAACGCACACCAGTTGTTTAACTACTGCCAGTCTTGTTGATCAATAACCCGCAAAAGCATAAGGAAAGTACATAAAAGATGATCACGCCCTAGTGATCTAGTCTTCGTCACCCGCAGGGTGGAGGTAATTTTTGCAGAAGCCTTGGTAAAGTATATCATCTGTAACAGGAGGGAATAAACCCTGAGTACTGGAATGTACTCAGCTAGACTTACCCGTCGAAAACCAGAAATAAGATGACACCAAGGATTATGCAAGGCTTACACAAGAGGCTAGCTGACATAACATTTTGCATAAAGGCATAAGTAATTGAAACTCTTATAACTTGTACTAGCAGTTCTTTTAGCATTTACCTGTCATCTATCTTAGCACCTGTACTAAACATTCACTTGAGTATAATCAAACAACATTATTATTATATCCATAGCAGGTATATCATTGTGGCAACATTGTATCATTCCCTTAACCACCGGTTCATTTAATGAGATCTACGTTGCCACTGCTCAAGTCAAGTGCTCACTAACCGGGAGCGACGGCGATTCGAATCGAATTCCTATCCAGCTGGAGGGGTATTTCTAACACTCACCGTGCAGACCCCTGCCAGGGTCGCACAGGCCACCATTTCATATGATTCAGGAATCGCGGGTTCGAATAATGTCACGACCCCAAGGGCGACACTCTGCCAGGTGATAGGGACTCTAACCCCCCCTTGGTCTCACGCTAATGTCCCCAAGCACATCCTTTCTCTCCTCCAAGAAGCAACCTACCATTCGATTCCCGGCCTGAATCATATTACTCGGCTTCGCGGTCGGAACGACTTATCCGGCCAACTGAGTGTTAGACTGCGTTCAATATGACTCAAGGACGTACAGTGAATCGGTCCTTAAATGACTCAGACGGGCATAGCTCCACACCCAAGACGTGAAGTGTCTTGCGGCTGTACTATCGAACTCCCGCCCGGTCTTAATTTCATTTTTAAAGCATGATTCCATCCACGATAGCCATAAAGCCACTCGTGACTCCTTCCTACATCTCGCGGATGACCGGAAATCACCCGACTTCTACCGTACTAAGCAGGGCTAAGCATTGACACGTGCCTAAACCAAATATAGGGTTAAATACGATATCTGGACAAGGACAGGTATAATGCAACAATTGTTTTCATACAACTCCTACAACTTAATGCATTAAATAATTAAAAGTACTCAAGATAGATTTATAAATTGATGGGTTCAGCATGCACCGGGGCTTGCCTTTCAGAAAGGTCGAGGGCCGGTGGTCAGGACACTCGGGTAGATCTTCGGCAGGAGCTTCGTCGCCGGTTGGTTCCTCTGGCTGCTCCGGCAGGTCCTGGACTTCCTCCGGAATCATAGGCTCGAATTCGAGGAGAGTTACCCCCTCCGGTACACCTATTGCATGAATGCACAATAAATATCATGGATGCATAAAGGTGCAACATGCTCGAAATGAAATGCATTTCAGAAATAAAAACAATAATCTAATCAAGTTACTTTATCAGTACATGCAAATCTCTTCTCCGGTGGAGAAGTACTTACCTAATCTACCCAACCTAAGATATAGATGTTCTTCTTCGGTTAAGGCCCTAGCACCTAACAATTACAAGAGTAGCATTACTTAGGTTACCACATCCAACACCAAAATACAACAGTAAGACATTCTGGACAGCAGCTTAAGAATTCTAACATAACTGGAGATTCCCAACTCCAAAAGATATGATCTAATACAATATGGAAAGCTTATGAAATGCACCATAAAATATTTTCAGACCACAACACTTAATTCCAAAGTTTACCTAGTCAAAATTCCAAAGTTCCAGAATCTGCCCTTCCCAAACAGAGAGCAGCCAATTCTGGACTGGCACTTTAAACAGCAATAACTCCCAAACTGTTAAGCCAAATGCTCCCAAATTTTGACACAAGCTAGTTTATCAAGTTTACTACAACTTTGGTATTCACAAGTTTTCCAGCAAATATTTTTATGAAGGGTCAAACCCAAAGATACTACCAGCTGTCCAGAAAACCTAGAATTACAAAGATTAAATATTTATTTACGTGGCAAACATCCTCTAAGACCAAACTAATATTACCAAAAGTTCACATAGGTCACAAAAATACCAGAAAGTAAGGTGTGCCCACCTAGAATATTTATTTACACCCCTTTCTTAATTTACTTAATTAATTAAGTGGAATTTCAAACATATATGTAAACTGCTCCTGAAATTCTACAAAAAATACAGGAGACTCTCTGACACAAAAAGAGGCTACTGTAAAAATTTGAACTAAATTTATTCACAGGAACTCCCTACAAAAAATTCACAAGCCCAAAAGACTGATTTTTGGTATAATTAACAAATTATATTGAAAAGTATCAAACAACAGATTTCCTAATTTTCTTGGACACTTTAGGGTACCAAGACATTCTCCAAAAAGTTATAAGAACATTGCACATGTAGAAAAATTACAAAAATTCATTTAAGTGTTTCCTAAAATAAAAAGATAGCATTATGACTTGAAAAGTACTTAAGCACTACTGCCCAAATTTTTACCAAAGCTAGAGCTAGTATAAATTAGCCTACCCACCAAATTTCATAATTTTTGGGACACTGAAACTCAAGATATGATTGAAACAAGTTTGCATGCAATCTAAAACACATTTCAAAACCCTAATTAATTATTCTAGAAATTAAACATCACATAAGCATTTGATATTTTTTTCTAGATACTACATTTTATTTGGAGCCCAACAAAATTTGGATCATAATTTTTGGATCTAAAATGCACGAGATATGGATTTTACCAAGTAACAACAAAATCTGTGAAACAATTAAAGAAAAACCAAAAATGAAAACTAAACCCGGTCACTGGGCCGGCCTGCGTACGCCAGCGAGGCCCATAACGACGCGCGGCCTATGTCGGCTCCCGCCCGCGCGTGCGACTACCAGGCGGGACCCGTGTGTCAGCGGCACAGGGCAGGGGAGGCGGACGGCGGTGGTCGGAGCTCGCCGCCGGTGGGTCGGCCGACGAAACCGAGGGCAATAGCGCGATCTACATGACGCGGGGAATCGATTGGTGCTAGTGGCGCGACCTATGACCTAGCGGAGGTGGCACGTCGCCGGTGATGGCGGCACGGCAGGGCTCCGGTGCGAGCTGCCGTTGACGGCAACCCATGGCCGGCTCAACCGAGCACGGTGTGAGCTACCTGAGGTCACCACGGTGCTAACACCGCAAAGAATAGGGACGGGATGATTCCTAGCTACCCCGGCCACGGCGGCCTCATCTCCAGCGAGGTCATGCCCATGGCGGAGACGGCGGAAATGGTCACTGTGACCTTACTAAAGCACGAATGGCGCAGCTGGGAGGTGGAGAAGGTAGAGGAGGACACGGCGAAGCTATGGTGAAGACGGAGTTCGCGTTTTTGCGGTGGTTCGCGAGCTCGCTATGGTAAAGCTTGCTCGGCAGCGATGGCGGGCGCTGAGCTCGGTCGCTGCTTGCGGTGGAGGCGACGAAATGAAATTTTTGGGCTACGAACAGGGCGGTTAAGCGCGTGTGAGTGTGCACTTCGTGGCTGGCCTTGCCAGGGCGTCCGTGGCGCGTGGCAGCGCGGTCAGACGGCCGGTGACGGGTGTCACCACGCATCGACTGATTTCTGAATCGGTGAATACTGTCGAAGTCTGAATTTTTCGTTTCAGAGCTCAAAAGTGTCGACTGACAGGGCAAGTTTAACACCGATTAGCTCCTGAACCGTGACGAGTTAGAGGAAACAATAAACATGAAAGTTGTAGAGCTATAGTAGGGCTTCAACTTTGATTTAGAAATCAACAGCCAGATCTCCATGGATCAAGAGTTGTATCAATCCAAAGTGGGCTCAATCAAACTAAAATGGCAGTTAAGACTTAGCAAATTTTTTAAGTGTTGATTCCACCTTCAAATCTGACTTGTGGGTCACTTTTGAGCATGTTCTGGTCATTTTCATAAGATGGCCATATTAGAACTTTTGTTCCTTATGAAATTCTCTACAACTTTGCTTAAGGTTGCTCCTCCATGCAAGATTTCTAAGCTAGACTTTTTAATTGGTCAAACCAGATCACTCTAGGGGTCAAAACCTAGTCAACAACATTTGGAAGGGCAATTTGGTAATTTTGGTCAACATGAACATTACTCCACTACTTACCCTACATGTAATTAAGGTGTTATAAGACCTAATTAACCACTCTACACATTGGTTACACAAAATCCTAGTGTCACACACTTTGAAACAAACAAATCAATATTCCACCCAAATGTTGCAAGATTATGTTGCACATGTTTCAATACTTTGTTGCATAGCACTAGCTAATTATGTTACACTAAAGTAGGTGGCATGTCTAAAATGGAAGTTGCACATGTTGCACTTGGGTGTTGCACACTACTCATTTCAGAAACACACATGAAATATAAACACATGTTGCCATGTTTCAAAAGCATGTTTCACATATTATAAGCTTATGCATGAAATGAATGATGCTCACACTCATGAATGAGATGATTAATGTTAATGCTTATGAAATGCAATGCAATTAAGGAAGCCAAACACCTAGGGTGTTACAGAGGCCTACACATGCTCCCAAAAGTTTACTATCCAAATTTGAAACCATTTGGACATGTATATCAACCTCTATGAAAAAGACAAATATATATTGCAATAAATCATGTGAGAGCAAGATGAATCAATAACTCAACATTTTCTATGAACACATGACCATAAAATGAACCAACATCAAAGAGCAACATCATAATAAGGTGATGGGACAACATTTTCTATTTTATCATTTATATATTATTTATAAGCTATTTATCAAGCCCTAAACAAGTTAAATCAATAACTAGATCATCCAATAAGTAGTGACCAAGAAATTTATACCACAGTACATACATATCATGACAAGACTACCATAAAAATTTCACATTATTTGGAGCATCACAACTCCAGATATAAAATGACAAGTAATAAAAATGTAATTTTCCTTATTTAACAAGGTCAAATCAAAACCCTAAGAAAACAGTGAATAACTAGTGTGTTTAATATTTTTCCTAGCAAGTACATGTCATCACAAAATTAACAAAACAAGAATCACTATTTTTGGAGTCCTAAAACTCCAGATCTTGCTCTGGTTAGGTTTAAAGGCATTTCTATAGCTCTTTTTCAACTTAAATAAACACACTAGAAAACATCTATAAACATATAGAATTTTATGACTCTACTGCATAGATCTATTCTCAAGGTTTCCAAAAAGTCCACTTTTGCTATTTTTGGAATTATCCAGCATGAGATATGAATTTTAGAAGATTAACATGAAATTAGAATTCAAAATCAGAATTGACACAACCCTAACTAATTTTGCTAGGTGCACCCTGAAAGCATCTAGGCCCCGGTGTTGGTTTCGGCAATTAATGACAACACATAATTACCATGACTAACGTGTGTTTTGCAGAAACGTTGGTAAGTTAGGTCATGAAGATGATAACTGCTTTGGGCAATATGGTATTCATGTCCCTTGATGGAAATCGTTTCGGTTTTCAAAGGATCAACGATAAGATTAAGGACGGTTAGTTCTGAATGTCAAGGTGTTGAGATACATCTGGAATAGTCGTTAGGATCTTTGTTTCTTCCTTTGACCGTACAATGAAGAGGGGCATGAGCGAGTAGCTTGACCTAGGTGAGTCTTGTGTTTAGGTGTGGTGCACATTTGTCAAACTTAGCACTAGGTAGCTCGAGAAAAGCTCAGAGTTCAGTTAGAAGCAACTTGGTTTAAGTTACATCACGTTTAGAAGACGTTTGAGCTGTTTACCTATGATCGGACGCGGTCCTGGTCATGACCGGACGCGTCCGGTCAGTACTAAATCTTCACTGTGTTTTCAGCTGACTGACCGGACGCGGTTCTTGAGAGGACCGGACGCTGTGGTCAGTGTGACACATGTTCCAAAGGGTAAATGGGGTAGTCAGACGCGACTATGAAATGATCGGCGCATCCGGTCATGTTCCAGTAAGGTCCCGTGGTGACCTGACGCGTCCGGTCAACTATGATCAGACGCGGTGGTGCGTCAGGTCAGTTTTCTAGAGAGCTCTTGCATGATCGGACGCGTCCGATCATCCTTGATCGGCGCGTCCGGTCATCTCAGACCGGCGCGTCCGGTCATCACAGATCGGCGCGTCCTGTCACTCAGCATAGGTTTCCGTTATTCGACCGTTACACCTGACCGGCGCGTCCGGTCATATCGACAGGCGCGTTCGGTCAGTGCGCGTCTGGCTGTTTTGAAAGGTAACGGTTGGATTTGTTTGAGGGGTCTATAAATACACCCTCTCCACCTCTTTTAGAGGTCTCTTGCTCATTTGTTCAGCTAAGAAACACCTTTAGAGTGCAAGGAAGTGCAAGAGCCCTAGTGAGGATAGTGATTTGCGAATCGAAGTTTGAGAATCCTCTCTAGTGACAAGAGTCTAGCAAGTGTGCATCCATCTTCTCATTAGGCTCGTTGTGGTCAAGTGAGAGTTCTAGCTTGTTACTCTTGGTGATCGCCATCACCTAGACGGTTTGGTGGTGATTGGGAGTTTGGTGATCATCCGACAAGATTGTGGGTGACCCAACTTAAGTTGTGAGCGGTTTTGGGTGATTCGCCGCGATGGAGTGTCAAAGAATCAACCCGTAGAGAGCACTTGATCCTTGCGCGGATCAAGGGGGAGCTACACCCTTGCGCGGGTGCTCCAACGAGGACTAGTGGGGAGTGGCGACTCTCCGATACCTCGGCAAAACATCGCTGTGTTCCTATTCCCTACTTTCAAGCATTTACTTTCTTGCATTACTTTCATTGCTTGTTTACTTTCCTAGAATTGCCTTGCTAGTCTAGGATTGGAACTTAGGGTGCAAAACTTTTATCGGTAGAATCACAAGGAACACAAGTAGGCACTAGGGGTGAAGTTTGGCTTATAGGATTTAATTCTTGCAATTAATTTTTAGAAAAGCCCAATTCACCCCCCCTCTTGGGCATCTTGATCCTTTCAATTGGTATCGGAGCCTTGTTGCTCTTAATTTAGGTTTTACTGTCTAGAGCAAGATGTCTAATAGGGAAAGACCACCTTCCACTTTTGAGGGAGACGATTTTCCGTATTGGAAAATTCGTATGGAGGCGTACCTCGAAGCCATAGATGTTGGGTGCCTTAGAGCCGCAACCGAAGGGCTTCCTCCTATAAGAGATCCCGCTAACCCAAGTAGTGACGAGGAGAAATACGACCGGTGGAATGCAAAAGCAAAAAATACAATCTACCGGGCACTAGGCAAAGATATTTTCAATCGTGTGCGAAATGCCAAAAATGCTCACGAATTGTGGGAAAATCTTTATGCTCTCCATGAGGGAACTAAGAGTGAGCGTGAGGAACGCTATCATATTGCTTTAAAGAAAATTAATTCTTTTGAGATGCTTCCTAAAGAAAGTGCTAACGATATGTACACTCGTTTGAATGTTCTTGTAGAAGATCTCAATGCTCTTGGACTCACCAAAATGAGTCAATCAGATGTTGCAAGGAGGATCTTGAGTGTTCTTCCCATTGAGAAGTATGGACACATTGTCATCGTACTTCACCAAAGTGATCTCTCCGCCGCAACACCGACACAAGTATTGGGAAAGATCAATGCTCATGAGATGTACATGCACATCACTACGGAAGAGGGCTCCTCATCTTCCAAGAAGAAAGACTTGGCCTTCAAAGCTAGCCATGAAAAGAAAAAGAAGAAGGGCCAAGCCATAATAGTGCAAGAGAGCTCAAGTGAAAGTGACATTGATGATGAATCACTTGCACTCATGGTAAGGAAGACCACCAAGATGCTAAAGAAGCTAAATAAGAGTGGCATCAAGTTCGATGGCAAGAAGAAGAAATTCTTCACTAGTAGCAAAAGGAAGCCAATCTCCGAAATGGATTGCTTCAATTGTGGAGAACTTGACCATCTAGCTCATCAATGCCCAAAGCCTCCAAAAGATAAGTACAAGAACAAGTACAAGGGAAAGAAAGATGACTCAAGTGATGAAGATGACAAAAGGAAGAACAAGCCATACAAGAAGAAAGATGGCAAGAAAAGAGAATTCTTCAAGAAGAAGAAGGGAGGCAAGGCCTATATTGTTGGTGATTGGCTCACCGACATTGAATCATTATGTGAGTCCTCCGACGATGAAAGTGACAATGACAAAGAAAAGATCGCCGCACTTGTGATTGGGCCATCATCATCTTCACCGACATCTTCATCACCACTTTCACCGCCATCTTCACCATCATCTTCTACTACTCATCTATGCCTTATGGCAAAGGGTGATCGAAAGGTACAAAATAGTGATAGTGATGATGATGATAGTGATAGTGATGATGAATATGATGCTCCCTCTTATGATGAACTACTAAAATTGTTAAATAAATATTCTAAAATCATAAGGAGGACTAGAAATGAAAATGATGAGCTTCAACATGAAAATGAATCACTCTCATCTAAGCTTAAAAGTGCACATAATGCTAGGGATGAGCTCATAGATCAACATGAAACTATGTCTTCTTCTCTCAAAGAGCTTAAAACTTCTAACAAGGAGCTTAGAGATAAACATGATAAGATTGAGAAGAAGCATGGTCGACTCATCACTAGGCTAAACTTGCTAAAAGAAGAATACACCGCCTTAAAAATTGATTATGATACTCTTATTGTTGCTAATGAGCTTGCTCTTGAGACACATGATGCTACTAACCAAATTGTTAAGATTGATATAGCTACATCATATGATGACTTAATTGTTGAGAACTTTGAGCAAGGCTCTAGCGGCAAAGGCAAGAGTGTGGTTGAGGCCAATGACTATGATAAGTATGTCAAGCTCAAGAGTGAAAATGAGATGCTTAAAGTTGAGAACAAGAAGTTGTTGGCTCTTGAAAAGCAAGCTTCAAATGAGTCACTCATTGAAGAAAATAAAAAGCTCAAGCAAGAGAAAGAGCATCTCAAGACCGGCCTAAGCAAGTTCACAAGAGGCCAACACTTGCAAAGTGAGCTACTCATGAACACCGTCATGAAGTTGGATAGGAGTGGCATTGGCTATTTGGCAAATCAAGAAAAGAAGGTAAAGGCTAAACAACAACAAAGCAAGACAAAGCCCAAGCCAAAGAGATGTGTTGAGTGTGGACAAGAAGGCCATTTTGCTCATGAGTGCAAAACCCCACCACCACAACCCTTGCCCAAGCATGCTAGACCCTTTGCTTTCAATGCTCACTACATGCTTAGAAAGGACTCAAGTGAAAAGATGAAAGTCATGTTCTTGGGTCCTCCTAACAAGAATAGGCCAAAGAAAATTTGGGTTGCCAAGTCACTAGTTGAAAAAGTTAAGGGTCCCTCTCAAGTTTGGGTCCCTAAACAAAAGGCTTGATCTCTTGTGTGTAGGTGAACTACAAGACCGGTGGATCTCATTAGGTGATTGATAGTGGTTGCACACAACATATGACCGGTGATCCTCGTATGTTCACCTCACTTGAAGAGGATGGGGTATGTCAAGACAAGATCACATTTGGGGATAATTCAAAGAGCAAAGTCAAGGGTATAGGCAAGGTTGCAATATCAAATGATCATTCTCTCTCAAATGTGCTCTATGTTGCTTCATTGAGTTTCAACTTACTATTCATTGGGCAACTTTGTGATCTTAGCTACCAATGCTTGTTTGGTCCAAATGAAGTGGTTGTTACCAAGATAGATGGTAAGCAAGTGATTTTCAAGGGCTTTAGATATAACAATCTTTATCTTGTTGACTTCACCTTCGAAGATGCAAACTTGATGACATGTTTGTTCACCAAGACCACACTTGGATGGCTTTGGCATAGGAGGCTTGCTCATGTTGGAATGAACACTCTCAACAAGCTATTAAAGAAAGAATTAGTGAGAGGTTTAAAGGATGTAAAGTTTGAAAAGGACAAACCTTGTAGTGCATGTCAAGCCGGCAAACAAGTTGCAAACACTCATCCAACCAAAGCCTACATGTCAACATCAAGAGTAATAGAACTTCTACACATGGGTTTGTTTGGTCCTACAACTTACAAGAGTTTGGGTGGAAATCTCTATTGCCTAGTAATTGTGGATGATTACTCAAGATACACTTGGACCTTCTTTCTTCATGACAAATCCGAAGTATCAAATTGCTTTAAGAAGTTTGCAAAGAGAGCTCAAAATGAATTTGAAGTCAAGATAAAGAAGATTAGAAGTGACAATGGGAAAGAGTTTGACAACACCAACATTGAAGCCTATTGTGATGAAATTGGAATCAAGTATGAAGTGTCATCAACCTACACTCCTCAACAAAATGGTGTAGTTGAGAGAAAGAACCGGACCTTGATCACTCTTGCAAGAACAATGCTAGATGAGTACAACACACCGGAGAAATTGTGGGCCGAGGCAATCAACACCGCATGCTATGCTTCAAATCGCCTCTTCCTACAAAAGTTCCTTTGCAAGACCCCTTATGAGTTGCTAAATGGGAAGAAGCCGGACGTCTCATTCTTTCGGGTGTTTGGTTGCAAATGCTATATCTACAAGAAGCGTCAACACCTAGGGAAGTTCCAAAGACGTTATGATATTGGTTTTCTTGTTGGCTACTCATCAAAGTCCAAGACATATAGAGTATTTAACCATGCCACTGGTTTGGTTGAAGAAACATATGATGTGGAATTTGATGAATCTAACGGCTCGCAAGGAGCAATTGAGAATTATGATGATGTAGGTGATGAACCATTGAGGGAGGCCATGAGGAACATGCCCGTGGGTGACATCAAGACTAAAGATGATGAAGACGATGTACAAATTGTCAATCCACCATCTTCATCATATGTGCCTCAAGATGATGACAAGAATGAAAGAGTTGAAAATGAAGACACACATGTCTCTCATTATCAAACCAAGGCACAAGCACAATATGTTGATGCTCCCCATCCCACTCCACAAATGGTTGATCGAAGAAACTCACCTCTACTTCAAGCACATCCACAAGATCTCATCATAGGGAGTCCTACAAAGGGTGTAATGACTCGATCCCAAAAATTTAATTCTTTTGTTGAACATCACTCTTTTGTCTTTTGTCTTGAACCTAAGAATGTAGAAGAAGCTCTTCAAGATCTGGATTGGGTGAATACCATGCATGAAGAATTGAACAACTTCGCCCGCAATCAAGTATGGACACTTGAAGAGCATCCAAAAGGTGCAAGAGTCATTGGAACCAAGTGGGTGTTCCGCAACAAGCAAGATGATCAAGGGGTAGTGGTAAGAAACAAGGCAAGACTAGTGGCAAAAGGGTTCTCTCAAGTTGAAGGTCTTGATTTTGGAGAGACTTTTGCACCCGTTGCAAGACTTGAAGACATTCGTATCCTTCTTGCATATGCATCACATCATGATATGAAACTATATCAAATGGATGTAAAAAGTGCATTCTTAAATGGCTTCATAAATGAACTAGTCTTTGTTGAACAACCTCCCGGGTTTGAAGACCCTAGATATCCTAATCATGTTTATAGGTTGTCCAAGGCGCTATATGGGCTCAAGCAAGCCCCTAGAGCGTGGTATGAGCGCCTCCGGGACTTCCTCATAGAGAAGGGCTTCACTATTGGGAAGGTTGACACCACACTATTCACCAAGAAATTTAAAGAAGAGATCTTCATTTGTCAAGTGTATGTTGATGATATCATCTTCGGGTCAACAAATGAAGACTATTGCAAAGAATTTGGTGAATTAATGTCAAAAGAGTTTGAGATGTCAATGATTGGTGAGCTAACATTCTTCCTTGGGTTTCAAGTCAAGCAAATGAGAGAAGGGATCTTTATCTCTCAAGAAAAGTATACCAAGGATCTTCTCAAAAGATTCAAGATGAAAGAATGCAAGCCAATCAAGACCCCAATGCCAACTAGTGGACATCTCGACCTAGATGAGGGAGGTAAACCAATCGATCAAACTCTTTACCGTTCTATGATTGGTAGCTTGTTGTACCTTACCGCATCTAGGCCCGACATCATGTTTAGTGTGTGCATGTGTGCCCGCTTTCAAGCGTGCCCTAAAGAACCTCACCTAAGTGCCGTAAAAAGAATCCTAAGATACCTTAAGTATACTCCAAGCATCGGACTATGGTACCCCAAAGGAGCTAGATTCCAACTAGTTGGCTACTCCGATTCGGATTATGCCGGTTGCAAAATTGATAGAAAAAGCACATCCGGAGGGTGCCATTTGCTTGGGAGATCTTTAGTATCATGGTCATCTAAAAAGCAAAATAGTGTGGCTTTGTCCACCGCCGAGGCGGAATACATTGCCGCGGGGGCTTGTTGTGCACAAATCCTATACATGAAACAAACCCTCCTAGACTATGGAGTTGTTCTTGAAATGGTGCCGCTTTTATGTGACAATGAAAGTGCGGTTAAAATTGCCAATAATCTGGTACAACACTCTCACACCAAGCACATTGATATCCGCCACCACTTTCTAAGAGATCACGTTGCTAAAAATGACATATCACTAGAAGGTGTAAGAAGTGAAAATCAACTAGCGGATATCTTCACTAAACCTTTAGATGAAGCTACCTTTTGTAGGTTGAGAAGTGAACTCAATGTGCTTGACTCTAGTATCTTTAAAAAATGAGCTTGTGTTGTCCCTTGCATTGCATTGTATTATATGTCATGTTTAATTACTCACAATGCATCTAGGGCTTGGCTAACACGGTTACGATAACCCTCCTTTGGAGGAGTGAAGAAGCCTAACCATGGATCAAACTTGACAAGAAACCTAGCCTTACTTACTTGTTTTGCATTGCATTTGCATGATTGTTGCTTTGTCGTTTCTTTTTGGTTAAGCTTTGAGCAACCTCTGTGTTCGTCCATGGGTAGAGAGAGCATTTTGACGCTCCCAAAGGTTCAAAAAACTCTATTGCATGGCCATACGTTGCTCCTTGAGTGTTTGTTGCCTATTTTCCTAAAAATAATATTAGCCTAAGGCAAACTATTTTGAGAAACTTGAGGGTTTGAGTGAGGTCACTCATATCTTGTTCTAATTGGTGTTTATTTGTGTCTCTTTGAATTGGAACTTGATTGGGAGAAGTCGCGTCGAAGTTCAGAATGAAGAAGGGCGAAAAACAGTGACCGGACGCTGGACCGGACGCTGCACCGGACGCAGTGATGCTTCACCACCGCGTCCGGTCTCGGCGACCACCAACGCGTTCGGTCATCCTGAAGACCATCTCCTGATCCAGTGACCGGACGCTGCACCGAACGCGCCCCTGTTGACCACCGCGTCTGGTCCCGGTAACCACCACCGCGTCCGGTCATCCGTCTCAGTTTTCCGAGGAAATCCAAACCGGACACTGTCAACGTCCGATCGTGGATAATCGGACACGTCCGGTCATTCCAGGAGCTTACTGGAATGTGACTGGACACTGCCTCCACCGCGTCCGGTCATATCGACCACCGCGTCCGGTCATCGCGTGACGAGTGGATCTAACCCCTCGTATAACCTTTCGCGTTTATTCTATTTTCCTCATCCGCCACTGTGCTCCTCGTGAATCCACCGCCTCCCTGCCCTTACTCGCCGGGGAAGCTCGCCATAGCCGCTCGCCAGAGATCACCGCCGCGCCCTGCCATCTCCGTCCTCTCCGGTGACCCGCACGAGCACCACCCGGCCCGCAGGTCCGCCCACACCGCGAAGCGCCGCCTCTGCCGCGCCCGCGCCGCCGCCTCTACCACGCCTGCGCCACCGCCGCCGAGTGCTGCTGCCGCCATTGAGTCGTGCCCTCCACCACCTACGCCACCTCCAGCAGGCCCCGGCCTTCCCTCGCGACCATCCTCGCTCTTCGGCCACCGCGTGTTGCCCTAACCCTAGGGTTCGCATTGCGGCGTCTCCTTCGTTTGACGTCGAAAGTTTCTTCGCGCGACGTCTTCACTCTGAGGTTGTCACGCATACCCTTGAACTTCGTATTAGGGTTTGCCAAAATTTTGTTATCATTATCCTAATTAACTTTTGTTTTGGCAAATCAGCGCTCGTCCGGTGCTTCGGGAAGTCCCGTGACCTAGGTCATCTCATCTCAACACCGTTTTCTCGTCGATTCGAGGTAGCCATCGCGTTTCGTTTCACATCTTATCTTATACTTGCTATCTCTAGGGTTTTGTACCTTTAGATCATATATGTTGCTTATAGTAGATCCATCTATTCCGTCTTTTCAGCGAGTTTGTCGGTGTGTCAGGGTGACTGCTATTCAGTGATTGAATCCAAGGCCAAGCCTGCGGATACGGATTGAGGCCAAGCCTCTCAAGTGTCAGTACACCATCTTTTAGAGGTTTTTCGACAGTGTGATAGCATGGTTCGTTGCAAGAATGCTGGTGGTGCTCCTGGTGACGGGGACGACAGTCCTCCTCGTATGTCTGAGGTTGCGCATGGAAAGCGCATCAAGATTATGGCCAGAAAGAAGAAGAAGACTCTTACTAATGCAGAGATAGCTCAGGCAGTGGCTGATGCAGCTGATGCAGCTGAGAGAGGTGGCAGGAGCAGTGGTATACACATTGGCGACAGTCATTTTCATCTTGAAGGACGACAGCTTGGTACAGAGACTACTGAGACCACTGAGGCACAAAGGTGCCAATGGATGCAGATACTATGTCAGTTGATCCACCTGCAGAGGCTCTAGAGGGGACAGAGGAGCAGTCAGCTCAGACTCCATAGCGTCGCCGCTCCACACGCACACGGGCTCAGGTGACTCCTAGGCTAGAGGGCCAGCGTCGTGGAGGACGTCCACCTCCCAGAGTTAGAGGTTCACCTCCTGTCGAGCACTTTGACTTAAGAGGTGCTACTGCACATCAGGTGCAAAGTTTGAGATTTGTTGAGGTCAGCCGGTGGTTTCCACCTCAGAGGGACTCCAGAGCTTCAGAGGGTTTTTATACTCCTCTATAGGAGGATTTTTACAGAGCTCTTGTTGACAGTGGCATTGCCTTTCGACCATAGAGGGTCTGTCGCATTGAGTCGCTTATTGAGGTAGTGGGTGAGCAGCTTCGTCCGCACCTGTCCTATCTACCAGGCTTATCAGATTTTCTTAGACGGATAGGTGCATACTGCGGCACTTGGGTTAGGGAATTCTATGCTTCACTATGGATTGATCCAGCCCATGAGTTCATACACTTTGCATTCAGAGGCCGTGACCGCAGACTATACAGCACAAGAGTGCAGGAGATTCTCAGACTCCCAGCTTCAGACACGAAGATTCACCAGCTCTGTTTCGGTCAGACAGCTCCACCTAGATGCCCTCATGGCGGTACTGTGCCACCTACTGATCTGATCCGACCCTGCTTTCGTGAGCCTTTTGGCGAAGGGTCTCGTCGCACACCTGCCAGTTTGACACCACTTGCCCGAGTACTGGATGCTATTGTTAGGCGTACTCTTCTTCCCAGGCTTGGTTACAGAGAGAGATTGACCAGGATGCAGCTATGGGTTGTTCACCACCTCCTCTCACAGACACCTTTTGACATTTGGGATCTTATGGTTAGTGAGATGGGGGACACCCTAGCAGAAGGCTTCAAGGGACACCGTCAGCTGCCCTATGCTCATTGGATTTGCTTCATCATTAGATCTGCACTTGAGCTGCCTTCAGAGATTAGTGCTGAGATAACTGAAACTACCACTGTTTTTCCTGAATATGATATTCGTCAGCTATGGGCTTCAGTTATGAGAGAGCAGGCCTCTGTGCCAGGACAGAGAGAGAGACCTGAGGTGCCTGAGACAGTGGCTGAGCAGGACGCGACTGTATAGGGTCTTGCTGAGGCAGAACTTGCAGATCTAGATGCTCAGCCCGCTGATATAGCTAAGGATGAGGCCTCTGATAGCACTGACGAGGATTATCAGCCCATCCCCAGGTATCGGTCTCCTTGGCCTTATGACCACGAGGCCGGTGGCTCTGGTTCAGCCTCCCGCTCAGACCCAGCCATGGTGGCTATTCTTGAGAGGCTGACCCAGGCACAAGAGCGATAGGAGCTTCAGCTACAGAGACAGGCTCAGGACACAGCTACTACGGTTGCACAGATACAGGCTCGACATGATGAGTTCCAGCGACAGCATGAGATGCAGCGACAGAGTGCAGCTAGCCAGCAGCAGTACCTGGATCTTCTGCGTCACCTAGTCACAGTTGGGGTTCCTCCACCTGCATCTGTCCTGACTTTAGCTTTACCATTCAGTGGACCTTCAAGTCAGGATCAGCCAAGCTTTCAGTTCACCTCTCCATAGCTACAGGTTCCTCAGTCGTTCTAGTCCCCGAGCTACACGCCCATTCAGACGGGGTTTACTCCTTCAGACCAGCCTCGCCCTCACATGTTGACCGACACACCTTTCATTGATCTTAGTGCCACATATAGCGAGTTGACTGGTCAGCCGACGCCCTCGCACACCACTTTTGCTACTTCATCAGGGTTGTCAGCTTCAGAGGCAGAGTTTCCTCTTATGACAGGGACAGGCACTACAGAGACAGTTCCTTCGTCCGTTGCCTCGACAGATCCCCCAGCTTTTGGCTCACTTCAGGCTCAGGTCACAGAGACTGCTCCACTTGTTGCTACTTCGGCAGTACCTGTTCCTGTTGATCAGACCCAGACCGCTTCATAACCACGTGCTTCTTCACAGGGTCAACCTGATAGCTCCGAGTCTGAGGAAGACACTTCTTAGTTTGTGATTACTACGCGCTCCTTGGCACCCGACTCGACTCCGTCTGTTCCCCCATCAGGTCCTTAGATTAGTTTTTGGCGGTTGATGCCAAAGGGGGAGAGAGGGAGTAGATTCAGGGGGAGTTTTTGGTAGAGGGTTTTCGTTCTTCTCTTGTGTGCTACACTCATGCATCATATTTACTTTATGGTATTTGCATTCTTGTGACATGTGGTCTTATGTGGTTTATCTAGTCACAGTTTTAAATCATGTCACTTGTTTGTTTATAGCTCATAAGGTTGTGCTTCTGTGCCTTACTCCGACTTCATATGAGCTATGTTCTATGTGTACTAACTCTTCATGTTTTATCTTATGAGTACACTCAGTTGGCTTGGAACACATAAGCATTATCTAACCCCTTGTGCTTACAGCTTTATGTTTATGTGAACCAAGCATGATCGAAAACCTCAACTCATATCTTCTGAATCTAAGTGTTGTCATCAATCACCAAAAAGGGGGAGATTGAAAGCATCTAGGCCCCGGTGTTGGTTTCGGCAATTAATGACAACACATAATTACCATGACTAACGTGTGTTTTGCAGAAACGTTGGTAAGTTAGGTCATGGAGATGATAACTGCTTTGGGCAATATGGTATTCATGTCCCTTGATGGAAATTGTTTTGGTTTTCAAAGGATCAACAATAAGATTAAGGACGGTTAGTTCCAGATGTCAAGGTGTTGAGATACATCTGGAATAGTCGTTAGGATCTTTGTTTCTTCCTTTGACCGTACTATGAAGAGGGGCATGAGCGAGTAGCTTGACCTAGGTGAGTCTTGTGTTTAGGTGTGGTACACACTTGTCAAACTTAGCACTAGGTAGCTCGAGAAAAGCTCAGAGTTCAGTTAGAAGCAACTTGGTTCAAGTTGCATCGCGTTTAGAAGACGTTTGAGCTGTTTACCTATGACCGGACGCGGTCCTGGTCATGACCGGACATGTCCGGTCAGTACTAAATCTTCACTGCGTTTTCAGCTGACTGACCGGACGTGGTTCTTGAGAGGACCAGACGTTGTGGTCAGTGTGACACGTGTTCCAAAGGGTAAACAGGGTAATCAGACGCGACTGTGAAATGATCGGCGCGTCCGGTCATGTTCCAGTAAGGTCCCGTGGTGACCTGACGTGTCCGATCACCTATGATCGGACGCGGTGGTGCGTCAGGTCAGTTTTCCAGAGAGCTCTTGCATGATCGGACGCGTCCGGTCATCACAGATTGGCGCGTCCGGTCATCCTTGATCGGCGCGTTCGGTCATCTCAGACCGGCGCGTCCGGTCATCACAGATCGGCGCGTCCGGTCACTCAGCACAGGTTTCCGTTATTCGACCGTTACACCTGACCGGCGTGTCCGGTCATATCGACAGGCGCGTCCGGTCAGTGCGCGTCTGGCTGTTTTGAAAGGTAACGGTTGGATTTGTTTGAGGGGTCTATAAATACACCCTCTCCACCTCTTTTAGAGGTCTCTTGCTCATTTGTTCAGCTGAGAAACACCTTTAGAGTGCAAGGAAGTTCAAGAGCCCTAGTGAGGATAGTGATTTGCGAATCGAAGTTTGAGAATCCTCTCTAGTGACAAGAGTCTAGCAAGTGTGCATCCATCTTCTCATTAGGCTCGTTGTGGTCAAGTGAGAGTTCTAGCTTGTTACTCTTGGTGATCACCATCACCTAGACGGTTTGGTGGTGATTGGGAGTTTGGTGATCATCCGACGAGATTGTGGGTGACCCAACTCAAGTTGTGAGCGGTTTTGGGTGATTCGCCACGACGGAGTGTCGAAGAATCAACCTGTAGAGAGCACTTGATCCTTGCGTGGATCAAGGGGAGCTACACCCTTGCGCGGGTGCTCCAACGAGGACTAGTGGGGAGTGGCGACTCTCCGATACCTCGGCAAAACATCGCCGTGTTCCTATTCCCTACTTTTAAGCATTTACTTTCTTGCATTACTTTCATTGCTTGTTTACTTTCCTAGAATTGCCTTGCTAGTCTAGGATTGGAACTTAGGGTGCAAAACTTTTATCGGTAGAATCACAAGGAACACAAGTAGGCACTAGGGGTGAAGTTTGGCTTATAGGATTTAATTTGTAACACCCGAGGTGTTTTCCACCAGTTAAGTAGTGGGTTTGAGCTCATATATGATAGATTAGGGGGAGATGACGATGTCAAGGTCAACCTATGGAAACGAGCCCCAACCTAAACTTGGATGTTGCACCTCGCTTTACATATATTTAGTTTTCAATATATATGCTTGGGTGGTGTTATTGCAATATCTTCATGTGTCTCACCTTAGTACCTATCTATATTGGTCACTGGCAAAGTTTCATGACGTTTGGAATCAAAAAGTCACATGAAATATATTTAGTTTTATTATATGTTTATTTCGATTGGCATGCCGCGTTCTCATTTTATCAAAAAGTCCATAATAAAATCTATAAAAATTATAGTAACTCTTATATACACTATTACGATTGGCATGCCGCATTCTCATTTTGTTATATGTTTTATTATA
The DNA here is from genome assembly GCA_038087645.1 of Saccharum hybrid cultivar R570. Lineage (NCBI taxonomy): Eukaryota > Viridiplantae > Streptophyta > Magnoliopsida > Poales > Poaceae > Saccharum > Saccharum hybrid cultivar. Next base: position 1,159,364 of record JAQSUU010000173.1, read on the forward strand.
TGTTTATTTCGTAATAGTGTATATAAGAGTTACTATAATTTTTATAGATTTTATTATGGACTTTTGGTATATGTTTATTATTTCACCTTGCTATTTAAATAAATTAAGAAATGCTTTAAAAGAAATTATTTAATGATAAGCACTATGCTTTTTGGTAATCATTTAACATGAACTTTATGATGGTTACATTGGTTGTGGCCAAATGTATGTTTGGAATGTAAGTTAATATTTATTCTTGCAATTGATGCTTTCCTGGACAGTTTCTGGGACTTTGGTAATTGCACCATGAAAATTATGTTTGCTGAGAAACATGCTTATAACAAAGTTGTAGATAACTCATTAATCTAGCTTGTGTTAAATTTTGGTGGCATTTGGCATTATAATTTGTGAGTAATGACTGTTTCAAGTTGGGTTCCAAAAATAGTTGTTCTCTGGAATCTCTGGACCAGATTCTGTAATTATGCATGTTTGACTTGGTTAACTTGAGAATCATGCTAAGATGATTAAAGATGAATCATAGACAATTTCATAAGCTTTCCAGAATGTCTTGTTGCATGGCTATTGGATTTGTATAACTCCAGTTATGATCCAAACATGTAGATGTTGTTTGCAGTTTAGAAATTGTCAGATGCTAGTTATGGTTGTTTACTCCATGTGTTGCTAAGTGTGGCTTATACCCTTGATGATGGTCAAGTTAAGATACATGCGATCTTGTTAAACCTGAGTTATGCTTGATGTGCTTGCCCTCTTTAATTGGTTGTGTGCGGTTAGTTGAATAGCTTTTGGTGTCTATGTCTTAATCGTGTGTTTACTTGAATGATTCTGTGATGCATCTTATGTTACCATTCATCATATTCATACGCATGCATCTTGCATCTCAATTAGGTTCGCTAGATGCACCACGTGAAGGATGAGATGTTGAAGCCAAACCTGAAGACGGTGTTTGGTGGACCTATCCCGAAGATGGAAGGACTAAACAAGTGCCGGGATGGGAGATGCTCGCCAAGCGAGTGTCATCTGTCAACACTAACCTAAGTGTTCGATCTCAGGCAAGCCCGGGAGCATTCTAAGCCTCCTACTTTACAAAAGCAATTGAGTATATATATGTTATATATGTATTGTTGTATTAAGTTATAGGAGTTGATTGAAAACACTTGCTGCATATATATCCCTTCCTTGTCCCATAAATATGCCTGGAATCCTATTTTGGTTCAGGACCGAAAATATTGCTTAGCCCTGCTTAGACCGGTAGCGATCGGTGATTTCCTGTCACCGGCAATTATAGGTGGTTACTGGAATATTTTAGCGATGGAATGGATGATATCCTGAAAATAACCAAGTGTTGATGGATAATTGGAGACCGGGCGGAATAAGTATGGGGCAACCAGACAGGGTTCTGGGGTGCTTGTAGTTTCCGCCTGTGTCGATTAAGGACCGACCGTTGTTGGGCTTCGGGTCATGTTGAACGCATGCCTCACATTTAGCTGGCCGAATAAGGTACCTTTCGACCGCGAAGCTGGGAGATTATTCGGGCCGAGTGGATTGCCCGCAACGCACTGTACCGGAGCAGTAGTGGCAGGAAACGGGGGCGCGATGATAAGGCCAAAGAGCAGTCGGACTGCCCCCGGGTACATGTGGTTCCTGGCAAGCTCGCGACTTTACCTGAATAGTTGACTCGGTGACCAATACCTCACTTTAGCGGGTGAGTGAGGTTTGTGTGAGGAATAAATTACCAGCTGGTTAATAATCGATTCGAATCGCCATCATTCACTGGATAGTGAACACTTGACTCGAGTTACGGCATCGTAGTAATGATGATGGAACACGGATGGTTATGTGGATAATGTTGGAAATGCTAAACCAGAGATGGTAACCTTTGATGTTAATGGTTAATCAAGTGATTGCTTTAGCATAGGTGCTTACCTAGATTGAATAGGTTATAATAAATATGATGCAAAAGGACTTAAATTAGTTTATTTATGATAACTTATGCTTTTCGCAATGAGTCAAGCTAGCCCACTGAAAGAAAGCCTTGCATACTCCTTGGTGTCATTATTTCTGGTTTATGATGGGTAAGTCTAGCTGAGTACCTTCTCGTACTCAGGGTTTATTCCCACTTGTTGCAGGTTGTGGTATAACATAGCTACTGCAAGAATTGGAAGACTCCGGCTGTAGTGGCGGAGTGTGATCATGGGCATAATCCTTCTGAGCTATCTTGTCTCTCTTGCTTTTATGGGAATTTGACCTTGGTACTGGCATGTATTTGAATTAAGGTGATATTAGTTTTCAAACTACTTTGCTTTCGCTACTTTTGAACTTGAGTTGTAATAACTCTACTGAACTCCGATATATGTTGTATTACTTATGAAATGGATGTAACATATGACCTGTTATGTTGGACCACTATGATCTTGGCTTGTATGTTGGTTGGTTTGAAATCCCTCGGGATTTTATTGGACTACCGGGGTTATAGGAGCTTAAGTACAAGAATTTAATTGCTCCGGCGATTGTTTTTGTACTTTTGTTCTTATAATTTGGGCGGTTCCGTGACAGCTGGTATCGGAGCAAGGTTCAACACTAAACATGTCATATGTGTATTGAAAATAAATGTTTTGTTTGCAAAAATTAGTTTTTGACAACTTATAGCTACTACATATATAGGTTTGTTCAAATCTGAATTTTAAGTCTAAGTATGCCAGTGGTCATTTCCTTTATGCCCAATTAAGGACCCTTAGGTGGCTTAATTAAGTACTAACTTGGGGGGTTTTAATTTTCGCATCTACGCCCAAGCCAAGGTATGTATGAGTGATAACTTGACCGCACTGTTACCCTGTGGTCGAATGGTAGTGGTAACCTTCATATATGAAATAGCCATATATGTCGCTAGAGTTACATTCTTGCAACGTCGCACCTACGCCAAGGTAAGTGTGAGCTGGGAGAGCATGACCGTTCAACCATCGGTCTAGGGGAGAGTTAGCTATGGTTACTGACATAATTACATGTTTAACCATGTAATTATGAAAGTACTTAATTGTGGGGACATTTGTTGGGTAGCTATGATACCAAAGTATATGCATCAGGGGATGTATGTATGGAGAGTATTTAGTTTACTGCTTTCATTATGTGCTATATTGGGAATTGTTGGGCTACAATGAAATTTTCTGCAGGTACGCTAACCACGAATGCGTAAGTTGAATGTAGCTAACGACTAGCTCTATATCGAGAGAATGTGTGTTATGCCACCGACATAGAACGTGATTGCCACCTTAGGCTGGCAATTTTGTGAGGACGAATAGGACGAAGCATGCATCATCATGATTGTTGCTTTGTGCATCTAACTATGCTCCTCCCACCTTTGTCCTAATAAATAAGTAACTTGTGATTGATGTGCATGCACTAAGTTGATTACTTTAGCATGCTTTTGTTTTGGTTAAACTTGTAGTTAGTTCTTGTTGGATAAATGCTTGTTAGGTGTGAGCCTTCTGCTTAGTATTGGATGCTTAAGCTAACCTGACTAATAATCTCAAGTGTCCGCTTAAAACTGTGATGCTGTGTAGATGTTTGTTATCTAGGTAGTGTCATAGTTGACCTCTCTTTTGTCCTCGGTGAGCATATGAGTGTTGAAGATGCTTTATCCTAGATCAACGCTCATGTTGTGTAATCGCATGGTTGTCGTCCCTAATTAGATTCTCTCGTAGGAGCCAGAGCCTGTAGACGTGGTTGCTAGCCCTTGAATGTTTTTGTATCCATGCCTTGCTTGAACTGTAGGCCCTAGCGTAGTCCCCTTATATGTTTGCTTAGGCCTTGGACGTCCGCTACCTTTTGGAGAATGCCCTTGTCGATTGACCAACCAAGTTAAGTCCTAACGAACATCGATCTTAACCACAGTTGTTGCTTGCCAAGTTTTGGAGACCATAACCAATTCCATGTTGGACCTCCCGATTGTCTCTCCTACACATTATCCGAGCAACGCTAATCTCTCATTGTCTAATCTAGAAATCTTTGCTTGCGAAATCAGGTGGCTATCTTATCAATCCAATCTCTGATCGGTGTATCATTTTGTTCTAGAAGTCTGCTAAAGTCCATCTCAACTTCTAACGTCTCTCAATGTTATGAATCTTGATCTCATGTTGTTGTCCAACATGACCGAGACCCCTTGCTCAGTTGTCTTCGGCAATTAAGCTATGTTCTCTTACGCTGTGTTTTAATTTTTGAATCACCTCCTTGTTGACTCTAAACCTTGTAACTACCCTTGCTTGCTACTCCTCCCTTGTCTGGTGCTTGTTCTTACCACCCAATCAGTGCCACTTGATATTCCACTTTGTTTATATGTTTAATAATGGTGTTACGATTAGCATTCTATGGTGCCGCGACGAAACCAAGAGCCTCCTGTGGGCGCGCACACAAGGTTGTGCTGCTCGGCACACGCTGGTATCAGGGTTGCTAGTCAGGATCCATTATGAAACAACAACCGATGTGTTATTTCTCGTGACCGTTTTCCTTGGTTATCTCCCTATATCTTATCTAAAGATTCATATCTTAGACCTTATGTAGTAGAGCTTCCTCCTAAAGTTGCTAAGAAGATGACCTTTGAAGAACAGTCACCGGCATAAGCATTGACAGACTGCAAGAGGTGGTAGACAAGTGACTCTCCCTATGTGTCCTTGTACGACGTTGGTCATCGAGTGAGCAACGTACGTCATCCCTGTAGATCAAACGGGCACATAACACTTACTATTGGACAAGTTATCCATGGGATAAGAATTTATCATCACATTATGCATTTGACCTAGTTATCAAAAGTCTTGATCCTTGTGTAGATGACAGTCATACAGATGAAATCAACTCTCTCTAGTGTGACTCCTTATCTACATAGGGATGCCCTCCATGTGGAATAATGCTTTGTGCTCTGTGAAAATAGCCCACAACTCCAATGCTTGTGCATCGTCAAGATTGGTGTCTAGCTCAACAGTTGAAATTATTCCCTAAGAAACATGTCAGGAAGACTATTGCCTCCATCCTCAGCTAGAGAAAGGCTTCTGCTACTATGAGAAAGATGAGAGAGTGCAAAACACACGCCTCAACATGTGAAGCAAAAGAAAAGGAAGAACACAAAATCTGTCCAGAATTTTTGTGGCACTACATCGGTTATCTTCAAGTCAACGGTTAGTGACTCAAACGAAGTTGGATTGACCCCAAACTTGGTAACCTCATTCCTTGCTTAGGACCCTTCAATGTCTTAAGTTAGTATGAGTATTGGTTGAGTAAAACATAGGATTTGAGAGATGTCTTGTCAGCTTGGTTTACTACCATTTCAGAACAGAGCTATTTTGGTGGATGGGTTGTTGGATAGTCAAACGGTGTCCGTTTGAGCTCAATTTTGGCGAGTAGTTAGAAGACCCATGGATCTATATGCCCACCAATATTTTTGCATATTGGAGCAGTAGTTTATGTGATATGAACAGAAAATAAAAGGGTACAGAATCGGTGATTTCTCTGTTGACTGCGATCATCCTTTGCATTGGGAGGTTATGTTTGTAATGCATGCCAAGAACTTGTAATTTATAGGTATCTTGCTGTTAGACAACCCTCAGTACCCTTGGAAAGACTAATTGCACCCCTATGTGCCTTTGTATAAGAGAATCTTTTTAGGTGACTTTTGGCAGAAATCCAGGACAGACAGAGTCAGCTATCACTTTTACTGTTCCCTCAACAAACTCAGATAATACAGTGTTGGCATCAGAGAAAGAGAACTGCACACGTGGAACAATATGTAGTTTTCCATCAGTTAGCGTCTGAGTGAGTGAATAGTCTATGACTGATATAGACATTATCTATTGGTTAGACGGTTTCTGATAGCCTTAAAGAATGATTACTTCGCATATGGATGTAACCCTTATCGGAAGTTGTACAAGCTATGCCATTTAAAAAAAATGAAAAAAAATGCTATGAGTAATTAGTCCATGCTTGTAGTACTCTTCGTACACCATGAACGAAGTACCATATTATCTTGGATTCCTCCCAAAGTAACAATGCTTCATGGAAGCCAGTGAAGGAAATTATCCAGACCAAAGTTTCTACTTAGAGCGAGTATCAGAAAGTTCTCTTCCTAATTAGCCTCTCTGATGCTTGAAGCTAAGTAGCCTGATGCGCTTACAGATGTTGGAATTGGATAACATGCTTCTCTTCCCTTAGAAAGTTCTTCGCACCGAATCTCAGGACGCGATTCTTTTAAGGGGGGAGGGCTGTAACACCCGAGGTGTTTTCCACCAGTTAAGCAGTGGGTTTGAGCTCATATATGATAGATTAGGGGGAGATGACGATGTCAAGGTCAACCTATGGAAACGAGCCCCAACCTAAACTTGGATGTTGCACCTCGCTTTACATATATTCAGTTTTCAATATATATGCTTGGGTGGTGTTATTGCAATATCTTCATGTGTCTCACCTTAGTACTGTAACGGATCAACATAATTATACGAGATTAAGTAAGAAAATCTTCCACCGAGGCGGTTAATTTATCAAACTTAAACCCGTATAACCCGAGATTCCGTGAAATCACGAGGGATTTCAAACCAACCAACATACAACCAAGATCGTACTGATTTAGCAGCCACAGTTCACATGATATGTAGAGTTCACAATAAAAGTGGAGTACATCGGAGTTTGGAATAAAAGTTATTACAACACAGTTCAAAATAACATAGCGGAAGCAAGTAGTTTTACACCCACACTTAGTTCAAATACAGTGCCAGTAGATAGTCATGGTCCACAAAAGTAGTAGATAAGACAAACAGAGTGACCCTTGCCCAAGGTCCTAGTTGTCGCCCATCGCCGGATACAGACAGTTGGAGCAGTACCCATAGTACATCTGACCATCTGCAACAACAATGGGAACAACGCCCTGAGTACGAGAATGTACTCAGCTAGACTTACCCGTCATAAACCAGAAATAAAGGACACCAAGGATCATGCAAGGCTTTATAGATTGGACTGGCTTGACTCATTTGCGAAAAGCATAAGTTGTTACGAAAAAAAACTATACCAGTACTTTTTGCATCACTTTTAGTATAACCTATTCAAGCTAGGTAAGCAGCTATTGCTAGAACAATCACTTGATTCATCATTAGCAATCTAGATTACCATATCAGGTTTAGCATTTCCAACATCATTCACTTAACCATCAGTGTTCCATTAATGTTACTACGATGCCATAGCTCGAGTCAAGTGCTCACTAACCGGGAGCGACGGCGATTCGAATCGAATTCCTATCCAGCTGTTGATTTATTCCTCACACAAACCCTGCTTCCCCCGTCAGGGTCGCGTAGATCACCAATGACACTTTCCAAGAAGCCGCGGGATAACAATCATGGATCGCACTACCCAGGGACCGCCCGACTGCCAGGACGCACCTTGGGCTCACTCTTCGCGTCCCCGTTACACCCACTTCAACACCAGTCTGCCAACCCGAGTTTATCCCAGCTCGAAAAGTGTCACTAGCTTCGCGGTCGAAAGGTACTTTATTCGGCCAGCTAAATGTGAGGCATGCGTTCAACATGACAAGAGGGACGAGCAACGATCGGTCCTTAATCGACACAGATGGAATCACTATAGTCCAAAACCCTATAAGACTCCACCCGGTCTTCATTTATCCATCAACACTTGGTTACTTTTTATGATCACAATTACAGCTAACCATAACCCGGTATCCACTTATAACTCGCAGGTGACAGGAAATCACCCGACTTCTACCGGTCTAAGCATGGCTAAGCAATTCACTCGATCCTGACCTAACAGGGTGAAAGATAATCCGGTGGCCAAGGTAATAATGCAACAACGGTTTCACTCAATTCCTATAACTTAATGCAACTATATATATAACTATAGTTCATGTAGTAAGGAACAACTTTTATAAAATAGGAGACTTAAAATGCTCTGGGGCTTGCCTTTTTCGAACGAGCTAGGATGGTGGTCGACGCACTCTGGCAGCTCCTCGCCTGACTCTTCCTCCTCGGGCACCTCCTGTGCCTAGGGCTCCTGCTGATCCGTCCAAACTTGCTCCTCCTGTACTGCTACCTGCGACTCTTCCTGCGATCCTGTATGATGCAAGTGCATAAGTAATCATGCGAATGATGCATTGGATTATGGTGGAGTGCTTTGATGACATGAGATGCAGATGAGCACATGGAATGAGCACAGTAAAGTGTTACAAAAATAATATGAGATATTTTTAAACTGTAGATCTATTCAAGAGGAACATTTCAAACTTTGTTTCATGATTTTTGGAGCTATAAATTGTACACAAACATTTTCCAAGTATTTTCTTTTCCCAAAACAAAATAGAAATTCAAAAATGAAATTTGGAAATCGTTTAACGGGCTAGCCCACTTGAAACCACCGGCCCACGGCCGTTTTCAGCCGGAGCGCCGCGCGGGAAAAAGAGAGGCGGCCCGGCTCGGTGGTTCGGCCCAAGGCCGCTGGCCCAGCAGGCAGAGAGGGGGGGCGGAACGCGGGGCGCGGCCACGGGTGCCAGCGTCCCGACGTCGCGGGGGCGAAGCGGTGGTCGCCGTTGGCCAACGGCCGTCCTTTGGCTCCGAGTTGCAACCCCGAGCACGCATGACTCCCGCGCAAGAATGGCGAGCACGATCGCGCGAAGCAAGGGAAGAAGGAGGGAGCGAGGGTGCCGATGGCGGAGCTCGAGCCCGGCGGCCGGCGATGGTGGCGCGCGCGGGAAAAGGAGAAATTGAGCCTCACCGTCGTCAAACAAGGGATACTGAGCCCCGTTCGGAGAAGAGGGGAAGGTGGCGGAGCCGGTGGCGAGACGAATCGGGAGGTGGCACGGCCATTGAGCGGGAACGGCGGTGTTCGTCTCGGGCGGAGCGGCGGCGGCGCGAGGAGGCGAGAGCGGCGGCTGCTGCTGCTCTTGCGAAGCCGAGCGAGGCGAAAACAGGGGTGTGCGGGCGAGGGAGGAGCGGGCGCGGCTTTAAGGCGTGTGGCGCGGCCGGTGGAGCCCACGGCTCACCACCCGTACGCCGGAGGCGGCGAGCGGCGGCCACGAGGCGGCCACGGCCTGAGCGCGACGTGCACTGGCGCGGGGCGCGCGCGCTGGCGCGGGCGGGCGCGTGAGACGGGCCAGGCCGGCTTCGGCTCACGGGCCGAAAGGGAAGCCGCGGCCCACTAAAACGAGAACCCGTTTTTCTTTTATAAATTAAATTTTTAGATTTCTCTGTTTGTTTCAAATTTGAATTTGAAGATGAAAAAGAGGTTTTCAGAACTTTTGCCCAAAATAAAAGTTGTTCAAAATTTAATTCTCTACAACTTTCATGTAGGGCACTTTTCAAAATTCTCAATAGATTTTGAATTTAGGATTTAAAGCTAAATTTTTAAGTAAAAATTTATTTTTCTAGAATATTTTTAAAAGCAAAAATTTGAAGGAATTTGAATTCAAGAGTTGCTCCAAAAATCATGTTTATTTATTCTAGATTATCTAAAATTGTAGCTACACAAAGTTTCACCACTCTTTAGCACTTAAATGCAGAATTTGGGTTTTGAGTAATTGTTTTTCAACTTTAAATTTAAAAGGGTCTATATTGCATGCAATGATAACCATGTATGAGATGATTATGACTAATGCTTTGGATGCTAATGCATGCTTAACACCCAGGGGTGTTACAGCCCTCCCCCCTTATAAGAATCTCGTCCCGAGATTTTGAGTTACGAACCATTTATCGTAAAAATCTTTATACGCGGTTTGAAGATATTCTCCCGTTTCCCATGAAGCATCACTCTCATTATGATGGCTCCACTGAATCTTGTAGGTTGTTACCACTTTATTCTGAGTGACTCGGTCCTTTGTATCCAGAACTCGAACTGGTTGTTCACGATATTCCAAGTCTGCCTTGATCCGAATACCCTGCGGTTCTATTCTCTCTTCTGGAACATGCAGACATTTCTTCAACTGGGATACGTGAAAGACGGGAAAGATCGAACTCATCCCTTCTGGCAATCGCAACTTGTACGCCACGGGACCCTTTTTCTCTATGATCTGGTATGGTCCTATATATCTTGCAGACAGTTTCTCCTTGATTCCAAACCATTTCTTCTTCATGGGGGTAACCTTCAAATAAACATAGTCACCCACCTGGAACTCCAATGGTCTCCTTCTCTTGTCTGCATAACTCTTCTGACGAGACTGTGCAGCTTGCATGTTTTGTTGGATAATACGGACCTTCTTCTCTGCCTCATTTACAAAATCAATTCCATAAAACCTTCTTTCTCCAGGCTCTACCCAATTTAACGGTGTCCTGCACTTCCTACCATATAAAGCTTCAAAAGGTGCCATCTTGATACTCTCTTGGTAACTGTTGTTGTAAGCGAATTCTGCCAATGGTAACCAGGATTCCCATGAACCTCTGGATGACAGTACACAAGCTCTAAGCATATCTTCAAGTACAGCATTAACTCGTTCTATCTGCCCGTCTGTCTGTGGATGGTAAGCCGTACTACGAATCAAACTAGTACCCAAACCTTTATGAAGATGCTCCCAAAAATGAGAGGTAAACTATGAACCACGATCAGACACGATCGTTTTTGGTATACCATGTAATCGGACAATCTCAGCAATATACTTTTCTGCATATTGAGGTGGTCGGAATGTTGTCTTAACTGGCAGAAAGTGAGCTGTCTTGGTGAGACGATCTACTATTACCCAAATAGAATCATGCCCCTTCTGTGTGGTGGGAAGACCAGTGATGAAATCCATACTTATATCATCCCATTTCCAATCGGGTATAGACAAGGGTTGCAGAAGTCCTGCAGGTCTTATGTGAAGAGCTTTAACTCTACAACTCATGTCGCAATGAGCAACGTATGCTGCAATTTCTTTTTTTTATCTTAGTCCACCAATAACGAGGTCGCAAATCTTGGTACATCTTACTACTTCTGGGGTGAATAGATAGCTTGGAATGATGGGTCTCATTCATCAACTTGTTCTTAAGCTCTCTATCCTTAGGTACCACTAGGCGATTCTTAAACCATAACACTCCTTGGTCATCCAATCGAAAGTGTTTGGTGGGTTCCCTCTTCATCTTCTCCTTGATATGAAAGATTCCCTTATCTGTCTTCTGACCTTCAATGATCTGGTTTTCCAGAGTACAACTGATCTAAATATTATGCAACACAGCAGGATGTAACAATTTGAACCCTTCTTCAAACAATGGTTGCACATCAATAGCATGTGATTTTCTGCTCAGTGCATCTGCTACTATATTAGCCTTCCCGGGATGATAATGCACGTTTAGATTATAGTCCTTTATCAGCTCTAACCATCTTCTCTGTCGCATGTTCAACTCAGATTGGGTAAAAATGTATTTGAGACTCTTATGATCTGTAAAGAGGTTACACACATTACCTATTAGGTAGTGTCTCCAAATCTTTAGAGCATGCACTACTGCTGCAAGCTCCAAATCATGTGTAGGATAGTTAACTTCATGCTTCCTCAATTGACGTGAGGCATAGGCAATGACCCTTCCATTTTGCATTAGTACACATCCTAACCTATTCTTAGATGCGTCATAGAACACATCAAATGACTTTTCTATATCCGGTTGGGCCAGAACAGGAGCAGTGGTCAACAACTTTCGCAAGGTGCAGAAAGCTGCCTCGCACTCCTTTGTCCATACAAACTTATGATCCTTCTGTAAGAGGCTTGTCATTGGTTTGGCAATCTTCGAGAAATCTGGTATGAAGCGACGATAGTAACCGGCTAAACCAAGAAAACTGCGAATTTCATGCACTGAGGTTGGTGACTTCCAGTCCATAACCTCTTGCACCTTACTAGGGTCTACGGAAATGCCATTTTTAGACAACACGTGGCCAAGAAAAGGAACTGTCTTAAGCCAGAACTCACACTTGCTAAACTTCGCATACAGTTGATGTCCTCTGAGTCTAGTCAAGACAATCCTAAGGTGCTCTGCGTGATCTTCTTCATTCTCTGAATATATTAGAATGTCATCAATGAACACAATCACAAACTTGTCCAACTCGGGCATGAAAACAGAATTTATCAGATACATAAAGTATGCAGGAGCGTTTGTCAATCCGAAGGACATGACAAGATACTCGTACAAGCCATATCTGGTAGAGAACGCAGTTTTAGGCACATCTTGCGGCCTAATCTTAATCTGGTGGTATCCTGATCTCAAATCTATCTTAGAGAACACTTTGGCTTTAGACAATTGGTCAAACAAGATATCAATCCGAGGAAGAGGATACTTATTTTTAATTGTCACTGCATTTAGTGGTCGATAATCCACGCACATGTGTAAGGAGTTATCCTTCTTCTTTTTCACAAATAGAGCGGGGCATCCCCATTCAGACGAGCTGGGATGAATCAAACCTGTCTTTAGTAAGTCCTAGAGTTGCTTCTTCAATTCGGCTAACTCATTGGGAGGCATCCGATAGGGCCTTCTCGAGATCGGTGCTGTTCCCAGAATTAACTCAATGGCAAACTCAATATCTCGGTCTGGTGGAAGTCCAGGTAACTCATCCGGAAACACATCTGGAAACTCACAGACCACTGGAATCTAGGCTAGCAGAGTAGTTTGGACCGCACAAGTCGTGCTAGCTAGGTCTACTTTCCGAGGTAGGACCACCCGAAAGGTACCTTCTCCACTTGGTTCCTTAAGAGAGATACTCCTTCCTCCAACATCGATTACTACCCCCATCTTATTCATCCAGTTCATACCTATGATCACATCCAAAACTAACCCTGGCATGACTATCAGATTAAGCTTATATTGTCGGTTTGATATGTTTAGGGTTACTCCCTGAACTATCTGATTAGTCAACAGATTAGCCCCAGCTAAACTGATTTTATATGCACATTCCAATTCGACTATCCCTTGCTCATGCCTCTTAACAAATGCTTGACTTACAAAGGAATGAGATGATCCGGAATCAAACAAGACTACTACAGGATGATTGTTGATAGAAAACATACCAGCTGTTACCGGTTCTCCTTCAGGGATGTCATCCACGGTGGTGTGATGCACACGAGCTTGATACTGTGTCTGTTGTTTCTTAGGGTAGGGACAAAACTTTGCAAAGTTTCCGGGTTGGTTGCAGTTGAAGCACGGTCCGTTCACTTGAGCCACAGTTCCAGATGAACTGCCTTGTCCTATCTTCGCCTGAGGCAATGCAATCTTAAATGGTTTCTGGTTCCTCTGGGGTTGCTGAGCATTCTGATTCTTCCTTTGCGGTGGCCTAAACCTTGCACCTGGGGCAGGCGACCGATAAGCTGGACGGTTGGCCACTAGGGCTCTGGACTGGGACGAACCCGACTCGAAAGCTCTCTTACGGATCTTGGAAGCAGCATAAACATTGTTGTTCTTCTCTTGCTTCAGACAGTCACTAACGAAGTCGTTGAAACTAGTCCTCATATTTGTACCCACATGTTTCATCATCTTGGGATTCAGGCCTCTCTTGAAGCTAGCGATCTTCTTGGCCTCAGTATTCACCATATCAGGAGCATAACGGCTCAGGTTATTGAATGCATGTAGATATTGAGTTACAGTCTTCGTGTCTTGATTCAGTGCCAGGAATTCCCCAAGCTTCATCTCGGTCAGACCAGGTGGAATGTACGTTCCACGGAAGGCTTCGGTGAACTCCCTCCAAGTGATGTGAGCGTGGGGAGGAAAAGTGGTGCGGTGATGTTTCCACCACATTCCTACCGGACCTTGAAGCTGATGAGCTACATACTCAGTCTTCAACACTTCAGTCATTCTCAAGACACGGAACTTGTCTTCCATAGTATTAATCCACTCTTTTGCATCCAAGGGTTCTGCGGCTTCCTTGAAGATCGGTGGACGAGTATCCATGAAGTCCTTGAAACTGCTATACTGATTTGCTTCGTGCCCACCCGGGTTTATTCCCCGACGGGTGTTGTCTGCGATACTGCGCAACGCAGCTTCCATATTCTGTTGCATGCCCTCCATATTACGTTGGCTTCTAAGAAATTATGCGAAAAACTGTTCCACAGTGTAGGGTGGAGGAGGCGGTGGTGGATCATGGTCATCACTAGCAGCTGCACTACCACCAGCCTCAGCGGCACCATACACGGTACGACGAGTGTTCGGCATCTGCATGTTTCAGCAACAGTAATTATTAGGTGATGTTGTAGGAATTGCGACCGAATGAAAAATCATGCTGACTGAATTTACTGGAGAGAATAAATTCATACAATAAAACAGGGGCACAATAAGTCATTCCAATTAACACAACATCACTAATTAGATTACTTAAAGCGCACACATCGCGTCCATTACAACCAAGTTGTCAGCATACATACACTGGACTTTTGACGTTCGGATACCGCCACAAACACATCCAAGCTTTCCAACATTACATCAAAGCCTTAGTCTTTCTACTCATTATTACATGCCCAACGTGCCAACAAAGCAAAAGATCATGTAGATGGAACCTAGTAGCTAGCGCAACAACTACTAGCCTACTCATCGTGGTCGCTGTCTAAGTCCGAGACGTTGGCGTTGTCACCATTAGCAACGTCGTGGTGCTCCCCAACTGGTGCTTCAGGCTCTTCAGGATCTTCGTCTTCATCCAAATCCATCTCTGTCGCACTAGGAGGAACATAGGGGTTGAGTTGATTGTTCAGCCGATGAACCTCCTCATGCAGATTGTCATTATATTCCTCTGCATATGCCAGCTGTTGCTCTAGCTCAAACTGTCTAGCCCTCAACACATTCTCTGTGGACCAGGCTTCATTCCTCTGATGGAGCACATGAGTCAACATGCGCTCAGCATTCCTGTTGGCGGTGGTCAGTCGCCCAACCTGCTCTCTCAGGGCACGTACATCTCCTTCGAAAGCCACAGTCCTCTGGGTAGCCTGATCTCTCTAGCGAGTCAACTGAGCCATCTCTATGTTGAGCCTCTCAATCTCGGCGTCGTGATCTCTCTGAAGCTAACGATGGTCATCACGAGCCTGACCAAGAGCACTAGACACACGTCTCAGGCTACCTTCCACTCCATCAAAGGCCCTCATCACTGCGAACATGGCACTCATAGCGGGGTTGTCACTGTTCTGTGCTTCTGCGGCGCTAATCTCCAGAGATCTTCCTCTTGCCTGCTGCCACGAGTCAGTGGAGGGGTTGCCCCTCTGAAAGACTCCAACTATAGCTGCTGCCAACTCCTGAGGAAAGCGATCCATGATATCCCTCAGGATCCCAAAGGCTGCCCTCTCAGCGGCTTCTTCAGGGGTCCAGCCAGTTGACTCAAAATGCCAACCGGTCCACTCAGAACCATCACCTCGGGGGCGAACTACTGCTGCCACAGTCACCAAAAGTCCTTCCCCCTGAAAGCATCTAGGCCCCAAGGTTTGGTTTCGGCAATTGATAACAACGCTTTATTACCATGACTAACGTGTGTTTTGCAGAAACTCTGATAAGTTAGGTCATGGAGGTTTTAACTGCTTTGGGCACCATGGTATTCATGCCCCTTGATGGAAATCGTTTCGGTTTTCAAAAGAGTGACGTCAAGATTAAGGACGGTTAGTTTCGGATGTCGAGGTGTTGAGAGACATTTGGAATAGTCGTTAGGATCTTCGTTTTTCTCTTTTGGCCGTACTATAAAGGGGGGCATGAGCGGGTAGCTTGACCTAGGCGAGTCCTATGTTTAGGTGTGGTGCACACTTGTTAAACTTGGCGCTAGGCAGCTCTAGAATAGCTCAAAGTTCAGTTGGGAGCAACTTGGTTCAAGTTGTGACGCTTTTCGGAGAGTTTCGGGTTGTTTTCCAGTGACCGGACGCGGTCCTCGGGATGACCGGACGCGTCCGGTCAGTTCAGTTCCGCGGCTGGGGTTTCTGCTCTGAGCACCGGACGCGGTCCTCGCGAGGACCGGACGCGGTGGTCAGAAGTCAACACGTGTCACTTAAGGGAAACACCCGATCGGACGCGACCTGGGTGTGATCGGCGCGTCCGGTCATAGTCCAGTAAGGTCCTGAGACGACCGGACGCGTCCGGTCATCACCCATCGGACGCGGTAGCGCGTCCGGTGCGAGTACAGCAAGCTCCACGCACGATCGGACGCGTCCGGTCACCCCTGACCGGCGCGTCCGGTCATTTAGGTGTTTTTCGGTTTTGACCGTTACGAGCGACCGGCGCGTCCGGTCAGTACGACCGGCGCGTCTGGTCAGCTCGAGTTTTGCTGAGTCAGCAGGTAACGGTTCGTTTCGTCTGTGGGGTGTATAAATACATCCCCACCACCTCTTTTAGAGGTCTCTTGCTCATTTGATCAGCTGATAAACACCTTTGAAGTGCAAGGTAGTGCAAGAGCTCTAGTGAGGATAGAGATTTGAGAATTAAAGCTTGTGAGTTCCTCACTAGAGATTAGAGAGTAACAAGTGTGCATCCACTTTCTCATTTAGGCTCGTAGAGGTCAAGTGAGAGTTCTAGCTTGTTACTCTTGGTGATCGCCATCACCTAGACGGCTTGGTGGTGATTGGGAGTTTGGTGTTCATCCGGCGGAGCTTGTGGATGACCCAACTCATCTTGTGAGCGGTTGTGGGTGATTCGCCGCGACGGAGTGTCGAAGAATCAACCCGTAGAGAGCACTTGATCCTTGCGCGGATCAAGGGGGAGCGACACCCTTGCGCGGGTGCTCCAACGAGGACTAGTGGGGAGTGGCGACTCTCCGATACCTCGGAAAAACATCGCCGTGTTCCTTGCCCCTTTACATTCAAGCATTTACTTTCTCGTATTTACTTACATTGCTTGTTTACATTCCTAGACTTGCCATGCTAGACTAGGTTTGGAAACTAGGGTGCAAAACTTTGTATCGGTAGACTCACTAGGAACACAAGTAGACACTAGGGGTGAATTTCAGCTTGTAGGATTTATTCCTTGCTTTTATTTTTAGAAAAGCCCAATTCACCCCCCCTCTTGGGCATCTTGATCCTTTCAATTGGTATCAGAGCCGTGTTGCTCTACTTTTAGGCTTTACCGCCTAGAGCAAGATGTCTAATGGGGAAGGACCACCTCCCACTTTTGAGGGAGACGATTTTCCATATTGGAAAATTCGTATGGAGGCGTACCTCGAAGCCATAGATGTTGGGTGTCTTAGAGCCGCAACCGAAGGGCTTCCCCCCATAAGGGATCCCGCTAACCCAAGTGGTGACGAGGAGAAGTACGACCGGTGGAATGCAAAGGCCAAAAATGCACTCTACCGGGGCTTAGGCAAAGATATCTTCAATCGCGTGCGTAATGCAAAGAACGCTCATGAATTGTGGGAAAATCTTTGTGCTCTCCATGAGGGAACTAAGAGTGAGCGTGAGGAACAAGCCATACAAGAAGAAGGATGGCAAAAAGAAGGAGTTCCACAAGAAAAAGAAGGGAGGAAAGGCTTACATTGTTGGTGATTGGCTCACCGACATTGAATCATCATGTGAGTCCTCCGAAGATGAAAGCAATGATGAGAAAGAGAAGGTTGCCGCATTTGTGATGGGGCCATCATCTTCACCAACATCTTCATCACCACCTTCACCACCTCCTTCACCATCATCGTCCACTACTCACCTATGCCTTATGGCCAAGAGTGAACGAAAGGTACAAAACCATGATAGTGATGATGATGACGATAGTGATAGTGATGATGAATATAACTCACCTTCTTATGATGAACTTGTAAAATTGTTAAACAAATACACTAAAATCATAAGAAGAACTAGAAGTGAAAATGATGATCTTCAAAATGAAAATGAATCACTCTCATCAAAGCTTGAAAATATTCAAAAGACTAGTGGTGAGTTTAGAGTTCAAAATGAAGTGATGTCTTCCACTCTCAAGGAACTCAAAACCTCCTATAAAGAGCTTAAAGATCAACATGATAAACTTGAGAAGAAGCATGATGAGCTCATCACTAGACACAATTCTCTAAAGGACATATATACCACATTAAAAATTGATTATGATAGTCTTGTGGTTGCTAATGAACTTGCTCTTGAGACACATGATGCTACTAACCATGTTGTTAAGTGTGATATAGCTACATCATGTGATGACTTGATCATTGAAAGCATTGAGCGAGGTTCTAGTAGCAAAGGCAAGAGTGTGGTTGAGTCAAGCAACCATGATGATTATGCCAAGATTATAAGTGAAAATGAGAAGCTTGCAAGTGAGAACAAGAAGCTAAAAGGTTTGATGGCTCTTGAGAAGCAACCAACAAATGAGTCACTCATTGAAGAAAACAAAAAACTAAAGCAAGAAAAAGAGCATCTCAAGACCGGCCTAAGCAAGTTCACAAGAGGCCAACATTTGCAAAGTGAGCTCCTCATGAACACCGTAATGAAGATGGATAGAAGTGGTATTGGGTACTTGGCAAATTAAGAGAAGAAAGCAAAAGCTCAACAACAACAAAGCAAGTCAAAGCCCAAGCCAAAGAGATGTGTTGAGTGTGGTCAAGAAGGTCACTTTGCTCATGAATGCAAAACTCCACCACCACAACCCTTGCCCAAGCATGCTAGACCTTTCGCTTTCAATGCTCATTATATGCTAAGAAAAGATTCAAATGGAAAGATGAAAGTCATGTTTTTGGGTCCCCCAAACAAGAATAGGCCAAAGAAAATATGGGTTGCCAAGTCACTAGTGGATAAAGTCAAGGGCCCCTCTCAAGTTTGGGTCCCTAAACAAAAAGCTTGATCTCTTGTGTGTTGGTGAACTACAAGACCGGTGGAACTCATTGGGTTATTGATAGTGGTTGCACTCAACATATGACCGGTGATCCTCGTATGTTCACCACCATTGAAGAGAATGGTATATGTCAAGAGAAGATCACATTTGGGGATAATTCAAAGAGCAAAGTCAAGGGTATAGGCAAAATTGCAATATCACATGATCACTCACTCTCAAATGTGCTCTATGTTGCTTCATTGAGTTTCAACTTGTTGTCCGTTGGGCAACTTTGTGACCTTGGCTTCCAATGCTTGTTTACACCAAATGAAGTGGAAGTTTCAAAGATAGATGACAAGCAAGTGATATTCAAAGGTTTTAGATACAATAATCTTTATCTTGTTGACTTCACCTCCGAAGATGCAAATTTGATGACATGTTTGTTCACCAAGACCTCACTTGGTTGGCTTTGGCATAGGAGGCTTGCTCATGTTGGAATGAACACTCTCAACAAGCTATTGAAGAAAGAACTAGTGAGAGGTTTGAAGGATGTGAAGTTTGAAAAGGACAAACCTTGTAGTGCATGTCAAGCGGGCAAACAAGTTGCAAACACTCATCCAACCAAAGCTTTCATGTCAACCTCAAGGGTATTAGAACTTCTTCACATGGATTTGTTTGGGCCTACAACTTACAAGAGCTTGGGTGGTAATCTCTATTGTCTTGTGATAGTGGATGACTACTCAAGGTATACATGGACTTTCTTCCTTCATGACAAATCCGAAGTGGCAAATTGCTTCAAGAAGTTTGCAAAGAGAGCTCAAAATGAATTTGAAGTCAAGATAAAGAAGATTAGAAGTGACAATGGGAAAGAATTTGACAACACCAACATTGAAGCTTATTGTGATGAAATTGGAATCAAGCATGAGGTGTCTTCAACCTACACTCCTCAACAAAATGGTGTAGTTGAGAGAAAGAACCGAACTTTGATCACCCTTGCAAGAACAATGCTAGATGAGTACAACACTCCAGAGAAGTTGTGGGCCGAGGCAATCAACACCGCATGCTATGCTTCAAATCGCCTCTTCCTGCAAAAGTTTCTTGGCAAGACCCTCTATGAGTTGCTTAATGGCAAGAAGCCGGACGTTTCCTTCTTCCGGGTGTTTGGTTGCAAATGTTACATCTACAAGAAGCGTCAACACCTAGGGAAGTTTCAAAGACGTTGTGATATTGGCTTTCTTGTTGGTTACTCATCAAAGTCCAAAGCATATAGAGTATTTAACCATGCCACCGGTTTGGTTGAAGAAACATATGATGTGGAATTTGATGAATCTAATGGCTCCCAAGGAGCAATTGAGAATTGTGATGATGTAGGTGATGAACCCTTGAGGGAGGCCATGAAGAACATGCCCGTGGGAGACATCAAGCCAAAAGATGATGATGACGATGTACAAATTGTTGATCCACCATCTTCATCACGTGTGCCTCAAGATGATAACAAGAATGAGAGAGTTGAAAATGAAGACACTCATGTCTCTCATGAACAATCCGAGGCACAAGCTCAAGATGTTGATGCTCCTCATCCACCTCCTCAAGTGGTTGATAAAAGAAATTCACCACTACTTCAAGCACATCCACAAGATCTCATCATAGGGAATCCTACAAAGGGAGTAATGACTCGATCCCAAAAGCTAGCTTCTTTTGTTGAACATCACTTTTTTGTCTCTTGTGTTGAACCTAAGAATGTAGAAGAAGCTCTTCAAGATCCGGATTGGGTGATTGCAATGCATGAAGAATTGAACAACTTCACCCGCAATCAAGTATGGACACTTGAAGAGCATCCCAAAGGTGCAAGAGTCATTGGAACCAAGTGGGTGTTCCGAAACAAGCAAGATGACCAAGGCATAGTGGTGAGGAACAAGGCAAGACTAGTTGCAAAGGGGTTCTCTCAAGTTGAAGGTCTTGATTTTGGAGAAACATTTGCACCCGTTGCAAGACTTGAAGCCATTCGTATCCTCCTTGCTTATGCATCACATCATGATATGAAACTATATCAAATGGATGTGAAAAGTGCTTTTTTAAATGGCTTTATAAATGAACTAGTCTATGTTAATCAACCTCCCGGGTTTGAAGACCCTAGATATCCTAATCATGTTTATAGGTTGTCCAAGGCGTTATATGGGCTCAAGCAAGCCCCTAGAGCGTGGTATGAACGCCTTCGGGACTTCCTCATTGAGAAGGGCTTCACCATTGGGAAGGTCGACACCACACTATTCACCAAGAAGTTTAATGGGGAGATCTTCATTTGTCAAGTATATGTTGATGATATTATCTTCGGATCAACAAATGAAGATTATTGCAAAGAATTTGGTGAATTGATGTCAAAGGAATTCGAGATGTCAATGATTGGTGAGCTCACATTCTTTCTTGGCTTTCAAGTAAAGCAAATGAGAGAAGGGATTTTCATCTCTCAAGAAAAGTATACCAAGGATCTTCTCAAAAGATTCAAGATGGAAGAATGCAAACCAATCAAGACCCCAATGCCATCAAATGGACATCTCGACCTAGATGAGGGAGGTAAACCGATTGATCAAACTCTCTACCGTTCTATGATTGGTAGCTTGTTATACCTTACCGCATCTAGGCCCGATATCATGTTTAGTGTGTGCATGTGTGCTCGCTTTCAAGCATGCCCTAAAGAACCTCACCTAAGTGCCGTAAAAAGAATCTTAAGATATCTTAAGCTCACCCCAAGCATTGGTCTTTGGTATCCCAAAGGAGCTAGATTCCAACTAGTTGGCTATTCCGATTCGGACTATGCCGGTTGCAAGATTGATAGAAAAAGCACATCCGGAGGGTGCCACTTGCTTGGAAGATCTTTAGTATCTTGGTCATCTAAAAAGCAAAATAGTGTGGCTTTGTCCACCGCCGAGGCGGAATACATTGCCGCGGGGGCTTGTTGTGCACAAATCCTATATATGAAACAAACCCTCCTAGACTATGGAATTGTTCTTGAAAAGGTGCCACTTTTATGTGACAACGAAAGTGCCGTTAAAATTGCTAACAATCCGGTACAACACTCTCGCACCAAGCACATTGATATCCGCCATCACTTTCTAAGAGATCACGTTGCTAAAAATGACATATCACTAGAAGGTGTAAGAAGTGAAAATCAATTAGCGGATATCTTCACTAAACCTTTGGATGAGGCAACCTTTTGTAGGTTAAGAAGTGAGCTCAATGTGCTTGATTCTAGTAACTTTAAAAAATAAGCGTGTGTTGTCCCTTGCATTGCATTGTATAATATGCCATGTCTATGTTTATCGCATTGTTTTTAGGGCTTGGCTAACACGGTTACGATAACCCCTCCTTGGAGGAGTGAAAAAGCCTAACCGTGGATCAAACTTGACAAGCATTCTAGTTTTACCTTCTTGTATTGCATTGCATATGCATGGTTGTTGTTCTTGTCGTTTCTTTTCGGTTAAGCTTTGAGCAACCTCTGTGTTCGTCCATGGATAGAGAGAGCATTTTGACGCTCCTAAAGGTTCAAAAACTCTATTGCGTGGCCATACGTTGCTCCTTGGGTGTTTATTGCCTATTTTCTTAAAAATAATACTAGCCTAAGGCAATCTATTTTAAAATTTTTGAGGGTTTGAGTGAGGTCTCTCATTTCGTGTTCCAATTGGTGTTTATTTGTGTCTCTTTGATTTGGAACTTGATTGGGAGAAGTCGCGTCGTAGTTCGGATCAAAGAAGGGCAAAGAACAGTCACCGGACGCTGCACCGGATGCTGCACCGGACGCTGCACCGGACGCAGTGATGCTTCACCACCGCGTCCGGTCTCGGCGTCCAGCAGCGCGTCCGGTCATCCAGAAGACCAACTCCAGATCTAATGATCGGACGCTGCACCGGACGCGCCTCTGTTTGACCACCGCGTCCGGTCCCGGCAACCACCACCGCGTCCGGTCATTCGCGATGTTTTCCCGAACTTCCAACGACCGGACTCAGACCGCGTCCGGTCAGTCCGCACCGGACGCGTCAGGTCACTCCAGGAGCTTACTGGAGTATGACCGGACGCTGCACCACCGCGTCCGGTCATATCGACCACCGCGTCCGGTCATCAAGTGTCGCGCGGATCTAACTCTTTATAAAACCGATTCGTCCCCGACCAAATCGTGTTCACCCGCCCGAGCTTCCGCCGCCGCCTTGCCCTATCCGCCGATTCGCCGTCTCGCCATCACCGCCGGCTCCTCAACTTCTTCCCGGCCGCCGGCGACCTTCCGTTGAGCACGCGCCGCCCCTTCCTCGCCCGCACGCGCTCGTCACTCGCGCACCACCGCCCGCTCCCGCGCCGCCCGCAGCTGCGCCGCCACCGACCGCGCCACCGCCGCGCCGCCATCGCCCGACCGCGCCTCCACCGCCCGCGAGCCGCGCTCCTGCAAGCCAGCTTCTTCTCCGACATTGGTACGACTCGTGCTTGCCTTCGATCGTTTTCCATCGATCTACCCTAACCCTAACCCTAACCCTAGGGTTCGTCGGTCGTTCGTTCGTCAACGAGTTTCGTCGCGAGTTGTCTTCTTCGCGAAGAGCTCGTCCCGTGGTTTCGGGAAATCTCGCAATCTAGGTCACCGTCGTCTCGTCGATCCGAGGTAGCTTCATGTCTCAATTCTCATCGTATCACATATGCTTGCTTTCTCTAGGGTTTCGTACCTTTTAGTCATATATGTGCTTATAGTAGATCTCTCTATTCCGTCGTTGCAGCGAGTCAGTCCGTGTGTCGGGTGAGATCTGTTTGCTAAATCCGAGGCCAAGACTGCGGATACGGATTGAGGCCAAGCCTCTTGAGTGACAGTTCATCATCTTACAGAGATTCTCAGTCACTGTGTCAGTATGGTGCGTTGCAAGAACGCCGGTGGTGCTCCTGGTGACGGGAACGACAGTCCCCCTCGTCGATCTGACATTGCACGTGGGAAGCGTGTCAAGGTTTTGGCCAGAAAGAAGAAGAAGACACTCACAGAGGCAGAGATTGCTCAGGCCGTAGCAGATGCAGCAGAGCAGGCAGAGAGAGGTGGCAGGAGCAGTGGCATACGCATAGGCGAGCGTCGCTTTCATCTTGAAGGTCGACAGCTCGGCACAGAGGCCACTGAGGGCACTGAGGATACTAGAGCTGCAGAGGATATGTCAGTTGATCCACCCACAGAGACCACAGAGGCTCCAGAGGCTACAGCAGATACAGAGGAGCAGCCAGCTCAGTCTCCAGTACGTCGCCGCTCTACACGCGCTCGTACTCAGGTGTCTCCTCGGCCAGAGGGTCAGCGACGTGGAGCACGGCCTCCTCCCAGAGCTAGAGGTTCACCCCCGGTCGAGCACTTTGACTTGAGAGGTGCTACAGCACATCAGGTGCAAGGGTTGAGGTTCGTGGAGGTCAGTCGGTGGTTTCCACCTGTGAGGGATCCCAGAGCTTCAGAAGGATTCTATACCCCTCTTCAGGAGGACTTCTACAGAGCTCTAGTTGACAGCGGTATTGCTTTCCGACCACAGAGGGTCTGTCGACTTGAGTCACTAGTCGAGGTTGTGGGAGAGCAGCTACGTCCGCACCTGTCCTTTCTGCCAGGCTTGTCAGATCTTCTTGGACGGACAGGTGCATACTGCGGCACATGGGTGAGAGAGTTTTATGCTTCACTATGGATTGATCCTGCCCATGATTTCATTCACTTTGCATTCCGAGGCCGCGATCACCGCCTATACAGCAGCAGAGTGCGGGAGATTCTCCGACTCCCAGCGTTTGACACAAAGATACATCAGCTGTGTTATGGTCAGACTCCTCCTCCGAGACGCCCTCACGGCGGGACAGTGCCACCTACCGACTTAGTTCGACCCTGCTTCCGTGCGCCTTTTGGCGAAGGGTCTCGACGCACGCCCGCCAGTTTGACTCCACTGGCCAGAGTTTTGGATGCTATTGTCAGACGCACACTTCTTCCCAGACTTGGCTACAGAGAGGGACTGACTCGGATGCAGTTATGGGTTGTTCACCACCTCCTCTCACAGACACGGTTTGATATATGGGATCTCATACTTAGTGAGATGGAGGACACCATAGCTGAGGGCTTCAAGGGTAATCGTCAGCTGCCCTACGCACACTGGATCTGCTTCCTTATCAGATCATCTATTCAGATGCCAGCAGAGATCCGCGCTGAGATATCAGATACTACCACTGCTTTTCCTGAGTATGATATCCGTCAGCTTTGGGCATCAGTTACCAGAGATCAGGCCCCAGTGCCAGGACAGCGTGTGCGACCTGAGGTACCTGAGACAGCAGCTGAGCAGGACGTCACAGTTGATGAGCTTGCAGAGGCAGAGCTTGCAGATCTTGACGCTCAGCCTGCTGACCTTCCTGAGGGTGGGACATCTGACAGCATTGATGAGGACTACCAGCCCATCCCCAGGTACCGGTCTCCTCGGTCCCACGACCACGAGGCCGGTGGCTCTGGTTCAGCCTCCCGCACAGACCCAGCCATGGTGGCAATACTTGAGAGGTTGACCCAGGCACAGGAGCAACAGCAACAGCAAATACAGCGACAGACTCAGGACACAGCTGCAGCATTTGCACAGATTCAGGCTCGTCAGGACGAGTTTCAGCGTCAGCAGCTTGAAATCCAGAGGCAGCAAGTTGAAATGCAGCGACAGCAATATGAGCTTCAGCGACAGACTGCAGCTAGTCAGCAGCAATACTTGGACCTCCTGCGCCACCTAGTCACGGTTGGGGTTCCTCCGCCTGCTTCCGTCCTGACTTCTACTTTACCAGCTTCTGATCCATCGAGTCAGGGACAGCCGAGTCATCAGTTCACATCTCCACAGCGGCAGGTTCCCCAGTCTTTCCAGTCCCCGAGCTTCACTCCTATTCACACGGGGTTTACACCATCAGACCAGCCTCGCCCTCACCTCCTGACAGGCCCACCTTTCGGTGATTTCAGTGCTACATACAGCGAGTTGACTGGTCAGCCGACGCCCTCGCATACTACAGTTGCTACTTCTTCAGGGTTGTTAGCTTCAGAGGCAGCTATTCCTCCAGTGACGGGAACAGGTACTACAGAGACTATACCTTCGTCAGTTGCCTCCACAGATCCTCCTGCTACTGGCTCGCTACAGGCTCAGGTCACTCAGACGGATCCTATCGTCACTACTACGACAGTACCTGTTCCTGCTGTTCAGACCCAGACAGTTACACAGCCACATGCTTCCTCAGAGGGTCAGCCAGATAGCTCAGATTCCGAGGGCGATTCTCTACACTTCATAATTACTCCGCGCACCTCGGCACCCGACACGACTCCGTCTGTTCCCCCTTCAGATCCTTAGATTAGCTTTTTCTTTTGGCGCTTGATGCCAAAGGGGGAGAGAGAGTAGTTTCAGGGGGAGTTTTGAGAGTTGTTTTTTTTTCGTTTTTTCCTGTGTGCTACATTCATGCATCATGTTTAATCTTCAGTCATTACATTCGTGCGACATGTCGTTGCGAGATAAACCTTGAGTATTAATGTTTTATCCTGTTAGTGTTATCTCTTGTCACCTTTGTTTTTTATAGCTCTATGGTTGTGCTTCCGTGCCTTACTCCGATAAATTATGAGCTATATCCTTTTGTGTACTAACGTTTTTTTTTGTCTTATCTTATGAGTACACTCTTTTGGCTTGGGACACATAAGCAATCCCTTTCACTTCTCTGCTTATTGCTTGTTGCTTATGTGAACCATGCATGCTCAAAAACCTCAACTCCAATCTTTCATATCTGAGTGTTGTCATCAATCACCAAAAAGGGGAAGATTGAAAGCATCTAGGCCCCAAGGTTTGGTTTCGGCAATTGATAACAACGCTTTATTACCATGACTAACGTGTGTTTTGCAGAAACTCTGATAAGTTAGGTCATGGAGGTTTTAACTGCTTTGGGCACCATGGTATTCATGCCCCTTGATGGAAATCGTTTCGGTTTTCAAAAGAGTGACGTCAAGATTAAGGACGGTTAGTTTTGGATGTCGAGGTGTTGAGAGACATTTGGAATAGTCGTTAGGATCTTCGTTTTTCTCTTTTGGCCGTACTATAAAGGGGGGCATGAGCGGGTAGCTTGACCTAGGCGAGTCCTATGTTTAGGTGTGGTGCACACTTATTAAACTTGGCGCTAGGCAGCTCTAGAATAGCTCAAAGTTCAGTTGGGAGCAACTTGGTTCAAGTTGTGACGCTTTTCGGAGAGTTTCGGGTTGTTTTCCAGTGACCGGACGCGGTCCTCGGGATGACCGGACGCGTCCGGTCAGTTCAGTTCCGCGGCTGGGGTTTCTGCTCTGAGCACCGGACGTGGTCCTCGCGAGGACCGGACGCGGTGGTCAGAAGTCAACACGTGTCACTTAAGGGAAACACCCGATCGGACGCGACCTGGGTGTGATCGGCGCGTCCGGTCATAGTCCAGTAAGGTCCTGAGACGACCGGACGCGTCCGGTCATCACCCATCGGACGCGGTAGCGCGTCCGGTGCGAGTACAGCAAGCTCCACGCACGATCGGACGCGTCCGGTCACCCCTGACCGGCGCGTCCGGTCATTTAGGTGTTTTTCGGTTTTGACCGTTACGAGCGACCGGCGCGTCCGGTCAGTACGACCGGCGCGTCCGATCAGCTCGAGTTTTGCTGAGTCAGCAGGTAACGGTTCGTTTCGTCTGTGGGGTGTATAAATACATCCCCACCACCTCTTTTAGAGGTCTCTTGCTCATTTGATCAGCTGATAAACACCTTTGAAGTGCAAGGTAGTGCAAGAGCTCTAGTGAGGATAGAGATTTGAGAATTAAAGCTTGTGAGTTCCTCACTAGAGATTAGAGAGTAACAAGTGTGCATCCACTTTCTCATTTAGGCTCGTAGAGGTCAAGTGAGAGTTCTAGCTTGTTACTCTTGGTGATCGCCATCACCTAGACGGCTTGGTGGTGATTGGGAGTTTGGTGTTCATCCGGCGGAGCTTGTGGATGACCCAACTCATCTTGTGAGCGGTTGTGGGTGATTCGCCGCGACGGAGTGTCGAAGAATCAACCCGTAGAGAGCACTTGATCCTTGCGCGGATCAAGGGGGAGCGACACCCTTGCGCGGGTGCTCCAACGAGGACTAGTGGGGAGTGGCGACTCTCCGATACCTCGGAAAAACATCGCCGTGTTCCTTGCCCCTTTACATTCAAGCATTTACTTTCTCGTATTTACTTACATTGCTTGTTTACATTCCTAGACTTGCCATGCTAGACTAGGTTTGGAAACTAGGGTGCAAAACTTTGTATCGGTAGACTCACTAGGAACACAAGTAGACACTAGGGGTGAATTTCAGCTTGTAGGATTTATTCCTTGCTTTTATTTTTAGAAAAGCCCAATTCACCCCCCCCTCTTGGGCATCTTGATCCTTTCACCCCCAACCGCTCATTCGACCAAAAGTAGCGGGGCTCCATCCCATCAGGATAGCCTACATAGCTGAGTACTCTCCACAAGAGCGTAGGCATCCCAAACTCTCCAAGAAAAGTGTGGCGCTGACGAGTGCGTGGAGCAAGCTGATGATGAGGAGCTCTGCCGGTGGACTTGCGGGCTATCTGGTTGGTATGTGCCATCTATAGCAAAATTTTATTACCGTGGTGAGAACAGATTTTTAAGTTGGCATTTTTATCGAAATGAGATAATCAACTTATAAGGGGAGGAACAATGCCATGAATGAAATGCACCACATGATACATGCACGTTCCGTACGTCCTCACAAACTTAGAAAACTAATAACTACTAACGAAATAAACGGTGGCATACAACGATCTCTTATAACGTAACTAATACGTACTACTCGAAAGCGTTGTTATGTACCTGCAGAAAGTCACTTCAGCCCAACCCTCACAGTATGAAAATATGCAAGAAAGCAGTAAAGTAAGTTACTCGCTCTACACGCATCCCCAGATACGAGTATAACGGTAACAACTACCCGAATCATCGTCCTATTGACGGCATCGTCACCGCATGACGGAAGTCCCCACCATTTGAATACCCTCATACGAACATGCGCATGGCACGTAAGTATTTCGGTATCGCATAAGCACTCTCCTAGATCGGCAGTGTATCCGACCATGCTCTCACAACTCTCACTTACCAGGGCATAGAGGGAATTGATCTATACATTACCACTCAATTGAATGGCACTCATACAATAGCACGCCGTATGAGCGACGAAATTTCAAATATGATGCAAACCCCCAAGTTAGTACTTAATTAAGCCACATAGAGTCCTTATTGGGCATAAAGGATATGACCACTGGCACACTCTTAAATTTGAAAGCTTAGTTGAAAACACAGTTTTGTTTTTAAATACCCATGTAAACAGTAACATGCTAAACCATGCTCCGATGCCAGCTGTAATGGATCAACGTAATTATACGAGATTAAGTAAGAAAATCTTCCACCGAGGCGGTTAATTTATCAAACTTAAACCCGTATAACCCGAGATTCCATGAAATCACGAGGGATTTCAAACCAACCAACATACAACCAAGATCGTACTGATTTAGCAGCCACAGTTCACATGATACGTAGAGTTCACAATAAAAGTGGAGTACATCGGAGTTTAGAATAAAAGTTATTACAACACAGTTCAAAATAATATAGCGGAAGCAAGTAGTTTTACACCCACACTTAGTTCAAATACAATGCCAGTAGATAGTCATGGTTCACAAAAGCAGTAGATAAGACGAACAGAGTGACCCTTGCCCAAGGTCCTAGTTGTCGCCCATCGCCGGATACAGACAGTTGGAGCAGTACCCATAGTACATCTGACCATCTGCAACAACAATGGGAACAACGCCCTGAGTACGAGAATGTACTCAGCTAGACTTACCCGTCATAAACTAGAAATAAAGGACACCAAGGATCATGCAAGGCTTTATAGATTGGACTGGCTTGACTCATTTGCGAAAAGCATAAGTTGTTACGAAAAAAAAAACTATACCAGTACTTTTTGCATCACTTTTAGTATAACCTATTCAAGCTAGGTAAGCAGCTATTGCTAGAACAATCACTTGATTCATCATTAGCAATCTAGATTACCATATCAGGTTTAGCATTTCCAACATCATTCACTTAACCATCAGTGTTCCATTAATGTTACTACGATGCCATAGCTCGAGTCAAGTGCTCACTAACCGGGAGCGACGGCGATTCGAATCGAATTCCTATCCAGCTAGAGATTTATTCCTCACACAAACCCTGCTTCCCCCGTCAGGGTCGCGTAGATCACCAATGACACTTTCCAAGAAGCCGCGGGATAACAATCATGGATCGCACTACCCAGGGACCGCTCGACTGCCAGGACGCACCTTGGGCTCACTCTTCGCGTCCCCGTTACACCCACTTCAACACCAGTCTGCCAACCCGAGTTTATCTCGGCTCAAAAAGTGTCACTAGCTTCGCGGTCGAAAGGTACTTTATTCGGCCAGCTAAATATGAGGCATGCGTTCAACATGACAAGAGGGACGAGCAACGATCGGTCCTTAATCGACACAGATGGAATCACTATAGTTCAAAACCCTATAAGACTCCGTCCGGTGTTCATTTATCCATTAACACTTGGTTACTTTTTGTGATCACAATTACAGCTAACCATAACCCGGTATCCACTTATAACTCGCAGGTGACAGGAAATCACCCGACTTCTACCGGTCTAAGCATGGCTAAGCAATTCACTCGATCCTGACCTAACAGGGTGAAAGATAATCCGGTGGCCAAGGTAATAATGCAACAACGGTTTCACTCAATTCCTATAACTTAATGCAACTATATATATAACTATAGTTCATGTAGTAAGGAACAACTTTTATAAAATAGGAGACTTAAAATGCTCCGGGGCTTGCCTTTTTCGAACGAGCTAGGATGGTGGTCGACGCACTCTGGCAGCTCCTCGCCTGACTCTTCCTCCTCGGGCACCTCCTGTGCCTAGGGCTCCTGCTGATCCGTCTAAACTTGCTCCTCCTGTACTGCTACCTGCGACTCTTCCTGCGATCCTGTATGATGCAAGTGCATAAGTAATCATGCGAATGATGCATCGGATTGTGGTGGAGTGCTTTGATGACATGAGATGCAGATGAGCACATGGAATGAGTAGTTTGAATATAACTATTTCTTCTACAAGGTAGTCAACGTCATCCAAGAACATATACCCTAAAACATGCACCTTATTCTTCTATTAGCTAGCCTATTATTTACACATACAAGTGAACCTAAGCTACCAAAGCTTACCAACCTAACTCATCCATAACATCAGCAAGGCATAATGATGCTTCAAAGATACACCAAACATATTTTATTTCTCTTAATTTCTCATAAAGAATAATCTTTTATTCCCTATTTAACTAGGGTTACACAGCAACACCTATTTCTGGTGTAGATAAAAATCTACAAAAATTACAGTAGATTACTCTTACCCTAACTAACCTACTACTAAATTTTCATGAGAATTGCATATGTAAAACTGCCTGTACAAAATAAACAAGTTATAGCCTAAATATGAGCATGAAATTATTTTGTACTAGAAAAAGTATCAAACAACAGATTTCACATTTTTCTATGTTACTAACAGTAAACTAACATACTACAAAAATTATCACATGTATGTTCTATACAAATTTAGCTCTATACTAAAAATAACAAAGATTATCAATTAAAAGCATTTGAACTACACTTCAAAAATTTCTCACAGAACATGCTTCACTAATATTTTTCCTAGAAAGTGCATCACTAATAAAGATTAAAGCAACAAGAATCACATTTTTCCCTTCATTATTTTATTCACTACATATTTTCTAAGATATCAGCATTTATAGCAATTAAATAAATTTGCACAGTAAAGTGTTACAAAAATAATATGAGATATTTTTAAACTGTAGATCTATTCAAGAGGAACATTTCAAACTTTGTTTCATGATTTTTGGAGCTATAAATTGTACACAAACATTTTCCAAGTATTTTCTTTTCCCAAAACAAAATAAAAATTCAAAAACGAAATTTGGAAATCGTTTAACGGGCCAGCCCACTTGAAACCACCGGCCCACGGCTGTTTTCAGCCGGAGCGCCACGCGGGAAAAAGAGAGGCGACCCGGCTCGGTGGTTCGGCCCAAGGCCGCTGGCCCAGCAGGCAGAGAGGGGGGCGGAACGCGGGGCGCGGCCACGGGTGCCGGCGTCCCGACGTCGCGGGGGCGAAGCGGTGGTCACCGTCGGCCAACGGCCGTCCTCCGGCTCCGAGTTGCAACCCCGAGCACGCATGACTCCCGCGCAAGAATGGCGAGCACGATCGCGCGAAGCAAGGGAAGAAGGAGGGAGCGAGGGCGCCGGTGGCAGAGCTCGAGCCCAGCGACCGGCGATGGTGGCACGCGCGGGAAAAGGAGAAATTGAGCCTCACCGTCATCGAACAAGGGATACCGAGCCCCGTTCGGAGAAGAGGGGAAGGTGGCGGAGCCGGTGGCGAGACGAATCGGGAGGTGGCGCGGCCGTTGAGCGGGAACGACGGTGTTCGTCTCGGGCGGAGCGGCGACGGCGCGAGGAGGCGAGAGCGACGACTGCTGCTGCTCGCGCGAAGCCGAGCGAGGCGAAAATGGGGGTGTGCGGGCGAGGGAGGAGCAGGCACGGCTTCAAGGCGCGTGGCGCGGCCGGTGGAGCCCACGGCTCGCCACCCATACGCCGGAGGCGGCGAGCGGCGGCCACGCGGCGGCCACGGCCTGAGCGCGGCGTGCGCTGGCGCGGGGCGCGTGCGCTGGCGCGGGCAGGCGCGTGAGACGGGCCAGGCCGGCTTTGGCTCACGGGCCGAAAGGGAAGCCGCGGCCCACTAAAACGAGAACCCGTTTTTCTTTTAAAAATTAAATTTTTAGATTTCTCTGTTTGTTTCAAATTTGAATTTGAAGATGAAAAAGAGGTTTTCAGAACTTTTGCCCAAAATAAAAGTTGTTCAAAATTTAATTCTCTACAACTTTCATTTAGGGCACTTTTCAAAATTCTCAATAGATTTTGAATTTAGGATTTAAAGCTAAATTTTTAAGTAAAAATTCATTTTTCTAGAATATTTTTAAAATTGAAAATTTGAAGGAATTTAAATTCAAGAGTTGCTCCAAAAATC
Organism: Saccharum hybrid cultivar R570; assembly: GCA_038087645.1. NCBI lineage: Eukaryota > Viridiplantae > Streptophyta > Magnoliopsida > Poales > Poaceae > Saccharum > Saccharum hybrid cultivar. Next base: position 1,192,187 of record JAQSUU010000173.1, read on the forward strand.
ATGTTTATTTATTCTAGATTATCTAAAATTGTAGCTACACAAAGTTTCACCACTCTTTAGCACTTAAATGCAGAATTTGGGTTTTGAGTAATTGTTTTTCAATTTTAAATTTAAAAGGGTCTATATTGCATGCAATGATAACCATGTATGAGATGATTATGACTAATGCTTTGGATGCTAATGCTTGCTTAACACCCAGGGGTGTTACAAATACCTATCTATATTGGTCACTGGCAAAGTTTCATGACGTTTGGAATCAAAAAGTCACATGAAATGATAAGTTATATGCTTGTTGGAATGACTTTACTAAGTGCTAGAATTGCATTATTAAATGGATGGAAATATAGGTCATCAACCAAACCTTGCAACCTTGCCCAAATGACTCTAGATGGACTCTACAACAAAAGTCATGAAAGGTTCGTGTTGAGCAAATGCCCAGAAAATGCTCCAATTGATCAAAAAGGATAATTTAAGCTTTATCGTGATCCTACTTTGGTCAAAGTAGAAATATAGTTTCTATAGCAGTTTTGATGTTGGACCTTAAATGAAAGTTTTAGTTCGTGTTTTGTAGAAGAAACTTTGTTTTTGGACTAAGAGCTAGATCAGCATGGAAATAAGTCAAACTGAGGCACAAAGATTGAATCTGCCGCAGTTTTCAGCACTTAGAAATATTTCTAAGTCTGCGAATTCCAGCACTATTACGATTGGCATGCCGCGTTCTCATGTTTCCGTTAAGCAACTTGAGTTGAGCCAAAAATAAAAGTTGGAGTTTACATCTTGGAGAAGAGCATGCAAAAAGTTGGATTAAGTTTGATCAGGTTTTGACCTCCGAATGCGAGTTTCCGTGACCTCCGTCAACATGTTGGCATTGTCATCTTGGCATGATTTTCTCTCCTAATCCGTTGGCCTAATGACCTTGGCCCCTTAACGAAAATTGTAGAGCAACTCATGGGCTACAACTTTGGTTTTGGGCCCAAGTCCAAATTCGGCCGGGACGAAGCCCAAATCGGTGCCCACCTCAGCCCCACCGACGCACGCCACGTGCTCGCTGAAAAGCCCACGCGTCCACCATGCACCGGGAGCGCCCCCACCATTGCTGACCTTTTGTACCACATGTCCCAGTGCACCCTGCTACTCCATAAGTGAACGCCTGAGCTCTCCCACTCCCCACTGCCTCTCTGCCTCTCGCTCTCGACCTCCCTCGGCTTCGCCGTCGCCTACTGCTGCTGCTCGCGACCATGTCCACCATGGTCGGTGAACGAAGCTCTCGCCACTGCTCATGCCTCACCTCCGACACCCCCACGCCCTCTGCTAGCTCTACCAGCTCCGCAGCCACCTGGTCCCCCTTCGGCGCCCCTTGCCCAACTTCCTTTGCCATCGCACAGCAACCGCCCGAGCCCGACGTTCGGTCTGTCCGTCTCTGTGTCCGTAAGGAAGAAGAAGAAGGACCCACGTGTAAGAGGGAAACAAGTCCAGGGGTTTTCTGCACTGTCATAGACTCATGTGAATAGTGCCGCGAGGACTGTTTTGTGATTATTTTGCAGGAACTTTGGAAATTCATAGTAAATTGTAGAAAAATCATAAAATAGTAAATGAGTACTTTTTAGAATCCTTGTGAAATTCTCTATGCATTAGATCTATAATATGGCATGTTTTAGTTTAAAGTTTTCTCTGTAAAAATAGATTTGTGCAGCTAGGTTTTTAATGCTAGATGTATTTGTCATTTTCATAACTGTAGATCTAGGGCTCCAAATGAAGTGAAATTTTTGTGGCACGCTACTCATATGAGGTTTAATGTGTGCTAAATATTTCATGAATTTTGGTTTCCATATGAGTGAGTTATTAGTGTATCTTGCTCTCATATGAATTCTTGCAATAACCATTTGTCTTTTTCATAGAGGTTGATATACATGTCCAAATGGCTTGAAATTTGTACAGTAGACTATTGGGTGTATATAAGAGTTACTGTAATTTTTATAGATTTTATTATGGACTTTTGGTATATGTTTATTATTTCACCTTGCTATTTAAATAAATTAAGAAATGCTTTAAAAGAAATTATTTAATGATAAGCACTATGCTTTTTGGTAATCATTTAACATGCACTTTATGATGGTTACATTGGTTGTGGCCAAATGTATGTTTGGAATGTAAGTTAATATTTATTCTTGCAATTGATGCTTTCCTGGACAGTTTCTAGGACTTTGGTAATTGCACCATGAAAATGATGTTTGCTGAGAAACATGCTTATAACAAAGTTGTAGATAACTCATTAATCTAGCTTGTGTTAAATTTCGGTGGCATTTGGCGTTATAATTTGTGAGTAATGACTGTTTCAAGTTGGGTTCCAGAAATAGTTGTTCTCTAGAATCTCTAGACCAGATTCTATAATTATGCATGTTTGACTTGGTTAACTTGAGAATCATGCTAAGATTATTAAAGATGAATCATAGACAATTTCATAAGCTTTCCAGAATGTCTTGTTGCATGGCTATTGGATTTGTATAACTCCAGTTATGATCCAAACATGTAGATGTTGTTTGCAGTTTAGAAATTGTCAGATGCTAGTTATGGTTGTTTACTCCATGTGTTGCTAAGTGTGGCTTATACCCTTGATGATGGTCAAGTTAAGATACATGCGATCTTGTTAAACCTGAGTTATGCTTGATGTGCTTGCCCTATTTAATTGGTTGTGTGCGGTTAGTTGAATAGCTTTTGGTGTCTATGTCTTAATCGTGTGTTTACTTGAATGATTCTGTGATGCATCTTATGTTACCATTCATCATATTCATACGCATGCATCTTGTATCTCAATTAGGTTCGCTAGATGCACCACGTGAAGGATGAGATGTTGAAGCCAAACCTGAAGACGGTGTTTGGTGGACCTATCCCGAAGATGGAAGGACTAAACAAGTGCCGGGATGGGAGATGCTCGCCAAGCGAGTGTCATCTGTCAACACTAACCTAAGTGTTCGATCTCAGGCAAGCCCCGGAGCATTCTAAGCCTCCTACTTTACAAAAGCAATTGAGTATATATATGTTATATATGTATTGTTGCATTAAGTTATAGGAGTTGATTGAAAACACTTGCTACATATATATCCCTTCCTTGTCCCATAAATATGCCTAGAATCCTATTTTGGTTCAGGACCGAAAATATTGCTTACCCCTGCTTAGACCGGTAGCGATCGGTGATTTCCTGTCACCGGCAATTATAGGTGGTTACTGGAATATTTTAGCGATGGAATGGATGATATCCTGAAAATAACCAAGTGTTGACGGATAATTGGAGACCGGGCGAAATAAGTATGGGGCAACCAGACAGGGTTCTGGGGTGCTTGTAGTTTCCGCCTGTGTCGATTAAGGACCGACCGTTGTTAGGCCTCGGGTCATGTTGAACACATGCCTCACATTTAGCTGGCCGAATAAGGTACCTTTCGACCGCGAAGCTGGGAGATTATTCGGGCCGAGTGGATTGCCCGCAACGCACTATACCGGAGCAGTAGTGGCAGGAAACGGGGGCGCGATGATAAGGCCAAAGAGCAGTCGGACGGCCCCCGGGTACATGTGGTTCCTGGCAAGCTCGCGACTTTACCTGAATAGTTGACTCGGTGATCAATACATCACTTTAGCGGGTGAGTGAGGTTTGTGTGAGGAATAAATTACCAGCTGGTTAATAATCGATTCGAATCACCATCGTTCACTAGATAGTGAACACTTGACTCGAGTTACGGCATCGTAGTAATGATGATGGAACACGGATGGTTATGTGGATAATGTTGGAAATGCTAAACCTGAGATGGTAACCTTTGATGTTAATGGTTAATCAAGTGATTGCTTTAGCATAGGTGCTTACCTAGATTGAATAGGTTATAATAAATATGATGCAAAAGGACTTAAATTAGTTTATTTATGATAACTTATGCTTTTCGCAATGAGTCAAGCTAGCCCACTGAAAGAAAGCCTTGCATACTCCTTGGTGTCATTATTTCTGGTTTATGATGGGTAAGTCTAGCTGAGTACCTTCTCGTACTCAGGGTTTATTCCCACTTATTGCAGGTTGTGGTATAACATAGCTACTGCAAGAATTGGAAGACTCCGGCTGTAGTGGCGGAGTGTGATCATGGCCATGATCCTTCTGAGCTATCTTGTCTCTCTTGCTTTTATGGGAATTTGACCTTGGTACTGGCATGTATTTGAATTAAGGTGATATTAGTTTTCAAACTACTTTGCTTCCGCTACTTTTGAACTTGAGTTGTAATAACTCTACTGAACTCCAATATATGTTGTATTACTTATGAAATGGATGTAACATATGACCTGTTATGTTGGACCACTACGATCTTGGCTTGTATGTTGGTTTGAAATCCCTCGAGATTTTATTGGACTACCAGGGTTATAGGAGCTTAAGTACGGGAATTTAATTGCTCTGGCGATTGTTTTTGTACTTTTGTTCGTATAATTTGGGCGGTTCCGTGACATAATTCTTGCAATTAATTTTTAGAAAAGCCCAATTCACCCCCCTCTTGGGCATCTTGATCCTTTCACACCCGATTCGGTACCCAAGTCTGTCACCACATAACCGACATGTGGGACCCGCTAGACCATTGGGCCCACTTGTCATTCATAGAGAGAGACAGAGAGACAGGAGGTCTCCTTCCCTCGGCGCCGGAAATAGGGGAGGCGGGGAGAGAGTGTCGGCCGGCACTCCTCTGGCCAGTGAGATCGTCGGCGGCCGTGGTGAAGTGGTGGGGAAGCACCAGGGCGGCGAGGCGCGTCCATAGGCGCTCATAGTAGGGGCCGAGGTGGTCTATGGCCTATTGACCACATGCGCGGGCGGCTCCGTAGGGGCAGTGTCGACGGCGGCGGTGCTCCGGTGGCTGGGTGGCCGGGGAAGGTGCGCAGGGGCAATGGCGACTAAGCCTGCAGGCGTGGGCGCTGGTAGCCCGGTTAGGCTCAGCTGGTGGCGGTCTGGCCACGCGCGCGGCCGGCCACGGCGGCGGCTGCACGGTGGCGGTGGCAGTTCCCAGCGGCAGGGGAGGTGAACGCGAGTTGAGAGCTCGTGCCAAAGATGAATCGTGGCAAGGTGAAGGTGGTGGTGCTCACGGTGGGATGAGAGGGAGCTCGGAGCGACGAGAACGCAGTGGCGGCCGGAGCTCCATGGGCGGCCATCGCGGCGTGCGCGCTCCCGGTGGAGCCGAGCGAGGGAGAGGCAGAGAGGAATGAGGGAGGCCGAGGGCTAACGAGGGAGAGAGGGGAGTGAGAAGCTCAGGCGTCCGCTTTGGAGGGCTTTGAGGTACGGCAGGAGGCTGGCGCACGCGTCAATGGAGTGGGGCAAGCTCTCGCATGGCTGCCACGCTCACGGACACGCGCCTCCCATAGAGGCATTTTACCGAGCACGTGGTGGGCAGCGAAGCGATCAGCGTGGGACACAATTTTAGACCGGTTGCAGGCCGAATTTGGACATGGACCCAAAAGCAAAGTTGCAGCACGCATAATGCTCTACATTTCTTATTTAGGGTGCCACGCCATTAGAGTAACAGATTAGTGTCTAATCAAACCCCAAGATGGCAATGTCAACATATTGACAAAGGTCATGGAAACTCGCCTTTGGAGGTCAAAACTCGATCAAACTAAACCCAACTTTTTGCATGCTCTTCCTTATCATATAAGCTCCAACTTTTACATTTGGACCAACTTGAGTTGCTCAACCAATTTGGAGAACGTGGAATGCCAATCGAGTTGTTACAATCTCGGACTTAAATATTCTAAGTCTGAAAACAGCTTTAGATTCAAACTTTGGCCCATTGTTTGACTTATTTTCAAGCTGAAAAATGGCATGCTCTAAAAGCAAAGTTTGTTGTACCCAACTCAATCTACAACTTTTACTAAAGGACCTTGAGCTGGTTCAGCTTAGATCACAATATACAGAGCTCCAAAGTCGAGCACACGAAACTAAAATTTCAGTTTCAGTAGGAACCCAACTGAAACATGATCTTTGAGGCTCTGTAGCTCTTGTACTAGTGAGAATTAGGTCATAGTGTTGTTGACAAAATCATAGAGCTATGTGAGCACTACAATATTGCCAATATGAGCTAGAGCTCGTTCTGCCTAGTTTGGGAGGTAGAGTGCTCCAAAGTAAGCTACTTGAAACTGAACTCCATTATGACTTAGCCAAATTTGCGAAGTCCAAAAACAGCAGCTGAATCAATCTTGGGAGCTCTATTTGACTAGGTTAGAGGCCAAACTAGCTCTTGACCATTAAACAAAGTTTGTTGTACACAATATGAACTACAACTTTTGTTTAAGGTCAAACCTCATAACTGGTACAAAAGTCAAACTTTCACTTTGGTCAAAGTATCAACACGGTAAGGCCTAAACTAGGGTTTTAGGCCAATTGGGGCATTTTCTTGACTTTTGCTCAACATGAACCCTTCATGACTTTTGTTGTAGAGTTCATCTAAAGTCATTTGGGCAAGTTTTAATGATTTGGTTGATGATCTATAGTTCCATTAACTTAATGGTGCAAATTCCAATAGGAATGGAACTTATCATTTCATGTGACTTTTTGATTCCAAACTTCATGAAACTTTTCCAGGGATCAATATAGATAGTTATTGATGTGAGACATGTGACGATACTTTGATAACAACACCCAAGCATATATCTTTTAATTGAGCCTATATGTAAGCAAGGGTGCAATATCCAAGTTTAGGTTAGGGCTTATTTCCATAGGTTTGACTTTGGCATCGTCATCTCCACTAATCTATCATGTTTGAGCTCAAACCCACTGCCTAATTGGTGATAAACACCTGGGGTGTTATAGCCCTCCCCCCTTAAAAGAATCGCGTCCCGAGATTCGGAATGGACGACCTTTTTTAAGGAAGAGAGGCACGTTATCTAGTTCCCATCATCTGCTATAGCATTCGGCTACAAAGCTTTAACATTGGTGGAACTAATTTGGTCCAGGCATTTTCTGATACTTACTCTTCATAGTAAAATTTGTCTGAAGAATTTCCTTCATTGACTTCCATGAAGCATTGTTACTTTGGGAGGAATCCAAGACAACGCAGTACTTGGTTCTCAATGTACATAGATCCTTGGGTCCATGAGCTAACCACTAACAAGTATCTGATTCTTTAGTGAACACAACATAGTCCGTATGAACTTGACACTAGACCAAAATCTTCAGAAATATACTCGTCGAAATGACTCTATGTTGACAAAGTTTGAAAAGTAGCCCTCTACCAGAATGGCTTGAGCGCAACCTTCCAAATGGGGTGAGATCATAGATGACAAACATCCTCTGAGGTTATAGGATACTGACTAACCAATAGATAGGGTCTATGTTGGTCATAAATGTTCATTCATTTAGACACCAACTAATGGAAAACTACTTGAGGTTCCATGTGTGCAGTTCTCTTTCTCTGATGACAACACTGTATTATCTGAGTCTGTCGATGGGCTAGTGAATGTGATAGCTGACTCAGTTGGCTTCGTATTTCGGCCAAATGTTACCTAATAAGATTCTCTTATCCAAGGCAACAGTTATCTAGGTTGAATCAGATGCAACCTCTTGGGTAAAAACATTTATAAGGTACCAAAGTATGTCACCTTAGGAAAATAATTCCCAAAGAAAGATGTAACGAGGCCTTAAGGACAACAAAAGTTGTAATTATTCACTTAACCGCGGTGAATAGTCGACCACCAAGCGATTGAGTAAAATTTTCCTTGGTGACTTAATTGTACTGTAAGTTGAGTTGACTTGCAGTATAACAACTTTGTCAGGCCAACTTTCACCTTGAGGCTTCCTT